>JAMXBD010000215.1:703990-1407981 GCA_024138025.1 Combretum micranthum
CTATCTTCCCTTTGGGTGGCCCTCTGGTGGGTAGAAAATGGTTAATGGAAATGTAGTCATCTTAAGTGATACTCTGCATGGACAAATGCTTTGGGTCTTAGACAATTATTTGGAGGTTGCTGCAAACAAAATACTGGGATCTGTGTTCAGGAGTGATGTGGCTAACATCTTCCATGCTTTTTGCTCCAGGTTCTGGGAAGGATATTTCGACTTTTTAATGGATCGATCTGCCAACAGGTAAGGATAACTATGGACAACGATTTTCTGCAATTGTATAATTTCTGTCCATGCATCTCTATGTAATTTTTTGCCTTTTGTTTAGATTATTTGACTCTTTTGAATTTTGGCGACTAGCCTTGTTGTTTGTTAGAAGATGTAATGCGTACTCTCCCTAGAACGGTGAGTGCCTTATGATATTAACTATTAAAGAAATGTTGAAAAGCTGGGAAGGATATGGATGTTTGAATGAAATTATTAAGGGCATCCAATAGCACTAACTTTCATCGATTTTAGTAGCTTTTCCCAAACATTTATTATTGTGAAATTTGAAATACAAGGATACAAAAATGTAATTGTATATTAATATGGGTTATTTTTCTGTACGTACAATGTGCCCGGGGTTTTTTTTTTTTGGGGGGGGGGGGTGGTGGGAAGGTGTGTGTGTATATAAACATATAGATACCATACTCGTGATAGTTGGTGTACCAATCCCTAACAACACTGCATTAAATGCATTGTCTAGTAAATACAATAATATCTACAATCCCTATATAGTTTTCCTATACTTCCCCACTCAAACTGGTGAGTAGGGATCTTCCGTTCCCAGCTTGGATATAATGGTTGGGAAAATTGAGCTATTTAATCCTATGGTAAGAACATTAGCTAATTGGTCATGAGTAGACACATAAGGGGTGTAAATTAGTTTGCTCTCCAACTTTTCCTTGATAAAATGTCTATCAATCTCAATGTGTTTCATTTGGTCATGTTGAATTGGATTATGAGCTATACTAATTGCAAATTTGTTGTCACAATATATTCTCATAGGGCCATCCTACTGAATCTTCAAGGAGAATTTTTAACCAAAGTAGTTTACATACACCTTATGCCATTGCATGAAATTCGGCTTTTGCACTTGACCAAGCTACAATATCTTGCTTTTTACTCCTCCAAGCTATAAGATTTCCACCAAGAAAGGTGCAATATCCTGATATTGATCTTCTATCAACAATAGAACCAGCAAAATTAGCATTAGTGTATGCCTTTGCCATACCTATCAACGGGTTTGCATGTAGTCTTACCAATTTCCTTTAGAAGATTGTAATATACTTTTGTTGTGAGATAAAAATTCCCTGCTTAAAATGTGCTTCTTTAGTTCCCAGGAAATATTTCATCATTCCTAATGCCTTAAATGTCAAATTCTTTAGCCAAGCATTGGCTCAAGAAATGTTTCTTTGTCATCATTCCTTTTTACAATTATGTCATTGACAAATATTAGAAGAATTGTAACTTACCTTTGAAGAAGAATTTTTGACAAATAGCGTATGATTACCCTGATTTTGTCGAGATCCCATGGTTAACATGACTTTTATGAATCTCCCAAACCATGCTCGAGGTGATTGCTTAAGACCATGCAATGTCTTTTTCAACTTACACACAGCATGATTCACCAAATTTTTTTCATATCGTGGTGGTATCTCCATATAAATTTCTTCTTCTAGATTGCGATGTTGAAATGCATTCTCGATATCAAATTGCTGCAATTCCTAAATATTATTAGTTGCTATTGCTAACAAAGCTCTAATCGTGTTCATGTTTGCAATAGGAGTAAAGGTCTTTAGATAATCAATTCCATAAATCTGATTATAGCCCTTTACAACCAATTTTGCTTTGTATCTCTCAATTGATCAATTTGCCTTATACTTTATCGTGTACACCTATTTACACCCACTTTTTTTTTCTTTTTTTGGCTGCCTTGCTGGTAACCTCACTAATTCCCAAGTTTTGTATTTTTCCAACACTTTCATCTCCATATTCATAGCTTGTTTCCATTTTTTATTAGATAAAGCCTCAAATAAGGTGGTATGGATGGTGACTGTATTACAAGCTTACTAGGAAAGCTTTATGGGATGAAAAATTTTTAAATGGTAAGAAATGTGCAAGTGGATAAAGTGGTCGTTTCGTGCATTCTTTGGTTCATTTCCTCATGGCAATTGGAAGGTCATGGTTATCATTATTTACTTCAATATCAGTTTCATTTTGTAATGAAGGGAAAGAAGTCTGTACCTCTTTTGAAGATTCTAAGTTAGACTCTTGAACTTGCATAGCATCGAGAACAATTGTCATCTTTCTTTCAAACACCTTGCCAAATCTCCCATTTCTGAGGACATATTCATGTTTTTCAAAACTAGGTCTTTGTAGCATTTCTCTTGATGTGTCAAGAATAGGGTTCCGAGAAGATTTAGGTAGGGTTGTAGTATTTGATATATATGGTGGAATAGTGCCTTGACATAGGTGGTGGAAGAGTGTTAGATGCTGCTGGTAGAATAGTGTTTGATAAAGGAGTCAAATTTAGTAAATCGCTTTCCTTATCTTTCTTAGTTGTCTTCCCCTCCTGAAGATAAAGATTAGAGAAATATGAACCTTGTTCATTGAATGTGACATCCATTGTGAAATTTCTTCGATGGAGGATAATAACACTTATATGCTATTTGAGTTGACGAATATACCACAAAAACACATTTTAATGCCGTTGAATCTAATTTCCCCCTTTATTGAAACATGAATAAATGATGCACAACAAAAAATTATGGGAATTAGAGAGTTGGAAGTGTTTAGATCTGGATAG
Source organism: Combretum micranthum (assembly GCA_024138025.1). NCBI lineage: Eukaryota > Viridiplantae > Streptophyta > Magnoliopsida > Myrtales > Combretaceae > Combretum > Combretum micranthum. The sequence continues at coordinate 706,836 of JAMXBD010000215.1, forward strand.
ATGGTCAAAAGGACATCCACAGGGCTATTGAAATCTAAGACTTCGGAAGATAATTTATTTATGAGATGAATTGTTGTCAGAACAGCTTCTCCCCGTAAGCATTTTCTTTTGAAATAATAAAGCTTGAGTTATTTCAAGGATGTGACCTTTTTTTATTTTGTTGTCCCATTTTCTTGTGGAGTATCTGCACAAGATGTCTCGTGAACCATTCCTTCTCTTTAAAAGTATAGGGTAAAAGTTTGATTGAAATAATCTTTGGCATTATTTGACCTAAACCTTTTAATGCCTATCCCAAGTTGATTTCTTATCATGGAGGAAAAATTTGGAACTATGGTATTGACTACATGTTTATGTTTAAGCAAGAAAATCTAGGTAACATGAGTACAATCATAAATGAAAGAAGCAAACCATCTTGCGCTTGAAATGTTAGGAATGGTGGATGACCCCCAAATATCACTATGTACAAGATAGAATGGTACATAATTTCTTTTGTTACTGATTGGAAAAGGTACATGCTTGTGTTCAGCAAGTTCACACACCTCACAATGAAACTTTTCAATATTAAGATTTGTAAATAGATAAGGAAACATAATTTTAACAATTCTAAAAGATGGAGGTCTTGATAACAATGATTAAGCATAATTTTTTCTTTATTGGTTGCAATGGAATTTGCTATGAAAGATTGAGAGATTCTGCCCTTGGTTATGGTCAATTAGTTTGGTGTTTCAAAAAAGTAGAGGCCGCCCCTTTTTCTAGCATGTTCAATCATCTTCTCTGAATCCTTGTCTTAAAATATACAATAAGAATTGTGAAAAACCATATTACAATACAAATCTTGAGTGAGCTTCTTTATGGAGACAAGATAATTTAGGGATGTGAAGAACATTTCTTAGAGTAATTGATGGGCTTATTTTAACATCTCCTAAATCAGTTATAGTGGTTAGTGAACCATTAGCTGTGGCTACTTTCTACTACCATAGGGTGCAAGTAAAAAACATTGAGATGAATGAGTCGTGGTTTGTAGCTCCTAAATCCATGACCCATCAATTGAAAAGAACATATATGACGCATTTAATCCGAAGGGAAACTTACTAAAATATGAGAACTAACCAGAATATGCCAAAGAGGAAGTACCCTGACGGCCTTTTGAGGTTGTTGATGAGAGATCTCACCCTTTCTCTCTCTTCTTGGTTGAGAGTATTTAGCTTTTGTGTGTTGGTGTTAGCTCACTTTTTGGTGAAGCACGGCAATGTGAGCTTATTTATTTATCTTTGGTTGTTCTCCTTTTTGATCCCACATGCGGCTAGGAGGCTTTCCATGAAGTTTGCGACATTTCTCACGGGTATGATGAGGTTTCTTTCAATAAGTACACTACAATGCATCACTTTTTCTTACCTCCAGTATTTCTCCTCTTTCCATATTATTATTTGCCACCATTACTGAACTATCAATGATATGTGGTTCAAGCATTATTCCTCTTCTACTTTACTCACCTTACACAAGTGCCACCACTTCATTGAAACACAAAATCTCTTATCTACCAAGAATCTGTATCCTTACTTGGTTGAATTCTGGATTGAGCCCAACAAGGAAGTCACAAACTCTATCTTGCTCAATAAACTCTTTTAGGACAGCTGCATCTTTGGGGCAATTAGTTATAATCATCTTATAATGATCAAGTTGCTGCTATGGGGACTTCAGTTGGTTAGCATATGTAGTGACAGGTCTATTATCTTATTTTGCTGCCATTGTTTTTACTTCGACTCCATACGCTTGGGCCGCATCTTTGGCTTCAAAATAGGTTTGTTGAATAGCCTCTCAAATTTCCTTAGCCATAGTCAAGAACATGTCGCTTATTTTTGGTGTCATAGAGTTCCGTAGCCAAACCATGAATATGGAGTCTTCCTCATTCCATGCTTTAAAGCGAGGATCTCCTGGTCTTGGTTCTTCACCTGTAAGATGGTTAATCTTCCCCTTTCCCTTTAGAACTGTACAAATAAGTTGTGACCATTTGAGGTAATTTTTCCTTCCAATCTATATGCTGCCTGCATATTTTGTAATCCTCTGTGTTGTTAGACTCTTTTAAGCTCCTCTGACAAAGTGGAGTGTGTTTGGACAACACTTAATTCTTTCGCCATTTGAATTGGTTTTTCTTTTTTACTAGCAATGAAGGCTGAAAAAAGAAACTGATTTCTCTAGGAGCCTAATTTGGCTTTGATACCATATGAAAATTTGTAGTACAAGGAGAGAGAAATATAAGACAATTGTATATTAATGTGTTTGATTTTTCTGTACATAAAATAGAGATATGTATATGTGTACACACACACACACACCCCATGCTCCTTATAGTTGGTGTGCCGACCCCTACTTAACACTGCATTAAATGCATTGTCTAGTAAATACAATGATATTCACAATCCCCATATAGCCTTTCTATAATTATAGAAATGGCAGGATAGGTATCGAGTTAATGTGGCTGTTTCAATCTTATTTAATTTATTGACAACTTTTTACAATTAATTTAAACCAAGTGGGATACTACAAATGATATCCGTGTGAGAATAATATATATATTGATATAAAACAGGGTTTTCTTTTTTGGGTTAATATGAACTTTTTGTACTTGGGTGGGGAAATTGTTCTTGACAAAATCCCTTGCACAGAAGACATTCTAGGGCAAAAGTTTTTGCAGTATGAACAATCATTCTGCTGGTGCATAGGGTAAAAACTAAATCATACCCAGTGCCCAGTACAAAGAGAACTCAATGGCTTTATGTCTTAGAAGCAAAAGCAATTATCTTGAGAATATTCTAAACCAAGGATGCCAAAGATGATACCGAATCTTCAACTTTACTCTGCAGCCAAGCCAAGCCAAGCGTCCACTTTTGATAAGATAGGATGATTGTTACCCTGTGCCACCATAAGCCCATGAATGATTCACTGGATTGGTGAAGTTTGTAGGTTAGCGGATCACTTTACTAGGTTGCTTCATAACTGTTTAGAAACATTGTGTGTGAAAAATTGATGGTCATGGCTTTTTGAGAAAATGGCTGCACACATAGCACTTATCCTTCTCTTTCACAATGATGTTCTGCCTTTTTTCAGGCATTCCAATAAATGGAGCTTCTCCTACACAACTAGCTTAGGACTGGGTTCGTGGGTGTTCTTAAATTTAGATCATTTATCAAGTACCAGACTTGGCTAATAGATTTAGGGCGTTATACCTCATGACAATTGAAAGATCAATCATATAAGGCTATGCTAGTTTTTTACTTCCTCGTTTATTACATTGTTTTTTTTTTGGGGTCAAAATTGGTTTTTCTTTCATTATATTATATTATATTGTTTTTTCTGGGAAATTTGAAAATGGCTGTTGAGCATGTTATGCTGTTATCCAACAAGGAAAAGCATGAGAAAAGTCTGTGATATTGGTTTCTACAATGATATATAGTCCTGGAAAATTTACCTGATAGTGCAGATATTTGTAGAATTGTAATGGTTGCAAACCATTCATACTCATCTTACAGGGATCTTTTGGCTTTGTTAGCCACATCATGATGTCTATATTCTATATATTGTTAAAATACTTACTGAGACAAAAAAAAAAAAAAAAAAATAATTGTTCTTGGAAAGCCTGATCCTTTATTGGTACTTAGTATTTGGGGAAAGTCCTCTCTGCAGATTTTTATTCCGACTGAGAATTTTAGAAGCTAATGCCTACCATCAACTCTGAGTTTGCTTAACTGATTTCTAAGTTTTGGAGAAATCAGTCATGTGAATTGAGACTAGAGTTAATGATCTTATCCATCCACTGAAGCACTGAAGTCAGAAGATCAAGGATCAATAGAAGTTGTGTGGGTGAAATGGGATGATATTATTATGCTTTGGAAAGCAACAAACATCAACTTTTCTGAGACTCTTGCATAGGGATAATTTTTTAGGGGAGATGTAAAGCAGGTCACGGTACATAATAAAAGGGGAATCTATCCCCATCTCTTAGAGAAAACCACCTTGTTCTCTTTGATTATATGCATCAGCAAAGCCCCAAGGACTAAGACATGTATAGGAGTAGGTAGGCCAAAAAGCCCATTTTTGAGATTTGATAAACTTCATCCTTATTTCCACGTCCTACCTCCACAACAAACTACCACTGCAAAACCTTCACCAAGTAATTACTAAATAACAACTGACTGTCAAGTGCAAACTAACATATCATTGATACATGTAGCATCTGATCACATGATTGTGAAGGATCATGTCACATTGCTTATAACTAATCCTTTGTATTTTGTGTCAGTTCGACCAATTATGCCATACAGGTCTCAACACAGCTAATTGAATTGGCAACTCACATGGTATTTTCTTCCTTTAATCCACCTTTTTTTTCTTGTTCTTTTTTTTTTTTTGTGTAAATATATATGCTAAAACCCATTCATCCGAACTTTTCTTAGTTCATCTCCTCTAACCAGATTAATTAACATGCTTTAATTATGAAGGTTGGCCTGGGACTTGCTGATGCTGATGCTTGGTACATGATTGAAACCATAGCCGAAAAACAGAAAATTGGATCAAAGCAGTTTGTAAGTTCCTGGAGTTTCATGTGTTCTAATTTTTGTTAAGATTGTAGAAGCCTTTTTTCTATGTTTAGAGATGTTTTATTGCTGGAGTTTTATTAAAAAAAAATCGTATCACAAAGTCTTTTCCATCCTCAGAATATTTCTGGATATGTGAAAATTTTAGTTTTCCCTCCCATATATCAGTGGATTCTGAAACCAATCTCTTTGTAACAGAAGCTCTTGGCTTTGGTACTTCATCATCAAAGTTGACTAACACCATCATTCTGTTGTGGAGAATTTCTTATCCTAGAATTGGCAACAAGTCTTGTTTATCAGCTTTTAAGATGAAACATTAGTAGCATTTAAAGAGAGAACAGATTTGCTGTAAACTGAGTTAGATGTTCCTCACTTCTTGTTTGGATGTTATCCTGTCTAAATAAGTGAAACATGTAACCTCTACTTGAATGTGGTGAGCATTAGTGCAATTAAATATGTTGATCTTAATGATCTAGAGGTCACAGGATTAAAGCATGGAAAAGATTGTTAACAAGATGGGACAGTAAAGCTTTTCACTGGTGTGACTTCCCATCCTCATATCCTCACCTGGCTTGGGGCATGTCCTTTTATCTGAATGTGTGACAGATCAAGTCATGTACTTCAATCTGTTTTGTTTTTATTTTTTGGGATAAATATACTTCAATCTTTTGATATTTATTTGTTCAAGACACTGTTAAAGTAGCTAAAAAACAAATAGGTGTTTTGATTCCTCGGCTTACTGTGAATAAATTTTTTGATTGATTTATGTATATTTGCTTCTGTTTTGATACTTTAGATAAAACTCAGAGGCTTCTTGTCACATATTGAGCAAGTACGCATTGGTTACTGGGGAACCTCTTCTATCAAAGCACCTTCATCATCTCAAGGTTTATCATCTCCCCGGACAATAGATGGAGCGAATGAAAATCATCAACCAGCTGAGGCATCTGCTGTTGGAAGGAGCTGGGTTCAGAGCATGTTCAGTAGAGACAGTGCTTCAAAAGCCAATTCATTTGGTCGGACTCGTAAATGGGCTTCTGATGTTAGTGCTTCAGGTATATATAACTTCGATAGCTGTGATCTTCATCTCGCTAAGTGACCACTCTTCTTTTCTTTTATCGGAAAGACTTGTTTTAGTCTCATTTTATCTGCAGATAATGGGATGTCTCACCGGCAAGATCTATCTGCACAAAAGAAGGTTCAAACTAGTATTCGCATACTTAGGGGTCACAATGGAGCAATTACTGCACTCCACAGTGTAACTAGAAGGGAAGTATGGGATTTGGTTGGGGACCGAGAAGATGCTGGTTTCTTTATAAGTGGAAGTACTGACTGTACGGTGAGTTTAGAATGCATGTTCAATTTTTATGCTAGAACACTTGGTATCACTCATCATTCTGATGAAATCTACATTTGCTCATTCTGATTTGGTATTTGTTAGTTTTGTTTTGTCCTGGTCTCTTGCCATTGGGGAAAGTCTAAAGCATGTGATGCAACCGAAGCTCAGAATTTTTCCCCCCTGAACTATTAGATTCTCTAGCTGCAGTTATTACTATTTGTCCGTGGTAGATTGTGAGTTGTTGGGTGGGATAATTGGGACAGTATCTACATCTTTTCAATAAATTGATGGATTGAGATCTTGTAAATTTACTATGCTTGAGCTTTCATATAATCCTAAGTGATTATATTGAGTAAACTTTGTGGATTCTGTTAGTCATATCATGTCTAGGGCATAAATTTTTTCAGTGAAAACTCTTGATTTTATTCCCTAACACTGTTAGTAATTTAATGATGTTAAACTCATCCATGATTATGCAGGTTAAAGTTTGGGATCCCAGTCTTCGTGGTTCTGAACTTCGGGCAACCTTGAAAGGACATACAAGGTCTTTTGCTTGTGTATTTTTTCCTTGCTAGTCCCTATAATGTCACATGTGAATTCCTTTGTCTTTTATATTCCTAGCAGCTTATTTTGCTACTGCTTTTTGCAGAACTGTTCGTGCAATAAGTTCTGATCGAGGCAAGATTGTTTCAGGATCTGATGATCATACCGTTATAGTATGGGACAAGCAAACGTATCAGCTTCTTGAAGAGCTGAAGGGCCATGACTCACAGGTTCTGTGTTCAGAAATGTTTCCATTATCAACAAATCATATTTTACCCTTGCCATACATATATGGTAAATCCAGCAGCTTCTTTCATACTCATTCAAGTATGATAGCTGTGGAGAAATAATGTAGAAAATATTTCTTTTAGTATATTTTTAGATTGTAATCTTTTTATACGCATTACTAGCATGTTAGGTAGCAATAGCATTAATACATCAAGCCTACCTACTACTATAATTCTACTAACCTATTACAGTAGTGCTAAAATAATTTACAGCTTACACCTAGAATCTTCCTACACTCCCCTTCAAGTTGGGGAGTGGATGTATTCCATTCCCAACTTGTCAATCATCTCATGGTACCTTGCAGGTGATAAACTTTTAATGAAAACATCTGCCAATTGATTATTGGAGGATACATATGTTGTGGTTATCAATCCCCTATCAAGTCTCTTTTATAAAAATATCTGTTCAACTCTATAAGTTTAGTTCACTCTGGTTGGACTGGATTATGAGTGATACTAATCGCTGACTTTTTTTCACAGTATAGCTACAAGGTTTCTTCTCCTTTTATTCTAAGATCATTTAGCACTATTCTCAACCACAAAAGTTCACAAATACCATGAGCTATTGCTCTAAATTTAGTCTTTGCACCGATCTCTCTACAATTGCTTGCTTCTTACTTCTTTAGGCAATTGAATTTCCTCCAAGAAATACATAATAATTTGTAGTAGATTTTCTATCCACTAAAGATCCTATGTAATCAACATCCATAGTGTAACTTGATTCCTCTTTTGGAAGAGAATTTCTTTGCCTAGGGTAGCTTTCAAGAAACTTAAATTTTTTCCAATTGCTCTCATGTGTTTCTGTTGTGGGTTATGCATAAAACAACTTACCATCCTTACTGCATAACCTATGTTTGGTTGAGTATGAGCCAAATAATTTAAATCCCTACTATTTTTTGATATTGACCTTCCTCCGCTGGTTCTTCATCATATTTTTACCCCTAGCTTATGATCTCGCTTATAGGTGCATTTGATTGTCGACACCCAAGTCTTCCAGTTTCTATCAATAGGTCTAATACATGCTTTCTCTAAGTTATGAAGATCCCTGCTTTGGATAGGTCACTTCTATTCCAAAAAAGTATCTTAGTTTTCCCAAATCCTTAATTTCAAATTCCTTACTCAAGTATTCTTTAAGGTTCTTCCTGTCATTATAGTTATCTTTGGTAATAATTATATTATCTACATAAACTAATAATGCTGTAAACTTGCCTTCTCTTGAATGCTTCACAAACAAAATATAGTTGCCTTGGCCCTATTTCTATCCCTTGTTTAGCATTGCCTCTGTGAATCTACTAAACCATGCCTTAGGCGATTGTTTCAAGCTATAGATGCCTTTATCAATTGACTCAAGCCATAGAGTGCCTTTATTAATTGACATACTTTATTTTGGCCATGCCTTCCTTAAAAACCAGGTGAAATTTCCATACGAAATTCCTCTTTTTAGATCCGCATGTAAAAAAGCATTTTTCACATCTAATTGTTGCAATTCTTGATTAAAATTAGTAGTAGGAGAAAGTGAAGTCCTTGCAGTCTCCTCATAGTGCAACTTATCTTATATATATTGACTTCCTTGCATATGAAAGAAAGTGAATAAGAAAATCACTTTACTATTACTTTCTTTACATGGAATCAGAGCCCTAGTGAAAATTAGGGTTTTCCTTTCTAGTTACCCTGGTGAGCAATGGTTAGGTCTTCAATAAACCTCGAAGAGTGTGTTTATTATTTCTTATTGCCCACGTTGGAAGAAACCCCATTGGCTAAGCTTTTACCTCTCAATTTTTGACGAACATCCGTTATGCGCGAGGCACATGCACCACTTAAGCTTTTGGCAGTCCCCTTTGTTTGTTGACATGTGGAGGTCTTTCTTGCCACCTAAAAGCTCTGAAATTCACCTAGTAAGGCTATTCTTGTTTTGTCTCAAAGTGTCATTACTCATCTTGGGAAAGTGTATTTGTGAATTTTTTTTTTCCCTTGCTATCGGGTGGTGTTGTTTTTCGTTAATATTTTGCTGGAGTCTGTTGCTTCTTTGGTTTCTAGGGCACGTGTTATTGGCAAGTTTCTCTTGTTTGATGGTGCTGTGTGGATTTAGCTATTTGTGGGTTATTGGTACTTGCTTTTGTGGGTTTGGAAATCTCTTGTTTTGTTTGGTTTTGAAAATCGGTTTAGATGTTTTGCTCAATTGGTTTGTTTTCGAATATTGGGGGGAGGATTTATTAGGGCTTTATAAGATGGCGGAAAATAAACCACAAATACTTGATATCACTCTTGCGACAACTAAAATCATAGAAAAAATTAATGGAAATAATTTTATTGCTTGGAGTAAAACGGTGTGAGTATATTTGCGTAGTATTAAGAAAGAAGATCACCTCACTAATGATCCACTAAAGGATAACACTAGACAGACATGGCTATGTAATGATGCTAGAATATTTTTCATATTAGAAATTCTATTGAGAGTGATATCATTAATTTGGTTGATTACTGCAAGTATGTGAAAGAGTTGATGGATTATTTGGAATTCATGTATTCTGGAAAGGGAATATCTCCCATATCTATGATGTGCATAAGGGTTTTTATCATGCCACTTATCTTAGGAATTTAGGGGGTCCCTACACATTAGAATAAACATGGTTAAAAGGCAATGGGGATTTTATTGATGATTTAGGAAAAGACCGTCTTTGGTGTTTTCCATGAATGCAATCATTATATTGAAATTTAGAGAATAATATTCCTTGAAACAAGGGTGGAAACATAATTTTTAGATACTAAAAAGATGGATGGCCAAGACGTCAATGATATGCCTAAATTTCTAATATCCTGGAGGAAGGGGGTTTCACAAGTTAGGCCTTTGTCTTAATCAATTCGTTCACATTATCAAGGACATATGGTCCATCTTGGACCTTAGCAACTCTAATCGTCTTTCTCGAAATTTAGTCTTGAAAAATACAATGAGTTTTAAAGAAGGTGATGGAACAATTAAGGTCATTGTTATTTGGTAAATTGAGAGGAGATTATTAGTAAGTTTAGAAATACAAACATTTTTGAGTTGGAGATTGGAATTAATGTTTACATTGCTTCTTTCTTTAACTGGAATTATGGAACATTTACCATTGTGATTACTTGATTGTCTATATTTTGGGTATTAAAATGAAACAAAGTAGAAGATTTATTCATGTGATCTGTCGCACTAGAGTCTACACCAAGTATTAGAATTGATTTTTTGATTAACATTAAAGGATGAAGCAATATGACTCTTACTATTTTGGAGTAAAGAGCAAGTGCTCAAAGATTTGGAGAGGGAATCGAGTAGAACTTATGATTGGTGAAGATTGTCCTTGTTCAAATTAGGTTCAGCAGCGTCAATAGCAGCAGTAACTTTCTTACATTTTTTGTCTTGGCCTTTCTAGTAGAGACATTGGCATGACCTCCCTTATGATTTTTAAAAACTTTGGTTCAACTAAGAACATTATCGTTACCATGAAGCTTGAAGCAATTTTCTCTAGTGTACCAGAATACCAAAGTTCACCCTTTTGGGCCATTGTTTGCATGGGATGAATCCCTTGCGTTGTTTTTGTAGCTTCCATAGCTGATTCAAGTACTTCATTGTTTGTCTTCAGCATTACCACGTGCCAGCTTTCTCCCTTTCGTACTAAAAAGAAAACTTTTGACATTGATGGGAGCTCTTCCCTACTAAGAATCTAGACTTTGATTGGATCAAATTCAACATTAAGACCTATAAGAAAATCAATCGTTCTATTTTCTTCAATAAAAGGCATAATAGTTATTGTATCTTGAGGACATTCGATGCGTAAGTCCCAATAGTGGTCTACTTCTAGTCATAATCCCTTCAACATATAATTTTTGGTAATAGTATTGTAGCTAATTTTGTTCTTAATTCATACATGGCAGCCTTATCCTTCTTGGAATAGATCTTTTAGGGTTTCCTATATAACATGTGCAAATGGGAGAAACATGCAATTCTTTGCTTGGATGGGACTATGGATGCTCATAACAGTGACATAATCATGGAGTCTTCAACATTTGAAAAAGTGGGGTAATTTTCACCTGGCCTTGTAACCTCTAAGTGGCTAAGCTTGTTTTTGCCTTTGAGGTAGGTTTGAACAACTTGTGACTGGGACAATTAATTGGTTCCACCAAAGGAGCTCCTCTAAAATATCGGTTGCATTTAAGTGGTGAGAGATTGGCTTGTCACTTGATCTTAGGCTTCATTATCTTTAGTAAACATAAGAATAAAAAAATGAAGGCTTAAGGAAAATGATAATGAAGACCAGAAAAAAATCTTCAATAGTGCAACGAGAAAATTGCAATAAAGGCTCTGATACCATGTGGAGAAATAATCTAGGAAATATTTCTTTTAGTATATTTTAAAATTGTACGTAGCATGACCTATTTATACACATTACTAGCATGGTGAGTAGTAATAGTTTTAATACATCAACCCTACCTACCACTATTAACTTTACCAATTTATTATAATAAATACTAAAATAATTCACAGCTTATATTTAGAATATTCCCAAAACAGCATTAGGTTTCTTGCCAAGACTCTTATAGCTTAGTGGTATTTGTTACAGGACTGTGAAGGTGATTTAAAGTAAAACCTTCACTAGAAATTGTCTTACTTTATTCCTTTTTCTACCAAACTTACCTATTTTGAACGTGTTTAGGGAGAGAGAACCCTAAATCTCATGAAAGTAACTTATAATTAGGGCTACTTATGAGAGAATCCTAGATCTCTAAAACAATAATTTTTCTTTGAGAAAATCCAAACTTGTGTCTTTTCATTGATGATCCATAAATATTTTTTCACAACACAATTGCAGTTGCTAACTGCATGTCTAATCCTTCTCTTTTTTTTGACACTTAAACATACATAATAACTGATACTTTATTTTTCTGACACATAACAACATGCAGTAACTGCCACCCATAAGCAGTAACTGCTTACATAATTACACACCACATCATCCTATTGTCTAAATACATCATGCCATAAAATACACACACACACACACATAAATCTGATTAATGGTATGAAAAACACAAACAAACAACACATTAGCCAACACGGTGACTATTGAACTGCACACTAACACAACACAATCATAACTAGGTCAGATAGCTACTCTTCCTTCAGCTATAACAAACTGCTAGTCTTTCAATAGAATGGACTAGGTATGGCTTTTCCCTCTCTTGTTGTCACAGGACGGGAGTTTCATCCTTCAAAGAGTTTCCGTTTGGCGCTCGATCATCCCTTATATAATCTTTTGTTGCTAATTTGGATGGAGAGCCAGCTTTATCTTCCGTGATTTTCTAGGTTTGTTTCGAGTTTCACATTTTTTTCCTTTTGGCTTTGCCATCATCCTCCATATGTTTAGGAGGTTCAACTATATTAACTAGTTTCGGCCTGCCTTGGCCTATCAGGAGAGCGGCATCAACTCTCAACCAGTTTGTTCACTGGAGGCTAGACTCGCTTTCAGATATAATCCACATCTGAACAAATCCTCTACTGATGCCACTCATAATGCTATATGCCCAAGTCAAACACTCCATAAAGCCCTTAACTTTTGGACCATGACACTTTCTCTTACTTAAATTCATGACGTCCTCATCATGAGGGCAAATCTGTTGCTACCATTACCCATTCCCAAGCTCTCATCCTTCTCCACACCTATTGTCAACTACCCAAGATCATCTCATTAGGACTTCGGGCATCCACAGGCTTCCTCTCGCCCTCGTTCATTCATTCATCCTCCGATATCGCCTCTTGTTGAGTTGCCCAATGACAGGGTTTGAGTAGAAGATTTTGCTTCAACCCCAACTCGCGACACAGCCGCCCTCAAGCAACGATATCCTCAGTCTAGTGGCTACTTGAGCTTCATCCACACGATTGAATTGTCAACAAGATTAGGAAAAATTCTTGTCTTTATGACTCGCGACACGGTTGCCCTCTGGCAACGATGTCCTCTCTTTGGTGGCTGCTTCACTTGAGCTTTGCCCATACGAGCCGCATCGACAGCAAGAACTACCCATCCATTGAGCGTTCTGGGTAGTATTTAAGCGGTCTAATGGAGCTGGGAACTTCTGTTCTGATATCAATTGTTATGGGATGGGAGTTTTACCTCTCAAAGAGTTTCCGTGCGGTGCTCATCATCCCTCATATCATCGTTTGCTGCTAATTTGGGTGATGAGTTAGTCTTATCTTTTTTTATCTCAGGTCTGTTCGAGCCCCATATTCTCATAAGAAGAGTCTTCTTGACTTTGTCACGATCTTCTATATGTTTGGGATGTTCAACTATATCAACTGGTTTTGGCTTGCCTTGACCTCATTAGGAGAGCGGCATCAACTCCCAACCAGTTTGTTCACAGAAGGCTAGATCCGTCTTCATATATATCCTATATCCCGAGCAAACTCTCTACTGATGCCACTTATTATGCTATACGCCCAAGTCAAGCACTCTATAAAGCTCTCAACTCTTGGATAGTGACACTTGTTGTGCTCACTTTGGGGAGGGGGGGCATGCATAGCATTAGGTTTCTTGTGAAATGATCATATTGGCCAAGCTGGGCCTCTTCCTCCTAATTTATGGATTTTTTTTTTTTAAGGTTTCATGTCTATATGATTGAATATAGCTGTGATCAATTAAAGTTTGTTAACTGAAAGTAGCCTTAACTGTGGATTGCTGGGAATATTATTGATTAATGTACATCATATTTGTAGGTTAGTTGTGTACGCATGCTATCAGGCGAACGTGTTCTTACTGCTGCCTATGATGGAACCGTAAAGATGTGGGATGTCAGGACAGATACTTGTGTGGCAACTGTTGGTCGTTGCTCTAGTGCAGTTTTATGCATGGAATATGATGATTCCACTGGAATCCTGGCCGCTGGTGGGAGAGATGCGTATGTATCTTTAACATCTTTTAATGTCTATAAATTACATATCCGGTTCTTCTTAGTTGTCTGCATATCTCCATTCTCAGGATAGCAAACATCTGGGACATCCGTGCTGGTAAGCAGATGCACAAGCTTTTGGGGCACACAAAGTGGATTCGGTGAGCAGCAGGACCAAGCCATTTTTACTTGGAAACCTTGTAATAGATTGCAACTGATCATGCTTCTCTGAAATCTCATCCCACAGGGGCATTAGAATGGTTGGTGACACATTAATTACTGGTAGTGATGATTGGACAGCAAGAATATGGTCTGTTTCACGAGGGACATGTGATGCAGTTCTAGCTTGTCATGCTGGGCCCGTATTATGTGTTGAATATTCTGAGCCAGATAAAGGTGTAATAACAGGTTATTACCCCATCTTGAGACTTGTTATCTACATGCATTATTAAAAGTCAGTGCTAAGCAGTTACTTAACATGTGTTTTTTTCAGGATCAAGTGATGGGTTAATTCGATTTTGGGAAAATGATGAGGGTAAGAGATGCTTATTTTTTGTTGTTAACGGTCTTTGAACATGCATCCATTGTTGTGTTTGCATAATTTTTGTTCCAAGTGTGACTTTTTGACTGGAAAAATAGGCATTTATATTAAACAAATGGTATGGTATTTGTAGTTATACTCCTCTGTGATGCATTGATATTTATGCTTTTTAGGAGAAAGAGTATAGAGACTGTTGATTCGTTCATGAAGTCAACTCAATCTTGTGATTTACAGGAGTTACATCACTAGTGTTCAGTCTAAATTAGTTATCAATTCTATTGTAATCTCTGAACAGACTTCACATTGCAACGTGGAATGTAAGAGAAAAGTGCCTTTTTTTAATTTAAGTATTCAATGGCAATATGATAATATCTATTGGAATGAGCATATCGTTGATCAAGAGGTTCATTGATGATTCATGTCAGTTGAATCGACCGTTCCTTAAAGCTTGTGTTTTCCTATAATAATATGGTAAATAGCTTTGAGGGACTGGGAATATATTATAGATGGTAATAAAAGATCTCACAAAATCAAGGATACAGTGAGCAGAAATTTAACATACGTGATATAATAATTATGGAGCATATGGCTACCCACGGGGGAAGAAAAATCTTAGTTAATAATAGCCACCATATTTTATTTTTGATTCTCCTTTCACATTGATTGGTCAGCCAAAGAAGTTCATGAAAATTTCACCACTAGAAGTTGCAAAAGTTGATTTATGCTATTCAGTTTCGTTGTAGGGGCCTACTAATTTGATGATGGCCTGGTAATAGGAGTAAAGTCAATGTTTAATGTTTTATACGCATCTATTTTTTACAGTATTCTATCTTGGGAGTGATGATCTTGTGATTCTTTCTCTCTATTATTTAAGTGAACTATTTGATAGCGGGACTTGGTAATGTAAAAATTATGAAGTTGTATGTAAATAGTGAAGTATGCTGAGGAAAATTCTAAAGTTTTCATTCAAAGAAATCCAAGAGGTGCTAGCAACATCATTGCCTATGCTATTGTTCACTCTATGTTGCACTAAAGAGGTCTCATGGTGGAGTGGAACCTATTTCCTGAAAGGCATTACTATGTATGAATAATGATTAATCAAGACCTTATCAGTAGATAATAGAACAGACAGGGAAAAGGAGACCTTTTACCTAATGAGTCAAAGCACATCAACTAGAACATATGATTGGGTGAGCATTAACCGAAATTGATTAATATATTATTCACGAATGGAGAATTTGTTCCCAAGATAATGAGTAAATTTTTGTATGGTCATGAGGAGCAGCACCGTTTTCTCCATTGTAGAATTAGTTTTGTACTTAATTCTGATGCAACTAATATATTGAAAACTAGTATAGTAGTTAAAAGGAGTGTCAAATTTCTCAAAAGGTTGCATGTAATTGTAAATATCTGATGAGTTATCTTCCTTCCTTTTTCTTATATGCGTACACAATATATTTCAATTACTGAGATGAAAAAAGTTTCCTAGATGCATGAGGCGGACCTATAAATAATGATGACTTCCACCATCCTATGCCATTATTTTGCCTTGTTTTTCTTATGCTATAAATTATGTGCAATTATGGGATTGTAGGTGGTATACGATGCATTAAGAATGTCACTATTCACTCATCTGCAATATTATCCATAAATGCTGGGGAGCACTGGTTAGGCATTGGTGCAGCTGACAATTCAATGTCTCTCTTCAATCGGCCACAAGAGAGACTTGGCCTCACTAGTTCTGGGTCAAAGATGTCTGGTTGGCAACTCTATAGAACACCCCAGAAAACAGCCGCTATGGTATGTTCAACTTCGTGAACTATGTGGCTTTACACTGCTTTGAAAATGAAACAATGAGTAATAGGATGAGTTTGACATTATGATTACTTGATACTTGGGTTCTTAGGTGAGATGTGTGGCTTCCGACCTTGAAAGGAAAAGGATTTGCAGTGGTGGTCGCAATGGGCTTCTGAGGTTGTGGGATGCCACCATTAACATTTGAACAAACAATCGAGCTAGGTAATTCTATCGTTTTCTTTCCTTAAATCAGCTGGAATTAAATTTTGCACGTTGTAACTATAGTGTGATTTAATTTGTTTTATTATTGTTTTTTTTTTCCAAAAAAAAAAAAAGAAAAAACCTTTGTGATGTGTACAGGGGCTCACCTGACCAGATTTTGTTCCCTGGTCACTATGTATATGTGCTGTTACCTTGTGTTTTGTTCCCCCCCTGCATGTGGAAACTTTAGAATCGCCCTAGGTTTTGCATGGGAATCAGAAGGATAAGACTCATGATTTGACTTGCATGTGGCTACTATCGCATTCTCATCTATTTCAATTTGAGTAATATCATAAATTACGACGTAAGCCATAATATTTCGAATTTGATGTCTATGGGTTGTGGGTATTTTGTAGCATATGTTTTCACGTTGAAATTATAGTGGTATCTTCTACAGTAACATCCTTTTCCCCTTCCGAAGAACACTATTGATCGGCAAACTTTGGTCATGCTTCACCGAGGTGATCTTCAAATGGAAATGGATTGGAGATGGCCTATTATTCTGATTATTTTAAGCATGATTTGGTTCGGTAACAACTAACAAGTGATGCTTCTCTGGGGGTGGAGATCCTTCTGCCATATAAACAATAGAAACAGAAAGTTGAAGTAGAAACATTCATAGATCCACTTCATGCCTATTTACTGTAAAATTGTGCCTTATAAGTCATGAGGTTTGACTTTTGAATATGATAGTGGTGTGAAGATTTTTCCTGTGTTAAGTCCTCAAAGAGAAACACAAGGAAGAAACCTTTCGGTCTATTTAGGATAGGTAGGACTGTAAACGAGTCGAGTCAAGTTGAATCGATATAGTATCAAGTTCGAACTTGACTCGAATAAAAAACTGAAGCTTGAACTCGAACTCGATCGAGCTTTGATTTTTAAGTTTGAACTCAACTTGATTAAGCTCGATTATTTTTTTTTAAATATTGATTTAACTATATAAAGTATTTAATACTCGATAAATTCGAATTCGACTCGCCTCAATTTAATATTCGTTTAAATTCGATTAAGCTCGTGAACTCACCGAGCAAGTATTTTGAAACTCGAACTTGAGCTCGATAACTACTCGAACAGTTCAAACTCGAGTAGCTCGCGAACTGTCTTGACTTATTTATAGGCCTAAGGATAAATGTTGATCTAATAATCGACAACATTCTAAACTATTTTCCCTATGTAGTTTATACATTTTAAAATTTGGGTGTTTTTTAATTACGTAGTCGAGCTTTTGATAGGTAGACTTGATATTTAATTGCACTTGTGATTGCTATTAGTTCACCTACCTTTGACTTGGTTTTACATAGGGTCGAAAACAAGCCGAGCTATTCTCGAGCTACTTGAGTTCGATTAGTAGACGAGCCAAGCTTAAACCCTAAGTAAAGCTTGTTTATCTAAATGAGTCGAGCTTGAGTTTTGATTTAGGCTCACAAGCCAGCTCGTGAATATGCTTGTTTTGGCTCGTGGACAGACTTGCGACTAGGCTTGTTAATAGGCTCATTAATAAGCTTGTTAGTAGATTTATAATTTTTTTTAATACATTATATATTGTTTATAACTACGTAATAAAAACAATAAAAACTAATTTTTATTTAATAATTATGTATATATATATATATTATAACACACACACACACACACACACACATATATATATATATATATTATATTTTAGGTTTAAAAAAATGAAAAATGGGTTATCTAAATGAGTCCTCGGACTTAAATTTCAAACTTGATAAAAAGCTTGTTAGTCTATATAAAAGGCTTGGCTTGGCTTGGCTTGTGTTCGTTTAATAAATGAGTCGAACTCAAACTTAAGCTCGTTTAACTAAACGAACCGAGCTCAAGGCCAATTTCAGGCTCGTTAAAAGGCTTATCTTGACTTGTGCTCGCTAAATTTTAGACAAGTCTAGCTCAAGCCTTTAAAAGCTTAGCTGACTTGTTTGCAGTCTTAGTTATAGAAGTATTAAAATATGTGATGGAGTGTGTTGAATTGGTGGTCGTGTTGTAATTTTGTTTGTTCTGGAAGTGGAGACAATGTTTGGTGGTTAGGCTTAGGCTGTGGTTTTGGAAACAAGGTTCAATGAGCGTGATAAGCCTTGTATTCAGTTAGTAGCGGATTAGTGATTACTACCAACTTGTTCAAATCAAGTAGTGTAAATGATGCATAATTTTTATAAAATCGGCTATATAAAAAACTTCTATGGTTTAGTACAAAAATATGACTAGTGTTTTATTACGTTTATAAATAAGTGATTTGAGTTTTGATTTTTGACAAATGCATTATTTGAATTTTGGCATTTGGCAAAGAAGTGATATGAGTTATATTTTTGATAAATACATTACCCTTGTTTATATTTTTGCAAAAAATGTGACTTGAGTTTTATTTTTTGAGAAATATATTGTCTCTACTTTTTTACATGTCTCTTATTTATTATTAATATAAAGTGAAAAAATAGAGGTACTGCATTTGTCATAAAAGAAAATTCAAGTCGATTTTTTGCGAAAATACAAAAATGCAGGTTATGTATTTGTAAAAAATATAACTCTGGTTATTTGTTTCTCAATGTAGCAAATGTCAAAAATTGATACTTAGATCACTTGTTTATGAAGGTACCAAAACACATATTATGTTTTTGTAATTTGTCCAAATTTTTACTAATATTTATATGCTACTAATCATTTCACGTGGAGTATCACAGTCAATAAATAAATTTTTTCTGGTGGTTTTGAGTGGTGGCGGATAACCAAGGGAGGACTCAGGAGGATACTGCTAATAATTGGAAGATAGTGGTAGGTTTGTTGATTTCACATTTTGGTTCGCATAAGTTCTTAGTTGGCATTTAAAAGAGGATTTTTTTCCCCTTTGGGATGCTATTTTCTGAGAATCGCCGTTTACGATAAAACCTATTGATAGGAGATTGTTCTGATGCTAGCATAGTTGGTCAAGCTATTAACAATAACAATAAACAATTAAACTGGGTGTGATATTTAGCTGTTACATTTGTATGTCTAGAATTGCAATATGTAAATCCAAGATAGTAAATCTTTAAATAGAAATTGCCAATGGAGAACATTCTCTTTAAGAACAATTTGCAGTCAGTGAAGCACCACAAGCCTGTTGATCAAAATTGTAGCTAGGGATAGAAGCAAGCAACGTTAAACATGGGTATTAATAGTAGAAACGGAAGATCCAATTGCATGCCATTTAATAACCAATAATGCTGGATATGATATTGTTAAAATATATAAAATTCATATAGAAGTCCCAGTATATTCTCATAATCAGTTTGAGTAACCGAAGAGATTGTTACTCTGCGTCCATGCTATAGGTGACTCCCATCGATCCTAGTTAGCCAAGCATAAGCTCTACCAACCACACAATCCTGTATCAACCATTGTATGAAAACCCTGCCATAATTATATTGAATGTTTCAATATACTAAATATTAATGATGAATATTTTGTGATCTGTTAGAACACACACACACACACACAGAGCCTTGAGAGATGACAAAACCTGGAGGATCTTCAATGATTGGATAGGTTTTGGTGTAGTTATCGAACTATACTGAATTTTTTAATTTTCAAAACCTGTAGTCACATGGTAGTTACATAAGTAGTGATCAGATGGCTATGGCGTAGCTATAGTTGCGTAGCTGGTGATAGTGGTAGTGGGTAATGATTTATTGTTCGTTTGCTTCGTTGTAATTGCAATTCCATTACAGCCTTATTCCTTATAATAGTTATTACGCCATTTAGTTCACCGAATAGTGATTCAACAATGAATTTTTATTACACAAAACATTGAATAGTCATTCTTTATTCAAACCAATGAATACCAATTCAATACTGAAATTGTCTTTTTCAAAATACTATCATTTAAATAAAAAATTAAAAAAAAAAATCCTATTACAGTTCTATTACGTTCCTTCATAATAGGAATTCTATTACAGCCTTATTCATTGAGCGAAGTAAACGAGCCGTTAATGTAGTGGAGATGCCAGAACTTATAGGTAATGTGCTTGTGGGGTGGTGTTTAAGTTATGACAGTTTGTGATTGGTCGTATTTTATGTCCATGTATGGATGGTATGTATTTATAAAACCTTAATTTGTAACTTGATCATTTAATTAATTGTATTTGGGACTCTAAACTTGTAACCCAATTCATTTAGGATTTGTTTGTTTTGAGGAAAAGCATGTATTAGTGAAAAACATTTTCCCATAAAAAGGTTTTCTAGAAAAATGGCATGTTTTTCTATGTTTGGTTAATTTTATTGAAAAAAAAATTGAAAATAGTTTTCTAGTGTTTGTTTTTTTTTTTTTTTTTTTCAAATGTTTGAACTATAAAAGATAAAGATAACTAGTAAGCCTTTCTAATTATGTGGACACTTTAATTTATTAAAACAAATAAGTAAATTCCCTATCCATCCATATAAATGAAAAATTAAAACAAAACCATAAGGCAACTTTCTAAATATATATATATATATATATATATGAAAAGAAAAGATACTTGTGAATCTATGTTTGGTTAATTTTATGGAAAAAATTGAAAATAGTTTTCCGGTGTTTGTTTTTTGTTTTTTTTTTCCAAATGTTTGAACTATAAAAGACAAAGATAACTAGTAAACCTTTCCAATTATGTGGACACTTTAATTTATTAAAACAAATAAGTAAATTACCTACCCATCCATATAAAAAAAATTAAAACAAAACTAATACAAGGCAACTTTATATATATATATATATATATATATATATATGACAAGAAAAGATACTTGTGAATGGATCAATTTTTTATAAGTTGTAATGAAGTTTTGAAAGGAGAATTTCTTGATGATTAATTATACATGAGAACAATATGGACAACTGAAAAACATAAATATGGGGTAAGACAACCACTTTGGAATTGTTTCATCAACCAAAAGTACAATAGATCAATTCACCACAATTGGACTTCTTATCAAATCCTTGAGTACTAATCATCACAATGTGGATCTACAAAATTTATATCAAATGAAAACATGACGCATTATCCCAATAGTAGTGCATAACTAAAAAGACAAAAGTATGCTCATTCTTTATCATTTTACTGAGGATTAAAATATATTAAAATATTTAAACGAGCATCTAATAAATTTCAAAGTAAAAATGATGAAATGACAAAACATTGTTCCTTAAAAATTTAATATTTTCATTCAAAATGAGTTTTGATATGGTGTAAAATAAATTGAAAGTTAGAGTTCATTAACACCTCTAAAACAAAATGATAAAGAAATTGAGCTACTAGAAACCAAAGTCCACCCTTAATATAAGTGTTATCACTTATTCAATAGAATATAAAAAAACCGAACAGCTACAATACCAAGTCGATTACCCTTAACGTGAGTTGCTCATGCTTTATTGTCTTCAATGTAGTTTTCGATCCATAACCCTTGAAGTTCATTACTTTTCACCATAAAAGCTTTTGCAATCTTTTCATTTAAAACCAAATAATCTGAAATAGATGCCAAAGTAAATTTGTTGAATCCTTCTATCTTCATCACCTCATCATAGAGTGCCTATGCATCTACTTTGTCCCTAGTCAATTCTTTAATTTTTTTTGTCATTTAGTCAATTCTTTAATTGCTATTGCCACCTCGTTAATTTGCTCTAACATCTTCTTCTCAAATATTTTAACACTTGTGTTTTGTTTTTGTTTTTGTTTTTTATGTGGTTGATGCTTGGAAGAATTTGATACCTTTTCTTTAGTTCTCTTTGTGCCTTCATCATCATGATCTTCCAACTCAGTAGGTGGTCAGTAGCTACTAAAGAATTGTCATTTCCCCAAACTGCTTAGCAAAACCACCTGTTGCCATATCCTTCGCCACAACCAATGTCATCTCATCGTGCATAGCTATTTTTCTTCTTAAGATATTTCTCATGTTTTGGATGTGCCTATTTAGTAGAAAAAATAAACAAATAATAAAATTCATATAATCAAGGCAACATGTGAGTATTCCAATTAAAATAATAGGAAGGGAAAAATTAGAAATATTTTACCATGACTTCTTCACAAAAAACTTCCTTATTAGCATTAGTCATCTTCAACTCATCATCCCATCCAAAATTACTCTTGCTTCTTATGTTTTGTATAGCAACCCATGTGTTTTTAATACTAAGAAGATGATTCTCTACATGATATGGAATGCAACTTGCTCCAAATTTCTCATTGATTGCGCCTACCACTTAAGCAAAGGATGCTACTTTGAACGAACTAGAAGGTTTGTTTCCTTCAAGTGCCTCATCTACTAATATTTCCAGCACCAATTCTTCTATTGTTATAAACCATCGAAATTTTTTTTCTTTGATCTCCTCAAAAACATTGCCTTCTTTCACATTATGCTTTCCCATCACTAAAATAGAAGATAAGAAAGTGATAACAAATATCCATACAAATTTTCGTTACATAACTATAAGAATACAAATGAATTTTATTCCATAATAGTTCATTCTTTAACAACAAGCGTAATAACTTGAAATGTTTGCAATTGTTGATAAATTGAATGTAACCTCATAAAACACGCTTACATGATACATTCGAAATACTAGAAGATACTATATATTTTGCATGGTTCTATAATTACTGCACATTGTGAAAGCTATTTCATCTCTCTTTATTGACCAATCTCTACTTTCCTCCCTCTCTTCTCTTTGACTTTGTTGAGATTTTTGACTAAGTCTTTGAGACTCCAGTTGTTGAGGTACTTCTTCTATAATTGGATCAAGTCCCATAATAAAGTCATGAAGGATGCAACAGGCTAGGACTACATCTTTTTGTACTTGGAAAGACAAAAAAGGCATTGTATCAAGGACTTGAAACCGACGTTTAAGAATCCCGAAAGATCTTTCATTTGTAGTTCGCAAAGATGACTAGTGGAGATTAAATAGCTCTTTTGCATTTTCATGGGGACAATAACTACTAAATTCCTTAAGATGATATTGAACACCACGATATGGAGATATGACTCACTTCCTAGTTCCATAGCCAACATCACCAAGATAATATTTACCTGCACATATAATGAAAAAAGACCAATAGCCTCATATCTATTTGATTGATACAACGAGTATCTCCATTATATAAAAGTCGATTCATGTGTGACTCTCGTTCATATTCCTTATTAACATAAGGTTCCCTTAGAATTCTATTTTCACTACATTTTCGTTTAATCATTATGATTCCAACAGAAACAACAATATCAACTACACCGATTATTGCAACATAAATCTCATCCTCATCTATCTAAAAAGTAAAATTAATGTACAGAAATAATGATGAAAGCTAATGAAAATGATAGGAGCATTTCTATTAAAAAAAATAATGATAATAGAAATGATATAACCTAGCTCCAAATTATCCAGATAAAGTAATAGTATTCTGGTTTCTTGATGTACATATCCAAATAACATAATAGCATTCTGGTTTCTTAATGTATATAATTCAAGAAATAATTAGTTTTCCATCTGTTTATAATCATAGTAACATAAAAAGAACAAATAACTAAAATCGCATATGGGTAGTTTCTGTAAATTAAACCAATGATAATTAAGAGCTAGTTTATAGCTTTTAACTTCTTCTTTTTTTTTTTTTTTTTGTTTCCTTAAACTCTTGGACAAACACAAGCTATCGTCTCCATGTCTGGCAAAAATTATGGTACTAGATGAAAAAACAGAGGACCTATTATAGAGAATTAGCCAATAGTAATAATTTTGTTCTCTTACTCAAATTGAAAGACACTAGTATGATTTATACCATTAAGAAAAACACTAGCATCTAATTTCTTTTGAAAGCCCTCTCATATTTATACTAAAAAGTAGTAAGTAGGTTTTTCTTTAGAGTGAGATTTGAAAAAAAAATTATATAAACATAAAGGAAGAAGTAACATCATGCAATTTCACATATAAATTGTAAGGATTAACCAATAAAAAAAATGAACACAATAGGACATAAACGAAATGGAAAAAAAAAAAAATAATGTTACCAAACCTGAGTAAAAGTGCTTGCTTCGTTTAAAATTTGCAATTACACACACATATAAAATGGTCACAACAAAGTAGAGAGGTTGAAAAAAAAAATATGGTGATGGTAAAATCAAAGGAGGATTAGGGACTTACCTAGCCCTGGGTTGTAGTTGGAGATGTTTAGTAAAAAAGCAGTCTAACACTTTTAAATAGATAAGAGGAAAATAACTTATGGATTTACAATGGGGAAGTTGTTTTCCCAAAATTATTATATGTTTTCCTAAGCATGAGAAAATAATATCCATTAATTGACCTACATTTTTTAAAAATAGACATAGGAAAATAAAAAGCTATTTTTCTGTAAAACATTTTCATCAAAACAAATAGACCCTTCATAACTGTTTTGTGCTCTAGTTGAACGTATTCATAGATTATGAAAATTTGAAAATATGGCATAGCTATCAAGTCTCCATCCCAAAAAGAGGCAAATGTTACATTTGATACTTTAACTTTACTCAAAGTGTCGATTTAATATCAAGTTGTATGTATGTATGTATGTATGTACGTATGTATGTATGTAGTTAACTACTTAAGTTTACCTTTTTCTACAATTAACTATCTTTACTCATTTTTCAGTGAGGTATTTAATCTAAGTATTATAAATGGTCTTGAAAAATTTGTATAATAAATTGATATTTAAGTTTAGGTAGTTTAATTACATTATTTAGCCAAGTTTAACTGCCACTTATGGCATTTACCCTTTTCAATATATTCTAGTAGTCTAATTTGCTAAATGCTTATAATAAATTAAAACTTATACTATTGATCACGACGATAGCTTTCTAGTCTTAGTGGTTGGAATCACGGGACTATAATTAATTCTAAGAGGATGGATAAGAAGTTTGAGACATTTACATGAGGGGTTTCAGGCATTAGCGAAGCGGAACGCCGAAGCGGGTCCAAGAAGAAAGCGTAGGCCAACCAAAAGGGTTGAATCAAATTGGACCAGCATGATAGCTGATGGTTGATAGCCATGAGTCCGCTAGCTCTAGGGAGCATGGGTTGTGCAGTTTGTTTACTTGTGAAGATTGGTGACGATTAAATTTTCAACTTAATTTCATTGTTTTTATGTTTATATCAATTTCTAGTTTTTACTTTTGGTCATCGAGTCTTATTTTAAAGTTTTATTTTATTTCTTATTGTTTAGAAGGTTTCTTATTACATCAATAGTATGTAGTTTAATTTATTGAGCCTATAAACCAGCCAATTCATTGTTTTAGAGAGTTGAGTTTGGTTATCCTTTGTTTAGACCTTGTGATGTTAGATTTAAGTATTGCTCATTCACTTCATTGTAATTGTAATTCCGTCTTATTCCTTATGAATAGTTATTATGACATTTAGTTTATTGAATAACCATTCTTTATTGAAACTTGTGAATATCAATTCAATGTTGGAACTGCTTTTAAAAAAAATTAAAATAAAAAATTAATAAAGAAAAATCTTATTACAGCTCTATTCTACTTTTTTGTAATAAGAATTCCATTCCAACCTTATTTAATTTAGCAAAATAAACTAGCCGTGAGTGAGTTTTGTTTTCTCTTTATGCTCGTATATGTTCTTATCAATTTTTACGATAGATTATAGTAAATATGTTAATTGAATTTTCAAATTCTGATAACATTGTGGTAGCTTTACAATTCCTATCATTTATTGAATTGTAGTTTAGATCATAAAGTAGTTCAATTTTTTTAATCGTTAGTATTGATTTAACGATTTCATCCATATTCCAAATTTTTTTAATTCTTGAACACATGAAAATCCCAAAAATATCCCTTTTACTGAAAGCCTAGAAATTACAAAAGCATAAGTTTTCAATTGAATTGAAACCCTCGTTAGATATGCCTCACTTAGGCTAATATACGGATAAATTTGAGTAAATATCTATATTATTCAAGCTAGAGTGAGGATTTTGGTGTCCACACCTCTTTTATCTTCATAATTACAATCTAACCTTTTTATATAATTTTTATTATAGCTTTTACCAACTTTCATACTAATTATATATTAATTTCATAAGGGTAGATTTGAACAATAAAAAGTTATTCTTGTTCTTCTAATTTCTAAAAACTGTCTAATTGACACAATACCTACTGTTGCGCAGGTGTTTTATTAAGGGTTAATTACAAAAAGATATCCTGTGTTATTGCTCTTTTGCAATTAGGTGACCTGTGTTATTTTCTTTGACAATGAGTTGACTTGTAAAATACTTTGTGTTTTTCTGTCCAAATATCTGTTAAGTTAATCACATGAATAGCACGTCCCCATTAAAAAAATTAAAAAGAAGAAGAAGAGGAGGAGGACAGACTTTTACGTATCTAGCACTGCTATCAGACTACACATGTCTTCATCAAGCCTTTAATATCATCTTTTCACCTTTCAACCGCTAGATTATACAATTTGTATTATACAAACACAATCCCATCTAATGGGAACAAGAAACACAAGAAATATAGTCCCCTTGCATATTTCAATCATAAAAACACTTTAGCATATAACAAGGACAGGTTTGCCGAAATTGGCCAAAAACCAATAGAAGTACAGGTACAAACATCACTTCCACAAGATCTTCAAAGGCTTTATCCCTGCTTGCTTGAGTTGCATCTTCCATGGAATGCACAATCTTCACAAATACACACTCTATTTATGAAAGAGATGGAGATGACTTTGAGCGTTTGAGTGTGTGAGATTAGGGAATCTTCAACTATTAAGCTCAATAAGGTTAGGGTTTTGAAAATAAGAATGTTTTCTTCTTTTGTGTTTGCGTATGTGAGGTAAGGGATTCTTCAACTATTAAGCTTCATGATTTTCCTTTCTTCTTCTTCTTCTTTTTTTTTTTTTTTTTTAAAGAGAGACATTGGATTTGATTTATCTAGTCAAGAGCAGTTATAAGCGAGTAAAGGGATTTTTTTTAAATGAGTACGTACTGTTCGCATGATTAACTTAATGAATTTTTGAATGAAACAACATGAAGTATTTCACGGGTCAGCTCATTGTCAAAGAAAATAGCACATGTTACCTAATTGGAAAAGGGCAATAACACAAGTCACTTTTTATAATTAACACTTTTATTAATTGCATAATAGTTTACAAGTTCAACCAATAACTATTATCCATAAACCACACATGAATGCATTCACTCACCATAAATTGTTCCATATAATTGCATGTCCATAGTACACCAGTAGTTCTCTTTTTAATCGTGATTAAAAGACAATTGCTCGATGCCTGATAAATTGAGTGTGTAATAAATTCTAGTAAATGATAATATTTGTCACATCTTCATGCAATTGAATATATCTTGAAATATCGTTTCCATGAAGCGCAACATTATTGTTGATAATAAGTGGAGAAAGTTTTGTCATTTTTAAATCCTTTGAGTTCTAGATACAGGCTCATTTCATTCGATATATTACACATAACATGCTGATGCGATTTGTAGGTTTAGAGGATATGCACACAAGATCATGTCTAGAAGGAAGTTACGACTAAGAACATTCAGAATAGGATAAAACAAGTGGAGATCAACAAACATGAAGCATGTGAGCAAAATGCTGCAACCAAGCAGTCTACCGATGCCACTGGCACAATAGGTCCCACTACAACAACTTTGGTGCTTCTACTAATGGCACCAAATGAGGATTCATTGAGCAACGATTGTTAAAGGACATCCAACTGGAAGCCACCAAATGTCAATCATGCCAGGACATGGCACTAGACAGCCAAGATATGGATTTTTATTTGCAATAAAACCTTTTGGTTTTTGGGTTAGTTTATTTTCAATTTGTAGTATTTCTTCCAAATTAGTGACAAAGACCACAAACACAGTCACAATATTCAGAACAATTATTGTTGGGTAGTTTTGAAATGAGAGAGAGAAGATGAGATTTTTTATGTGTCTTTTGGATGTTAGGCAGTTGATTATAAGAATTAATAAGTGGATGGTGAGTGTGTTTAGATTTTGTGAAAAATAGATTCTTTTTAGCTTGTCTTTCGGTCATAATGATGTTTGTTTTCTTTTTTTGGCATTAACAATTTTAAAAATATGAACAAATCTAAATATCTTTTTTCCTTTTAAAATGTATAGATAATAATTATGTACAAATATGCCAAATATTTGTTATGTTGGGGATTTAATGTATTGATTTTTTCTATAGATTTTGTATATTTTGGTAAATGCAAAAAATAATTGGAAATTTCCTATTTTTATATTTCTATTTTAAAAATTTAATATTATGTATTATTCATAGTATTGTGAACTCAGTTTTATTGATTATTATTAATTTTAATAACTTGATTTATAGAGGATGTGATGAAATTAGTTAAATAAGTTGTTATTTGTAGATGTATGAATCTGATTGTAAAGGCTTTAAGCCTAATTTTTATTCAGATTTATCTTTTTGGGCTACTGTGACATGGCTTAAAGAAATAGACCAAGTTAATTGGGATGATTAAGAGAGTTTTGGCATGGTAGGCTTGGAGTAGGGCCTATTGAAATTGGCTTGCCTAGTTCCAATCTTTCTCAAATTGACTCACACACATTACAGATGAAGGCCTTAATAGGCTTGGTCCATAAGGGAGACCGCATCTATATCCATTATAACAGAGACTCAACCTAGCTATTGGTCGTTTGTCTCATTTGACGGACGATATCGATAGCTAGATTCTCTATAAAT
Organism: Combretum micranthum; assembly: GCA_024138025.1. Taxonomy (NCBI): domain Eukaryota; kingdom Viridiplantae; phylum Streptophyta; class Magnoliopsida; order Myrtales; family Combretaceae; genus Combretum; species Combretum micranthum. The sequence continues at coordinate 735,849 of JAMXBD010000215.1, forward strand.
ATCTTTAGTCCCCACCTCATTTGGATAAGTGAAATCTTCGACAAATGTTGTCATTCCATCGAATTTCTATCTTAGTGAATCAATCATATGATCTACTCAAGAACACACACGATCTTGTGATACTTAGTAAGGTTGATGCTTCCTATCTCCTTTCCCTGTCATATGTTTGTTAGAGCCTATTGAGACTGTCTACTTCTTCTTCCTACTTGCTCTTGATTATCCTCATACGTATTGTTTTCCTAGGTCACGTGTAGCATGATTATCATGTAGCACGATTATCATGTAGCACACACGTGATCGTTGCATTACAAAACCATACCCACATATTATTCATTCATTATTTTGTGTCTTAAAATGCGTTTTACTATTGTTGGATACTTAGATTTTACTATTTGCACAAAAAAGTATTTGATTTAAATTTTCAAACACGACTAGTTTAGTCTATTAGCAAGATAAAATTCAATTCATGTAGTTGTTTGCAACAGTTAATTATGCATGAATGCATTTTCAAAGAAAACTCCAATACGTTGATTCATGAATATAAGTTTGAATTTAAAGCTATATATTCACATTTGAATATATAAGTATTTATATTTACATAATTTTCTATTCAAAGATCTGCTTTTGATTTGATAAAAATTTTTTGCCAAAAATATGTTTTTCCCTCTCCTATTTCCGTTGTTGTTTATTAATATAATGTTTCACATATATGAGCTATATATTTAGTGTAGCATTTTTTTATTGATAAATGAAATGCTCATAAATCAAATGACCATTGTAATTTATTTTATAGTTTTTATAATTTTAACATATTTTTACAATTTTAATGTGAATGGGTAATGAGTAGAAATGAGAAAATAGATAGATATCTATTAAAGGCTAAATATTAAATTATCACTAACTTTAATTTGCTCTAAGTTAACGAAAAGATCACATAATTATATAGTGGTTATTATCAACAGATTCATTTACATTCATACACATATATTTATATATTTTGCACATCCATAGCGGGTGCATTTTTCGATAGTAATAGTTTGAGACTTCATTTATTGACTCAAAACTTTAAGTAATTATGCAATTAACTTGTTGAAAGTGGAACATGAGCCATAACCCATTGGGTTCGCTCAAGCCTTTAAGCCCAAGAGATCACTGGTCTTGCCGACCTTGAGAGAGGCTGCTCTAAGGTGATGTCTCGGTTATTGACCTTAGTAAGGAAACCCGAGATGATGTCTAAGCCACCTACTAAAGTCAATAGAGGACTGCCGCTCATCGAGCTTGTTGTCAAGCTACCTTGACTAGACCAAGCAATCTCCAGATACAGTGACTATAAGAACACTTGAGTCCTACCTTGGGATCAGGAGGACATAACTAGCTCAACCGCATTCTATGAAAGCACAACTCTCCAGCTCAGGTACACCCATAAACTTGAGTGTCAGGTTAGCTATCAGGTGGGGATTTACCCAATAGAGAAGATTTGGTAGACCAATTCTGGTATGACCTTAAAGATTATAAATACCATTTCCTCTAAGAGAAAGAGAGAGCCAATTTTTCTCTAAAACAAGTAATTATCTTTTGGAGAAGGAATGACCCACGAACTGTCTTAAGAATCAGAGTGGCTACGCCGAACACTCCTCGATACACCTTTGACTGCTTTTCTGTGTTTACAATAGTGCCTCTCTATCGACGTATTCAATTAGTGCAATGTAACATAAATAAAATTTACGACTATGTTTAATTGCATTAATCACAAGACTTATTAATATATTTAATTTGGTTTTTAATAATAATGCCAAAGACATGTTGAGACAATAAGGTATATAAAAATGAATGTATATTCAAGCTAGGAGTATATTGTACTTTTTTTATAATTTGACTTAAATATTAGTAGTCTTAATTATTAGCAATAATAATATAATATTAAATGAAAGGTTAAGAGTGCTACTCCTATAAACTTGGATTAAAGTAAACAAGAATGATGATTAGAGAGAGAATAAAGGTAGTAAGAAAGATCAATAATGGTATGGAGAGAGAGAGAAGGTGGCAAGAAATTAAAGTACGAAAATAATCGAGTATAACATTAGAGAAAATATTAGCTTTCTTGATATTAAACGAGTTTGCGAATTAGATTCAAACATACATGTAGTACTTATTAAATGGATTTGCACACATTTAAATGTTAAACAATAATTTGGGACACATTTGTAAATGGGTTCAAACAAACCTTATTTGTTTATTAATCGTGCCAAATTTTCTCTACATATGCCCATTTATTGTTAGTGTTCTATCTAGGTTCGCAGGTTAGATGCCAAATTATTAGTCTTAGTTTAAGATGGTGATGGTGGTGAAGTACTATTAAAATTGGTGAGATTTTGAAGGTAAATTAGAAGTGAGGGCATTATTGGTGGATGGTAGTGGTAATACAATTAGTGTTCATAGTGGTGGTGAGGTCTTTTCAAATTTATAGAGGTAATTTAAAGCGATGCCTCCTAGTAAGAAATGACTATTCTAGAGAAATAAATTTATTTATTAAAAAGAAATCTTTATATTTTTATACGAAATAGCTGATATGTACTTAAAAATCATATCAGTAGTATAGTAATATAGATGTCTATTCTACTATAGTATATAATTTTAGAATCCTTTTGAGGGGAAAAAAAAACATGATTGTTGCCTTACCTTTTCTTGTCAACTTATGCTTTATGAAAACATTTTATTATAATAAACATATGCAGTGTTTAATCATGTCTTAGTGTTTGTTAGGGAAAACAACTTTGCATTTGATTGATCCATAACAATCAATTGAAATAGTCTAAACTAAATTTATTAAATCAATTTGCATGTATGTATTGCTTTTTAATTTTGTAAATTGATTATGATGATTTTATTGATATAAATTTAAATATAGGTGTAATTAGGTATTAGTGTTGAAATGAATTGTATTGTATTGTTTTATTCCCTAAAAGAAAAGCTAAATTTTCTTTAATATTCTTTTAACACATTTTGAACCCATTTTTCATTTGCTAAAAATAGACCAATCCCTTTTCAATGAAAAACTAAGCCCATGAGAAACCTTCTAAACTCTTCTCAACTTTTACAAAAGTTAAATGGCAGATTATGTTCAAAACATCAAATGAAAAAGTTAGCAAAAACTCTCCAAAAATAGACACCAGAAACCGACTTTTCCTACTGCAACTTCAAGCTTCATATCTCCATCAATTTCCATCAAAATTTTCCTTGCAAACTCATCAATACTTCCTTCGAGACTTCATCTAAGAATCAAGGCTATCCAAATTAAAGTTTTACATGCTTTTCTAATCATTTATTCACTTATTTCTTTCATGTATACAAATTTTATCTAAATGAATTTTAGTGTATAATAAGTAGTTTAATAGAACTAAGATGATTCTTAGACTTGAATGATTCTATGGAACTTAATAGAATAAAGAAATGCAGTTAGTTGTGGTTGTTTTGATGAATAAGCGATTTACTTGATTTACATGTTGTGTTAGTTTCCGTAAAGAAGTTGTGGAGGTTGTTGATGAAGATTAGTTGGTTTGCTTGTATATGTATGTGTAGTGGGAATATATAAACTTTTTATTACTTAATGTTACATTTATAAGTTGAATTGAAGTATTTTTGTAAACAAGTAGTCAAATTAAGTAAAAAGAAACAGAGGAAGGTCGCAGAAACCCATATACTTTGTCCAACGGTTCATTTGAAGGGGTATATCATTGTCTGTGTGAATCTGCTGAGATGAAACGGGCTATATCGGGGGGTGTATGAGTCAAATGACCGTTCATATAGGCCTGTATAGAGAGGTATATGACTTTATGTGTAAGTTTCTAGGTTGAAACAGCCTTTGATGGCCCGTATTGGGGAATGTATGAGCTAAAAGACCCTTCCTACGAGCCCGTATTAGAAGGGGGGGGGGGGGGGGTGGGTATGGATTTTTGGTTTCGTTTCAAAATTGATATAGCCCCATATGAGCGTAAACAATACCTTATCTTAAAAAAATTTAAATTTAAAATAAAATAAAATATGAATAAGGGAATGACTTATATAAATATAAGAATAAATACTAAGTTATGTATTAATATGAGTTTTTACTTAAGTTTGATAATTGATTGAGGACTTAACTTTCAATTATGGATTGATGATAAATCTTACGTGGATTGATTTTTTTTAACAGATACCCTTACTCAGTTGTGTTTGTTTACAGATCCTTTGCTAGATAAATAAGTTCATTTAGATATGCAATAACTAGCTTGTTGAGTGCTAGGTTAGGCATTGGTAAATCATTTTTAATCAAAGATTGACTTAAAAAGTTTGAATTGGTTGTACTTGTGTCGTTTAATCTGGTACGGGGAGCAACAACCATGTTTAGAGCTGAACATGGTAGTTAGACACTTAGGTTACTCTCGTCATGTTGCAGTAACATTTATAAGTGGCTTAATGGGTAATCGATAGGAGAAATGACATCGGTATAATCCTTGCTTGTTCTTAAGAAGAAATAATATGATTTAGTTCATGTTTATGAGCATGGTTGAATTAGATGATATTATTGATTAAGTTAAGTAAAGATGAAAAACAGCTGTGAACTGTAGATGAGATTTTTTTTTTTTTTTTTTGTAAAGTTATAGGAGATATAAATATTCGGACTGCTTATATCAACCCCTTGAGTAGCTATTGTTACTTAGGACCCTCCAAGTTCTTAGGATTGTAATCGGAGTTTGAACACTTTAACGTTGATTTGTACATTTAAGTAAAGATTATTAATTTATTGGTTTTGCATTGCATTAGTTAAGAACGTGTCTCACTTTGTATTTGCTTGTGTTGCTGTGTATTGAGCCTCTAATTTTTTTTTCACTTCCATGTGTTGATGAGGATGAATTCTATCATGCCTTGTGATATAAGACAGACTTTGAGGATGCCTTGGATGAATGTGACGGCTATGGACCACTTCCTTGTGATGTTTGTTTTTAAGGAGACCCTTTTCAACACTTTTGAATGATATGTAACAATTTTTTTTAAGGCTTACTTATAAGCCTAAGAGTTGTAATTTCAAGTATTTACGTTTTTGTTATATTTTTGTAAAGCATTAAAACTTGTAAAATTTTTGAAGTACCAACTTGATGGTACTATTATATTGTGATATGTAAAGTAAGTCTACTCTTAATGAGTAGTTTTATAAATTTTTTTGTTATGATAGGTTTAATCAAGCAATCAATATAAACACTTTCTTTTCAGATAACTTTACGTATAACATCTTTGTATATTATACATGGTTAGGGACTTGACTTGCCTAATCATGGATCATAATAAGTCCCATTAAAAAAATTTAGCTAGATAATATAATAAAAGAATATTAAAAAAAATAATAAAAATAATCATAAAACGTCTGCCAAGCTCTCTCATCGGTGATTGTTACATCCATGAACAAGAAGCACTAATCGAGAACTTTTGATTCTAGTCGAAGAACTTGAGAAAATGCAAGTAGAAGCATAACTTGAAGGTCGTAATTAGGCCCGACCTCCAAGCACCAAATAAAGATATAATTGATTAATCAATCCTAAAGTAACTTTTCCTGATTCCACTATTGGAAGCGGTTAATGGCTTCGATGTCTCCCATTTTAATCAAGACTGCTAAAAAAATAGGGTCAAATTTCTAAAGGGTTGTTCTTTTCTAGTTCTAATAAATGAAGCGACGTTGTAGGTGACTTGGAGGTAGTACATGTTACTTGTCTTATGATGTGAACAACTGAGCTTTGAACTTGGAGATCAAGTTGTTTAGAGTAGATGTTTGAGGAGGGATAGCTAAAAAGTGTTAGCTAAATCCATTGTATTTGACAAAGAGTAGATCCCTGTGCTTTATATGATTTTTCCATTTTGATTTTAAAAATTTATTTAGAATTTAAATATTTTGTTTTTCATTTTATATATATATATTTATAAAACTTGTTCAAAGTTGGTTCGAGTTTACAATTGGCTCTTGAATTGGTGGGTCCATGATTCAAGAATCAGTGTCGAGTCTAATTCTTGATCTTTTGAGTCGGACCCATACGTTCAGGCTAGTTCAGGTCTTATCGAAAAGTTAATTTTTAATATATAATGAAAAATTTTTGCATAATGATTACAAATCAAAACAAACATTGACTTTATATGTTGCTAAAGTCCTATGGATATTAAGCTACAAAAGGATTTATACATGGGTGAACAAACATCATACTTTTAGTAAGAGAAGGATATAAGTATTATATCATACATAACAACAAATAACATTATCAAGCACATCACTTTGGTGATGTTTTCATGCATGTACCATCTGTATGTTAGTATCTGGTCCAATGTGAGTTTAAGGAAAAATTTAATTTGATCTAGATTGAGAAGTTAGAGTTTACAATATACAAGCAAAAGATACCCAATTGGAATATATGCAATGGAGATAATCTATATGATGCCTTAAACTTAAGGGTGCTTACAACCTACGACGTGTCCATATGGAATATGGACACGTAAAGACCTAAAACTTGTTATATATTCCATTACAAACACTATTTGATACCACCAACACAAATACATTAATTATTCCATGTCAACAACCATATCATAAATACTCATATACAACCACATCGAAACACTCTCAACTCCCACATAACATTAACACAGGATGGATCATAGAGTCCATCGAAACACCTACTACTACGAACCAATAATCAGATCAATGCCCTATCATATTATTCTTCCACATAGGTACAAATATAACATAAGCATAGAGTTTTTATCTTCCTAAGATTTAACAAGCTAATGTTAATAATTTATTAGATAGTCCTTACAACCAGCGTCCTCCCTATATTCCAAAATGATGTCATGTCTAAATAAATCAATAGCCATAAGAGTTTCATCTATGCCTGAAAAGGAAAAGTGATAAGCCAAAGCCCAATACAGTATCCCGACAAACACATGTGAGTGTACAAGTAGTGATAGTATCACATGCATCAATATCATATAATGGAGCAAGAAACCGTTTAATTATTTGAAACATCCAGCCCAACATCCAAAAAAGAGATAATTCATTATCTTGAAGCATACTTAAATATTTACATATATGTGTATATATATATTGGTTATTGATTACTCCTAAATAACTACGATGTTGAAACATCCTAAATCTATTTAAATAATTTCCATGTACAACTCCGCTTGGGACATTATCACATATAGATCATTGAGATGCTATGGTAATAGCATGGATACTCTCCATCTATTACTAGCAGTACACACAAGCAACAGACACATCATTAATGTTAGATAGCTATTTAGTCCATCTTAGTTTCTATCCTAAACATGCACAAGCACATTGTCACGCCCTAAGGGATGACCTAAATGTAGCAGTCTGCTGTACATAATACTAAAGCCTAAAAATGGCTACCTTAGTCATGCGAATACTTCCATATCATGTACAAGACGTACATTACAACCAAGGGAACGCATCGGAGTAGCACAATTTACATTGATAATGATCAAGTAACAAGGCAAGGAAACACTTATCATAAAACATAAACATTGTTGATTACAAATCTTAGGGGCATACTCCCGCTATTGTTCTTAAGTTGTATAAATACATTTCCTAATAATCTCCAAAATACTTAACATAGCATACATTGTATAGAAGGAAATAACTTCGTCATATGATCTCATTGCTTTCATAAGAGTTTAAAATCCATCAATGACTTCCTTATTGTCATGATCTTCGAATAAAACCTCGGGTATACTTGTTTCAACAAAAATTCTATGGGGGTATAAGCTTACACTAGCTTAGTGAGATATTCTCTTTCATTCACACCGTGATATCAAACAATTTCATTCGATTTTTTCACATATATGCTATGCATGCTATGCAACAATCACATGATTACACAAATATATATAGTTATATAGAAAACATATATAGAATGGATTTACCCCTCCGTATCAAAGGTTAGGAATTGTTGATGAAGATCATCGACCTTCTACTTATAGTCCTTAAGCCCCTGCCTAAACCGTTCGATTGGCATAACTTCGAACCTAGAGTCGCATTCCTCAAGCGATGTGGATTCTCTGAGAAGAAACATGGCCCGTGTCTCAGCACAATAAAAAACCAATCCAACTCTACGTAGAAGTAGTAGCCTTCCGAAAGAAATGTGACTTGATGGATGCTATGCGTGAACGTTTTAGTTTTATTAAGCTAAACCTTATTAAGGTTTCTTAGGGGTGATCAAACAATTTAGCAAATAATAAGCAAGCATACATGTAGGTAGACAAAACACTTAAACAAACAATTTGAAGTTGCGATATTCTTAATTCTTATTTCATCACATAAGCATAAAATTACGTATATACATATCCCTAAATTCCCCATACATGTCCATTTTTATCTTTTCTTAGTATTCTAATGCCACTATTCTACAAGCACAAGCAAGTAATGAAATTGAGAGGAATAATTCACTCGTCCATTTCGCAATCTTCTTAGTCGTAGTAATCTTCAGGAAGGAAAATCTCGTATTCCGCATCACCTACACAAAAGAAATACCAATACCCAGGATGAGTATTTCGTAGGATTTCTACTTAAGCTTTCTAATTCTATTTTACTATGCTCATAAAAAATCGTATAGAATAAAATTTCAATTTAAAATGATCATAACTTGCTCATTTTAACTCGAAGTTTTGCATATAATGTATCGTTTTCTATCGACTCGAAAAGGTCTATCTATTTCTAAGGTTATTTTTATCATAAAAATCCATTTGGGTTGGAAACGACGAGGTATAGATTCATTACGAATTTCCAATTTCTTAAAACACAATTTTCAAACTTTTTCCTTATCCAAAAATCCTTTGGCAAAAATATGGATATTTATATGATTGAAAAATCCATATATGTATATAAACTCATATTGTATGCAAGATTTCAATGGTGTTGTCTCAATAATTATTTTTCATAAAACAATGTTTTACGGTGTTAAAAACTTGAACTTTAACAATTTTATCTCCAAGTGTTTTGAAAGAACATTATAAATTCTTGGGTTATTATAAATGAGTATATCCTTATTTTTTTTTCAATTTCTTTTCTAAAATAAAAAAATTTTTCTCTTAGCTTTGGTCTTCTACAAATCTTATTTCTAGTGATAAAAATGAAGTTTTCAATATTTTTATTAAGTTGTTGATAACTTATAATAATTTGAGTTGTGTATATTTTTCCTTTTTAAAAATGGCTTTCGTAAACAAGTCTTCTCCTTCTTATATTTTCATTTTCCAACTGCTTTTAAATTATCTTCATTTCTAAAACTTGGTCTTTTAACTCTTTGACCAAGTTTACTTGAAAGAAAATCATGTTTCAATATTTTCTTAAGTTTTTGAAATATCTATTGTTTTTTTGTAATTTGTGATGTTTATATTCTTTTTATTTTCTTGAAAATGGTTTATCTTTTAGAAACTTGGCAACCTCTATTTTTTTAAGTAAGCTTATAATTTAGTGAGTTGATTTTATTTTAACTTATAAAACTTAGTCTAGTTATTACTTTTTATTATGGAGTTGGTAAAATCTTACAAGTAAGTTTTTTGAAAAAGTTTGCTGACCAAGGAATTATTATTACTAAGTTTCACTAAACTTTATGTGACTTATCATAATAAAAGAAAATGTTTATTTTGTTAGTTATCTTCTTTGAGAAAATCATTTTCATCGTTATATAAGAAAAGCCTTGGTGGGTTTTGAAAAGAAGTTGTAGAAATAATTTTTTCTATGTGGGTGATAACAAAATCTTGATTTAGTAGTAAGGATATGTATATTAAGAGAGGTTGGTTTCATTTTTCCTTGTTTCCTTGGTAAAGTTATCCTTGTTAACACTTGGGAAAACTTTTGGGAAAGTTTGAGAAGAAGTTGTAAAAATACATTTTCTAAGTTGTTGTTGACAAGTTTCTTTTATTAGTGACAAGTTTTATAACAAAAGAGTTTAGTTTCATGTTCTGTTATTAGAGAAAACTTTACTTTAGATTTTGTTCAGATAATAACATTATGATGTTGCATGCATATGAGTATGTAGTATGAAAATGAAAATAAAAGAAATATATAAGAAGCAAATAATAAACAAGATAATAATATCAAGTATTAGAACCTTAGCTTTATCAAGGTAACCCGGTTAAGTATTGTGAGCCTTAGCTTCATCAAGGCAATCCGGAACTAAGAATAGACTAGTCCCAAAAAGAAAAGAAAATGAAAGAAAAGAAAAAGCAATAATAAGAGTATTAAGAATAATAAAAACAAGTTAATAAGAGTTAGTGAGCATTTAGGCTCTAAAAATAATATATATGTTGTTAAATTGGAAGCATAATAACAATAAATCATAAGATCATCATCATAACAAGATAATAAAAATCGGAATTTCTTGGCATGTTCAAGAATAAAGCATGAACATGTTGTTGCTTCTACAACTCATATGAGTTTTAAGAAACAATACCATAGTCATGCTAAGCTACATGAATGGGTAAATAGATGGTTGAAAGCTTTACCTAAGAGTGTTTTTGACGAAGGAAAGATGGTAGATGTAGATTATGTGGGTAGTGATATGTGGTAAACGGTTTTATGTGAAGAAGATGATTTTGTAGAAAGATTTTGGATGAATTTAGTTGTAGAGAGTTTTTATAGAGAAGAATTGTGAAGAAATTTTGAGAGAGTTTTGTTATGTAAAATGAAGACATGAAAGAAGTGGAGAGAAATGGGGTATTTCTAGAAATTAAGTGCATTAAAATAAATTGAAAAGAAAAAAAAAAGGTAGATAGTACATGGGGGGAGGGGGGTGGGGTCGCCAGTTTAGAGTGAAATGGGAGAGAAAAATAATTAATTTTGTATTGTGTAAGAAAAGATAAGTAAAGATATGATTTGATAGATATGTATTAGAAAAGTAGAAAGTAAGAAAATAGCTGTATAGGTGGTAAAAATAGGTAGTAAGAAAAAGTAAAAATAGGTGAATAATAATGAATAGTAAGATAGGATAATGAATAGTAGACTAGACAAATAAAATACTAGTGATAATAAAAATACGTGTAAACGGGCTATATAAGATATTTTTAGATTCCGAAAAATTCTAAAACTAATATTTTTGGAATCCTTATATTATTATAAGTCTTCGGTGTTATCGGAATATTTTTATTATCCGGTGTACTAGGGTACGGTTTTTGAAAACTGATCCCATGCGGATCCGAAAAACACTAGAAATTTGCGAATATGATATTTTTAAGCTTCCTCTATTATTACGAACTATTATCAAGAATTACTTCAATTATGTTATTTAGGGTTTAAGAGCGCGGGATTGTCGGATCTAAACACTATGGTTTGCTGTAGACTTTGCTGATTTTTAAGGTTCTTGTTTGACTTTTGGCTTGTTGATTTATTCTTTAGATCATGAAATTTTGGGGTTTTTGACTGTTTTATATTTTTGGTTCAACATTTATGTTTTATTTTATTTTATTTGTGATTATTTAATATTTTTCAGTTTCCGGGATTGTTTAACCGAGTCTAGGGTTATGGGTTGACTCAGTTTGACTTTTGGTGACAATCTAAATTTTTAGTTATAAAATTCACTGAAGGATTTAAGGTTTTAGTATTTTGTTGTCAAGCGTTATTTGGATATATCATATTGATTTACGTGTTAGAGATTGGATAGATGATTTGGTTGATGTACGAATGTTGAATCAAACGATCGTTGGAGTCTCCATTTTGTTTTGATAGTTCTCTTTTTCTTAAAGTTAAGAATTTTTATATTTGATCTTATTTAGAGTTTAGTTTTAACTTAGGTCGGTTTTTCAGGTTTCGGTTTTGGCGTTTAACTTCTAAGATTATTTTGTAAGAATTGTGAAAATTTCAGGGGTTTACACATACACATACTATACACGTACTTGGAAATCCTCATGTTCCAAATAATAGTATCTTCTACTTGAATTACATACAAATAAGTTGCTCAAAACTTCTATATATCTAACTTACTCCTTTTATATTGCTATTATTCTTGGTTCTGTTTTGTTACTATTTAAGTTTCTATGAGCTCAAAGTTTTATCTTAATCTTTAAGAGAGGTAAAATGGTTTTCCAAGGCTCTAAAGTGATTTTAAACCCTAGTGGATGGGATTGAACAAGTTTAAAAGATTTTTAATAAAGAGAACGCAAGTTGTGAATAAATTGTTTTGTATACAAGTGTTAACACCATTGGCGTCCTCACTCGTGTACTTCTACGTGGGTGAGTACACCACTTGTGTACTTACTCGTATGGGGCCTAGAAGTATGATTTTCAGGGATTTAAAGCCACCATGTTTAACGCATATCTCAACACAACTCGTATACTCACTCATGTTAAGCACATGGCCATAAAAAACTTAGAAAACACACGTCACAAAATTCTACATGGACACGAACACGACTTATATACTTGGTTGTGTTAAGCCTAAAACCCATGTTACGCAAAACAACGCATTATGTGTTCAACATAGGCAAGTACATGACTGGTGCACTTAGTAATGTTGAACATAAACACATGATTTCTTTGTGAGTTGTTGCAAAGTTTCAACATTTTCTCTGTTCTTAGCATAAAAAATAATGAAAATTTAAACGCAACTCTTCTCAGTATGCCTAAACACTTGTTTATACAAATCTTGCAAATTAAAGGTCACAACTTGCATGAGAAACCACGATACCTTTTTAGAAATCTTTCGCTACTTATGTCTGTTGACTCTCCATAATTCCTTGCTATCAACACCAAAAGAATCCATTTTTTATCACTTTCTTTGCTGCTTTTGATGAGATAGCAAGCTAATCATAAGGGAGACAAATCATTACTTACTTTTTCAGTTGTTGTAAGAAAACAGAGTTTGTTCTATTTGTACTTAAGAAGAAAATAGAATGAATTATTATGGGCATTTTAAACGTTTCCAATTGCTACCCTTTTAAAAGATTTGTGGATGGATAGATATACCTTTATTTAAAAAAAAAATTATTGTCATGCTCCCTATGTAAAAAATATATGTAACTATTATTATTATTATTATTTTTTTCATGTGGTTTAGTTTATTTCATTTTGGTTCCTTCATACATCATAAATAAAACTTGAACACTTTGAACTTTATAGAATGCCAATATCTCATTTGACTTACTTTAAGAATGTTTATTACTCTTTTTAAACACTCATAATATTGATATCTTATACCTTTTAAAATAATGTACCCTTTAGGTATATATACTAATGTATACACCTGTTTTATATAATATAGTTTATATTATGGAAACTATAGCTTATTTTTGGTGACCAAATATTACATTAGAAATATTATTGAATTCGTAGCAGAAAGCAATTCTTACTTGTAAAGCCATTTTCAACTCTTAAGACGGTTGTTCTAAGATAATATTTTTAATAAAATCTATATTTATTTAAAATTGTTATATACTTATCCAAATTACATAAAAAATTGAACACACACATAATTATGACCAGATTTCATCTACATAATATTTTTTCTTGTCCCTACAATCACAACAGTTTATATTCTACAAATAATTTTAACAAAACCTATTTACCCGTGAAATTCCCAAAATTGGCAATTTCATGGAAATAATAGCAATAAATATCAAACTAATACCTTTTTTTTTTTGAAATCTTCCCTCACATCTATTAAAAAAATACAAATGTATAATCTATAGATTTTAAATATAAATGCTATGTATTATATATGTTATATATATAACAGAAGTAGGATATTGATCGTATATATAAGTTATAAGTTATATTTTATGTATATAAGTTATATATATATATATATATTTATATTAGTTTTATAAGTTAAAATTATATATATATAAGTTATAAGTTATAAGTTATACTTATGGATTATATTATATATATATAAGTAAGTTATAAATTATATAATATAAGTTATGATTCACACACACACACACACACGGAGATGTAAAAAAAAATTAAGTTAATAATCTGGAGATTATAAATATTGTATAAATGACAAATAAATAAAACATTGATAAAATATATCGGTTATATGTCTGCTTGTGCCTGTTTTATATAATCTACTTTTTCAGTTAATTCCTTCAACTGTTTATCCTTCTTTACCATCCATCCTATATGACTGTGAGCTTTATATAAATTACTTAAATCTTTATGAATTGATGTGCTAAAAGATAGAAGCAAATCTACAACACTATTTAATTGCTTATGCTCTGTATGCAATTGATGGGATGACCATGTAAGACAACATATATGAGAAAAACTATTATATCCTTCTTGCAACTTGTTATGTTCTTTAATTATTTCTAAGTTTAACCATTCAAATAATTTATTGTTCCTTCTTACACCATATGTTCTCTTTGTCTTTTAAATATGTCAAATATTTTTCAAAGCACTCCTTCATGTAGCCACATAACCTATCCTTAGCTATTAGTTTACTTATATCACCTTCTTCCTTTGATTCACTAAGGTTTCTTAAATTACTTTCTATTTCTAGATCTCTAGTACATAAATATACCCCTCTACTTTCTTTATGTTTAAGATATCTAACCTTCCATTCGTCAATCATTTGACCATTTAATTATCTATTTTTTAATTCTTAACATGATACATTGATCACATAATTAGTCGTATAATATCCCACAATCATTTTTATAATATCAGTAGTAACAAAATGTTAATATATAGACTCAAATTATCATCATTATTTTTTAATATTTTTCGCAAAAGGATTATTAAAAGATTTGTATCATTGAAAATGTGATTACTATTTTGATATGTTGTTGATAAATAAATAGCAAAGCAACCGTTGTGTCATAGTTTATTTTGTACAATAAGATTGAAAAACTTGTAGTATTAAAATGTTATATAATATATGTGTCGTTCTTTTTATATAACCACTAATAAATACATAGCATCTAATGAAAGTTTATTTAATTACTTATTTTTTAATGAATGAAATTTAGTTTTATTGAGAGAAATAAAAGTAAAAATGGTAGAAGTTATTGATGAAGAGATAAGCTAATAATTGGAAAGTGGGAAAAAAAAAGAGACAAGCAATAAAAGCAATATGGAAAATTAAATTTGCAATTATTAGGATTAAACTAACAACTTCTTACTTAATATAAAATAACTTATCCATCCAACCATCTTTAATTATACAATAAAATATACTTTTTAAAATACTTATAATATATATATATATATATATAATTTTTACTATTTAAATAAAATTTAATAACAAATTTTTTTTTCTGGCCCTACGCGATGCACTCGTAGACACTTTCTTACTTAATATAAAATTACTTATCCATCCAACCCTCTTTAACTACATAATAAAGTCTACATTTTAAAATACATATGATATATAATTTTTACTATTTAAATAAAAATTAACAACTAATTTTTTTCTCGGCGATGCACCTGTAGGCACCTCTTGGACCTGCCCTGATTGGCATGTTAAAAATTCCTCTTCAAGGTCAGTTACCTATGAGAGGAACTAAGCTGAAATTTCCAATTTTCAATGGGGAAAACGTCCAAAGTTGGCAAGTGAGAGCAAAATAGTTTTTTGGCCCTTGATGGCACACCGAACACCTTAAGGTAAGTGTTGTTGCCAAGTATTTAGAAGATAAACCATACGAATAGTACCTTACTTATTCTAAGTCTTGGAGTGAAACCAGTCCAATGACTTAGGAAGAGCTTACCAAAGCTCTCCAAGCCAGGTTTAATGAGAAGATTTATGAGGATCTAATGTCTGACCTTAAGGAATTACATCAAGCCAACACTTTATAAGAATATCTAGATGAATTTACGCACTTGTCTACACAAGCTTAGCTACCCTAATCGCATCTAGTGGTTGTTTCCTTTGTGGGTCGAAACCATAAATCCAATACCCAATTCAAATGTTACAACCTAACACCATTAACCAAGTATTTACCCGAGCCAAGTTACAAGAAGCCACTAACCTATCTTCTCGAAATAGCCTAAAATCTATTAAATCCAGTACCACTTCCTATAATTCAAGCACTACCACAATTTCATTCTCTTCTTATCAACAATAAACCACAAACCAAACTTCCTACACACCCACTACCAAGAGCCAAACACAAACCCAAAACAAAAATTCTAACACGAGCTAAATAATGAACATACCTACCAATTGCCTAAAACAATTCAATAATCCACCTACTTAATGCACTAGGGAGTTAGAACAAAAAAGGAAAGAGAAATAATGTTTCTGGTGCAATGAACGCATTGCACCTGGTCATAGTGTAAGAGCAAGAGGTTAGAGATGACAAGGAAGGTGACGAAGATGCAGGTGGCTAAGGTTTATGAGCTAGAAATGGATATGATGAAGCTGACTTTATATTCAATCAGTGATTCTTTTGATAAATTGATTGTAGCATAAAGGTACAAGGCTTCTATAAGAGAAAGAAATTGAACATGTTAGTGGACACTGGAAGCTCCTCTAATTTCATAGATGAAGTTCTGGTTAAATTAATCAAATATATTGTAACAAATTTTGTTCCTATTAATATTACTCTAGCTAATGGAACCAGACTAAGTTGCAATTATCACGTAGAGGGGTTTCAATGGTATATGCAAGGGGTATTGTTTAGAGCCACTCTTTATATACCGCCTTTGATTTGATTTTGGGAATGCCATGGCTAATGATGTTAAGAAGAGTTAATTGGGATTTCCATATTATAACCATAGAATTCGATTGGGAAGGAAAGAAATCTATACTTATTAAGAAATAGGAATGTGTGAATCACATACCAGAAGTAAATTATCTCATCTATTAACCACTAGTAGTACAAAGGTAGGAGTGTAGTGCTAGATGATCAAGGGAGTTAAGGTTACTACTGAGGCTGGAATTGGCGTTAAACTTCATCCTTTGTTGATTGATCTCTTGGAGGAATACCATGACTTATTTGTGGAACCTAAATCCCTACCACAAACCTTGCAATCACCATATTCATTTGCAAGAAGGTACCACACTTGTGAATCTCAAACCTTATCGATATTCCTCATTACATAAGCTAGTATTAGAGGAGATGGTGTAAGAAATGTTGGTGAACATAATCATATAACCAACTCACAATCTATCTGCCTCGCTTGTGATCTTAGTTAAGAAGAAGAGAAAATTCTTGAGGATATATGTGGATTAGAGGGAGTTTAACAAAAATACTATTAAAGACCAGTTCCCTATTCCTGTAATTGAAGGTTTGTTAGATGAGCTACATAGGGCTAGTTGCCTAAGTAAATTAGACTTAAGGTCTGGATATCATTAATTTTTTTATGAATCCAAATGACATTTATAAAACAACCTTTAAAACTCATGATGCCACTATGAGTTTCTTAGTTAGAAGCCATTTGGCTTAACTAATCACCATCCATTTCCAAGCAACTCATGAACCATCTGTTCAAGCCATTTATAAGGAAATTGTATTAGTTTTCTTTGATAAAATACTTGTGTATAGTCTAAAATTTGGATATAGGTGTAGAAACAAGTAAAAAGTGTGGTTTGGGAATATTAAGGAAAGAGAAGTTATTTTTTAAGAAGAGCAATGTGTCTTTAGTGTAACTCAAATTGAATACTTAAGGCATATAATTACACCAAAGAGAGTGGCAACTAATCTAAAGAAGCGGTGTAATAACCACTTGGCCTGTCCCTAAAAATGTAAAACAACCTAGAGGGTTCTAGGATAGCTGACCATAAAGGATTTTGGTATCATTGCCAAACCTTTAACACCACTTCTTTAGAAAAATCACTTGTGTCGTGAGGAAGCATAATATGCCTTTAAACAATTGAAGAATGCTCTTGTTAATCACACCAGTTTTAAAACTTCTAGATTATTCAACTGGATTCAATATGGAGATTGACACTATTGAGGATGGTATTGTGGTTATCCTCGTGCAACGGAGATACTTAATTGCCTATCTTAGCAAATCTTTGGCTCCTAAGCATAGGGGTCTATCAGTATATGAAATGGAATTAATGGCACTAGTGCATGCAATAGACAAGTGGAGACATTATTTATTAGGTAGAAATTTGTGATCCGAATGGACAATCAAAGTTTGAAGTATCTATTAGAGCAAAGGCTAGCAACACCCATACAGTCTTATAAGATTCCGTTGTATTCCTATTCTACTATCTAGGTTAGGTTTTTTCCCTTGTTGGGAAAATTCAAAATCAATCAAGACTTGTGTCAATTCCATTGAATACAAGAGTGATAACTCTAACTATGTGGTTGATGCCTAATCCAGGGGTCACTTGATGAGTTTATGCACCTTAACATTTCTTTGTTTTACCTTTTTTCTCGTAGGAAATACAAGTTAGTTGGAGACTCCTTAGTGGTATGATTCCATCATTGATCAGCTAGAGAAAGTTCAAGCAGCTGGTCACTTTTTAGTGGAATAAAGGACTCACAGGAAGAAAGGTAGATTAGTGGTCGGACATCAAAGGAATCGAGGGAAATGTTGCTTAAATACTTTCGCGTAGTCCTTTGGGAAGCCATTCTATGGCTCAAGTTACCTATAAGAGGTTGGGTATTTTATTTTCTATTGTCCTAAGATGGAAAAGGAAGTGAGACAATTTGCAAGGGAGTGTAAGTGTGCCAAAAGTATAGGTTTGAGAATGTGACAAACCCAACTCTTATAACCTCTTAGTGTGCCAAAAGAATATTGACAAGAAGTGAATTTGGACTTCATTGAAGGCTTCTTAAATCAAATGGGAAAGATGTGACATGACAGTAGTTGATCGGTAAGTAAGTAGGTCATTTTATAGCTTTATCTCATCCTTATATAATAGCTACTATAGCCTAACTCTACTTAGATACTATATAAACTACATGAGCTACAAGAGGTTATCATCATTAGCTCATTTTGGTAAGAATTTTTAAACTACAAGGGTTAGGATTCAACATGTCAACTGCTTACCATCCATAAACGGATGGCTAAACAGAGGAGGTCAATAGATGTTTGGAAACCTATGTTCAATGCATAAGCATGAAAATCCTAAGAGGTGGACTCGATTTCTATCGTTAGCAAAGCAGTGGTATAATACGAATTATCATACAAGTGCTCATATCACTCCATTTCAAGCTTTGTAAGTTCCTAGGGTATCTAAGAATGATTTAGTGGATCATATGTTAATGACCCGAGAGGATGACTTACGAGTGCTCAAGTTCTCTATCTTAAAAGAGCAACGTTGCATGAAACAGATAACATCGGAAAGAGAATGGATAAGCATGTTAAAGTTGGGATTTACTTAAACTACAACCCTATAGAAAACACTCCTTGAAGAATTCTAAAGTGCACAAGGCAAGACAGGGGTAGTGGCTATCAACTAGATTTACCGCTAGTTTCGGATATTCATCTGGCATTTCATGTATCTAGCTCAAACTATTTCACGGTTCATTATCATTAGATCTACTGAAACTTCTTGCAAAACACACTGAACAAGAATTAGAGCCTTAAGCAATGTTAGAGAAGAATGGTAAAGAGAGGAAATTCTGCAGACACTCAATTACTTATCTCATGAAGAATCGACCATTAGTTAACTCAACTTAGGAGTTTTTTACCCATCTTAGGTTGAGATTTCCCGGTCAATCCCTTGCGGTCAAGGGTTTGAATGGGGAAAGGGATGATCTAGGGTTTGCAATGGTTCATGAAAGTAAAAGTATAGTGTTGAGTTATAAGGATAAGCTATCGGTATCAGTAAAAGACTTAAGAACAAGTGGAAGTATTGAAGTTAGTAACAATGGGCTTTAAAATGAAGAAATTGGGCTCATCATGTAATAAGGATTGAACACAAGGAAGCCCAACCCCTTGACAACAATAATAAGTGGCCTACGACTCAATTTAAACATAGATTACAACCATATTGTAGTAATAGTAGTAGTAATAGATAGGCACGAAGTGAAATATTTTAAGGACCTAGATTATGAGCTGGCATAACCAATACCTTCCAAAATATAGTTTTTGTATGTGCATATTACTATATATTGTATCTCAACAAACACATAAAAAAAATCAAATACAACATTGCATTGCTTAAATTATTAGCTTGCATTCAAGCCAAATTTCCTTAATTTTCTTCTTACAATTATAAATTAGTCTACCACGTTCCATTGTATTGCTTTTTGTTTTATTCAATTGCATGCATCATCCTAAATTTGTTTATATTGCTTTTTGTTTATATTCAATTGCATGCATCATCCTAAATTTCACCAATAAAAAAAAATATAATTTTTTACTTTCTTTACATTTATCTATTACTATTATCAAGTAAATCCTTTTAATTCATGGCAAAAAGTCAAAATCTATAATATGAAAGTTACTAATTTATCATATTTCCCTTTTATAATTTTTTTATAGGATGGTTACTTTGCTCTTTTTTGTTTTTCTTCCCTTCAACCTTGACACTACTCCTCTCTCCCCTCTTCTTTTTTCCCCCCTATGGTATATTTTGAAAAAAAAGGGAAATTGGACCAAGTATACTTTATTAGGAGATAATTTCATATTATAGACTAATAAATTAAAGCAAAGTTTATCGTGAGGCGAAAATTCATACCATTAAACTATAAGCTTCATAGAGAAAAAAATGCAAGCTTGGTTTTCTTTTGCATTTTTTCAAGAAAAGGGCCCAAACAGAGTCCCTTTTTTAAGTCATCCACCTATTAGACCATGATATGGTATAAAAGAGAATTTTGCATTATAGTGCAAGCTGAAAAGACCCATGCACACCCAATCTAGGCCCAAGCCCAGTGTTCTCTCTCTCTCAGTCGCAGAGCAGACGCATGGTAAATCACTGCACCTTAATTCCACACAATCCCTGCTCCTCCGTCTCCTCGCTTCTTCGTAAAACCTGGAACTCAAAAACCTTGATTCCCACGAGTGTACTCACTCTCACAACACCGCCGGCTCAGTTCTTCAACTCGACGCCGACTCACCATGCAGTCTATTTCCAAGCTCGAAGAATTATTGCTCGTCTCGAATCCCGATTCCATTCGCATGTTTTAGCTCATTTCTCTCTCCACACCAGCACCATCGAATGGGAGAATATCTCAAAGCTCCTCCAGCTATATTTCATTCTCCAATACTTCTCAGTGGCGCTGGTTTTCAGGTAATGCGTTTGATTTTCTTCGATTTTCTCAAGATTTATGACTTTAGGATTAGCAGTTATGCAATTGGATTGTAATTGGGAGAGAAATGATGAGTTTTCGGTGGAATAAGAATTTTATGGCGTTGAAAAAGGTGATGATGTCGGGGAATGTCGTGCCTACACCGAGCAGTGTTTCCCTGAATCACATGCTGCCGTCTGCATAAATATTTGATCTGCTGTCACTTTGAATCTATACGGAATGGAAGCATATATATTAGCAAGGATGGGATGACCAAAGTAAATAGGATAGGAAAGTTTCCTCTCGTCTGTATATCGTCGTGATTGGAGGGCTATCATTCTCATAATTGGATGCAGTGTTTGGGGATCTAGGATTCAGAAGCTGTGAGCTAAAAATTTGGGCTAAAAACACGCAGGAATGTCTTGCTTAAGCAAATAAACTGAGCCACCTGATTTTAATAGCTATGGAGCTTTCTTTATTTCAAGATACTAATGTTCTATTTTACCTGAATTTGTTTGTTTGTTTGTTTTGGATGAACTCTGAATTTTTTGTTAGAAACAGAATTTTACTAGTACCACTATGGCAGTGGTTATACACCATGGAAACTGTCAGTGAAAATATTAATTATCACTATGAGTGGCTTACCACACTGTTGCCTTCTATCACCCCTTATGCCTAAAAGTCACTAGTCATTCCAGCTTACTATATAAAAACTTTGCTCCAGGCTGTCTTGCGATTAGGTTTTCTGGTCAATCAAAAAGCCTTAGCTTACTGTAGACGGTTTTGCTCTTCACAAGATTAATTTGGTGGTTCACCGAATACTAGTAACTTTTTTAGAGTTACTGTGCCCCCACCCACAACCACCCCCAACCAAGAAAAACAAAAAAAAAAAAAAAAAAAAAAAAAAGAAAGAAAAACCACCATCACCACGACGTTAAAGATAAAAAAGGCTTGTTGTTGTCTAAGTGTTGGGTTTTGTTTCTATTCATGTTTTAAATTGTGTTGTTCTCAGTGAACTATGTTGGGTTGTCTATGGAGCTATCTTCTTTACTCAAACAAGAAATATAAGGATTTGTTGGATTTAACTTTTTTTGTGCAGTTCATGGTAATAGGCTGCAATCACTGTGCTATCCTATGGCATCCATTGCGCCATATTCTTCAGCAGCTGTTGCAGATAATGAGGGGTCCAACTGGTTGGTGTTTCTTTCTTCTAACTTTGTTTTCAATTGGTGTTTTCTGCAGAGATGGATGTTTTTTAATATCTACTTGTGTTTTACATGAAGAAGCTGTGAAGGATTTGTATGATAAAATCCTTGAATCTGTAAATACTAAAAGAACCATGGCGCCAAACGCTTGGATCCATTCCATGATTGAAAACTGTAAAACACCTGTGGATATCAAGCTTCTATTTGATGTCCTGCAGAATCTGCGAAGATTTGTAAGTTACATTACATTTGATAACTGAGTTTATTTGATGTGCTGCTCGCTTAGACCTGATTTCTGTGTCAGAGATTGTCGAATCTTCGCATTCATGACAACTTCAATTGCAATCTTTGCCGCGAAGTCACAAAGGCTTGTGTTCGTGTTGGCGCCCTAGACTTTGGTATGCATAGTTGCAGTGTTGCATCTTGCATCATATTCTAGCTAATACTGCTTGTGTGTCTCACTTTAATTTATTTCTGCTTATCAATGTGGCAATTGGGTTAGTTTTAATGAGATCTTTCAAATGCAAAGTAGATGGTCATATTAAAAATGGTGCCAACGCTTGTCATGATCTTTGGAGAGTATTACTTGAAGATGCCGGTGTTCCTTGTCCACTGAGACACATTTGTTACAGTAATGCCATCTCTATTTGTCATTTATGAGCACTTACACACTTAATACTCGGAAAAAACTGAGTACTGCTCTAGAATTTCATAAGCATCTGGAGATTGAGCTTATGCTTTTAAGTCCAAAAATCGTAACTGCTAGATAGAATCCACTATTATATGGTCCTAATATGAAAAATTTGAATATGCTGGGACGATTTAGTTTGGCTGGTTCCTCTGTTAAATTTCTATCACGCGTAGAGGTAATACTATGTGCATGCTAGCTTTCAAGGACTCTTAATAGGTAAATGTTGCTTCCTGCATCTATTATTTTAGCTTATTGCAAGACCATATATTGTTTTAAAGTTTTATGTGTAGTGTGTTAGTGGCCTGCAAGGGTGGTTAACTTATTTGATGATAGTGGATAAAAATGCTGCTTCTTGTGAGGCTTGATGTATTACAATTGTTAATGGTGTATTTACATTCCGAAGTATTGATCCTCAACATTAAATGTTTTTAAGATTTTCACAATTGTAAATTTCTTCTTTTAGGAAAGTATTGTTTTCAGGTAAGGGGGTACAGAGTAAATACCTTTTGGTTTTACAGGAAAGCAGGCACTATGGAAGCACAATGTTTTTGGATTGTCTCCAAATATCGGGTCTGCTCACCATTTGTTGGTATTAATTCCATTGAGCTCAACCAAAAGTTCCCTTTTTTTTAACATTTAAATGACATATATTTGATTTAGGACTTATGAATTCAGGAATATGCTAAGGAGCACAATAATGTTGCACTTATGAAAGAAGTAATGCATCTTATAAAAAAGAATGATTTGCCATTGCAACCTGGCACAGCAGATACTGTTTTCAGGTATATATTCTCCCATGTTCCTATATGGCCTGTGAAAATTATCTGATTATGTTGCAAGATGTGGTGATTCGAAGTTGTAATTTTCAGTAGTTCGATCTTTAAATCTCGTGCAATCTTTTTTTACTTGTTTCTAGTCTCTCTCCATTGTTGACCAATTGTGATCCACTAAAAGTTGTATATTAAGATAAAATTTCATACTACTAGTCTACCACAAACAAATGTTATTTCCAAGAATTATGATAAATTTGAAGGTCTTGCTTGTTTACTGTATCCCTTTGATAAGAAAATCGTTTTAAATTCTTATATTGTTGCTGACAAAGTGTCTGAGCCAGGCAATGATTTCTGCATAAGAAGTGACAATCCTTCTCGATTTGGGTATCATTGCTAAACTATTGACTTGTACTTTTTATGTATTTACATCTCTGAAAATCCCCTTGGGCTGAAAGCTGATACACCTTACATCACATTGAATGTTCTGCCAATGGAAGTTGAGCAGATTGCATGTACTCCCTTCACACCTTGTTCTAGTTCTAGCAAGTATTATATAATTCAACACGAATGGTGCCATTGGCAGGCTATTCATCAACCTAGATGCCATCCCACCGCACAAACATTGAATGTTATTATTGTCATACAATTATTCACCTGGTATTATACTTCATGCAGTGTGATATGCACATACCCTTTGGCTCAAAAATGTCTTGTGTGTGCCAAAGCTGTTGGACAGAAATTAATAGAATGTTATCTTGCTGTAAAATGGATTAAACAATATGGATATGTGAATTTTTTTTCCAACCCATGATTTCAAAAAAATTCCCTACCCCAACTCTCCCCAAACGAAAAAAAAAAAAACACACACATACACACACACACCCACCACCACCACAACAACAACCCAAACCACCACCACAAAATCATGGTAGTTCATCCTTACTTTATCCATCTGATGTCTTTCCTGGACTGCCATTCCTGCGTTGGAACAAATATCTTGAAGTTAAAAAATATTAGCTCTTTCAACCATTTACTTAGTTGCTTTTCCATCTCACTCAAGGAATTCCCACCATTTGTTTAATTTGTTGGTACACAGTCCCATATTTGTTTTTCCTTACTGTTGAAGCTAAGTGTAACTGGATAGCTTATTGGTCGTCTTATGTTTTTCCTTTTTCTCTTCCAATCCTAAAATTGCAGCATTTGTTACAACACAGACAATTGGGAGTTGCTCAATAAGTATGGAAAAAGATTTGTCAAGGCAGGTGTGAAACTGCATAGATCTGCATTTGATATCTGGATGGATTTTGCTGCTAAAACAGGTATCTATTTATTTTTCTACTTCTCCATTCATACATTCCCTGGATCTTGTAACATGAATATTTTTCATATTATTTTATGGCATGTGCAGCAGTGTAACCATTGTGTTCATGTCTTCAGTCTTCTACTCCATATCCTTCTATTGAAACACCTAGCAAAAAAAATCTAGCTACCTTTGGTCATCCTTTAGTTCTGTATTTAGCAGTATTGAAAATGGTTATATGGACAAGAAACCTCTTCTTTATATCATTACTTTAAAGTATCACCTTATCAAACTTTACCTTATCTAACTTTATATAGTAATAATAAAAATGTATAAACTTATATAAATTTCCTTTACAATCGGAAGTAAAACTTTTCAGAATGGTTTTCATAACAATTGACATATTGGATCGCGCTTTTGTAGGAGATGTTGAATGTCTGTGGAAAGTAGAGAAGTTGAGGTTGAACTCAATGGAGCAACACACCCTTCTTAGTGGCTTATCCTGTGCTAAGGTAAAAGAGTTGACATTCTGATATGCTGACATTCTTCTAGATTTGGCACCCCATAGTGAAACAAATGAAACTGGAGGACAACAAACTTTTGTAGTAGAGACTGAACTTGAATGGTTTTGCATACTACCAAATGGATAATTCTTCTCCTGGAATGAGAGATTAAGGAAAAGCTGCCGGTATCTAATTTTGGCATCTTTTAACTGAAAGTTGCAAGTCCAATGGATAATCTCCTTCCAAGTGTTCTGATACAGTGTCATTTCCTTTTGATCAATAGAAAAAAATTGTATCAGAAACATCTTGACATACAAAGCATATAGAAAAGATATTGCAAATTAAAACTAAAAGTTCTTGAAGAGTTGGTTTGGTCTTCCTTGTGCTTTGTGTAAAATGCAAATTGGGGTTGTTTCTTTATGAAATCTTATTTCTGTTCGTATATGTGTTGTAAGTTTGTTAAAAACATTTCTGAAAAATTGAGACATGACATTCACCCTTCCTTTTTTTTTGTGTCTTTGAATTTAATCTGATTGTTCCTGATTTGTAGGCAGATATGTCAAGCTAAAGTGCAGATGTGTGGAAACTTCTGTAGATTAGGTAGCAATTTAACTTTGAAATCATATGTGTCTGCAGGGCCTTCTACTTGAACACAAACCTGAAGAAGCCGCATCTGTTATTGAACTGTTAAATAAGGTGCCCTTTCATTCTTGCATATACTTCTAAGGAGTTGTCTCACCATTGCTGTTTACAATTGAGTTGAATTGATGTATTTCCAAAATTAGAAAAGAAAAAAAAAGATATACCAGTACGTACCTAATTTCTATTATAATGTTTCCTAGTGTACACATCACACACACACACATGAACTAGTAAATAAATAAAGGAGAGGCATCAAGTGTAGAGTATGTTTTCCTCAGTCATTAAATTGGAACGAATTTAGTCTGTCATAAATCATGATTGATTCCAATTACATTCCATTTACTTCGATCCTGTATCTGCTTCAAATAAGTGACTCATGTCCCTTTACACTTCTTTATATCTCATGGTTATAGAAAGCATTTCTAAGACCATTCATTCTTCCTCTTTTAAACAGTTCTGAGCAATTAACACTATTTATTTGTATAATTAATTCACCTTTTATTGACTCCAATCCATGTCTGAACCTTTGAATTTCTCTACTCAATAAGCATCTTTTGGGAAATATAGAATAGCATTAGCGCTGCTCTCTTTCTGGATGTGCTTTCTCAGCATCCTTGTCTGCTATCGTTGTGCGATCTTCCAGGAACCCTCATTTCCTCCAGTCAACCCACAGAGTTTTGAAGTAAAGCTAGAGTTCACCAACAATTGAACATCTGTCTACTCATTCTCATTCGAGTAGTAGGAAGCTGCATATTGAGATTTTTATTTTTCATGCACTGACAAAATCCTGGCAATTATGCAATGCCAGAGTCTGCCAGATAAAAAGAGGTCCATGATTATTCCTGAACTTGAAAAGCTTGTGAATCAGTGGCCTTTGGAGGTTATTAAAAGTCAAAAATCAGAGAATCGCAAGGTACATGTACTGAGCAAATGCTGCTGTCTTGTTTTCTTCGAATGGTCTTGTTGATTTGTAACTCTACTTTTTCTCTTTCTGTGTTTGTGAATCCCTGCTGAGCAGGCATTGGCTGCTGCGTTGAGAGTTGATATCTCAGCTCTAGTTAGCAGTCTAACAAGTACAGGCTTGGCACCAGTAGTGAAGATAAATTTGGATGACAGCTTGACAAAGGACGAAGCTATTGTGGGATGAAGTGGCATATTAATCGAGACCAGGGTTCAGAAGAGGCTGAATTTGTTTAGATCATCTAATTTTGGTTGCTGGCTTGCAGCACTCGGGTTGGAAGGAAGAGAAACCCAGCAACTCCACATATGAGCAAATAAGCTTTTAAGATGTCATTAGCGATTTTGACAACCTGCAAATTAGCTTCTAAGATGTCGCTTGACGGTTGTTGAATCTCCTAAATTATATTTTTTCTGTGCCTTGCTTTTTCAGAGGTGGTGGCTTTTCTCACCTTGGTTCTGGCAAGCCTCAGACAGAACATGCAATCTTTGTAAACCGTTGTAGCATCGGTATCGGAAGAGCACGAGATGCTTGAGTTGTTTGCGGAAACAAATACATTATTAGGGTAGAGATTTGTGGCGAAATGCCATGTTTGAGTTATTTAGTCTAGCAACCATATTAGATTTGATTATTACATCCAAAATAACGTTTTAGTGTAGCAGTGGGTATTAATTCATGGTTTGGGATAAGCCAACAAGTATTTTGTGTATACCTGGATGTTGCTGCATCTTTTTAGGAATTCACGGATCATACCACTCAATGTTTTTGTTGTAAATATTATGATGCGATGTAGTTTGCGCTTGGAATCGGAAATAGCGTATAAGAACCATATGGATTGATTTCCGAGGAGTAAAACAATATATGTAAAACAATATAAGATAGCGTCGCTAACTCAAACGGGCTAATTTCTCTAGGCTGCGAAAACGCATCTCTTTTAATGGACAGGAGTAAGAAAGAAGGAATATGTTATGCCCATATTGGAATACTATTCCTTTGTTGTTCCATAACCCATCCCCGAAACATTCTATTTTGGATCAACCAAACCGAAGCTGCTACTACTGCTTTAGTTATACGGGTCAAAAGATCAACTTTAACCTCTTTTTTTCAGTGGGCTTAATGGGTTGGCTATTTGGGATAAGCGGATTGCATTAACTCTAGATGGAAATACAGAGCATGGTTATGGGAGATAAGTATTTACACTCTTAAGGTTCTTGTTCATTGTAGAAAGGCATTGTCGTCATTCTAATAATTTTCTTGCAGAGTGGTCTCATGGTGACCATTTTTACGAGTTTGCCAATAGATTTTCTTGATTTTAGACCCTTATCATTTTTAAATTAAGAACACTAGTTAGTTATGCACGAAGCATAAATATTATATCAATTTATTCTTTTTGAGAGTTTATAAATGCAAGAAAAGTAGCAGAGCAGGAATTATATGATGTTGTTTGCGGGGAAATGCGTTTGTTGTTGTTATTATTACAATATTTTTTGGCTGTTGCGGTTGTATTACTGCAGATGTGTACTAATTAGACATGGGTAGGGTTATGAAACCGAACCGAACCCAATTGGACCGGAACCTATAGTTCCAGTTTTGGAACCGTTGGATCTACCTTTTTTTTTTAGGTAAAAATAAAAAATGAATTTTAAACTCAAAATAATTAGTTGGATTTAAAAGTGTTGGATTATTTAATGAATTTTTTTAAAAATTTGTTTAGAATACATATTTCTTTGTATACAAACACATCTAATATCACTTGTAATTAATAATATGAGATTGCAAAATATACTAAAAGGTAAAAAGATAATTACAATATTAAAAAGTTTCATATTATTAAGTAAATAGATTTTGCTTTTAGGAGAAAATTATTTAAACTATTTATATATGATTTTAAGTTATGTTTATTTGTGTTATTAATAATAACATATTAAATATTGTGAATAAGTAATAAATTTTACTATTTATATAAAATAATTTGAATATTAATAATTATATATTTAACATTGTTTTTTTTTTATTTTTCTTTAATTTCTTATCAATGAAATTGGTTGTAACCACCGATTTTACTAGTTTTAAGCTAAAGAACCATCTAGAAACTAGAAAATTGATATTTCTTAACTGGCTCTAGAACCACGATGATAATTCTTGATTTGAAACTGAAGTATGCCATATCTACTAATGTGGGGTTACTACATGTTGTGCGGCATCAATTTTTATTTTTTCAGTACTGGTAGTTATTGGCCTTTTGTTGATTTGTTGGCCATGGTTGTACGGTTAGAACAGGTTGACAACTATTTAATTTTAAAACGGCTAGGTGGTAGTTACGATGTGTCAAAAAATAAGTGTTACTTAGGATTTGGAGTTTTGTTGTAGTGACAGTTGGTTCTACTACTGTAATTAAGAAGAAAATATAAATTCTAATCCTATTTACTTAATATTAGCGTTTTTTTATGAGATTATTTGGCTCTCTTGAACAAGCCCAATATTCCTATTTGACATAGAGGGAAAATTGACTAAACGATTAAATGAAATTGATTTATTTCTTGAGAGACTAAAAGCACAAAGTTACATTTGATTATGAAAAAATATAATATTTTATGAAATATAACATGATAAGAATATTATAAAGGTATGAATATGAATTGAAAAAAAAAAAAGGTATTAAAAGAAAAGATACGAAAAAAAGAAAAAGCTTTTGAAATTATTATTATACTAAAATAGATTAAAAAGTTAGCTTGCAAAGGATACAATATTGAGAAAGGATTTATAAATTTATATTATAAATAGATGCTTGTTAGAGTAGTCAAGTTTACTATTTAGATACCATTACCGAAATCTTACTTGAAAGTCAAATGGACAAGTCATATAATTGTTATCAACCGAAACAACTAAACAAGCAATATAAGAGGTATATGTGACACTTTGAAACCGACAGACTGAAATATGCAATGTCACCAAAACAACTTAATAAGCAATGAAACTCGCTTGTATGAACACTTAATTAACATTTATTTAGTGAATAAACAAAATTTGTACTTTTAATTAATTTTTTATTGTTATTATTAGGGGTGTTCACGGTTCGGTTAATCAGTCTATGGCCTTATTTTTTTATCCTAACCGTAATGATCGGATTTTCAATATCCTGATCCTAAACCGATCCGTTATGAATGGTTAACCGCCTTAACGGTTAACCGTTTTTTTCAGTTTTCGGTTTTTAACCGTTTGACATAATAGTTATGCAAATTTTACAATTAACCATATTTTTCAATATGTCCGTAAAAAAAATTAGAGTATTTTTTTGTATAATTATATTAAAAACTGTAAATTAAGAATGTAAGACATGTGAAATAGTTGTTAATATATATCGATGCCATTAAGATAATCATCATAATAGCCTTTTACTCACGCGTTCTTATCAACTTGATCGATTGAGCTTAATACAAAATCTCAATTAAACACCACCATTCCAATTTTCAAACATATATGCATTTGTTTCTTTTTATCTGAATCATTTATTTTAACATAATTCATATTTATAACACTAAAAAAATAATTCTATGGGTATATTATAAATTTATATATATTTATATTATGGATCGGTTAACCGAATCCATCGGTTTCTAATATCTAAAAACTGAAACCGAAACTGAAAACCTAAAAAATTAAAAATACTAATCCTAAACCGAAACCGATGGATCGGTTAACCGTTTTTTCTTGGATTAGTTTTTCGATTTCTGTTTGGTTATCCTAAACATTCGGTTTTTTTGCACACCCCTAGTTATTATGATTGGAGAAGGTAAAGCAAACATTATTAACAAATGTACATCATATGCAAAAGGTACAATGAGTCATACAATCAGACCTTTTACAGAAGACAAGGATGCCACACAACCTAAATTGTAGTCGAATAACTTTCCTAGTTATATAAACAGAAACTAAATTGAAGTAAATAAACCACCAAATCTTAAGAACTCACCTTTGTTCAGTCATAAACTCATTAGTTAATAACATAACAATGGCACCATCCAACACCGCTTATAAATATGCAATAATATGTAAATGGCTACTTCATATAAGAAGTAGATCTCAATATAGGAACCAAACACATGCAAAATTAAAAACTAAAATTTTTAATTGAAAAAAAAAATGCTTAACAAGACAAGATTAAAATTTAAAAATCATCATAATAGAGTCTAACAAAAAGAAACAAAAAATTTTTTCCCTTAAAAGTTAGTTCTTAATCTAATAAGACTCCATGTTTAGATCGACCCAAATTATATTTCACCGTGCTAAATTAATCATACCATTGAAATCGAAAATCCCGCTTCATAAAACATAAGTACTCTATCAAAACAACTAAAAGGTTTGAAAGTTTGCTTTTGTGTAGCTTGAATGAAGATAAAGCTAATGATTAGTATGTAAGATTATAAAAAAGATTTAATGTAATTGAAGGATGAAGAAGATGGAATGATGAGAAAATTTTGAAAGTAGAATAAGAGAAATGATTGTGTACAGTGATAAGTATTACATGGTCTTTATGTAGATATGATATCATAAACTACATTGCTTGATTTAATGATTAATTGGAAGAAATGGATACTTAATTGTCAAAAATTTGATTTTAAGGCTTTAACATGTTATTTGAGCTTAAGGAAAATAATGGAAGAATTTTGGTGGCTTTTGTGAAGACTTGAAGAAGTTGGAGCTAAACACAAGTCATAACATAGTGCTTTAAAGGTAGTGTTTACCTAGATTTTTTTTAGAAACTCATTAAGCTAAACACAAGTTCAAACATGACCTAGTTATAAGTCATGTTAGCATAGAGCATAACACAAGATGAAACACAACTTGTGCTCAAAGTCGTGTTAGCCTAGCAAAGAGTTGAAAAATTGTAAAAACAATTAACACAAGCACGAACATGGGCTTTTTTATAAAGTTTTGTAAGATATTTTTTAAGATTTGGTAAAACAAAAGTTTTGACATGGCTACATTAACACCTATGTTAAGAAAATCTTTATTCTAATACAAATGGTCACCTCCATTTGTTTAGAATAGAAGTTTTGCATATTTGAGAGACATATATATAGAGAGAGAAATTGGAGCAAGTCAAGGATATAAGAAACCACTAAAGATTACAAGATTGATCAAATTAAAGGGAGGTTTTCTTATGTTTTTTTCAATAGTAATCACAATTTGATTGATTTATCTACAGAGGAGTAGATTATTTTATCTTGATTTTGATGAACCATAAGTTTATTATGTAACCATGATTGCTTTGAATTAAATGATTATTAGTTTTTCTTGAATCCAAATATGAATTTCTATTGTTTTTTTTTTTTTGACTTGATTGAAATATCATTGCATAGGTGGAGATATTTATTGCCATCCTAGAGATAAGATGAAATAAATCTTATGCATTAAGTTAAAACTTTCATAGAGGTTAAACTTAGTAGTGAATTCACTGATGTTAATGAGATTATAGGTTTTTGTTAATATAAAGAGATTTCAATTAATTAACTTAGTTCATGAGAAAGATATTGATTTAATTAAAGAATTTTCTCAGTTTAAGAAGATTAGTATAATCATTGAAGGAATTAGATAAGTATATGGTATGGACATTCAAAGTCTATGTAGTTTTGTAATTGGTTTGAATTAAATTATTATTCTAATCTTGACTTGTGATCAGTAATTTGATGATCATAATTAGTTTAGTAGTTTTTGATACTTAAGTATGTTAATTTGATTTTGATGGTCAGATAATAGGGAGAGAGTAATTATTAGTATTTGAGATGCTTGTGGGACGAAACCTGGACTTAATTACTATAGTGTAGATTCGAGAAGTAGGCCTAAAGAAAAAAGTGAGTTGGACATTTGAACTTAAAGAAGAGTAAACCCTAATCTAGATTGCCGTAATTGTGTTGTATTGTGTAAGATTTAAAAAAAAAAACATTAATGGCATCAAATGATTTAGGGGTCAAATCTGTAGCTATATATGAGATAGTTGCTTAATAAATGGGTTCATAAATTGGTCTTGGTGCAAGATCCATTTACAATTGTGCTATGTTCAAGTTTAATTTGTATTATTGTTTGTACTGATTTTGTTGATTCAAACCCATTTACAATTGCATCATATCGTGTTTGATTTTGCAAATAAGTTCTAAATCACTAGTGTTATAGATAAAAAGATTATGACAATTAATTAATTGATAATGTACATTCATAAACTTTTTAAAATATAATGTGAATACTACTATTTATTTGTATAAACATATTACCCATTTTAGTTGTATTAAACTATCACTTGTTTTTCTATATTTACACGAAATGATAATGATAATGCTATTTAGAAAAGAGTTATAGTCCAATATTACATGCCAAGTATTGCATTAAATGATAATTATGAAACTATGCAAATGTTACATTCTTGATAAGTATTTCATTCATAAAGGAGATGTCTCTTGTCCACTTATATCTTTTTTCTCCTAGTTCTTCCACTTACATTAGAAGATAAAAGATCAATTCTAATCACAAAATGTATCAATAACAAAATTCATGTAAAGGGTTATTTTGGTAATTAGGTTTTTTGGAAAAACTTAATGCTATAGGCCTGTTTTCTAGGCTAGTGACAGAGCTTAGAAGATCGAGTCCAACAAGAGATGTCATAGAAAAACTCAGCTTGGTAGGCTTGAAATAAGAATCGTCGAATCGGTTTATTCCGCTCTCAGCCTAATTTAGTTTTCTTATATGTAAAAAGTAGACTCTAAAAATGTCTTCTTAGGTTAGTTTGGCCTTTGTTTGGCTAAATTAGGGCTTATGTTAAGTAAAATAAGCCTTAAGCCCATTTTAAAATAGGTTGTTTTAATAATAATAGGATTCTCTTTATAATATAAATAAATCCCTCTAGCCAATTCACAAATCCCAGTCTAGCCCACCATTAAAGAAAAAAAGGCTTCAATAATAGCCATTAGATTGTTTGGATATGATCTAATGGTGATCAGTCATGCTTAATCTTGTGTGCCTAATCAGGCATTATCCAATGGCTTACAATAGCCTCCATCATCTGTAAATGAGCAGCTTCTCTTTTGTTTCAGGATCATTCTGTGTATTACTAAGATCAAGAGTAATGCGAAAACTTTGTCGAAATAACTCCAGAAAAGATCAAAGCAACTAATTCACCAAGAATAAGTTAAGAAACAACAAATCTATTTGATTTGATCTTTTGTTATACTTACGCACTTGAGAAACTGGATTTTCCTATTCCTCCTCCCATGCCTCTCTCTGCGACATTGTATACGTGTCATCATCTCATGATTTCTTTTAGGTCGACGCCACGCTTATTGTACAGATTGGCCGGCTGCAACAACCCTACCACACATTATTTGGTGACTCTAGTAGGGAAAGAGTAAGTTCTTGGCAAGAATAACACCTCCATGTAAGAGAGCTGGACATGAAGCAACCCCTCAAGATTAGAACAATCAGCTTGATACAGTTGAGCAAGTCTAAGTAGTAAATGACAATGATGCCGCTATGGTCGTGTAGACACCCACAGTGGATAGCGTGCATATGATATGTCTATGCAGGAGAATACTAAGGCTTTCACTCAATTTCTGAGTGTTTCCAAGCAATTCCTATATGATATGGCAGGAGCTACTACTGCATTGGGAAGTACGCTTCCTAAGATAACTTTGCCTTCACCAGGTTGGTACTGTGCTAGCTACCGTAGTCCCATAGGGTAATCGACATGAGGCTCTATATGATGCTCAGCACGAGTAAATCATTGTTCTTGCTGTTGAAAAAGAAGGAAGACATCGATAGGAGCCATTACAATCTTTGCTGCCTCAAACTTTAAGAGATCCCATACTTGCTGTTAGAGAAGAGGCAAGGGTTCATCTTGGAGGCACCTCCTCCTGTGGATGCAATGTCTAGGCTCTTATTGTTGGCATAGCTACACCTAACAACATTATTCCTACACCTCAAGTGGAAGTTAATACATAATTTTCTTCTGTGTCATATGTGATAAGGAAGACCTTAAAATTGCTTAAAACAGGTGCAAGCTGCATCTGCTACTAATACCATTAACCTACGCTTTTGTGCCTGCAAAGGATTGCAGAGAAGCCCTATCCTAAGGCTTATACTAGTCTAAAGTTTATCAAATTCAATGGGAAGCAGGGTAATGCTAAGGAACACTTTCTCAAGTTCATTGAGACTCTCAAAGCCTATAGACTTGATGATGACCTGAAGCTCAAGGAATTTTTTAAGTCATTGATGGTGAAGGTATATACTTGTTATGTTAATCTCACCCTCAGCTCTGTTGACTTGTGGAGGACTATGTGTAGAATGTTTCTTAAGAAATTCTTTGGGACTCAAGAACGAGTGACTCTGATTGACATAGGGCGTATTAGACAATGCTCGAAGGAAGAACTTATGGATTACATTGAGCGCCTTAAGGAACGTTCCTTGGACATCCAGGATAAGTGTGATGAAAGTAAACTCATCAAAATCTGCATCTAGGGTATGTTCACAAAATATGCTGTGAACTTAGAGAACTTATCACTTAGGTCTTTCTCAATGTCGGTGGAGAACTTTCGAAGGACAAATAATTCTGTTATCAAGAAAAGAGGTGACCCAAATAAGAAGAGGCACCCATCAGTGAGCATTGTTCATGGGGAAAGCTTCAAGGGTAGCAAGAAACCTAAAAGAGACAACACTCAGGAGTTTCACTTTTCCCTTGTGCTGTAAATCAAGTTCATGTTGTCCTTGACAGATGGTTGGAGGATAGTTTCCTCAGATTCCAATGAGTTGAGCACGAATCCACTGCACTAGAGAAAAGAGATGCAAAGTTCTGTGGGTTCCACAGGACGGGAGGATACCCAATAAAAGATTGTTGGATGCGGAGGAGGATTTTTAATGAGAAGGTTCGCAATGATGAACTTGAACTTAAAGACAATAATGTGCAAATGATAGATGGTAAAGGCATAGATAATAAGTAACATTCTCTCTTTAGATGATATTGGCTATTTACTAAAGGTAGAAGTTGCCTATTACTTACTCTTTTCTTGTAATGAGAAAGAGAAATAAAGTAAATAATGATAAAAATGCAATTTTTTCCTTCCATCTTTTTTGATGCTTGCTTGTACTTATGTTTGAAGCACTTCTAATAAGCATATAGTGCATAAATATGCTAATAAGATACTTGTTTGAATCTTTTCATTATTAAATAATGCAAGCTTTAGATAAAACACTTTCTAACTATCACGGTACAACCATAATCACTACCATAATGCGTTGCACTTGGGAAAGTTAAAGTGTAGCTAACATTGCCACTTTTCTTCCTTAAGTTGATAATCTTCATGAGAGAATATTGGTGTAGCTACTATTGCCACGATAATCTATGAGCACATGGATATAGCTAACATTACTATCTAGTGTACTCCACTTGGGATCGAAGAGATCTCAGCTGTGACAAGTTGAAGCAACTCCACAGTAGACTTAGCAACCATAATGCCATTTCGTAGAATAGAGGTTGAAGCGACCTCAACCATGGATGATCGAAGCGATCACTTCATGGTAGCTACTGTTAGGATGGAGAATGTTAGGATCTCTCTTATGATGTTTTGATGATAACAAAAATGTTAAACTTCACTAATGAAACTATTTAAATGTGCAACAACATAACATTGAATGCTTAAGAACTTTTTTAAGGATAAAGAACAAAATTGAAATGATCATGGGATAAAAGAAAAAATAGAAAGAATCAAGGAATGCTACTGTTTATCAGAAGTTAAAGTGGATGATTTAGAGTGTTTTTGTCGAAGAAACCAGATTCAGAAGGTATTTCAGAGACTACTTCAGAAGATACTTCAGAGAGTAGACTGCAGTAGACAGTTTTACGACAGAAATGTATCAACTTGGGATTTCAAATTATTTGAAGGCCTAACTCCATTGATTGAGTGTTTTTGGGTAATATACTCAATATGTTCTACAAAGTTGGTTCAAATATCCATGGGGATTAAAAATTAAATTAAAGTTCAGATTTAAATTATGAATTAGAATGATATCATAAGTGCAGTTGAGGTTTTCATTGCAGGTTTATTTTAAATATTTACAAGATTATTTTAGCACGGTTTTATGAGGATTTTGGATCAAATTTAAGCACCTAAAGTCGTGTTAAATTGGTTCAACAAATCTAGAGTTATTTATGAAAGATAGAGAAGATATGGTTCCTATTTTTTAGGGGATATTTGATATGGTGTATAGTAGCTATTGAAATTCAAATTTAAAGGATAAGAATTGTTATACTTGTTGGAGATACATCAGGTCATGTGATTAGAAGATAAATGAGTGATTATATCATATTTAAATTTGAATTTTTGAATGTTGCAGCAGTCAAACAAGATAAGTCCACATCAGCAACTTTCCATGGATTTCGAAATATCTCTAACAATAACTCTATCTTGAAAATACACTTTTAGCCGTTGAAGTGAGCATTACATATCAGCAAAGAAGGGAGAAAGAGAGAAGAACTTGACATGAAAAATTCTATACAATTCTCTCAAAAATACTGCCATAGTGTACTTGAAAATTCCATAGAAAATTTATATTGTTGTTGTGCTAATTCTTGAGAATATTTAATCTTATTCTTTGATTTGGTTTATACACTTTTGTGTGAGATTGAGAGTTATAAGTAGACTCAGTAGATTGGTTGTTAGCTTGAGAAAAGCTTGGAGAATGCTTTGTAGCCAAGTGTTTAGCAAAGACAACTTGTAACTTGATTGAATTTTGGATATAGAGAAACAAACCGGTGTGGAAAGCCAGGTCCCCAACGTAGAGCTAGAAGAGAGGACGTACGCATAAGGTGGAACCTCTATAAATAGCTTTGCAATTTTCTCTACCTTACTCTCTTTACATTTCGTGCAAATTTATTTATGTTCTTATTGTACTGATACAATTCAGAGGGTATTTCAGAGGGTTTATTGGAAATTTGCATAAATCCAAATTTAATCAAATTGGACCATAACTTAGTTATATTTGTTCTTAATAGTTCTTAATTGATTCTAATATCAAATATTAACTCAACCATTATTCATACGATTAATCAATAGCACGTGAATTGGAAGTTTTAGAAAAGCTTTGACTTTTGATTGTATAACCAATTCACCCCAGTCTTGGTTACATTATTGGGACCAATAGCTACAATCGTTCAGCAGAGGTGTACCCTCCTGAGCATGTAGTAGGTGTAATATGCATTGTTGCTAAATTATTTATGAGATCAAAGCGATCTTAGTTGTTGCGAGTTAGAGTAACTCCACAATAGGCTTAACAGTCGTAACACCATTTCATAGAACCAAGGTTGAAGTAACCTCATCCATGGTTGATTGAAGCGATCACTTCATGGTAGTCGCGATTGTTTGATAGAAGCATTTGCTCCTAAGCATGTGAAGGGTGCAATACCCATTTCTGCTACATTATTTGTGAGATCAAAATGATCTTAGCTGTGATGAGTTGACGCGACTCCACAGTAGGCTTTGTAGCCGTAATGCTATTTCAAGAGTCTAGGTCGAAGCAACCTCATCCTTGTTGGTTAAAGCGATCACTTCACAATAATCGCAATTGCTTGGTAGAAGCGTCTGCTCTTGAGCATGAGAGGGTGTAATATGCATTTCTGCAACATAATCTATGAGATCAAAGTGGTTTCAATTGCAAGGAGTTGAAGTGACTCCACAGTGGGCTTGGTAGCCATAACGCTGTTTTGTAGAATCTAGGCCAAAATAACCTCATCCATGATTGTTCGAAGCGATCACTTCATGGTAGTCATGATCGTTTGGAAGAAGCTTTGCTCCTGAGTGTGCAACGGATGCAATACCCATTTTTGCAATGTTCTTCATGCGATCGAAGCAATCTCAATTGTGACGAGTCGAAGCGACTATACAGTAGGCTTGATAGTTGTAACACCATTTTATGAAATCGAAGTCGGAGAGACCTCATCTATGGATGATTGAAGTGATCACATCATGGTAACCGTAATTGTTTAGTAAAAGCATATGGTTCTAAGCATGCGACGGATGTAATATTCATTTTGTAGTATCGCCCATGGAATTGAAGCAATCTCAACTGTGAAGGATTGAAGCAATCCCACAACAAGATTGGCAACCGCAACAACTTTTGTGAAGATATAGTATTATTTATATGTGTGCTATTTTGCATTACGCTATGATATAATGTTGTACTAAAATTAAAATTTAATTACTTTGCATATATTTTATGTTTCTTGGACACATAATTAGATGAAAAAGAGTTACTAATGGCTAAAATTAGAAGTAATGGAAAGGTATAACGTGAAAGAGAAATGAAATATTATTTTATGAATATAAATTATATTTAATGAAAGGTACAGGTATAACTGTACCAGCACTAGAATAGATGCACTGTAATACTAGGGATGCAATCGGAGGGGTTTGAGACGGGTTTTTTGAAACCCGAACCCGACCTGAGTCCTTAGTGGGTGTCCCAGAACCCGAGAAAAAACCCTATCGGGTTTTTTGTTATTCCCAAAACCCGACCCACTAGGATTTAAGAAACCCATAACCCGACCCAATTCCAATATTTTTAATTTTTTTCTTTAAAAAAAAAGCAAAAGA
This sequence comes from Combretum micranthum, assembly GCA_024138025.1. Classification (NCBI taxonomy): domain Eukaryota; kingdom Viridiplantae; phylum Streptophyta; class Magnoliopsida; order Myrtales; family Combretaceae; genus Combretum; species Combretum micranthum. The sequence continues at coordinate 775,724 of JAMXBD010000215.1, forward strand.
AAGAATTTTGTTTTAAGTTATTAATTATACAAATATTTTTATTGAAAGAATGAATTTTAGACAATAATATCATATAAAATGATGCAAACACTTCATTTCCACTTACTTTCACATACATATAATATAAATGGGATCCTTACTTTAATAACTTAATATTTTTAATTTTTTAATATTTTGAATTTATATCGGATTGGGTTTTTCCAACGGGTTACATAATAAACCCAAAACCCAACCCGATAACTTATTGGGTTTTTTTTTTAATCCAAAAACCCATCTCAAAACCCTATAGGATTTGACCCTATAGGGTTTTTAACGGGTTGGACGGTCGGGTACCCTATAAAGACCCGCCCTGCTTGCATCCTTATGTAATACAAATACCTTAAAATTAAATTTTGAATAATTTTCTTATAATTTTTTAGAAAATTCTGACTTAAGATATTAGAGAGTAATAATAATATCCAAACTTGTTACTTTTTCCAAAATGTAACTTTTATTTCATAATTAATTTGGTAAATTCGTATGTTATACAACGATATACCAAACATATGTACCTTTCTTCTACGATTCTCCTTTCCATTTTTTATCCCTCCTTCCAAACGACTACGTGAGGGAAAGTGGAACCATTGAAATTCACATGGCCATTATATTATCAAGTGTGAGTTCAGAAAATTTTGATTGGTATCTGACAAGTTATCACTTTTGATAATAGTATAGGGGTTTGAGTATAAGAGATCAAATAGATTTTCATGATGCATGTGCTGATATTCCATTTTGTGGTTACCCAAGTTATTCCTTTTCTCTTGGAAGATTGACACTCACCTATCAAGAGAATGAAAGCATCAGCTCATTTATATATATATATATATATATATATCTCTATAGCGTTACGACGCAATTGAAAAATTGAATCTAATTCATTTCATTTGTTAATATCATTAGACTATAAGATCATTGATTTAATTCTTTTATATTTAATGACCATCACATCGATTTCTAAGAATTTCTAAGATACATAATCATACTTACATACATACATATATATATATATATATATTATGTAAATCCACAAAACTAGCTATCCCAGTAATTTTTAGGAGATTCGGAACGACCAATCGTTGGACAAATTATGGTGGATATATATGGAAGGACCAATGCTGTCATTGCCTCATAAAACTTGCAGGGTAAGAAATTTGGGGGCTACCATCTTTGCTCAATTAATGCGCCTCTCTTACTCCATGGTTGACTTTGTTATTTTTGTGCTAAAGTTAATAGTAAATTTTTGAAACCTTCATATTTCACAGCTACATATCTCAAGTAACATGGTATAATATGTATATATCCGGAAAAGATTAGTGCAATATATGGAAATAAAATCAAGTTACATAAAAGAGATAAGTAAGAGGAAATTGTGCACGATCAATATATAATGGTTCGATTTTGTACCTATATCCACTTTTCTAATTGCATGTCAAGGAACCAATTTCACACCGAGTTCAACTTTATTCAGAAAATCTGAGAGTAAAAATAATGATCAATACAATCAGGCTTCAATTCCCTCTATTTAGCCTATCTAAAACTAATCCATAAAGTTATCTAAATTGTCACAAAACAAACGCACAATTTACAATTCCAAAACTAAAGAGAAATCTATATGGATTTGTTCTATTATATCCAAAAACTCTAAGAATACGAGTAATTGCAAATACAATCAGCTCATAAACTAGAAATAATAATATGACTACTTCTATATGAAAGCTCGAGAATTCTGAATGAAAGCTTTGTGAATTTTTCAGATTAGCTCTAAATGAGTGTGGAGTCTCCTGTATTCAGACTTTAACTTGAGATAATTTATATTTTTAAGCCCCAAATCACTACTTCTATATGCATGTAGATCTCCAAAAGAATTTGGCTATTAAGTTGAAAAACATGCAATTGATATTCGGAAGTTAATTTTTCTCTTGAACTGATACTGATCCATTCTGCAAAACTTGAAAACTAATTTAAATATCAGATCTAACTTGGGTTTTTCTTGCTGATCTGTCATAATATGCTACACTTATACATGTACTTGAGCTTTAATATAAATTTGAATTTTGATTTGTTGAGCTTTCACAAAAGATAAGTCGTTATCTTGACCTGAAATATCTCGAAAATTTTTGAATTTATTTATATGAGCATGCTTATTAATGGTGCACTTGTTTTCTGGCGAGTAGGTGTACCTGTCAAGCTGTTACTTAACTTTTTAAAGCCTTTGTTATGGTATATTTGTTCGTACCATTAATTTTGACGGGATCGATTGCATTATCATTTAACGGCTCATATCATACTTAATCATAATTAGATTATTATATTGTTAATATTTTATTTACTATATTTATTTTAACGATTAGATTAATAGTATGATAATTTTGTTGACAGGACCGTGAAAGCTTATAGTTTGTAAAATAGAATAGAATTACAAATTATAAGAAGTACCATAATAACTATTGTTATTATCTTTCTTTCTGTTGATGTTACAACGACATTACTAATTGATAGAATTATAATTAGAAATATTTAAATACTTTACCCCTATCCGCTGCCTGATCGAGAGACTATGTCTCATTAATATATACGAAAATGTGTTGGACAGATATCGAGGACAAGCAATGAATATATTTAGATATATTGAAATACTCTACCCCCAGCCCTCACTTGATCGTGAGAAAATGTCTCATTGATATATACGCAAATATGCTGGAGAGATATCGAGGGCAAGCTAATTCTATATGCTTCTTTGAAGGAATTATAATTCATCATATTGTAGCAATAGTGATGCCGTCAAATAGTTATTTCATCAGCCAATTACAGGGATCTGAAAGATGGAGTAACTATTGTAAAAACTTATTGTTAGACTTCATTGGATGAACTTTTGTCTGGGCCAAATTTGTTATATGAAATTTTTTGATTAAGCATAATATTGATTTAAGCTTGAATCCCTAGGATAGGGAGGAGTCTCGTCTAAGTTTTGAAATGGTTTAGGATAAATCATTTCGGTGAGCTTGAAATAGAAATCGTGGAATTGATACATTTGTTCTTTACCTCTCTTAAATAGGCATATATCTAAACTTGGATTGATGAAATCTAATAGATATCTTCAAGTTCAATAATCTATGAATACTCTTTATATATTTGCTTAGGGTGAATGAATACTTCATTGACTTTTTCATTTCAAGTGAAGTTGTTAGTTCAATATTTAGTTATATTTTAAATAATAAATAACTCAATACAGTAATAACATTTATGAATAAATTGTTATTACGCAAAATAATAAATATTAGGGATAATTGCAAATTCACTCCCTAAACTTTAAAGCAGTGTTGATTCATTTCCCAAACTTTTAAAGTGATATTTTTGACCGCTTAAACTTTACAAGATTAGCATCGTAAGGATAATTAATTGTTTTGAGAGGGGAAATGGGAATAAATCTATACATAGATGAAAGTCTAGGGGGTGAATCCAAATATAGATGAAAAGTTTATGAGGGCTGAATCCAAACCCATTTCCGTCCATTTTAATGGAAAATGTGACATGTCCTTAACTGTGGGTGTAGATGAAAGTTTAAAGGATAAAAAGCCACGCTTTCAAAATTGGGGGGGTTAATTCGTACTACCCTAGGTATTTTTGCAATTTCCCCTAATATTAATTTATATTTTTACCTCATGAATTCTTATTCAATATTTTATTTCAGTATCTCTTCATTAATTCTTATATTTGAAAAGCAAAAGTTAATACATACACTTACACTAGTCATGACTTGACCTTGAGCACGATTTTATGGGTAAAATATAATAATATATATATAATCTCAATGAATATTTGACATTAAAAAGTAATTACAATTTCTCATTTGATAACAATTGGTGGGTGCTATGTAGAATAATTATATTGAAAACCAAAAGTAAGAATGTTTTACTAGAAGAAATTAGATTAAATCTTAAATTCCTAAATTGAATAATGCATGTGTAAGATTAGAGTACAAATATATAAAAAGTAATTGTAAAAATATACCTGAATCTATAATATGGAAGACGCATAAAATCTTATGATTTAGATGGTTCGGTCTTCAAAGTCATTATGCAACCCTTAGGATTCTCTCTCTCTCTGATGATGGGATGCTAGATTAATAATATGCAATACATATGACTTTAAGACCACAACCACAGACACTGACACGGACACGGATACGGACACAGACAGACAGACAGACAGACACACACACACACACACACACACATAGAGGAATGCTATCCATCATAAAATAGGAAATAATATTTTGTTCGATCTCTACATATAATATTCCATACTTTATATAATACATTGAAGTCCATAAGTTTATTAGATCATTTTATATGAACTTCATATTTTATGATAGTATATTACACAATTATTTTATTAACACATATAAGCTTATATAGTTATTTCAAAATAAACCGAACAATCTCCCTCTTAGGCTATATGTGTGTAACCTTATACTTGTGTATAAACTATATGAGTATCTGTAATTTTGCTATCATAACTAAATGCATCCTTAAACAGTCCGGTCCATTAATCAGATCAAGATAGGACCAAAGCGAGTTTCACCACATATATCGTAACTAGCCCTATTTAATTATCACATACACCAATATAATCGAATGACATAAATCAAGTGCGGATGTGTAGCAAGGAAATTATATGTAATGTGGTATGACATGCCTATTTCCAACTAGTCCAACTTTATACTTTAGTGAGATCAACCTTATATGAGTTTAGAAATAAATATAACCATAAATCTTATAACTAGAAATAACATTATTATCGAAATTTAACCTTAACTAAATAAGAGAATACCGACAATATAACAAATTCTCATTGAAACTATATATCCTTAAAATACATAACACCTATATGAGAAATATGCTCATGAAAGACCTTAGGCTCATAAGCAACTCCGCAATTATCAAGTTTATCCCTATGTGCTCTACAGACACTTGACCATTTTGAACTTGTCCTTTCTTAATTAGGAGCTTAATGTCAATGTGTTTTAACTTTGTCGAGCTCTTACCGTTGTTAAAATACAACACTATTGATTTATTATCACAATATATCCTTAGTGATCTTTCAATATTATTCAAATGCGTAGCTCAATGACAAAATTTGACAACCATATTCCATGATTAGATGTTTCATAACATGATATAAATTTTACTACCATAGTAGATGAAGCTATGAGCATTTACTTAGCACTCTTCCAAGAAACTACTCCTCCAACAAGCATATAAATATATCTTGATGTGGATCCCTTGTTGTATTAGCATCCAACAATAATTAAAATCAAAATAGCCAATGATCTCCAATTGATCTAATCTCCTATATGTAAGCATGTAATCTTTTTGTTCTCTGTAGATATCGCATAACTCTTTTGGTTGCTTTCCAATGATTTATTCTTGCTTTGTTCATTAATCTCCCAAGCATCCTAATAATGTACATGATATTCGGACGTGTACATACTTGAGCATACATAAAACTTCCTATAGCTAAAGCATAAGGGACGTTTTCATTTCTTTATTTTCAAGGTCATAATTAAGGCCTTGGCTTAAATTGAATTTATCTCTTTTGGCTACAAGTGTGTCTCCTAGTTTATGATTCTTACCTACCCAAAGCCCATAAGAGTTTTCATTAGTTGCCTTAGCAAGTATCCTATTGAGTAAGTACTTTGTAATTTTCAATAATTCTCCACATAGTGATTATGGTAAGGTAGAATGATTGATCATGATTCTTACCATGTCCTTAAGCAGTTTATTTCATCTCTTATCAACACCATTCATTGAAGGTGAACTTAGCATGGTCTACTATGGGATGATACCACATTTTTCTAAGAATTTAACAAAAGGTGTAAGATGTTATTCACTTGATCCATCATATTTATCGAGTGTTCACTACCATGGTTAGACTTAACCATTTTAATCCTTTTGTCAAGTTATTTTCAACTTCAGCCTTATAACTTTTTAACATATTCAATAACTGAGATTTTTCATGGATGAGGTAAAGATATCAATATCTTAAGAAGTTGTATATAAACATCATAAAATATTTTTGACCATTCCAAGAAGTTGTAGGGAATGTTCCACAAATATTTATATAAATTAGTTCTAGGACTTTTGCAATTCTATTGATACCTAATCTCTTGAAAATTGTTTATTTCCCCTTTATACAATTTGTACACATGTCAAAATCTAAAAATTCAAGGGGATTGAGAATACCATTGACATAAGTCTCTGATTCTTCTTTTAGAGATGTAACCTAATCTCCTATGTTACAATGCGGCTAAATTCTCATTGGTTAATTTTTGCTTTAAATTTCGAGTACCAATATGTAATGATTCATTATATGAGGCAATAGTATCTAACACACATAGATTATCAATATAAGACAAAGAACTGGTTCCACCTAATTTTGAATCATAAAAGAGAATAATTTAGCTATTGTTAAATGAGCAAGAATATCTGATTTGCATAATGTGACAATAAAAATCAAATCCCATCTAAAAGACAATATAATAAAAGTTCATTCAAATCCAAATAATAACTAGTTATAAGTTACAATCTATAATATCCCATTGCCTTAACCTCAATTGTCTTGCCGTTACCAATGTAGATTTATGTTACACCATCATTGGGTTTTCAACAACTTAGGTGATTTTGCATAGATACACTAATGTGAGTAGTTGCACTAGAATCTATCCACCAAGTGTCTAGGTATTGAAATAAAATTAACCTTAAAGCAAACAAAATTAAAAAGCATACCCTCCCTTGCATGCCGAACATGATAGTTGGTAAAATGTTTCTTCCTATGGTCCTTCCTACTACAAAAGAAAAAGCACCCTGATCTTACTCCTTGTGTTGTTTCTTTTGTGGTGTCTATATTGTAGCCTACTTACCTTTTCTTTTCTTATTCCTTTTATCCTTAGATGTACTGATTAAGTGAACACATTCAACTTTCTCAATGTTCAATCTCTCTTATTCCTAAAGACAGTGGGAGATAGGCTCATTTAAGGATCAAGAGTGCTTTTGATAGTTATAGCTCTTCTTGATCTAATTGAATTATGCAAGGAGAAATATCAAAACCAAGTTCACTAAGATGTCAAAAGAAATTTCTAGTTTTAGTGCTTTGAGTTTTGATGCTATATGAGACATCTCCATAATGTATTCCCCTATGTTATCCTTTTCTTTGTACCTTATAAAGAATAGTTTCTCAAAGAGTATTCTAGTTTCAACCTTTTATATTCCTGGCAAACCTTTTCTTAAGATTTTGAAGGTACTCCTTAGCCATTTCGATCTTATTGGAGATAGTGCTCCTAAATGCTTCTGGGATGGCACTCTTCATGATTATCAAACTCAAGCAATTTGATAGGTCCACTTTTCCATATCTTTTTTTGATAAGAGGTACTTTAATATGTTATAGTAACAGTTCGATCTTCCCTCAACATAAGGTCCAAATCCATGACTCCAAGAACAATCAATATGTTCTTTTGCCATGTCTTAAAATTCATGCCATTTAACATATGAATAGAACTAATCTTGGCAGAGATATTAGAAGTAAAGCTAGTAACTATAGAGAACAAAACCAAGTACATCAAAATTATACTTACCTTCAAACGAAACATGCAAGTAACAATCCAAACAAGAAATAGCCATCACAAGATATCTAGCACAATATTGACACTTAGTTTTTTGTCAGAGATATCAACTTGTAAGTGGTATTCTCTATGTAGTAATCAAACATTGATAATAAACTTCTATCAAAACGATTACGCCTCTCTTTTGGTTAACCAATCATTCTGGGATATCTATCATAACAACTATCACCACATTTATTGGTGTAGGTGCACATGTAAATTAGCCAAACAATAATTCTCCTTTGGATTGATTAGTATTTGCATGATTTATATGCACACAACATTTTCTATCCTATTTAACAGAGGACTTCCACAGGAAAGACTATTTTTGTAACAAACTATTTCAATCATCCATCTCAAATAGTAGATACAAAATTCTCAAAATTTGAATTCTAGATTTTTTTTTTAAATTTCAAGAAGTTAAACTACTTACTCACTCAAAAAAAAAAAAAAAAAAAAGAAAAGAAAAACTTGTAACAACTAATCCGTCTTGAACTCAAAGTAGAATTTAAGGCTATTCACATAATTCAAGAGTAACACTCCCTCGCTTTAAAGGTGTATTGATTTTACAATTACTTGCATGGCAAGTCAACTACTTAATTGCACAAAATTACCATAACAAGATCACAGGGCATGTACATCTTGGGCTTATCGTAATCAAGCTATAAACATGATTCAAAATCCAAAACTTTCAATAACACATAATTTCTTGAATCCACAACAAATTATCAAAACGTATATTACATTCATATTCAAACAAATATGCAACCTTTATTTATGTTTCATCAATATAACACAATTGCTACACGAATAAAGCCTAAACATATCCATATTCACCCAGAATCTCAATCTTTATTTGTTCATGTTAGTCTCCTGAAAAACCTAACTATCAAGGATTGAGGAAGAGAGCCTCATACAAATTTTTAATCACAACAATCCACGGATACTCCGATAATTAAATCCGAAATCCCTAAATTGAATAATGCATCTACAAGATTTGGGCACAAACATATAACAAATAATTCGGAAAGTGCATTCAAATCCATGATATGAAAGACACACAAAATCATTTGATTTGGATGGTTTGTTCTTCCAAGTTAATATACAACCTTTAGGAGATTTTGTCTCGCTCTCTCTCTACACTTTGATGATAGGATGTCAAATGAGTAACATTAGATACACGTATACCTTATGGACCACAACTATATATAAATTCATATTTATTATTTTCTATTATATCCATCATAAAATAGGAAATTTGTCTATTATAAAATACAAAACTTATCCGTCATAAAATAAGAAACAATATGTTCATCTTTATATGATGTATTAAACTTTATAATTTTGGTGGATCATTTTATATATATTTTATATTTTATGATAATTTATTACTCAACTATTTTATTAACACATATAACTTCATCCGATTTATTAAAAAAAAAACAATAATAGTTATATGCTTCAATGTTAGAATCAACCAAGGATGTTAACGATAAGTAGCTTCATTTTAATTTATAAAAACTCTATTATATTTAGATTCGAGAAGTTGTTTAAGTGAGTACGAAATCTCCTGTTTTGTATAAGAAATCGCTTTCTAGGAAAAAAATATAATAGATTAAATATAGCAGAAACAAAACGATAATAATGAAGACCATCGCGAGAAGTTATTGAGCCTTCGTTCACAGTTGAATATGACAAGCAGTTTGACTTTGGCATCACCAACAATTCTGTTTTATGTCCTTTTTATTAAATATTGATCACCATCGACGTCACTGATATGTGCATCGCCTAATTTTTTGGACAAAGAGAAGTCTGACTGAAAAGACAAGCTATAGTTTTTCAATTCCAATTCTATCGTAGCTTCATTTTTTCAGAGGTAGCTATTAAAATATTTAATTGATTGTAATAAAAAAATTTTATTTAAAAAAATATTAAATAGTAATTTTTATTTAAATCTATGAATTATAATTTAATGTTGAAATTCTTCTTTTGAAATTTTTTTTCTCTAAAATATCCCTCTTTGAATAAAATATTGACAACGAAAAATTTTATTATAATTTTATTTCATTTCTCAATTATTAAAATTTTATTATAATCTTATTCATTATGCGAAGAGAATGGATGTAATATTCTAAGTTCATGCTAATCAATTTGAGCCATCTCAATCCTAAGGTTGGTGTCTCAAACACCCCTCCAAATTTTGCGTTGAAAATTGCATTCACAAGAAGATAATGATGAGATATTTCTTAGTTAAAAAGATATAATTATTAATTACTAATGGCTTTTGGAGATCCATATTGGATTGGGTGGATAAGAAAGGTTTATTTTATTTTATATTTTTAATTCTACTTAACAACCCTAGAAACTTACCTTGTCCGAATATTTGGCAGCATGGCAAAAGATTGGGGGAAGAGGGGAAAAAAAAGGAACCCTTTACTTCATAACTCAAGATCGTTAAGAATTGTCCAGCTCATGCCATCAATTGAATGGTAGGTCTGATTATCATCCATCATCTGTCCTAATCTTAGGATAACAAATATAATGTTTGAAAGGCTCATCATTATTAAAATAATTAAAAATATAAAAAGAATGAAAATTCAATCAGGTCATGATCATGAACATGTAAGTGGATTGTTTTGTTTTTATGATTTTCTAATTTTTTGAAGGCCTTCATAAGTTGATTTAAATATTATCTTTATATTTATTAACAATATATATATATATATATATATATCTTGCATGATCCAAATATATTGAGATTATGACCTTAATTTTCAATTCCTTTTTTTTTTTTTGGCCATTTGCATAGGTAGAATTTTACTTTATCCTTTTTTCCCCTTTATTTGTCCAAACATATAATATCCGATAGTGACACTAGATTTATCCTTATAACGTTAGGCCCGGTTGCCAGTAGGACTTAGTTAGATCCAAATTATTTCGATAACATTTGGGAAGAAAATAAAATAAGTTCTTTTTTTTTTTTTCCTTTCACTGCACATGACCTTTCCCATTATGACCCACCAACAAAAACAGTTAATGATGCCTTTGTGTAAAATAGATGAAGCCGCTTTTATTTTCACAACTTATACAGGGTTCCTTCTTGATTCATATTGTCTACTTAGAACATATGTTGAAACCCAAAATAACAATGCTCTTGTGGAAGTTTCTAAATTCATCCATGGCTGCTTGACAGATAATAATATTCTTGGGAAGTGCACCTTGGAGGTGAAGTTGGTCACTTTGGAAGAACATAACCATAGTCATGGTTAACAATCTAACACTAAGAGAAATATGGTAAGAATAGCGAGGCAACATCGCGCTTGTCAAGTTTCCAAGCATAAGAAATAAAACACAGGATTTTACACAACTTTACTTGTTCCACGTTCTCCGCAGCACGATAATAATATGGATTTTGTATTAGTTTACCTATGAAACCTAGGAAATCGAAGCATGATCCAATTTTATGATAGTAGACCTTTTTAAGAAATGGTAGATTTTGTAACATGTGGTAAGATTGCAAATGTCTCTTGTATAGCCAAATTATTTTTTAATCAAGTTGCTAGATTTCATAGGTTATGATGAAGTGGAAGAAGTAACAAACAGATACCTAAGAAAAATGGGATAAAGACTGGTCAGTGGTAGTTACATGATTGCATGATCCTATCTCAAAAGAAACAAGCTAACTTGAAGAAGTCAAAACCTTTTCTGGTGAGCTAGGTTAATTTTTGGGCAAAGTCCTTTGTTTAAGGCCTCAAAAGGGTATTTTTAGTATTTTTCAAAAGTTTTGTTTTGCTTATAACTCTTTATAGACTTGTCGATTTTGCACGCCATTTGTGGTGTTTTACTTATCCTTATTTATAGAAGTGGGGATGGATCGGTTTGGTTTAGTTTTTACTAAAACCAAACTAAATAAAACCATAATTTACGATTTGTTTTTTTTTTTCCATCACAAACAAAACCATTAAATAACGGCTTGGTTCGAATTAGAAATTTTCTAAACCACGATAAAATACTTTATGAATACATCATACTTTTAGTCTATAGTTTTCTATAAAATTATTTATCCACCAATCAAATACATTCACTAACTAATACATAATAAGTCATAATTTATAATTTATAATTTATAATAAAACCATCAAGCCAATCATTTACCAACAAATTTAGCTAAAATAAAAAATCATCTATCAACAAAATTCATCTATGAATAAAACGATCCGCTAACAAAATATATTAAACAATTAATACATAATTAGAGTTTATAACTAAACAAATAAATTTCATAATTTATAAAGTTAAAAACTATTTAAAAAAACAATAGTTCATCATCAATAAAAAAATAAATATCATGAGCCTAAAAAACAAATTTAAAAATGAACAAGTTGATTTTAATCAATATTTACCAAATAATAAATATCAAGTGAAGTTATATAATAATATATGACCTTTAATCAATTATCATAAAAAAATCTATAATTATAACTTACAAGTAAAATATTATTATATTTTTATAAAACGGTGGTTCGGTTTACTGATTGGTTTGATTTATCTTTCAAATCAAATCATAAATTTACGAATTGGTTTGGATTGAAAATTTTTTAAACCAAATTGTTTTTAAAAAACACCATATTTTTTATTTGGTTGGGTTTGGTTACGGATTGATTCGGTTTGGTTGGTTTTTTTGCCCACCCTTACTTATGTGTACTTTGTTTTAAGTTCAATTTTTTTTTTTTTTTTTTTTTTTTGCAGTTTTGATTATATGTTTTGTAGCTTGCAAGTTGGCCTATAATTGTATGCTCCAAGGCTTAGATTACTTCAGTTATCATTTTTAGGAAAGTTTTTTAGAGTCGTCATTGCTCTTGTTTTCCTAAATATCAAAATTATATCATAGCTCAACTTTTGATGCTATTAACCTAGGTATTCCTGAAATAATAGGCTATTGAAGATCGTTATTTTGGTATTCTATGGAATAAAAAATTATGATATTTTTCACATCGTGCGCTGCGTTAATTTGATATCAAAGCTGCGTTCGCTCCTGAATTACTAATGGCAACCCATAGACAAGCCAATCAACGTCGTGTAGTAGTGGATGAGATTCATCATGATGATCTAGATTGAAGGATCAAGTAGATGATGGAAAAGCAACTAGATGCAGTGTTGGAACATTATTTGGATATGGTGGTTGATCACCTAGCAGAAAATATGGATGCGTTGATTGGAAATCAACAAAATGTTAACCTAAGATGTAGACAAAACCCTAATCCGATGCCATATCAAGATAAGGCAAAGGATGATTCATCTTCCATAGATGAAGGAGGAATGTATGTAGAAATGTTACACAGACATGTAGACCTCGTGTTGTGGAAAAAGATTAGAGATGATGGGAGTTGGGTATGAGGATTGAGATTCTAGAGTTTCATGGTAGTCTACACTAGAGGAAGTCTTAGGCTAGTTGGCCACAGTGGAATAGATCTTAGATTTTAAGGGTGTTCTCAAGGATAAAGGGGTGTAATTGGTGGTAACCTAACTCCGCATTAGAGCTACAACATGGGGCAGTAGACAAAATTAACCTGATGTAGATTAAGGAAATCTAAATCACCTCATGGGAAAAGATGAAGAAGCATCTGTGAGCAACGTTCTTACCTAACAATTTCCAGTGCATCATGTATTACAAGTTGCAAAATCTATAATAGGGCAATAGGTTAGTTGGTGAGTACACTTATGAATTTTATTAATTAGTAGCTAGGAATGAGATTTAAGAGATGGAGGATCAATTGCTTCCAAGATACATTGGAGGGTTGAAGTTGCAGATTATGGATACTGTTAATTTATTTGATCTTATGAGTGTGTCAGTAGCGCACTAGAGAGCGTTGATTGTAGAGAAGCAACAGTGGCAATCAGGGAGTGGTGTGTTCAGTAGTGAAATGTGATGGTAGTAATGGAGAGGTGAATCCAATGAGTGGTTGTTTTAATAAACCTAACACTAATGGTCATAGCATTACTAAGGTTAAGTTTTTCAAGTGTATTGAGACTGGTCATTGGCAGTTAGAGTGTAGGAGAGTAGCGAAGAGGGCATTTGTTCTTATGAAATCCTAGCCTTTAAGAACAAAGAAGAGGATGATGAGGTTGCTTTTGAGGCTGTTGGTGATGGGGGTCCAATTTTTTATATTGAATAAGCAAAAGAAGAGTTTCTGATACGGGATGGAAATGAGACTTTAATGGTAAGGATGTCTTATATGACTTCCAAAGCTATTGAGAAAGATTAGCTGAGAACAATATCTTTGAGTATACCTGCACAATCCAGGGTAAAGTGTGTAGGTTCATAATAGATTTTAGTGGTCGTGAGAAAATCATTTCAACAGAAGCAATATAGAAGTTAGGCATTAAACCCAAGCAATACCTTAAGCCGTATAAGCTAGAATGGCTGAAGAAAGGAAGTGAAGTAACTGTCTCAAAACAAGTACTGTTTTATTTTCCATAGACTCTTATATAAAGATTCTGTATGGTGTGACGTAGATGCAATGAACACTTGTCACTTACTATTAGGGAAACCTTACCAATTTGATAGGAGTGTAAGATATGATGGTAGGACTAATGCTTATAAGTTCATGTATAAAGGAGTAAAAATTGTGTTGATTCCTAATAAAGAGCCTGTTGACTCCAAAATTATGAAACAAAACAATAGTAGCAGTACATTGTTTATGACGAGGTTTGAGGGAGAGTTGAAGGATTCAAAAGCTGTTTCTACCATTGTGGAAAATAAGGTAGTTAAAGGGGGTGCTAATAGGGAATGGAGGTATGAAAAATTGGCACTAGGAGACTTTGTTTGGGCTGTTCTTATAGAGGATCAATTTTCTATGAGTGGATACACAAACTTTTAGCTAGGAAGATTAGGTCGATTGAGGTCATTGAGAAGATCAACCCTAATGCATACAGATTGAAACTACCTAGCCACATTTGAACTGTTGATATATTTAATGTGAAACATCTTATCCCTTACAATGGAGATAATTCAAACGACGAGAACTCAAGGGTAAATTCTATTCGCCCTAGGGAGGATAATGAAGTGGAAAAAGTGCAAATAGATACATGAGGAAATGGGATAAAGATTGACTAGTGGCAGTTTCATGATTGCATGACCCTATCTCAAAGGGAATGAGTTAATTCGAAGAAGTCATAGGCTTTGGTGAGCTAGGCCTGTTTCTAGGCAAATTCCTTCGTTTAGGGCCTCATAATATTTTTAGAAAGTTTTATTTTGCTTATGTGTACTTTGTTTTAGAATCATTTTTTTTTTATTTTCGGTAGTTTTTATTCTATTTTTGGTAGCTTACAAGCTGGCCTATAATTGTCTACCTTAGGGTGCCTAACACTTCAATTATTATTTTCAGTAAAGTTTTTCAAAACCTTCATTGCTTTTATTTTCCTAAATCTCAAAATTATATCATATTTCAACTTTTGATGCCATTAGCTTAGGTATTCCTAGAATCAATAGGCTATGAAAGATCACTGTTATGGTATTTTATTGAATAAATGGAATTGTGATATTTTTGACATCGTGCACAGATAAGTGTAAAAAGACTCATATTCTTTGTGCTTATTTGGACACACTTTGTATATATTTCCCATGATTTATTAAAGAAAAAGGAAAATTATTTTGTTAAATATTCATTTGAGGCCTTGAAGAGTTCATTATGATAATTTAAGAGAAATGAAGTAAATGAAGCAAGTTCGGGCTAATTTGCACAAGAAAGAAGGCCTTTACTTTTGAACCCTCCCTTCAGCACAACCAATGGCAAAATAGGGAGGGATGAAATCATCAGGCTATAAATACCCATTTTGCCTTCATTTTATGCATTTCATCCAGTAGCAAGAACAAAAATGTACATAATAGAATAGAATAGGAGGAATAGAATAGAGATTATATGAAACATTAAGTTACAGGGAAAGAAATTCACAGATTTCTAGGGTTTCACAGCGGATTTGTGCTTCATTACTTCAATTCATCGAGGATTGTGGTTTTTATTAATTTATTTTGTTATGAATTTTCACTATATCTTTGATTCATTGTTTTGTATTGCTATATTACTAGAGGAGTGGTTGATTTTGCTTGGGTTTGTGGATCCTTGGGTTACTTTCATGTAACTCTGCTGTGTTTTATTTTGAATATGTGTTGATTTATTAAATTCAATAGCTTGGGTTTAATATATCTTGAATCTGTATAGTGCACGATATGGGTTCATATATGATTTCGTTAAAATAGGCTGAGAGGTCATTTTAATGAATAGACTTAGGCTATTGATGAGGTTGTTCATAATCGCCTTGAGAGAGGGGTGGTGAGATCTTCTATCGCTTGTTTTGAAAATCATTGGATTGGTTTCTAAAACAAATTATTCTTGTTCTTTATTAGGAGCAAGGCCGATAATAAATTGTGAAGAGATTCCGGTAGTTTGGTTTAGATCTAGAGTTTTTAACCTTGAGAGAGGCATTAATTTACACAAGTGAATCCGATGGTTCAGTAATCAACACAACTTTTTTTGAGAAATTCTTGAGTTACATGAATAAACCTAAGGTGAAGTATGACTTAAGCTACCTAGTGAATTGATATATCTTATCTCTTGCTTGCTTACTATGAAGTCTATTGTTTGCTGATGCTTGTTAGATTAGGATTAGTTTAGATTCTTAGTTGGTAATTTTTTTCCCTATTTTGTTTGGCTAGATAATAGGAAAAGAGGGAGTAGAAGTATTCACCAGCTTTCCCTTAGAATACGACCTAGATCTTCAACTATACTGCTTCTGATAGGTATGCCTACCTTTTGTTGAAATCGTAGTTAGGAAAAGATTTAGAAAAGAAATTACAAATTTAAAACTCGTTTTGCTAACAAACCATGCACTCGTCAAGTTACTTGAAACCATAATATCAAATGGGAATGTAAACTTTTTAGCTACTTTTAGAAGACAATAAGGAATATGCTACGTAACAAATTACAATTTCTAACTACATTTCATCCTCAAACTTATGGTTAGGTTGAAGTCGTTAACATGAATTTTGGTGATTTGGTAAAGTTTTTGATTGATGACCATTTTGTCTACTAAGGATTGTGTGTTTCTTATGGCAAAATTTGCTTAAAATACCTCAATAAATAAGTTGTTTGGACTGAGTTCCTTGATTGTATATTAGGTTATCAATTCATATGCACCATTAATCTTATACAACTCCTGCTCAAACTCAGACCTTCCAATTCTACTGAACCATTGCTAACCATATTTATGACCTACATGGTTAAATTAAAAAAAAAAATCAACTTAAGTAATGAATTATATAGGTTTGTTGTAGACGTTCATTGTAGGTATTAGGATTTTCAAAAGGGAGATTTCATGATTGCCCTGATTAAGTTAGAGAGGTTTTCAAAAAGATCCTATAGAAAATTACATGCCTAAGGCATGATACTTTGTAAAGTTTTAAAGAAGATGAAGCACATAGTTATGTTGAGGATCTTTTACCAAACTTAGTATTGATAATACATGTTGAAGATCATGAACTAACTGCGACTAGAGACACTTTGTAAGATCCGCATACTATATTTCTTATTCTTTTGATTCCATTAATTTTACATGTTTCACCATTAAGAGAAAGAAAGAAGAGATAAAGGATGTCATTGATGATCAAATTATAAGATATGGTAGGTACTTTCTTGATAAATGTGTAGATAATCCACTTTTACATACTAAGTAGATTATTGAATTGGAGCTTGATAGGATTAATTTGGATCTTTATGAGTAGTCCGTTAATTTGGATTTACCAAAGTTAATCTTTTGAAGCTAAGGAGAATGATTGTGATAATTAACACATGTGTAGGAATTCATGTGGATGCCGTCTACTCATGTAGCATAAAGATATATTAGTTAGATAATTATTTAGGATTGGTTTTACTTTTATTTTATCTTCTTTAGTCTATTATATTGAGGATATAATTAGGTTTATTATTTCACTTATATAATTCCTTTTTAGGTGGTTAATCAATAGTCTTTAGGTTGCATTTATATATTAAGCCTCATATTTGACCTTATTCTTACTATGGATAGGTTTTTTTTTTTTTTTTTTTTAAGGGTTTTGAACATGGTGAATAAATGAGATTTTGAATAAATTTTTTTGGTGGATTTGGAATATGAATCGTTAAATTGGTACACCTGTTCTCTACTTCTCTCAAATAAGCATCTAGTTAAACTTTGGATTAATGAAATCTAACAAATATCATTAAGTTCAATCCATAGAAGACTATAGCCACCTTCTACTATATTTTGTGGTAGAGATCACCTTGTCTACACGAATCAATCCTATAACCACTGGGGTCATGGGTTGAAGCCTTACCAGCTGGGCCAATATCTGTTGGTTACTTGTTACATATTTAGGGATGCAACCAAGGTGGTCATTATAGGGTACATGGCCTGCCCGAACTGTTAAAAACCCTCTAGGGTCAGACCTTATAGGTCGCAAGATGGGTTTGAGAATTACATACAGACCCTATAGGATTTCGGGTTGGGTTTGGGTAATTAAAAAAACCTAATAGGTAACCCGAACCCGTCATATTATAAACAATTTAAAAAATTGATTTAGAAATTTTGAAAAAAAAAATCTACTAATTTTTGTCTTTAAGAATGGTTGTTAATAATTTTAACTTTATTTTGTCTTTTTTTTCTAATTTTTAATTTTATCTCTTAACAAATTATTTTTGCAATATTATTAATTTTTGTTGTTTTAACAAATAAAATAACTAGTTCCATGAGCCCACCCAATATTTTATTGGAAGATGCAATTGAATTTAACTAAAAGTTGAAAAGGAAAATAAAAAAAGAAATGAAGCGAGTCGCGAGGCGGGGTAGGTCAGGGTCAAAACCTTATAAGAGCGGGTTTGGATATCGAATAGAAAACCCTATAGGGTAGTGAGTCGAGTTTAGGAGACCCTATTGGGAAGCTGGTCGGGTTCGGGTTCGGGTTTTATGTGACCCGTCCCAAACCCGCCCTGGTTGCATCCCTATAGATATTCACTAGGGGTAAATGACTATTTATTTCTCTTTTTATTCTAAGCAAAGTTGTTATTGTTGTATTTGGTTGCATTTTAAACACATGATAACATTCACAGATGGATTGATATTATGCAAAATAATAAATAGTAATTATATTTTCAACTCTACTCTATATTTTATTTCACCGTCTTTATATGGGTAAAGTGTAAGAATACGAAAAAAAAAGTGAAAAAAAGAAATCACAATTTCTCATTTGTGTGCTATGCATAATAGTTATATTGAAAACCGAATGTAATAATGTTTATTAAAACAAAAAACAAAACATATAGTTATATGCTTTAATTTTATTTAATTAACCAAAGGTGTTAATGATAACTAGCTTCATTTCAATTTATAAAAACTCTTTATCCTTTTTGGGTTTGCAAAGTTGTTTAAGTGGGTACGAAAACTCCTCTATCGTAAGAGAAGTCACTTTCTAGGGAAAAAAAAAAAAACAACAACAACAATAAGAAGCATTGCAGGAACTTCTTAAGCCTTCATTTTTCTTTCTCACCATTGAACATGTCAAGCAGTTAGATGTCACCAACAATTATGTTTTCTATCCTTCTATGATATATTTATCACCTAATTTTTTTGACGGAGAAGTCCAACTAAAAAGAAAAGCTATAGTTTTTCAATTCTGGCTACATTTTATCCTACCTTCATTCTAATATGAACACATCCCCATCCTAAGTGTTGCACGAGCTGAATCTGAGTCGGTAGAGATTGCTCCTACAAACATGAAAGATGGGTTAGAGGGATGCCGATGGCTACTCAATGTAGCTACTCTGATACTTAAGTCAGTTTGCAATTAGAAGTAGGGTTTAAGTAAAAAGAACATATGACCGATTTTTATGTATGTGTCCCTTTTTTTTCCCTTTGCGCTTTTTTTTTCTTTCTCTCTCTCCCTTTCTCTTTGCCAAGCGGGCAAAAGGAGGTATTTATAAGGTTTTAGGATCATACCAGGATAGCTCATACGAGACCCAGCTTTTAGCATGGTGATGGTACCCGAGCTGAGGAGTGTGGCTTCTTAGAGTGTGGCCGAGTTATTAGTGTCACCTCAATCACGAGAAGTGACTAGGACATGCATTGTGGATAGAGAAAGTGAGGCTCGAGGTCGAGCTAAAATGAGGCCGAACTGGCAGGCTAATCGACCTCGTTAGCTTGATGGACCTTTCCAAGTTAAAGACTTAAGAGGAGATCTCGAGTCATAGTACACAACGGAGGTGTTGTTCTCTCTGACCTTCTAGGAGATCTTGAAGGCTGGACATCAAGAGTAGCTAACTTCTTGGAGTAGGCGTGGTTGTGAGGCTTTCAGAGCCTAAGGGATCGAATGGACCGAGAATTATATTCTACTGTAAATAGTAAGGGACGATGTCTTGAACCCCCTTTAAATTTGCGTTGAAAATTGCATTGACTAGAAGATAATGATGAAATATTTCTTAATTCAAAAGATATAAAAATATTAATAGCTTTGGAGATCCATAATCGATTAGGAGGATAAGAGAGATTTATTTTGTTTCATTTGATGGGCTTAGTGGAAATCCAATGTTATTAAGATCATATTAAGCCTAATTTGCACCACAAAAATAAAATGTAATAACATATCACACTTAGTGGAATATCACAATTACTTCTAGAAGTAATAGTACTAATTTTGGTGACCTGGCACTTAGCACATGCCATCACCATAGCATATCTCTTAGGGACCAAATCACTATCTTTTTTATTATACAAAACACGTATACTACTCAAAAAAAGAGAAGAAATCAAATACAATATTCTAGCTCCCAAAATTCGATTACATCTGAACCAATGCTTACATTCAGGCATTGGAATTTATTTACGTTCTTGTTATTTTTCTTAATTTGCTTACACTACGCATTAACTAGTATTAGAGCTTCCATCTGATGATGGTTGGTGAAGCTCAAGAGATTAAGAAATTGGAGGAGACCATTCGTCCAATGATGATGGAATAGAATGAGAAAAATGAAGATTAGCTTTAGGTGTTTCTAGAGACGCTGAAAAAACAACAAACAACAATTGATAAGCAATGTCAAACTATGGATGAATTGTGCTAGCAGTTGCAGATAAATAACGTTACTGTAAGGTGAATTGTGAGTGTAGCATATCAAGGGAAACAACCAGCTTTAGCTCTAATGGAACGAAAGAATGATAGTGAGAGCAAAACAGGATCTAAGTACCAGCTACCAACTAGGAGTACGAAGGTTGACTTCCCTGTATTCAATGGGGAAGTTATTAGGAATTGGTAGGTCTGAGCGAAATAGTTTTTTACACTTGATGGAGCACCAGAGCATCTCAAGGTTAGTATTGCTACCATGTATCTTGAAGATAAGCCATATAAATGGCATGTTGCTTACTCAAAATGTAGGACTGTCACCGCTCTTATGACATGGGAAGAGCTAACTAAAACTCTACAAGCTCGACTCAATGAAAAAATTTTTGAGGATCTTATGTCTAAGCTCAACGAGTTACATCAAATAGATACGTTGTAAGAATATTTAAATGATTTCATGAATTTATCCATCCAAATTGAATTACCTGAAACACATTTAGTAAGTTTCTTCCTTGGTGGATTGAAACCATGAAATTCAGTTTCTAATACAAATGTTTCAACCAAATTCCTTTAATCAAGCCTACACATTAGCCAAATTACAAGAAGCTACCAATATATCATCTAGTAGTAACCTTAAAACCACTAAATGCCATACCACTACCTACAACACAAACACCACTTTAACCCAATTCCTTTACTGTAGCTCAAGCACCACTTACAACACCTATACAACGACCCTAAAAAAAAAAGTAACCTAGAACCAAAGTACTAATCAAACTTCATAAACACCCAGCAACAAGCAAAACCATATACCAACACTTTCAACAGAAATACTAGAAGGTCAACCCCTGAGGAATTGGAGGAAAAGGAAACAAAAAGCAATGTTTCTGGTGTGATGAACCTTTTGAGCCTAGACATAGATGCAAAAGCAAAAGTCAAGAGGGATGAAGAAGAGGTGTGCG
Source organism: Combretum micranthum (assembly GCA_024138025.1). Lineage (NCBI taxonomy): Eukaryota > Viridiplantae > Streptophyta > Magnoliopsida > Myrtales > Combretaceae > Combretum > Combretum micranthum. Next base: position 797,526 of record JAMXBD010000215.1, read on the forward strand.
AAGAAGGGGAAAATATGGAGGTGCAAACTTTAGAGGAAGATATGGCTAAACTTACATTATGCTCCATGCAGTATTCCACCTATTAGGGTCATAATAGCTAATGGAACACAGATTGAAAGCCAGTATAAAGTGGAAGAGATTTCATGGAAGAAAAAAGGAATACAATTGCAGTCCACTTTTCATGTGCTAATGTTGTCATCTGGTGACTTAATTTTGGAAATTCCTTGGTTAAAATCTTTAGGGAAGGTAAATTAAGATTTTAAAACTTTAACAATGGAGTTCTAATGGTTAAGGACATCACAAGTGCTCAAGAGTGAAGTTGTGAAACTAGAAATATGTTGAAAGAATTTACCTCATATGCTAGAAGTTCCCCACAAAACTACTGGGTTGCAGTATAGGGTTATACAAGGTAGGGAATTGAACTATATAACAGTGGAAGAAGTTGACTTACACCCCCTATTAACTGAGGCGTTAGAGGAATATCATGATGTTTTTGAGGACCCGAGGTCTTTACCTCTAAAGAGGGTTTTTGACTATCAAGTTCCTCTTTTAGAGCATGTTGCCCCTATCAATCTAAGGCTATATAGGCATTCTTCTCTTTAGAAATTAGTCTTCGAAGTCATGATTCATGAATGCTACTAAGTGGGATCATTAGGCTAAGTCATAGCCATTTTGCATTCCCTATTGTTTTGGTGAAGAAAAAAAGATAATTCTTGGTGGATGTGTGTTAACTATCAAGAATTAAACAAGCTCACAATTAAAGATTGTTTCCCGATTCCAATCATAGAGGATTTGTTTGATGAACTACATGGGGCTACTTACTATAGTAAGTTGGATTTGATATTGAGCTATTATCAAATATTAATGCATCCCGAGGTCATATACAACACGGCTTTCAAGACTCATGAAGTCCATTAGGAATTTTTGGTGATGCCATTTGGTCTAACTAATGCCCCCTCTATCTTTCAAGCCCTAATGAACCATGCGTTTTGAACTTACTTGAGAAGGTTTGTATCAATGTTTTTTGACAATATTTTGGTTTATAGTGCAAGTATTGATGACCATGTTGGGCATCTACATTGTGTATTTGATGTTTTGAGGACAAAAAGGTTATTTTTAAAGAGGAGTAAGTGTATGTTTGGGGTTAGGCGGTTGAGTATTTGAGACATACTATTTCTGGTAGAGAGTAGCTATGGCTCCAAAGAAGATTGATGCTATTGCTACGTGGCTAATTCCTAAGAACCTGAGACAATCGAGAGGATTTTTGGGTCTAACAGGGTATTATAGAAGGTTCATACAAGGTTTTTGAATGATAGCTAAACTATTGACTTAACTTTTGAGGAAAGATCAATTTGAATGGAGTTAAGCTACCTAAATAGCTTCTGACAAGCTAAAAATAGCTTTAATGAGGCCTCCAGTTTTAAGATTACCTGATCATACTAAAAATTTTGTTGTTGAGACGGATGCTAGTGGTGAAGGGATTGGAGCGATATTAATGCAAGACAATCACCTGATTGCCTGCATTAGCAAATCACTAGCCCTGAGGCATTAAGGAATGTTAGTTTTGAAAAAGAGTTGATGGCATTAGTCTATGCCATTGACAAGTGGAGACACTACCTATTGAGAAGACGTATCACCATTAGAATGGACCACTAAAGCTTAAAATATCTGTTGGGGTAGAGGTTACTAACTTCAATGTAGCAAAAATGGCTCACAAAACTAGCTGGACTTGATTACAACATTGAATACAAAGTAGGAGCCTCCAACAAATTTAATTTTTCAATTTCTAGTACAGGGGTGAGGGCTTGAATGCAGGCTATGCAGCCCAGTAGGCATAAAAGAAGACACCATATATGCTAATGATGGTTGACATAATCTTGTTGGTTCCGAATAACAATTTTGCCAATGTTTATAGCTTCCTTTTGAGATTCTCTCCAGTGGAGATGCTCCATGTACAAAATTAGCTTTTGCTTGTGTGGAACTCCATTTATCAAATGAACCATATATTGGTGCCCATGCCATGCCCATGCTAATGGCTAATTGTTCTTCAACTATAGTTGTTTACCTATCTTATTACTAATGGTTAATTTTGATGTTATTATATGCGGAGTGGACTCATGTCTATAGTACTTAGGACAAAAAATTACCACAATACTAATCAAATAAAATTATTCATAGGATGATCAATGATATATCATATTATTTATGATATTCACATATACCATATTTTATTCATCTATTACTACTGAAACAATATTAGTGTCATATATGTTGCATTCGATACTGGTTGTATAGGAGTATCGCATTTATATTATGCGGCATCTTTTCAGACATCCATGTCATCCTATCCCTCATCCATTTGTGTAACATGAAATCATGCATTCACGGAGCAAGCCAAAAAAATTCATTAATTTGTAAACTAAAGGAAGACTTCATTTTATGTCTAACTAAAAGCAAACGTTGAAATGTTGAAAAAATAAAATAAAGCACATACACATACACATACACACATATATGCCTAAATCATGTTTGAGAAATTCAACTATGAAATCCATTATAATTGAAATAAGAGTAACCTATCATCCGGAGATATTGAACCACTTCTTTTCAATAGGATTTTTCCTTGTGCCCTTCAGAATCTGGATTACCTGGCCAATCATAGGAAAGATCATTTAGTTGAAGCTTAGCACACGTGACAACACAGCTATCAGCATGCACGTCGCAATGACTTTTCCCAGGATCTGTTATAGTCTTTTCATGAAACATGTATTGCCACTTATTATTACCCCAGAAAAAATTTACGATAACTATAAATAATGTTCTAAATTTTAACATTAGTATGAATTTATTTCTTAAGTTTTTAAGTAATATACGTACATATATATATATATATTAAATATTTATAAATTGGCGAAGAACCAAAAGAAAAATTGAAAATTATTCTTTTATATTTGACAACCTTAATATAGAAACGCATTCTCTCTAAATTATATCAAAGTATAGATTAATATCCCCTAAACTTTAATCCAAGTTTTTCCTCCCCCTAAAATACAAAGATTTTTTTTATTGCCAATTTATTAAAGTTTAAGAGAATATTTGCTGGTTCGACAAATATTATCATGTCAAGATTAAAGTTTTCTATTTAAAAATTAGGATTGAATATGTATAAGATGAGTAAAATAGATTCTCCACCCTATGGCTTGGGACCAACTGCCCCATATATAATTGTGCACTACTCAGCTGTTCAACTTAGATTTTTTGGTAGAGTATTAATAGTGAGATAGGTGAGATTGTTTGAACTTGTACCAGTAGTCTAGCAAATAAAGGGAAATTTTAGGGGAGAATAGCAAAATGAGTGTAAGAAGAACTTAGATGGATCTTACTGAGGACCTCTAGAGCTACTTATAGAGGAGAATAGGAGCGGTTATTGTCAATAGATGTCTTTAAGTTTGACAATAATTGTGGGCGATTGTTTTTGTAAACCTTCAGAAATTTTTTTAAAACTAGAAAAAAAAAAATATAGTAAATGTACCAAGATATTGGAATTGGTCCCAACAAAAATCCTAATTAGAAATTTTAGAATATTATGAGTTTGTTCATTATCTAAAACCCTAAATAGAAAATTTTTTAGATATTAAAAGAAATCAAAGATGGGATTATATAATCAGAATCAAAAACCTAGAATTCAAGTATAAGTAGCCTTAAATTTCAAGTGCACTAGAAAGCTAGTAATTTATAGTACGTGTAGAATAAAAACGAAAATCAAAGATAAACCATTAGGGTTATAAATACACAATAAAAGCTATAAAACAGACCCATAACTATTAATCTAGACTCCAAATAAAAATTTAGATTAGACCATTATTTTAGTTAGAAAATTTAGAAGCCATAGGTACCAATTTTATATTTTGACCTATTGGACCGTAAAACCCTAATAGCATAGAACAAAACTTTAAAAGTACTAAATCGCATAAACTTTAAACTCAAAATTTGGACTCAACAATACTCTAAAAATATTTTAGGACCTTAAATAAATTTTAAGAATAAAACTCTCATATAACTAATACAATTGTACGCGTATAAGCTAGATTTTGACAAAATTAATTAAATATCTACACATGCAAGTATTCTACACAAAAATTATTGAAATCACGATACAATTGTAAAAATCATGATCGATTCCTTCTCAATTGCTGATCCACCGTGATTGTGCTTGAAGAATGAGATAAAATAGTACCAAAAAAATCAAATTTGGGACATTTGAGCCAATCACCAAGTACCAAGCTAACCCCATAATTATTGCACTTTAATGACTCACAATTGATGCTTGTAGAACCGGTGGAGATTAAAAAAAAAAATTGCCTCCTTGTTCGAACACACAACAACAAATTGCAAGTATAAAAGCAACTTAAATCCACCACATAGAGTAATAAATATTAGAAAAAAAAAATGTGGACTAGTCAACACTATATGAATCATATACAAGCCAACAAAACCCATCTCTTCTTCATAACTCCCATCGTGACAAACACACACTCACTTTAACAAATAAAAATTGACAACTTCAAATACTTCTTGCCCCACCTAAAATCAAAAGAATTCCTTTAAAGTCATTTAAAGCAAAACAAAATCTAACTCTTTTCTTACACTCACCAATCTAACAAGGTAGTAATCAAAGGTAAGCCTATTTTAGTAGTTATTTTGTGTCTAAATTTCAATAAACTCATCTCAATATCTATATATGTACATCTTCGTCTATATAGGATAGAGGATTTACCATCATCTTCTCTAGGCCATCAAGGCAATATCTCACTTATTCTATGACATACATCTCATTCAGGTGTAAAAATTAGGAAATGAGAGTATAGGATTATCATAGAAATTCTACATATGTGTAGTCTCCATGAGTTTATGTTAATAGTAGCATGAATAGCATGTGATGATCATTTTAACTAAGTTAGAATACCATATTCTAGTAAAGAAAACTATGGAAAAATTAAACTTAGAATTTAGAAAACCCTATGCCTCAGTTGCTATCACTAAAAGATCATGACTCTCAATATCTATTTCATGACTTAGCTTAGTTCAAAAGGTTAGTAGAATATATCTACAATAATCTCTAGATAATAGAATTTAGCCAATATGAATATTAAGACATTTATAGGGAACTTTGCCCATTTGAATACATAAGAAACTATATTAGAAAGTTTTATTATTAAGAATACTAAAAGTATCATAAAAATGGGAGATTTGAATAAACAAAACTAATTCTAGGAAACAAACTACAATTTATAATACAAAATAAAACATAGATGAATTTAGAAATTTACTGCAATAATATGTTAATAATCAAAATGTGGATAAGAACCTATAAACAATAGAAATTTTCATCCACATTAACAAATAAGGTTGACAGGCAAAGTAAATAATAATAGAACATATATTGTTAGGGGAAAGGCATCAATAAAACTAGAAAAACTTAATAATGAAAATTTGAAATAAAACCAGACATAGAAAAGTCTTACACCAACCATAGGAATTTATAGAATGAATAAAGCATACATTAGGAAGTCAATAAGTTGAATATATGACATATAGTATATAAAACAAGTCTTTTAACATCTATTTATACATAAAGTGAGGAGTTAAAACAAGTAATATAAGTTTACTCAAAGATTATGCACTAAAAATATGTATTTGGGATCATTTAGGTCACTTTTATTGAGAAATATTTAGTTACACGAATTTTGTGTATATAAAGTATTTTATAAACATTGAAATGATTATTTATAAGTTATTATTGGATTAGAAATAATAAATTGACTTTGACAAGAACAAAGTAACTTTAGGACACTTGAACACTTATGAGGAATCATCCACATAATCAATTATGTAATTAGTAAATATGTAACTATCTTTTAGGTGAATATATCCAATCCAATTGTAGATTTCCTAGAAGACTACTACGATTGAGCAATATGAGTAGGTGAATAATCCTGATCTATAACATTGCTTGTGATTGTAATATTAGTTGCACCTGAAATCGAATAATTAAAGTGTTTGTAGGATACATGTGGGGTTGGGACTTGTTTGTGAATGGTGTATGAATTGTATGGCAAAGTGGTGCTTGTTCAAAGTAATAATGAACTGTTGTGAATAATGAATTGAAGCATGTTGAATATTGTCTGTGAATTGTTTGATCGCCCTAAAGTTGACTTAAAACTGGTGGACTTAAAGTTTTAAAAAGAATCATGCATTGCATGACTTGCATATATTGTATAAAAGATGTGACAGCCTGCTATGTGTTAGTGTTTCGATTCTCAGATAATGCTTGGTTTTTCTAGATGTAAATTTCCTAGTTCTTCACAAGATTATCTTTGTTCTGTTCAGTTTCATGGGAACTACTTGGAAAGTAAAGGAATGCCGCCCGTGGTATTGACTTGAAATAACTAACACTTAATGGGGTCTCTGTGTTCTAAAGGAAAATTGAGTGATAAAAATACATATAATAAAGTGATAACTAAAGTGAGCATTGTTATTCCTATTGTTCTTAGTTTCTCTTAGGCGGGTGGGTCATAAGAAAATGTAATCCATGACTTGGTTCCTTCAACCCCGATGTGAGGGCACAAATCTATATCCTGTTTAGATTACGGTTATCCAGACTTGTACTTGAACATATGTTTTATTGATAGTAACAGAATAGATGAAATTTAAAAATTAATTATTGGCAAAAACAAAATGATAGATACATAAAGTACAACACTGTGAATTACTCACGTACCTAAAAATTCTAAAATCTCTATTACACTATTATACTTTTACATGCATGCTTATCAACCTTTAATACTTTATGTATCTATCATTTTGTTTTGCCAATAATTAATTTTTAAATTTCATCTATTCTGTTACTATCAATCAAACATATGTTCAAGTACAAGTCTGGATAACCGTAATCTAAACAGGATGTAGATTTGTGCCCTCACATCGAGGTTGAAGGAACCAAGTCATGGATTACATTTTCTTATGACCCACCCCCTAAGAGAAACTAAGAACAATAGGAATAATAATGCTCACTTTAGTTATCACTTTATATGTATTTTTTATCACTCAATTTTCCTTTAGAACACAGAGACTCCATTAAGTGTTAGTTATTTCAAGTCAATACCACGGGCGGCGTTCCTTTACTTGCCAAGTAGTTCCCATGAAACCGAACAGAACAAAGATAATCTTGTGAAGAACTAGGAAATTTACATCTAGAAAAACCAAGCATTATCTGAGAATCGAAACACTAACACATAGTGGGCTGTCACATCTTTTATGCAATATATGCAAGTCATGCAATGCATGATCTTTTTAAAATCTTAGGTCCACCAGTTTTAAGTCAACTTTAGGGCGATCAAACAATCTACAAACAATATTCAACATGCTTCAAACCATTATTCACAACAATTCTATTATCACTTTGAATAAGCACCACTTTGACATACAATTCATAAACCACTCAACAAACAAGTTCCAACCCCACATGCATCATAATAAACACCTTAATTATTTAATTCCAGGTGCAACTAATATTACAATCACAAGTAATATAATAGATTAGGATTACTCATCTGTTCATATTACTCAATCGTAGTAGTCCTCTAGGAAATCTACAATTGGATCAAATTTACCTAAAAGATAGTTAAATATTTATTAATTAGATAACTAACTATGTAGATGATTCATAATAAGTGTTCAAGTATCCTAACATAACTTTATTCTTGTCAAAGCCATTTTATTATTTCTAATCCAATAATAACTTATAAATAACCATTTCAAAGTTTATAAAATACTTTATATATACAAAATTCGTGTAACTAAATATTCCTCAATAAAAGTGATCTAAATAATCCTAAATACATGTTTTTAGTGATAATTTTTTAGTAAACTTATAGTACTTATTCTAACTTCTCTTTTTGTGTATAAATACATGTTAAAAGACTTGTTTTGTACATTATATGTTAGATATTCAACTTATTAGCATCATAATGTATACTTTCTTTATTCCATAAATTCCTATGATTAATGCAAGACTTTTCTATGTTTTGTTTTGTTTTAATATTCCATTATTAAGTTTTTATAATTTAGCTAGTTTATTGATGCATTTCTCAACAATATATTTTCTATTATTGTTTACTTTGCCTGTCAACCTTATCTGTTCATGTTGATCAAAATTTCTATTGTTTATAGCTTCTTATCTACCCTTTAATCATTAGTATATATTCTATTAAATTTCTAAAATCATCTAATTTTAATTTTGTATTCTAAATTATAGTTTGTTTCTTAAAATTAGTTTAGTTTATTGAAATCTCCCATTTTCATTATACTTTTAGTATTCTTAATAATAAAACTTTTTACTATAGCTTCTTATGTATTCATATGGTTAAAGTTCCCTATAAGTGTCTTAATATTCATATTAGCTACATTCTATTATCTAGCGATTATTGTAGATATATTCTACTAACTTTTTCAACTAAGCTAAGTCATGAAATGGATATTGAGTCATAACCTTATGGTGATAGAAATTACGGTGTAGGGTTTTCTAAAGTCTAAGTTTAATTTCTTTGCAATTTCTTTACTAGAATATGGTTTTCTAACTTAGCTAAAATGATCATCACATGCTATTCATGTTACTATCAACATAAACTCATGGAGACCACACATATGTAGAATTTCTATGATGATCCTATACTCTCATTTCCTAATTTTTACACATGAATGAGATGTAGGTCATAGAATAGGTGAGATATTACCTTTATGGCCTAGAGAGGAAGATGATAAATCCTCTTTCCTATATAGACCGAGACCTACATATATAGATATTGAGATGAGTTTATTGTAATTTAGACACAAAATAACTACTAAAGATAGGCTTGCCTTTGACTACTATCTTGTTGGATTGGTGAGTTATAAGAAAAAGAGTTGGATTTTGTTTTGCTTTAGATGACTTTAGAGGAATTCTTTTGATTTTATGGTGGGGCAAGAAGAGTTGGAGTTGTCAACTTTTATTTGTTGAAGTATGTGTGTGTGTGTGTTTGTCACGGTGGGTGTTATGAAGGGGAGGTGGGTTTTTTTTGCTTATATATGATTTATATAATGTTGAAGAAGTGTTGACTAGTCCACAATTTTTTATCCTAATATTCGTTACTCTATGTGGTGGATTTGAGTTGATTTTATACTTGTAATTTGTTGTTGTTGTTGTTCGAATTAGTAGGTAAATTTTTTTTTTATCTCCACTGGTTCTACAAGCATCAATTGTGAGTCATTAAAGTGCATTAATTGTGGGTTTAGCTTGGTGCAATGCCATGGCTCATTTGTCCTTTATTTGATTTTTTTGTACTATTTTACTTCATTTCTTAAGCTAAATCACGGTGGATCTCAATTTCAAGAAGAAACCGGCCATGGAAATTACATGTGTACCGTGATTTTACCAAATTTGTGTAGAATAATCCCATGTGTAGATATTTAATTAATTTTTGTCAAAATCTAGCTTATACGCGTACAATTATGTTAGTTGTATAAGAGTTTTATTCCCAAAAATTTATTTAAGGTCATAAAATTTTTCTAGAGTATTGTCGAGTCTAAATTTTAAGTTTAAAGTTTACACGATTAAGTATTTTTAAAATTTTGTTCTACACGATTAGGGTTTTAGGGTTTAATAGGTCAAAATATAAAATTGGTACCTATGGACTCTAAAATTTCTAACTGAAATTATGGTGTAGTCTATTTGGAGTTTAGATTGATATTTATGGAACTTTTTTATAGTTTCTATTATGTATTTATAACCCTAACGGTTTATCGTTGATTTGTCGTTTTTATTCTACACATATTATAAATGACTATCCTTGTAGTGCACTTGAAATTTAAGGCTACTTATACTTGCAATCTAGGTTTTTTATTTCGATTATAAAATCTTATCTTTGATATCTTTTAATATATAGAAAATTTTCTATTTATGGTTTTAGATCATGGACAAACTCATAATACTCTAAAGTTTTTAATTAACATTTTTATCGGGTCCCAAATCCAATATTTATGGTATATTTACTATATTATTATTATTCTTTTTCTAGCTTTAAAAAAAATATCAGGGTTTCCAGAAACTGTAGTTTTAGTGCCGATTCTTCCATTTTAAGATCCGACACCGCGAACATCAGTAGCATGAAACAATGCAATTCGATAAATTGGTGCATACAGCTGTACTTTACCCCAACGCCAAACCGACATAATGTGAATTGACACTCAAGCTGGTGATCCCCAACGGGGCAACTGCTGTGGAGGCGGAACTATTAATTATTAAATCATATTGGTTGGAGTATGAATTATGATATGAAATTGAAACTTTGTTTGGAAATAAAATATAATAATATAATGGCTCGAGTGTAGATATAGAAATCAGAAAGCAACTAACATTTCGAGCAAAATTAATGACATGGGGTATCAAATTCAACACATGGGCCAATATTAATTATTGCTGGCCATCTGAATTAGGGTTTCTTGGTGGGCAATCTCGCCTTATTCAACAAAATAATAATATAATAATAATTAATTAATTAATTAAATTCCAACATAAGAACAACTACTCCAATTCTTCACACAGTACTTAAGCTGGACTGAGTTAGACTAAATCTTGTTTTATACATAGGTTGAACTTAAACTTTTATCTAAGTTCAAAGTAACTTATTATCAGATACACGATCAAACTCACTAATAGGTATACAAACAAGCACGTTAATAATAACCATATGAAACTAACTAACTAATTAGCTTTTCATATTAATTTATTTAACATCTTTATGTGCCTGTTCAGATAACCAGTTTGATTTCGTTTTACTTTCGTTTTCAAACCAAACCGATACTGAATCGATACAGATATAATACTGATGAAAAATTAACAGTTTTATTTATAAACTGATCAAACTGAATTGATACTAATCCGATACCAATAAGTTACTGATACGAATCCGATACAGATCCGATACAAATAAAAGTCTGACAATCCAAAACGATAATCTTCCTTGTGTAAACTAACAAGGTGAACCCACTGCCAAATATATAATACAGCTGTGCAAACTATCCACTTTCTTCGCATGTTCACATTAATCAATACCCACAATTTACAAAATCTCCACTCTCTGGTCAACGAAGCCAACACAATAGGAAAAAACTTGAAGAAATCAATCCTACCAACTCGTAATCTTTCATGTCCATTTTTCAATTGCTTGCTTGACTATTAAACGTAGCACCAACTCTCATATCGCTCCATCTATAAATAACGTCTCATTACTACCATTCCCAACAATATAACACACACACATCCATTGTGGCAACAAACACATATAATATATAGTACACAACCTAAACTAAATTATAACATTATCAATGGCATCTAAGGCTGATCCTGAAACCTACAACGGTGGCGCGCCACAATGTTCGGTGCGGGATGTGGTCCTTAGGGTGTTGTTGTTTGCATTAACATTGACTTCTGTTGTTTTCATGGTCACTAGCAAGCAAACTAAACAGGTGCCTGTACCAGGAATTCCAGTTCTGGTGCCTGTTGAGGCTAAATACAGCCATTCACCTGCTTTTATGTAAGTTAATTCTTTTATATATATATATATATATATATATATATATATATTCTTGCTCCCAGCAAGTTTTCGATTATATAGTCATTTGACTACGTAGTTTGTAGACAAATGTTTCTGTTTTTTTTTTTTTTTTTTTTTTTTGGCATAAACTTGACATATACATTATATTACTTATTTTGTTAAAAAATGTCAGGTATAATCATAAGGCTGCAGATGGATTAAGTCAACAAGTTGGAGCTTGATTTGATGAAAAATTTCAAGTTTAAGCTTTGTTCATACTTTGACCAAGCTTTAATTTTTAAACTCAAATTTGACTTGAAATAATAGAGATTTTGAACTTGATTCAATTAGATTAGATTGAATTAAATAATAAGTTTGCTTTTACACAAACATTCTATAATTATTATTTTTTTAGCATATGAGATGTTTGAATAAGTTTGTTAGTATGAACTGAGTTATTTGAAACAAAAACCAAGCTTCGTAGCTACCCAAGTAGCTTGAAGTTGAGCCCAATTTGATAGCAGTTAAGTCAAACTCGAACTATTACTAAGTAACTTATAAGTAGGCTCGACTCACTTGCCATTTAGCCATAAATATAAAACTTTTATGTATTAAAATTTCATTTATCTATTATTGCTAGTGCTAACTAAATTTTGATAGTCCATCACCACCAATGTGTGTATTATTACGTTACATATTATATACATATATATATATATATTGTTAGGGTGCAAGTGTGAGAATCCCACATGGGAAATATGGGATTTATGTAAAGAGTTTAAAAGAAATGAATACCCATTAATCCATTGCCTTAAGGTTTTGGGTTATATATTATATCAAAAAGCCCATTTGTGCAATCCTTCACAAAGCCCATTGGATTTTTCCCCATTGAAGGCATACTCCAGACCCTAACAATTGGTATCAGAGCCCATGGTTCGGCTGATAATCTCTCATGGTTAGCCCACCATGTGGAAAGAAGAGTTTTGTGGCATGACTCGTCTGTGAAAACCCATGGTGAGTAGGTGAGACCACTCACAAAGCGGGTTTAGTGGAGTTAGTTTGACAAGCTCTTGTTGAGAAAGAGTATGGCCTACCCTATTGTGGAGACTCACACTTGAGAGAGAAATTGTTAGGGTGCAAGTATGAGAATCCCATATAGGAAATATAGGACTTGTGTGAAAAGTTTAGAAGAGGGAATACCTATTAACCCATTGCTTTAAGATTTTAGGTTATAGATGGTGTCAAAAAGCTCATTTGTACAATCCTTCACAAAGCCCATTGGATTTCTCCCCATTGAAGGCATACTCCAGACCCTAACAATACTTTGTGATAGTTAGAGTGCAATTTTTCTGACTAAGGATCAAATGTTCCATGAAAGAACAAAACACATCGATGTTCGATATCACTTTATACGTGATATAGTTGCTTGAGGAGATATCACTATGAACAAAGTGAGTACTCATGACAACCCTGTAGATATGCTGACAAAGACACTTCCGATAGCAAAGTTTAAGCATTACTTGAATTTGCTAAGTGTCAGTTGCTGATTGTTTCCCTTATGGAATTTGTGGAAGAGGTGGAGTAGTGTTTATTAAAGTTTGGAGAATACTTTTTGGGTTTGAAGTTGAAGATTGGAGTTTCACTATTTGATTCTGAATTTGTGTTTGTTGTCTTCAGAATTCGTGTTAAGGTGGAGATTGTTGGAGTTTGTGACCCGATTTCTATAACTGACTCCTGTAGTTAAATATTAATGAATGAATATTTGACTATACATTTATTATTCATTCATTATACATTTCACGGTCATAATCCAAGCCTTTATTATTCATTCATTACATATTTAAGTGTCATAATTTAAACTGTTATGTCGGTTATCCTTATACACACGCACACACACACACACACACATATATATTATGTGTGTGTGGTGTGTGTTGTGTGTGTTGTTTATAGAGTTTTTATATACAACATATAGATATATAAAAATTTTCTTTGAGAGTTTTAAGAGCTTTTCATTTGTATCCTCTCAAATCCTTATACTCCTACTTTAATATATTGTGATTCCTCTCTCGCCTCTGCCTATGGTTTTGTTCGAAAGGATTTCCATGTAAAATATGTGTGTTCTTTACTTTTATGCTTGCTATTATCGTTTGATTACGCCTTTTGTTTTATAACACATGTGGTATATAAATACCAATCAAATTTAGCTATATATATGTGTGTATGTGATATACATGTCAAAATTTAATTTGTATTTACATGTTATCTATTCGATTACAATTGGATAGGGGATTCAAGCAATAAACCTCTCATATAACAAATTAAGAGAGATGTCACGGGGCCATAAGACCATTGACACATGTTATCTATTCATATAGATGAGATATAATCGATAGCGTACATTTTTGATAAATTAACGTCCCCAAAACCTTTTGGAATGAAAAGAATTTTACAACTTTTCTCTCTATGAAAAGAGCTGCGAAAATAAATCTTTCCGATTTTCCCTCTTTTACTTTTCTGGTTGATATCTAAGGATGTTTTTTTTTTTTTTAGGGTTGTCATAATTTACAATTTAAAGTTATTTTTTCGGAAATAAAATCATTCGATTTACCATATCTTAAATTTTCTTAATTTATTATTAAATGATGTCTTACAAGGTGTTTTAATGATTCAGGCGATTTAAGTCATTAATTTATAAGTTGAAAAAGAATTGAAGAAAGAAAAATTAAGACCCACGTGTTGTTATTTGTTTTAGGGATGTAATCGGGTTAGTCGTTATAGAGTTTTCAACTAGCCCGATTTGATAAAAATCCTATAGAATTTTAGGGTTGGGTTTGGATATAGAATAAAAATCCTATATTGTTATAGGGTCGTGTTTGGATATTATAAAATACCCGATAGATACCTAACCTGATAATAAAATTGAACAAAATAAAAACATTGGTAAAAGTGATGGCTTTAGGCGATGGTTTTGTGCGATATTTAAGAGTTGAATTGATGAGTGAATAAAAACGATTTTGTCTGTTTATTTATTGTTTGTTTAAAACTACACGAATCTAAATTGTAGAATACGCATAGATACAATGATATTGTAAATTTATAATTTGATTAGACAAAAGAAAAAAAAAAGAAAAGAAAAGGAAAAACACAAACAAGAGTACTTCAATGCTTGAGCCATCTCAGTCCTTTGCTTGTTATTTAGATTAATATGTCAACTTTGGTATTTATTTCTTCATTTATTTTTCAATTTTTCATATAGTGTATGAAAACACTTAGTTTGCAACTTTATAATTCTTTTTAAATGATTTGTATCATTATTGTTTAAGCCTCTTAAATATATTAGATATTATTACAATTTAAAAACAAGTTGGAAAAGGAAAAGGGACAATTAAAAAAATGGGTCGGGCTATCAACCTATGAGCAAACATTGCAAGACAGATTTGGATGCAGTATGAAAATTTTATAGAGTTATAAGATCGAGTTTAGTATATTTTATACGCCCATAAGTCGGGTTTCGTATTTATATGATCCATTTGAAATCTAACTCGTTCATATCCCTAATCTGTATATACAATGATCTTCACCACGTGCACCTATTGGTGGCTTTTATCCATTACTAAGCCATGATAGAATGTGAATGATGTGGCAACAGATAATTGTTGGTAGTCCTTACGTAGATATTTATCTTTATATATTTATGTATTTAATAATAATAATAATGTCTTGATTTTTAAAGAGAGAAATTAGTATTTCCCGTTTTTCATAAAGGCACTTTTAACTAACACAACTAAAATTGGCTGACTATCATTAACTCGTGCCAACACCCCCAACACCTACCTATAAGTGACTTACGTGTTTCACATCTTAAAATCATCATAATAATATTAGATAATTATAAAACTTTGGTTATATTAAATTCTTGAAGAAGTCCATATCATTTTCCTTTTTTTTTTTTGCCAAAAAAATACCCTGTTTTCTAAACGCAAAATTTAATTTGCTTCTAAGTAATAGAATTATATTGAAATATTTATTAAGAATTATATTGAAATATTTATTTATATTGCTCTTTGACAAAGTCAAGTTGAAATTTTGGATTATATGAACACAATTTGACCCATAAGAATGTCAATGTGTGTGTGTGTGTGATGGTGGGGACAAGACGTCAAGTTAGAAAGCCTCCCTTGTATCCTTGAAAGATAACATTCTGGTTAAAAATGAAGACAGGCGTGATGTTGCAAATTAAATCTAAAAAATTGCTTTGGATCTACAAAACTAAAGCAAAATTCACTGACCCAAACTCTGTAATTTTAGCTTCATATATAATAAGAACCAATAGTACTACATCAGGCACTAGTTGATATATTAAAAAAAAAAGATACTGTTCATTTTTTCATGGTTGATTACATATTTTATAAATAAATAAATGTATGCAATAGATTTTCTTTGGCACCTGCTACCATTTTTCTCTATTAATTTATATTTGCTAATACAATTTTTTGAATCTAATCTAAATTATATGTTTGGGGTTAATGCAGATACTTCATTGCAGCATTATCAGTGGCTGGTATTTACAGCATCATCACGTCCATTCAGGTCATCTTGAAGCCACTTTGCTCACCAAGATGCCTACTCCATTTTGTTCTGTGGGACGTGGTAAAATTTCCTATGCCAATCTATCGTTTTGGGAAAAAAAAAAAAAAACATAAATTCAAATTGTATAAAAAAAATAAACTACTAAATTACCATCCATATATAGTATATTGCAGAAGAGATACAAAATTTGATATATGTATCACATGTTGTATACAAGATACAGCGACGATACTATGTAAAACTTTAAAAAATGATCATATCATACATTGGTTGTACGATACAAGTTTGTATATGTATCGCACATTGGATGTGCGATACATAAAAAAACCTATATCGTATATCCAATGTGTGATATAGCAATGTCATTTCCGTAATATTTTTTGTGCAATTTGAATTTGTGTAATTTTTTTGAAAAACACAGCTAGCATGAAATAATCTCTAGATTATAACAAAACCTTAAACATGTGTGTGTGTGCGCCTTTGAAACATCATTATTGAATCATTTTACACTGTTATTTGACAGGTGATGTTTGGACTTACGGTGTCAGCCACGGGAACTGCCGGGGCTGTTGCATACATTGGACTAAAGGGAAATAAACACACTAGATGGACCAAGGTGTGCAATGTGTATGACAAGTTCTGCCATCACTTGGGAGCCTCCGTTGCAGCTTCATTCTTTGCTTCATTTGTCCTCTTGATCCTAATTATAATGTCCGTCTGCTCGCTCAAGAAGAACATCCCCAAGTAGAGAACACATTTATTCAGCTATATGTCCATCTGTACTTTCTTATTTTTAAGTTGTGATTAATCCCTTAGTAAAATTAAACTGTATTTGATTAAATTATTTATATATGTATCGTACTTGTAAAATTAAATGGTAGAAGTTGTTTCTTAAGTTTGAAAAAATTGTCTACTTCTATATTTTTTTGTTGTATCTGTGTCTACAATCTTATGCAAGATATAGAAGCAGAAATAATTAAGGAATGAACATTGATATGATAAGTGCGGAAAATTAACTAAATGGATTAAATTTATAAGAATTATAATAAAGAATATTAAGAAACTCACCACAAATAATAAAAATAGTATGATCTAAACCAAGAAGTACTTAAACTTCAATTATATATTTGCTTACATAATATAAATTCAAGTCTAGCCGTTGTTTCTCACTCCTGAAATTAAAGATTTTCCATCTCACATTAAAAAAAGAAACCAACAATAACAACAACTTAGTCTCATGAAACAAAGTAACCAGTAATGTGACTTAAACTTATGTCACATATTTATATTTATTATAGAATTTTTCTAGTTATTGTTGTAGGTAAGTTTTTTTGAATATTTTAGTTAGGATTTATCTAGAAATATTCTAGAATATGTAGTAAGAAGGGTAGTTGTTGAGGCTGTTACCAACTACCACTATCAAACCATGTTAGAGGCACCTTATAAATAGGTCCTCTCATTTGTAGTTTTTACAACACGAGTGATCAAAAAAATATACACAACAACAAATATCAATTCTGGTATGAGTGACTTTAGAGTGAGAAATTAAGTGCATTTGGGGTTTAGGTTTGAGTGATTTCTCTTTTGTAAATTATTTGTTTTCTCTTCTAATAAGTTTTGCTCTTCTTCTTTGAAATCTTCCTTCTCTTTCCATAATATTTCTCAATCTTCTCTTTATTCCTTGCCATTATTTGCTATAAGCACCTCCATCTGCCTGGGTTGTAACATAATTTCCTTTAAGATTTATTCCTTTGCTAAAGTTTCGTCTACATTTAAACAAAGTACACAAAGCAATCACCACTCATGTTCACTTGTCTCATCTTAGGGTGCAAATGTGAGGTCGAAAAAATCTCACATGGGAAATATGGAACTATGTAAAAGGGTTATAAGAGGGAAGACTCATTAACCTAACAGCTTAAGATTTTTTGTTATAGATGGTATTAAGTCCATTTGTGTATCCCTTCATAAGGTCCATTTGAAAAATTTCTCCTCATTGAAGGCTTCCTCCTCTCCTAACAATTGGTATCAGAGTCAATGGCCAGGAAACTCCCATAGTTAGCCCTCCATGTGGAAAGAAGAGCTTTATGGTGTGACTCGTTTGTAAAACCCTTCATATATGGTGAGTAAGTGGGGAGCAGATCACTTACAAAAAAACGGTTTGATTGAGTTAGTTTAATAAGCTCTTGTTGAGGGAGAGTATAACTTAGCCCATTGTAGAGACTCACATTTGAGGGAGAGATTTGTTAGAGTGCAAGTGTGAGGTCAGAAAAATCCCACATGTGAAATATAAGACTTATGTGAATGTTTTATAAGAGGGAAGACCCATTACCTAACACCTTAATGTTTTTTATTAAAGATAGTGTCAAGCCATTTATGTATCTCTTCATAAGGTCCATTTGAATTGAAGGCTTTCTCCTCTCCTAACATCTCATAATTGCTTATCGATATAAAACTTATACTCAAACCCTTTTTATACTTTTCAACTATGATGAATAGTGGGTACTTTGTAAAAATTTTATAATGACTTCATGGCACAAATGAGATGAAGATTGAAATACCCCAAAAATAAATGAAAATATTAGATAAGGGATAGGACAGTAATTACACATATTAAAGAGGGGTAATATGATCCATCAACCAAAAATTTTAAAAGATACATTGAATTGATGTATAAAAACTTTAGAAAGTAACCGCTCTTTTTATTTTCTACCACATCCTACAGAAAACCTCCTCTTCGGTCTTCAAACATGATTTGTAATACTTGACAATTTCTTAGAGAACTCATAAGGTAAGTGAAATGTCTCCATCTCTTTTTATCAATCTCAATGAGGCAAACAATTTGGTAGTAAATTTTGGAGTTTTTTATTGATGAGAAAATTTTACGATAGACGCTGAGTTTTTAGAAGAGAGGTTTCTTGGGAAAACCCTTTAAAAATGAGAACTAAAGATTTGAAAGGATGATAGATCGGAGAATCCCCATAAGGCACTGACTCTTGGTTCAACTTTCATTGCTTTAATTCAGGTGGAGAATGCGTTTGATGATCCAATTGTAATGTTATAATGATGATAGCAACTGTAAAAGGGGTTTTGAAACATCTTTGGAGTGATAAAAATACTTATAGGAGGATTTAAAATAATTTGGATTGAAAACATATCAAGTATGAAGAAATTTGGCAAAAATAGTGCTTTTCCAAACGTACATAACCTCGTGTTTCTGGTCATGTACCTCTCTATGGTCACAATGGCGTTTTCCAAAAGAAACACAGCTACATGTATCAAGTTATGTTTCTCTTTGTGGTTTTTAACAAAAGGAGACTAGCAAAGAACACAATATATACATGGTCTTATGTTCTTGTCTATGTTCCTCTTTGTGAATTTTGAAATTTTACCTAAAAAAGAACACTAGAAAAACATGAGGTCATATTCCCCCTCACATATTACCCATGTACCTCCTCATGGACCTTTTTATACCTATTTTTTTCACCTAAGTGATACCTAACCCTATACCTACTCTAACTTATGTGTGTTATAACATACTGAAAATCATTCTTTTCTAACCTTAAAATGACTAGATTCGCTAAACTATTTACTTCATAATTTAAGTATACTTTAAGGTTTTAAGAATGTAGGTAATAATGGAGTATGACTGAGAGTGATAAGAATAGAATGATAGTTTAAGTTAGATACTGGTTTGGAACAAAAAGATTTCCAAGTACGTGTATACCTTACTTGATGCTTGTGCATGGCTGCTGGTAATAGGTGGAGAATATCCACGCTATTATCACAGCAACCTGATAATCCATGTGTGATGATGTCCCAAATGGAGTTATACATAGAAATGATCTAGGTGTTTTGGTTTTGATTTTGGTTTTGGGAATATTGGAGAGTACCAAATATTTATGTTTAGGACTCTTGGATGTTGAGGAGTACCCAGCATTATATATATATATATATAATATATATGCATATTATTATATTTGCATGTGGTGTGATACTGAGTTATCCCTATTTGTTTGCCTGGCTAAATCTAAGATAATAAAACATTTGTTGTGGCATTAGTAATAGATCTATATGTAAATGTGTGCTTATAAATCATGTGTGTGTATTTATGGTATACCGTACTGGACTTTGGCTCACTCTTTTCTTTTTTAGGTATATGTAATGATCATGTAGACCATTGTATCACTAGTTACTATTGGATAGTAGGTTGGAAAAACCACTACCACTGAAGGCCCTCCAAGTGATGCTTAGAGAACATATGAAAATTAATGGAAAACATAGGCCTTAGTGGTGTAGAGTTGGTCTGAAGAATAGTAGGTGTTGAGTGTTTATTATAGAATATCTTATAATTTGTTGGGATTCCAAGGGTTTAAAATTTTTATAAAGATCAAATCTTTTTGCAGCGGAATCAAAAGAAAACCCTAACCCAGTATCCATGTGTATCGATTAGATCAGAACAAGATAAAGATTTCAGATCCATACCTTTTTGGTACTTTTTCAAATCTGGAAATTCGGATCTGAGATGTTGCAAACGCAAACACCCTCTATGGTATCTACACGAATGAATGCTCCTTAAAGATCCTCTGTGTGCTAGCACAATCTAGAACACCTTCTAGATTCGAACGGGATTAAACTTTCTAATCACGACTCTCGTGTTATTTGCTTTAGGGTTTACAGTGTTTCACTGCAGTCTAATGTGACAGCATGTGTTGTCTAACCCTAAAGACAAACCCTTATGTTCTATTTATAATGTCATTCAATAATGACATTTTTACCCCTTAATCTAATTAGGGATAAATAATTATATTATAATTTATTAAATAAATTATAAGATAATTAACGAACATAAGAATCCCTAATCTAATTAGGGAACATAAAACTATTTGGCCTAGGGCATAATTACCAACAATCTCCCACTTGCATTAGGCCAAATTATAATTGTTTATTATTCCCGTTGGACTTATTTAAATTCAGTCCACGATCCTTTTAGTTCATTCTTGTGTGTGACCCTGTAGGTTCACTTAATGTTGGCAGTAGATCTAAAACACACTTTAGATCTACAAGACATAATTGGTCTCTAGCAAGACATTATGTCTACCCAAATTAAGTGAAGATCGGTGATCCGACTCTACCTATTAACAGTCAGTTATTTAATCCTTTTGTTACACGATATCTTATAATTAAACATAAGGTGTGGATCAATACACACTTATATCGTTTAATCACATATTTCTTGATTCCAGAGTATGACTGACTTAAACAAATGATATTGATAACTCCTTATCAATTCATTCGAGCATGGCCATGCATTTCTCAGTCTTACCCATCAAGAGGCCCAAAAGATATCTCTCTCAAATTAATGAGAGGAACAAATCCCATCTTAATCACTCAACTTCCTCTACATGATTCATATTATGCCGAATCCCAACCTTTATAATTATCCGGTTAAAGATAATGTTTGATTGAGTCAAAACACAATATTTCTCATGTTGGAATCTATGATGATTTCAGGTCTAAGGACTAAAATAACACTGCAAATGAGAAATACTTATCGCATTGATCCATATAGTATTCTCATATTTGGTCAATCCAATACAATGTACTCTTACATGTATTCATGTGCTGAATTGACATCTCATATCCATAATCAGTAAAACATGATCATCATCCAGCCAACATACTAGTCTTAATTCATTATTATTTCATATAATGAACGACTAGGGATAATTTAGAATAAAGTTATTTCTCACCTTATGGTTTTACTATTAAAGTGACATACTTTAATGACATAAGGAATAACCAATTTATTCAAGGAATAATACTTTATCAAAACAAAAAGCCAATAACAACTTTGATAAAGAAAATGACAAATATACTATAATGATAATAAACATTCAAATGACATAGAATCCATATGGCTTAGGGCACATCACTAGCAATCTCCCACTTGCACTAGGCTTGGTTAGATACAGGTCTAACACCTAATGCTCTAGTATGACCATCATACTTTGACTGTGGAAATGGCTTAGTCAATGGATCTGCTACATAGTCATCTGTATGTACTTTGCATATCTTAACATCTCTTCTATCGATGATCACTCGAATGAGATGATAACATCTGAGTATCTTTTTGGATCACTGATGTGATCTTGGTTTCTTAGCTGCATCCGATGCTGCTATATACTCTGCCTCTATGGTAGAATCCACAACAGTGTACTGTTTGGAACTCTTCCAGCTTATAGTATCTCCATTTAAACAAAATACATAACCTGTTTGCGATCAGAAATCATCAAAATTGGACTGGAAACTGATATTTATGTAACCATTTACCACAAGATCAGTTTCCTATCCCATTTGTCAAAACGACATCCTTAGTCCTTCTCAAGTACTTTAGACTGTTTTTGACTACTATCCAGTGACTCTCACATGGATCTGACTGATACCAACTAGTGATGCATAAACGACATCTGGTCGAGCGCATAACATGGCATACATGATGAAACCAATAGCAGAAGCATATGGAATCCTACTCATGTGTTCACGCTCCTCCTTCTAAGCAGGACATTGAGTCTTACTCAATTTAATTCCATGTGACATTGGGAGAAATCCTCTTTTAGATTTTTCCATACTAAATCCTTTTAGTACTTTGTCAATGTATGCACTCTAACTTAGGCTAATGCTCCTTCTAGATCTATCTCAATAGATCTTAATGCCTAGAATATAGGCAGCTTCACCTAAGTCCTTCATTGAGAAACAATTTCCTAATCATGTCTTGACATTTTGTAATGTAGGAATATCGTTTCCAATGAACTATATGTCGTTTACATAAAACACTAAGAAAACTATTGCGCTCCCACTAACTTTCTTGTAAACACAAGATTCATATTCATTCTTGATGAAATCAAACTGTTTGATTGCATCATCAAGACGAAGATTCCAACTCCGAGATGCTTGCTTCAATCCATAAATGGATCTTTGAAGCTTGCAAACCCTATGTGAATTCCCTAGATTATCAAAACCCTCCGGTTGTGTCATGTACACATCCTCAATGATTTTCCATTCAAGAAGGCTGTTTTGACATCCATTTGCCATATCTCTCATAAAACGTAGCTATAACAAGAAGAATTCTCACAAACTAAAGCCATGACTACAAGTGAAAAGGTTTCATCATAGTCTATACTATGAGTTTGCTTAAAACCTTTTGCAACTAGTCGTGCTTAGTAGGTATGCACTTTGCTATCCATGTCAGTTTTGTTCTTAAAAACCCATCTACACCCAATAGTCTTAACACCATCAGGTGGATCAATCAAAGTCTAAACTTGATTATCGTACATGGATTGCATTTCTAATTTCATGGTTGATAACCATTTCTCAGAGTCAGGGCCCTCCATCGCTTCCTGGTAAGATGTGGGCTCATCTTGATCTATGAGTATAACATCACAATTGTCAGTGTTGAGAAATCCATATTTCTCAAGCTCATGATAAATCCTACCAGACCTACCCGGCCTTTAGCTAGTGGTTCAGGCTCAGCAACTACTTGCAAGTCTGATTGAACATCCATCATGGGTGCTATGTTAGTTTGTGGTTCTCGAACTTCTTCGAGTTATATTTTACTCCCACTGGTTTCTTTAGAGACAAATTCTCTTTCTAGAAAGTAACCATTACGAGCAACAAACACTTTGTTCTCAAATCGGTTTTAGAAGTAATATCCTTTTTTTTTCTTTTGGATATCCCACAAACAACCATATATTAGATTTGGGTGCGAGCTTGTCAGACACTTGACGTTTGACATATGCATCACAGCCCAATATCTTTAAAAAGACAAACTGGGACGTTTCCCATTCCATAACTCATATGGTGTCATTTCAACCATTTTGATGGAACCTCGTTCAATATAGACGCAACAGTTTCTAGGGCATACCCCAAAAAGAATATTGGAAGATCTGTCTGACTTATCATTGATCGAACCATATCTAATAAGGTTCAATTTCTCCATTTAGAAACACCAGTCCATTATGGTATTCTTGGAGGAGTTAATTGTGAGATTATCTCATAATCCCTAAGATAGTCAGAAAAATCTTGGATTAAATAACCTCTTCTAGCAGGTGAACTCAATGGTCTGCATACATCTGTATGTATGAGACTCAACAAGTCAGTAGCTCTCTCACTTTGTCCAGTAAAAGGAGTTTTTGTCATCTTACCCATTAAAAAGATTCTCATGATTCATATGATTCAAAATCAAATGAATCTAAAAACTCATCTTGATGAAGTTTTGATATGTGTTTCTTTTTAATGTGTCCTAAATGACAATTCCAGAAGTAAGTCGGATTTGAATCTTTTGGTATTTATATTATAAATGGACTTATTATCAGATTCATCAAAGTTTAGAACATGGAGACCATTCATTAAATGACTAAATCATAAAAGATGTCTCCATAATGGATGCAGATTGTATTATTCTCAATAACAAATCTAAAACCATCAATGTCCAAACATGAAACTGAAATAACATTGCTACTCATAGCAGGCACATAGTAACAGTTACTTAAAATAAGTCCAGAAGGCAAAGCTAATTCAAAATTTCCTACAGCTAATACAACAACTTTTGCTCCATTAGCCACACGTAGGTCCACTTCGCCTTTTGCCAATTTTCTACTTTGCTTAAGACCCTACACATTTACACAAATGTGAGAGCTATATCTGGTATCTAATACCCTTGATATATAAGTAGATAAATTGACATGTATAACATAAATACTTGAAGAAATAGTCTCACTATCCTTTTTCCTTTTCAGATCTTCCAAAGATAGTTTGCAATTCCTCTTCCAATGACCTGGTTCATTGCAGAAGAAGCAAACCCCTTCCTTTGGTGGTTTAACCTTAGGCTGGGTTTTGAGCCCTTTAGCTTTGGTCCGACCTTTTAGCTTTGCCCTTACCCCTACCATTGGCTTTTCTCTTCTTGCCCTATCCCTTTTGAACCAACACAATTCAATACTTGTGTGATCACAAATCTCTCATGCCTTGCCTATTGTTGGAACATTTTCCTAAAGGTGTATGATCATATCGTATGCCTCCATGTCTTCCATTTGCTTCCGAAGCTCAGGATTCATAGTGGCAAGCATGATGCAAGTGACATTCAAAGAGTCTACAACTCTTAGAGCATCAGCAACAAGTTCATTAGGGATTGGTTCATTTAATTTCCTTTCATGCTTAAGAACAATTCTTAAGTTACGGTACCAATCAAGGAAATTTGTGGTATTCAGATTATCTTTTCAAGAATCGATCGCAAGGTTATGTTGTTTGTTGTCATGATCTATATACAGAGGCATGCAAAGTTAATTATCTTTATATAAGTCATTTTACATACTTCTACTATTTTATCAAATTAATAACCCTTCAATATTAATTCGGAAAACAAATTTTCTTAGTAGAATAAGATCCATATTTCACCAAATATTGAGTCAGCTTTGGCATGACGCTCAAAATTTAGTTATTTAGGTAGGAAACCCTTTTCCAATTACATCACATGTAACTCTTGTTATGGGATTGACATCACATGTCCCGGCCAAATAATCCCATTTAATGCCATAGGCCCAAAACCGTTTTGATAGCCTATTTAAGCCTAACCATTACAACATGTGAATATCACTATTATTCACCTTGCCTTACTAAGATAATCTATTGCACCCTGCTTTGGCAGAACCTACAATTGGACGATCAAAGCCTTGACAAGTGTCGAACCATGGAAGGCATTTTTATGACTTAATATTATGTGAGGGATTTTAAAATATGATATGTCATATTCATGTCTTCATGACATCTTCATGTCTTCATTACAATAATGAATAGATACAAAAGATTCCTACTAGCACATTCAAAAAAAAAAAAAATAATAATAACTCAAAACACTTCATAAGCATATTATGTAGTTTGTATAATAAATTTGTGCTTAACTAATTATATTGTTCTTTTGTAAGGGATTAAGAGGGCAGCGCCCCAGACGGTGGTCCCGCTATCATATATGTAAAAGATTGTTCAACAATTAAACAATTTGTTTTAAAACAACCCAGATCTGTTCAACAATTGAACCATATCATATATGTAAAAGACCCCAAGAAACAGATCTAATTCGCAATTCAGAATGTTCAGGATTTATAAATACAACCGCAGATCAAAGGAATAAAACAGATCCAATCTATCTGCTACAGTTTAAAAATCGGAATTCCAAATCTGAGTAAAACAAATATATGCTTGTTTTTTTTATTTTTTATCGTCCAATTGAATCAGACGCATGCTAGCAAACAAACCAAAAAAAAAAGAAAACTTCAACGTCCAGTTTCACAAAACACACACTGTTCCTTTTTTTTTTTTTAATTAAATCAATTGGATGATCAAATCATCTCACGCGCAAACTGATATCCAATTCTCATCGGACGAACTCAGATGCACAAACATACAGCAGCTTCAATTGGAATTACA
Source organism: Combretum micranthum (assembly GCA_024138025.1). Lineage (NCBI taxonomy): Eukaryota > Viridiplantae > Streptophyta > Magnoliopsida > Myrtales > Combretaceae > Combretum > Combretum micranthum. The sequence continues at coordinate 824,231 of JAMXBD010000215.1, forward strand.
ATAAGACCCAATTACAGACGCGTGGTGGGCATAGATCTGATTCCGTGACATGCGCCAGACGCATGAGCAGACATAAAAACAGTTACGCCAAGAGACTAGTTCCGACATGCCATCAGACTTGTTCGTCGTCTTTTTTTTTTTAATTAAATCAGAAATCCTAATCCACTTGAGACAAAAGCAGATTAAAATTTGCAATTCAGACCACTAGTCCGTAGCAAACAGGAACAGACGCAACATGGGATCCGCAATTCATTTGTTTAATATTTTAATAAAAATCAAATCCAATTCTGATGCAGATAGTGTGGCGTGTCTGTTTTTCAATTCTGTTCGTGGCGTATTTTTTTTTTATAAATATAAACTTATTTAAAAACCTAAAATTCTATTGTAATCAAATTACAATAAAATTACAAATCCACATTTGTATTGGTTTAGTTCCTCATAAACTCAAATTGATTTCATAATCAACATATAAAATCAAATTCATAGCATCACATGTAGATCATAAAAACAAATTTCAATCTAATCGAAGACACAAGCGGCTCTGATACCACTGTTGGGATTCCAAGGGTTTAAATTTTTTTATAAAGATCAAATCTTTTTGCAGCGGAATCAAAAGAAAACCCTAACTCAGTATCCATGTGTATCGATTAGATCAGAACAAGATAAAGATTTCAGATCCATACCTTTTTGGTACTTTTTCAAATCTGGAAATTCGGATCTGAGATGTTGCAAACGCAAACACCCTCTACGGTATCCACACGAATGAATGCTCCTTAAAGATCCTCTGTGTGCTAGCACAATCTAGAACACCTTCTAGATTTGAACGGGATTAAACTTTCTAATCACGACTCTCGTGTTATTTGCTTTAGGGTTTACAGTGTTTCACTGCAGTCTAATGTGACAGCATGTGTTGTCTAACCCTAAAGACAAACCCTTATGTTCTATTTATAATGTCATTCAATAATGACATTTTTACCCCTTAATCTAATTAGGGATAAATAATTATATTATAATTTATTAAATAAATTATAAGATAATTAACGAACATAAGAATCCCTAATCTAATTAGGGAACATAAAACTATTTGGCCTAGGGCATAATTACCAACAATAATGACCTTGTAACTTTATTATGGAAAATGTTAGTTAATGTCTTAAAGAATATAAGTAGATACTTATGTGGCTGATTATAGTTACAAGTAAGTGAATTTATGAATTTTTGAGTCATTGATATACTTTGGAGTATTTAATCTGTTTATTACAGTTACAACAGGTTTTGAGCTTTTATGTGTCTATATATGATATAGACACATGGCGGGCTGTAAATGACCCTAAATTTAGGAAGTTACAAAGATATTACACCAACTTCTAAAATAAAGTCCTTTATTCAATATCTCATTCATCCTATTCAAAACCCTAACAAAAAAGACTATTTATATTAAAGTAAGTTCAAATATGTGTGTCATTATATAAACTTAATCTAACAACTATTATTCAACAACCAAGAAAAGAAATAATAAAAAGATATCAATAGAATTAATCTTATCTTATCAATATTTTAGACCAAGGAAAATATATAAAAAATAAATCTAGCTTAATAACTATCTTAATAAAATAATTAAATATACAAATCTCCTTACCATATGGGTTGATGATGTTGACACGAGTTATTACAGAAATGTTGATGGTCCCATCATTTCTCCCTGGCTATAGAAGATTCATCTCCAATAAATTAAGCTAATGAAAGCTAATGTACCACTGATCAAGATTCAAACCCATCCTCTGAGGCTCAAATTTGATAATCAGCATAACATCTGAAAGTAGACAATCTACCTAGCTGTTTGAGAAGAAAGTACACGCCACTTTCATGATTTGATCTATAATATCCTTTATTTGTTCTTTCTTCCATTTAACAGTGGAACATTTGAAGCTGATGAAATTGGAATAATAGAACATGTAGCATTTAGCTTACATGAAGAGTATGTGGTCTCAGTTGGTTCATGGTAAGGCAAGAAATCCTCAACATTAAATGTGTTAGTAATACATGAATATGGTAGAAGCTTCGAAACATAGCATTTACACTAATCTCCTTCAAAACCTTAAGAGGTACCATGCCTTTAGCATGTAATTTTCTACAAGTTCCTCATGGAAATATCTTTAATGTAATCTAAGCAATCACTTAATCTCCTAAATTTTTAATATTTGTGATGAACATTTATAATAGGCTTGTATAATTCATTACTTAAATTAATTTTCTTTTTAATTTCCGCATATAGGTTATGAATATAGGTGCCAACTAATTCAATAGGTTCAAAAGGTTTGCATGTAAGTGGGATGGAAATAATTAAGGAAATGAACATAATACAACAACAATGGAAAATTAACTAAGAAAATTAAACTATCAAGAATCACAATAAAGAATGTCAAGAAACATGTAACAAATAGCAAGAATAATATGATCTAACCCAAGAATTAACTAAACCAAATAAAAAATAACACAATGAATTGGCCATTGGTGTCATACTATAAACATCTAGCACTTATGCATAACAAAATAAAGGTAATATTGGTCATTGTTTAACTTGGGTGTTCAAATTTGGTATAGTATTTCAAAGTGCGACATATGCATTATATATGTAGGGGCATTTCTGGTAGGCTGAAGTGCTTATAAGACTTTATGCTTACCTTTTATGGAACAATACCTAAATAAAGATAAGAGTTTGGCAAGCTTAGCTTGGGTTATGGTACTAAGGCATAAGATTTCTACTTAGAATATCACAATTAAATGACCTGGAGATGATTGACATCATTGAACTTATTCTTTCTAGCTCTCGATGTTACTTCTTCTTTGAGCTAATTGAAGCTTTTACTATCCTATATTTACCTTAGTGGACTTATTTAATTTTATATAATTTTAATCACTTATACTATTGTGATACTTGGTTATCATCATTGTCACTTCCTAAACTAATAGGTACGAGCAAGGCTAAAAAAGCACTACTAAATTCTTCAACACATTTTCATCGCATAACTTTTCTAAAATATAAACACTAACTAAATAAATCTATTGTGATAATCAATTGACCTAATTTTGCCACAAATAGAAATAATTGATCATGTCAAAGGTGCAATCACCAAAGTTAGAGGAAAAATTGACCATGTCTGACATTTGATTGACCTACCTATCAATTTGGTTAACCAAATGCTGTCACTTCAACTTGATCAACTAAGTTATGTTCAAAATCTATCGTGTGCACACACTAATTCTCCTAGTTTCATTCTTTTAACAATAAAAATTGTCTTAAGTCTCATCTAAATTAATTTGCGACCATAAGATAGTCCTAAGGCACCACACTATCACCTAATTTTAACTCCTTCAAAACCAAAATATGTTAATAGTAACGTTATTATTAAAAGCAAAGCTATTAATCAAACAAAATTAGTTAGTTATATATGATATGAGATTAAAAATTTTATTTGAAATAAAGAATGCCTTAAATGTAAATAACAATAGCAATTAGAAAGCAAATAACATAAAAACAGAAATTAGTGGGGGTAAATGCAACAATGATACCTGAACTTTTTAGGTTGTAATAGTTTAGTTCCTAAAAAAATATTGTACCAAGATGGTAATTGAATTTTTCACCGATGGTACATATGCCAGTTTCTGGCCATGTCTCAAAAGAAAAGCTTATGTGTAAAGTTTGAGCTGTATAAAATATAATTTTGTTGTCATACATGTCAAAGTTTTATTTTCTCTATCCTAAACCATTTGCCACGTCACTTTCTTTATCCTACATAGCTTTACCTCTCTCACCAATTGGGTTAAACAAATTTTGACTAACTAAAGCACATTAATGTATGCCACCTATCTTCGTCTCTCTCTCTTTCTACCTCCCCCCCTTAGTGAAATGAAGTCGACGACAGTCATGCTGAAGAATACAAGGAAGCAATTTTCAAACCACCGACCTGGTCTGTCTACACAGCTTTGTGAACCCTATAGTATAAAACAAAAGATGGAATCTATACCTATGTGTCACTTGGTGCAAGCATAGAGTTGAAGACGGAGTGGATGGATGCGAATCTTGGATGTAGATTCTATGGTTGCATCATTATGAAGTTAGCTGTTGTGTTTTAAACTTGGTTCCTTTAAATGTTTCTTTTTTTATTTCTTTAGTTCTTGGTTGTAATAACTTTCCTTATATGTAAAGAGAAGTAAGCTGTGGGTTCTTCATTTAAGTTGATCCACTAATGCTAGATACAGCAAAAGCAGTGATTTTAAGGTTGCTAAATCGGGTTGATTGGCTCGAAAAGAAAGAAAGCTCTTGCCTTGAAGCTGAATGAAAAAAGGAGTTTTTAGGGTAAATGGTGCCTAAGTTGGGTTAATTTTATCTCTTTTTTGGCTCTAATGTGGAGAGTAATGAACCAATGACGTAAGGCTATTGAATCTTTATGTTTGAAGTGTATGGTTTAAAGAATGGTTTGGTCTATAATGAGAAATTTAAAATTAAATATGTTTAAGTTATCTATGCCTTCCAATTCCATTATGACTATAATACAAAATACTCCATTCATTATAAGTTTGAGGTTACGCTGGTCATTGTTAATTGATGGTTAGTGATTCATGGATTTATTCTTTTGTTCGATCAAGTTGTTTTAAAGAGGTTGGAAAATATAATGTATGTAGTAAACAAAGATGGGACTAAAGGGATGCATTCATTCAATACATGGAGTTTATACAACATCCATTGTTAATGTTCAAAATTGATGGTTGACAAATTGGTGCACCCAAACACACAGTCGTGCACCATTACAAAACATTGTCAACTTTACAAAAGTAGATAGACATTCCTGAAGAAGATAGACTTTCCTACATTACAAGTCCCATAACTAAACAAAAATGATCATATTTAACAAAAAACTATTAATTCTTCATATTGATAAAACATCTTGGTTAACTCTCTTGCTTATTTCCATCATGACCTTAGCTTTCGCTTGGCTATGTACACTGGCTTAGATGGATTATGGGCTGTGACAGCATGTTGATTTCTTCAAGACTCCCAATTCCATCATTTGTTCCATCACCTCCCTAAGTTGGGTAGTTGTTGCCTCATCATGAGCATGCTTCTTTTCTTGTTGTTAAAATGGAAATCAAAATAAGTTGCCATCCACATGACAGATTTAAGGATTGTATGAAAAAAAAAAAAAACCAAATATTAACTCATTTTACCTTGTTTTATCCCTTAGTGTGGAAATGTTAATTATGCCCCTTCAAACCACATATAGTACATGTGATCTAATGAAGCCTTTTCTACCAATCCTTTTGTGACTAATTCTTGCACTTTAAAGCTCCTCTGGTTCCTTCCTTCTTGTTGTTTACCCTTATCCCTTTCCTTTTTTCTACTCTCATGTGAGGCTCAATGGATATTTGATCGTCTAAAGGTTTTGGACACATCTCCTCACCCTTAATTGGATTAATGATGTACTTGTACACATCCATGTAGGTAGACACTTTAGTACTTGTGCACATAGTCATCAGGTTGCTCATTGTTTTCATAGATACAATATTACATGTGCATAAGGTATCCCCATAAGCTCCCACTTTCTACATGTGCAGTTTTGTCCACTATGTCCACAACAAAGGTAGCACCATATCCATATCATCCCACCTTTGGTCTACTATTGAAGTATGGGTAAAAATGGTCCATTCCTCCTTCAAATTCTCTAGCTTCTTTGCAATTTTTGGACATATAACTCCTTTTCGTGGTCTATAATTTCTGCATCAAATCTCTTTTCTTCTTCATACTTGTCATTAGCTTAATTCTAATCATCTCAAGCATAGTGATTACAACCCTACTTCTTATGTCTAAAATGTACCTTCAACAAACAGGAAATGGAAATAGGAATTACCCATATCCTTATTGTAACCAATCAACATATTCAAGAGCACATGCCTATTGAAGCATTGACAAGAATTATTGAGAAGCATATGACATTTTGATAGTCCAAAAAATATGCTCTTAACAAAGCTTCAAAAGGGATGTTGTTGAGCCATTCCTTAGCTCCTTGTTTTCTTTTTCAATTTCCATCATCAAAAACTCAAACCTTAGAACATATGTTGTTCTTGCTACATTCCATAGAAGGTCTTTTAAGCTTCTTACTTGCCCACCTATCTCACCCAACATATAACACACCAAAAAATGACAATATGCAATAACATTATATATTTACAATAAGTATCTATATCTATGGTTGCTTACCTTTGTCCAAAGTTTGTCCATATATGACGAACACAATTCCTATGCTCAACATCGGGGTAGAGTCCTTCCATTGCACCAACAAGCCCCTACACAATCTAGTTTTCCAATTAATGAGCACACAAATCAAGTTTATGCCTCTACCGGTCAGGCATGAAGCTAACACCATCACTACTAGAGATCTCCAAATCTTGGCCAAGTAAATCTAAGAACCACATCCAATTTTCCTTTTTTTCAACTTGAATCACAATATATGAAATGGGGAAGATTTAATCATTTTGACCTATCCTTATTACACACAGTAGTTGTCCACCACATTTTCCCTTCAAGAATGTACCATCTTTGCTTTATCAAAGGCCTACGACCACTCTTGAAATCTTCTTTTAGTGGACCTAAACATACATAAATGCCCTTGAAAGCCCTCATGTCTACAGATATAGTTACAGTTGTACGGCAGTTCATTCTCATAAGTTCCATCCCATAGCTTTAGAGCTTCTTATATTGCAGCTGCCCATCCCCATAGACACATTGCATGGCTATGTTCTTTACTCGCCAAGCTTTCATGTGCCCTATGTGGAACCAAGTTTCTTCTCTTATGGTATCTGCAAACCCAGCTAAACTCCAAGATGGATTAGCCTTAAATCTCTCCACATGCCTATCTACTAACCATTGAGCTGTCACATGAAAGTTTTTGAATACTTTACCACAAGTATGGTCAAAGTTGGTAGTCTTGATTTGCACCATGGGATCCACCTCTGAAATCCTACTTGCATAAATCCTAAAATTGTAGCCCTTATTGTAACATTTGCAAACACATCTCCTTTTGTCTTTTTGTGGGAAATTGACTTGGAATCTCTTTTTCATGGACAAGTCTTTATAGGCACTTTTGAATTTGACAAAGCTCTAAAACTTAAGCCTAAGCATGACTTTTGGGTCCTTCATGTCTCTTTCATTCTCAAACTCATGGAAGTGAATCTTTTCGAGCCTATCTTCCTCACCTTCTAAGTGTAATTCATCCGAAGGAGCATAATCACTATCCTAGTGCACAATTTCTTCAACAAGCACTGTAAATGTATGTGATGTGTGTGTTGCTCACTAGTTTCTTTTCTGTCTTTCTTAAATTTTTGGATGTAAATTGTTAGTAATCCTCATCACCATCTACCAAGTCATAGTTCGATTGTTAGAGTCCGCTCCATTGCTAAAGTCAACTACCCTATTTTATAATGATCATTTAAGATATCCATTTCACCTGACTTAGCAATACATTCCTCTTCCTCTTCCCCTTCCCTTATTCCATCATTAGCATTTTAGGTATCCATTTCACCTTACTCAGTAGTAGCTTTCTTTTCCCCTTCTCCGATTCCATCATTATCATTAAAGTTATCCATTTCACCTTGCTTAACAGTAGCTTCCTCTTCCTTTTATCCTATTCTATCATTATCATGGATGTTATTCTTTTCACCTTCCTATTCCCCTTCCTTTATTCCATCACTATCATTTAAGTTATCCCTTTCACCTTACTCGACAATAGCTACTTCTACCCCTTGCCTGATTCCAACTTCATTATCCGTGTGTAGCTAATGGATACTTAGAACAAGTGAGCTACTTCAACTTTCATCAAACAACAATCTCCTTGATGCAGTACATTTTCTATCCTTCGGCTTGCTAAGTCCTTTTTTACTCAACTCACTCACAACAAGTGAGCTCATGGTATTGTGAACCATTCCCTTTGCATTATCACATCCTTTGGCTATTTCATCCATAATTTCTTCCATGACAACCCCATGTTACTTATTCATCAAAGTTTGCATCTCATCCAATTCCTCTACAGTGAAATGCTTCACATATAATCCACTAAAGGATTGTCATAACATCAAAAAACATAAGTTGTACATCCAACTCATTTTCAAGTGCCAGAAGGCCATTGTTCAAGTCCATTCCTGGGATTAACTTATAGTACATAACAATCCTGTTAACACCTAGTCTTTGCACCCATTTGTCAAACAACCATTGACATTGTATCTATGTGGCACCAATCATAAATTTGAACTTCCTTACCAAATAACCCCATTTCCAATATCTCCATTATAGTGGACTTTAAAGAGAAATAACCATCACCGTTAGTTGTAACAAAGCATTCACCCATAAAATAAATGAAAGTGTATTACACTCTTCAAAAAATGGAGTAAACTTCATGCACAATAAACAAAAATTCAAAACATTACATGACCTAAAGAGGGTAAACTGATCGAAGGGTTTCACATTCGATTATGAAGCTAAAACAAAAACCCATATGCATTGATACGAAAATTTCAACTTGCAATGGAATTCCTAGCCATGTAGAATTTTATGTACATGGTAACAAAGCATCATATACGGTATCCAAAGTTAGCTTGAACCCTTACCATATTTTAAAGGACCATGTATAGGCTTGCGCGTTATAGAAGCCAACACCATCTTCCTCTAATCAATTCAAAAGCTTCAATAGTGATGATCCAGGTGTTTACAATCGAGATGCAGGGCTGTCTCAAGGTTAAGTTTGAGTGTTTTTTCTTTAGGCTTTTGTGTTAAAGTTTAGAGACAGTGCAGGAACGAAGGATTTCATGTGAGTGGGGAAAAAAATCCTGATAAAGCCACATAGGATAAAGAGAGTGACATAGCAAATGGTTTATGATAGAGAAAATAAACTTTGACATGTATGATAGCAGAATTATATTTTATTCGGCCCAAACTTTACATATCAGCTTTTCATGAGATATTGTTGGAAACAAACAATATGTACCACCGATGAAAAATTCAAAAATTCAAGTACTATCTTGATACAAATTTTTTTAAGGTACCAAACATTTACAACCTTTTACAACCTTAAAAGTTCAAATACCATTGCTGAAACCTACCCAATTTAATGGCACACTTATGTATTAGATTAAGTATATAGGAAAATAATTATTAGTTGATGTACACGAGTGCATATGCTATATAAAATAATCAAGGAATATTAGATCATATCTACAAATACCTTGAAGTAAGTACTAGATTATAGTAATCCTACTTTAGGCTAAGATTCCAAGATAATGAATTAGAAAATAAAGTAAAATCTACAAGCAAAACTAATAGGATCAATTGGAGTTCTCTACATGATTAAGTTGTGGGTTGAAATTTCTATATCCTCAAGATCATGAAATTTATGTTTTACAAATATAACTGGGTTTAATTACATCGATTTTGGCTATAATTACTAAAATCTACCGTTCTTTAGGGCTTAAAGCTCTAATTATTGTATAAAAACCACTCCTAATTGGTTAACCAAAGATTATGTTGTAAATAGTAAATCAACAATAACAAATTTACTATTTTGGTTGAATTTATGGTTAGAGCATATCCCATGACCCAAACCATAACTTTAATTGCGTTATATGACTGAATTCATGAGTTCATTGAAGTCATATATCCCTATGGAGATCTTCTCATAACCCATTTCATTTTCATCGAACATGTCCAATCCTTCCTAAGTATTAGAGGATTCCCCCCATATAGTAATTGGAGATCAATAAAAAATTGCATGAACAATGACATGTGACAACTAAAAATTGGCATAGCCATACCTTTTAAATGAACAAATCAACATACATCATAAATCCATCGAAATCAACAAAAATCTCATGAAATAACATTGTCATGTGACTTCAAATAAGAAAACATACAAGAAACACAATCAATTAATCTAAAAGAGCAAGGATAATAGAAAACCCATGAAATGAGTATTTGAGTATAAATTCAAACTTCAACTGAATCTAAATAGTTCATACTCCAAAAGGCTCAAGGAATCCAAAATTATGTCAAACATACTAATTACAACCATTAATAAGTCATGATCTAACCTTTAATAAGAAAATCTTAAGATAAGTTGAGAGGAAATGGAGGAAGACTGAAAGGAAAAAAAATGCATTGCAAAAAGTGAACCTAAGTACTTATATCAAGGTTAAGCCATTTAAATGACTTAGTATTGTCATTTGATGAGTCAAAGCTAGATCTTTATGCCAATGCAACGTATTTGAACTCCTTACCTATGTGAAATATCTTAAAGCAGTGTAAAATAACTCAATTCCAAAAGTAATTTTAGCAACTAAGTAAGGGGTAAATTTTGAAAATTTAAGTATGCTAATTAAAGTTAAGTAATCATTCAATCATTAAAATGGCCATTATAGAGGGATAAATCTAATTATGGGTTTAAAAACCCAACAATGCCTTTTATCTGACCCTTTGGGCTGAGTGATCAAGCTTAAAGAGTTAAGTCCATCAAATTGGTATAATTAAGAGAGTTTAACATGGTGAGGTTAGAATGGGGATTGTTGGACTAGATCAACCTATCCAATCTCAACATTTCTCAAGGAGTTCATGCATTTAAAGAGGTCTTCCATGGACTAAAGAGCCCCTGTAAGAATCCATCAATAGGAGGACTCGTCTTGCACATTGATACATAGTTAGTACGATCCGACAGATATCATAAAGAGCCAAACTCCAAAAATACCCAAAGTTCCTCCACATTTGGGGGATTTAGAAATCAAAAGAAACATTATTGTGCTACCAAAATACTTTCATGAAAAATCAAGCTAAGCTCAAAACGAAGGACATATTACCTCTTTTTTAGGACACCCACCTATCACTAGTTATTTTGAATTTCTAGAGATTACTTATTCCTCTGTCCTACCTTCTCATTCTTAGTTATTCCTTGCGTGTGTTTACACGTTACTCCTCTGAGATCGCATTTAGCATGAGATGCACACTATGTACATGTGATTACTACAATCAAATCCACCCAAGTACAACCATAACTTTAATATAGGTCTAAATAATTTAAGAGAGAAGCATAATTATATTAATTAAGTTACATCTAGATAGAGATTAATTATACCTATACTATAATTGATTTTTGTATATCTCTTGTATATTTTATGGGTACTTTGTTAGATTTTGTGATTATTTCACTTTTATCCATACCATAGAGATTACATAGCTAATCTTAAGGTGATTTAGACAAGTTTCATGTATTTTGAAGTGAATTTGAAGAACTTTTGAAACTTGTAGTAAGAGTACGCTCTTGGAATACACTAAACATGATCATTCATGCAGACTTAAGGTAGAATTTAAAGAATGTCAAGAAGAGAGAAGGTTGCGTGATCCACAATAAGATAAATTTCTAAATAGATAAATACATATAATAAAATAAAATTCATATGTATAGATAATACAATAAATAAAAGAATGAATATATAAATTATTATTGTTATTATAATTAATTGAATCTTCAAGTTTGAACAAAAAAGGACTAATTTTATTCTAAATTAACATTTATAAAAAAATATATATAGGGGAATTTGCAAATAACCCTCCTAAACTTTTATCGAAGTATGGATTTACCCATTCAACTTTTAAAGTAAGCTTTTTCATTGAACAAAAAAGGACTAATTTTATTTTAAATTAACATTTATAAAAAATATAGAGGCAAATTTGCAAATAACCCTCCTAAACTTTTACTAAAGTATGGATTCACCATTCAACTTTCAAAGTAAACTTTTTGACCCCTTAAATTTTCAAAAATTAGCACAAAAACATTTTCTATAAATTTAGGGGATAAATTCCCACATAGATAAATGTTTAGGAGGTGAATCAGTATATAGATGAAAGTTTAAGAGTGTATTTTACAACTTTCTCTCATTTTGTGTTAATGGAAAAATGTTAAGTGTCCTTAATATATCAATTTTTGAAAGTTTAAGGACAAAAAAGCTCGCTTTAAAAGTTTAGAGAGTAAATCCAGTAAAAGTTAAGAGGTGTAATTTGTAATTTTTCAAAAAATATATATAAAAGCTTCGAGGAATTGTTATAATTCCAAGTTACTACGAAAATTCAAGCATTATTAATAAAGTTTAATATTACAAAAATAAATAAATATATGCTTCTGATGTTTTAGAATGAAAACCAATCAAATTCTAATATCGTAGTGTGATATAATTTTAACAATTCAGAAGCAATCTTATGCCTATGAAATAGGAAGTACAAGAGTTAGATATAAAACTTGGAAAATAAATAAGAATCTAATTATAACTGTAGTGTTTAATCTTATCTCGAAACTAACAACTTGCACAATTGTTAAGAACAAAGTACAGAAATTATTGCATTAAGTCTCATATTTGCTACTTATGTGGAATTCACAAGATTTGTCATTAGGTTTTTGTATAAAGTGATAGATGTGGTTATTTGTGGTAGGTTAGTTAAAAAATAATAGATTAAAAAGTGATAAATTTTCCTTTTGATTGTAGGTTTGTTCATCAAGTGGCGTGATAGAATAATGCCTGCACGAAAGTATTACATGCTAATTGCACAGACCTATGGAAAGCTTTAAATAACCTAGTGTTAGTAACTGAAGATGCTCGAGTCACGACTCCTTCCATAGCTCACAATTTATTTCCTTTTAACGTACATTAAATACCCATAAATGTATAGGGTGTTGGTTTTTCTTTCTTCCCTTTGACGATTCCATTAAATTTGCCAGATAAGTTTCTTTCTATTTCTTATTTATATTTACACTTGTTTCTATTCTTATCAAGTGCTCATACTCATTTTAAAATATATATAATAAAAAATTCTATAATCCATCATTAATTTTGATGGAACCGATTTCATTAGTTCTTACAATTAAGAACCATGTTATCATTAGTGAAAGAAGTTTAAGGTAAGTTATAAATTTTTATTTTACCAGAATTAGTTTACTTTGAAAATAAAAATTATATAATCCTATTTATTATGCTCTTCAGAAGAATTATTCCGAAGAAAAATATTAAGAAAATTGTAAGAATTAATCATAATTTATTTAGAATATCTATAAGGTCTATATCGAATATCTCTTCTCTTTTAAGATTTAGTAAAACCAATTTTTCTCAAAAAAACGATGAAACTAACAATTTTTTTTTTTTTTAGCAACTCTTCTCTTTTAATAATATATATATTATATAGAGAGAGAGAGAGAGGTTGCATGATATTATAAATATTGAATTTAAAGGATAAGGCGGCGAATAAAAGTATACCACTTCTCTTGTTCTGATAATTATACCAGATGATTCGTTATCTTGAAGACTTAAATAACAAATGTATAATGTTAACAGGACAAAGGCTTATACGATTTATATCAATTCTACACTTCAAGGATTTCATTTATTTCGTAACTCTACAGCTTTATATCGAAACCTCAAGGACTTATATTATATTTGAACTCCAAGGACTTATTTCATACCATAACTCTAAGGACCAATTTAATTTATAAGCCCATATACCAAGCGTTTCCTCCCATGTGAAGGAATTAACTTCCCTTTTAGAGGACCATTAAAACATAAATAAGTTGATGAATAAAGCATAATTAAGCCTTAACAACCGATACAAGAAACAAATCAATTTATTTATGTTATTCTAATAGCTTCTCGTATTATTTTATTATGTGTCTTTAGGCAACTTTGATGGAACTTCTAATTTTCCTAAGGACTGTTCCAATCTGCAGCAATAATGGCACGGTGAGTGTCTTCAATGATTACTACTTCAATTGTGATTGTAGTCGGTGGCATTTTATAGTTCAGTTTCAAATAGTTTACGAGTAAATTGTGTAAGAAGCTATCAACATTTAAGATAAGTTCATTTAAGGTATTAATATTTTAAGTGGTTAAAAGAATAAATCAATGTTTTATAAACTGAATCAAATAAGATATTAACATTTTATAAAGTTTGTTTAAGGTATTAATGTTTATATTAATTTTTAATTAAATTTCTTTAACTTTCATTAATAATCAAATATTAATACATTATTTAACTCACTATGCAAAATGTTAATACACTTTTTAATCGACACCTTAGATGAATTAATCTCCAAATATTGATTCCTCTTTTTAACCACTTGAAACTTTGATACTTTAAATAAGCTCATCCCCAAACGTTGATATCTTTCTATGTAATTTACTTAATAATTTACATTTGGGGATTGGGATTTGCATGTGTTTATTTGATTCAATTGCTCTCGTAAAAATTTTAATTACCAAGTAAATAAGAAATAGAATGATGCTTTTTGAAATATTTTGTGCCTGACCAGTGTCTATCCTAATTGTTGACTACCATATAAATGACCTTAAGAATACCATATTTAAATTCTAAAATGTCATGCATAGCATATTGCATTGACTCATCATCAGTATTACTTCATAATTGAATAGGGTGTCTTGCAGTAATGAACTTACTTTATTATATGCAAACTAATTAATTGGGGGGTCATTGTGTGTATAATTCAAATTCTTTTATCATTGAGAGTTACATACATCTGGAAGTTTGTAGCCAGTGAGAATACATTCTATTCTCCTTGAGTATCGTATTAAGTAGCTGGGAGATAAATTACTTTTGTGGTGTATTATTAGTAACTAAGGATGTCACACTAAGAGAATTCATCAAATCAAAGGGCTTGGATATCGATGAAACTATAGTATCCCCAACTTGTGGTTTTAGGTTGGAAAAATTATACCTATGATCTCACATCGATTACCAAAAAGACCATACATGATGTTGCATTTTCATATGTATGATTGTTGCATATCATTTGAATGAAAGCTAGTTTTTATTGTTTGAAAGGTAATATGAGTTAATAACTCACTAAGTTGGGTGTAGCTCACCCCTTTACAATCTTCTATTCTCTGCTTAATTCTTTTGGACCTACCCTAACAAAGTAAAGCCCATGATGAGAATCATGGATCAATACTTGGGTATTCAAAAAGTTGTTTGAAGAGGATAGTCTAGAAAAGAACTATTGCACAAGAACCCTGGGGTGTGACATGTTGACACATCCTTGTGCACCTAATGTGTAATGCACATGTGAATTTGTCTTGTTCTAAAGCAAGAGGAGAGCACACTTGAGAACCATGACCATGTTTCATATCCATCTACTTGCTTGAGAGATATGTATTTCAAACTACCTATTTAAAAGCCTTAGTGAACAATTAGGAAGTGGAATAGAAGACTTTTTCCAGTTTGGAGGTTGAGAAAGTAAGAGCAAGGCAGAGAACAATATTCTTTTACTAAAGATTGAAAGAGGTTCTATTATGTGTTTTTTCATATTTATCTCTTCTATGTTCATGAAAATGTTTGCAAAGAGTAAATCTATAACACCTAAAGTTGATGAACCTTAAAAGAATCGTGCTTTTCCAATGGGATTATCGTTTACCTGTATCCAATCATGTATACTTGTATTTTTTTGTATCTTTATTGCTAGCATGTTTTATTTCATCCTTATAGATTGATAAACTATATGCGTAAATAATCTATATGATTAGGAGTTGCATGTAATCATAAAGATAAGACAATGTAAATCTTTCAAATTAGGATGAAACCTAACTGTAGAATTCACATATCTATAACGCAATTTTAGGGGTTTTAATTAGAAAGAGATTATAATTAATCAATCCAGGATTAAGCATTAACAATCTTAAAAGAAATATTAATATAATTTAGGAATTCCCATGGTTCAAAAATCGATAATGAAGTTGAACATACTTGAAGATCACATAGGTAATCCTACAAGGATGCAATGCGTAAGTATTATTCTTGCAATACAGATGAATCTTGATAATTGATTTTATGTTTGCTTGTTATCATATTTGTTTAACTTAGTTTCTTTAGTTTTTTGAATTTTAGTTAGATAAGAAAAGGGTAAAATCCATGGGGCAACATTGGACTTTCAAAAAATAAGGCTCACCACTAAACCTTTATATTAAATACTATAACCACTCGGCTTTTCAAAATAGTTTAATCATACCACTTTGATAATTTTTATGGCAATCAAAAACCCATCACATCATATTATGGTTGATTTGTGTTGCAATTTTTTTTTTCAATTATGAAAATAAATCAAATTCCTTATTTCTAAATATTTCATGGCTAAATCCATTTTTCATAATTTGAATTTTAAGAGAGAAATAAACAAAATTTTCAACATCATTACTTGTAAATGATATATAGGCATCTTAATCAGAGAAAAGTGTTGACGAAAAAAGGGGACAAGAAAAAACAATAAGCGTCATATAGGATTTCTAATTGCCATATGATTGAAAAGTTAATATAGTAATTTAATTGATTTTAGTTGCGATGATTTTTCCTGACATACTCATTCACGCTCTTATGGGATCGATCCATATTCATTCACTATGCCATAGGATCGATAAATGCAGTTGCCAGTGTAGTACGAAATTAATTGGTTGGATATGGATATAAACGTACTCACGTTCATGGGAAGAAAATTCTCAAACTTATTCTCTCTCTCTCTCATAGAGTCATTGTGGAGACTGGCGTGAAGGGGGACCCTAATCTCTCATCTTGTTCAATTTTAACAAAATTCGAAGGATCCAAGAGTTATAAAAGTTTTCAAAATTTCTATCGTTTGGTAAGGAATACTTTCTTTGAGAATAATTAGGTTTAAACTATTGATAATTGTAGTTGCTTCTACCTTGTGATCTCATGGAATTAAGATTAATTGAGGAAGATTAAGTAGAGGCATGGCTACCTTCAAAGTTTACATGGGGATTAATGAATATTTAGGTGTGATTTATTCAATTCTCCACTTGATCTAACTAGATTCGAGGCATAGTTAGTGTGATTCTTGATTTATAAAATTAGATTAGAATATTAATGATTATATAGTGTTAACAGTAAGAAGTGGATTACATGAGTGTAGATACATTTAGAGTTCACTATTAAGATAAGAAGTTCAAGGTACTAATGAATGAAAGCATCTACAATCTCAAGTTTGATTTAATATTTTGGATATTTGTTGCTTAATCTGTATTTGTTAGTTTTGCGACTCATCCTTTGGGACTTAATTTCTTAAGTGATGAATTATAAATTGATTTTACTTATGACAAGCTAGGTGTAGACTTGATCATTAGTGTTAGACTAATGAAAATGTTTTTTATCGACAATGTAAGATTCCTCTATTGCATATCATTTTGTAAGCCCAATACTATTTATTAATTTATGAACTATTACTAAACTTGAGTATTTTACCTCAGTTGTATCTAAACATTTAAGATTCCATTCTTAATTTAGACTATAGTACTTTAAGGCAGATGGGTTAAGAACTTTATTATGGATTTGTATATGATATGAAAGTGTTTAGCAATCTAAAGATAATATTTTGAAAATATAACAATATTGGTTAAAGATTAATGATTATTTGTTGAAACAAATGTTTTCCAAAACTAATGAACAATTCCATGAAATACAAGTGGATAAGATATTAGAAATAGATTACTAAGCCTTAGCATATTTTATTAAAGTAGACTACATGATGGATTGTCATTATATTTTAGATTTCTAAGAATGATATCCTTCTTGCACGACTCTTTCACCATTGGTATAATGTCATCGAGTACCTAACAAGTCGTAATTAACATATGATGGGGCTATTATAGCTAATCAATTATATGTGAAATGCATATCTACCAACATAAAAAGTCTTGGTCTAATGACAAATGGAGGAATGCTTTTAGAGAGGTATGGAAGGTCAGACAAATAAACTTGGTATCTCAATTGTGCATGTGTGATATCGCATTGATCATGATGTTCTTACTTGTTCTTGATTCGTTCTCAATTAGTTCATTGTTTTGATCTTCTATATCGCTATTCTAGTAGAGGGTTGACGTTTCTTAAAAACTTATCAACGCTTCCATAGACTAAAATGAGAGGATGACCCTTTTGGGAAGATTTTAATGTTTAATCTTAATCATTGGATGATTCTAAAATGGATAGATGAGATGGGCAGTTGATTATGATCGCTGCATTGTCTTTGATGGTCAACAAACAAGATTAAGTCTTCCTTTAGGCCTTTATAATTTTCATGACTTTTTAGTAAGGGATGGGCCGCCTCCCTAAGCTTAGATCCTTATATATTTCATAAACAAATTTTTTAGCTTCCAAAACAAACTCAAACTTTTTCTAAAAGAAGCCCACACAAGCTTATGGAGAACCAACGCCTATTGAAAGGTTTCCCTTTGCAGAGATAATTGAAAAAAGACTAATAACAAATAGAAAGTTGGAAAAGTGCTACTTCACATTTACCAAGTCAAATCTTCGCACAAGTTAATGAATGTTATCACAAGTCCAAAAAGCTAATGCATAACATTAAATTGTACAAAAGCTCCATCCAAAATAGCCCACAAAGAGTTATTCTATGAAATTGAAGTTCATGAGCCAATTTTCCAATAACAAGAAGAAGAAAAAAAAAAAAAAAAAAACCTTTAAAGGGCCTATGCATATGATCTTCCTTGTATGAACGACATACAAATAAGATTCCTTGTGAAACCGCCGCCTAAAAATGTAATACAGCCATGCAGGTTCTCCACTTCGTTACATGTCCCATTGGCCGAACATGTTCACATTGCTTAATACTTAAAATTTGCAAAATCTCAAGTCTCCGGTGCGGTCAAGGAATCCAACTCAATAAGATAAACTTTTAAGCAACCCAAACCCAACATGTCACCAACCATATCCAATCTTGAATGCGTGCTTGACACTCCAACTCACATATTTATCCGTCTATTATAAATAACGTCTCACTACAAGCATCATCTCCATCAGTAAACACAACACCACATCCATTTTGATATAGCAACCTCGTAATACAGTACAAAACCTAAACTAAGTTAGACAAATATCAATGGCATCTAATGCTGATTCTGAAGCTTACGGTGGTGGTTGTAAACGCTCCGTGTGGGATGTGGTCCTTAGGGTGGTGTTGTTTGCTTCCACACTGGCTGCTATCATAATCATGGTCACTAGCAAGCAAACGAAACAGGTGCCTGTACAAGGAGTTGCGGTTCTGGTGACTGCTCATGCTAAATACAGCTATTCACCTGCTTTTATGTAAGCTGGCTCTAATATATATTATACGTGCTCATTTTTTATTATTCTTGCTGCGAACAAGATTTCAAGGGTATCATCATCAGTAATATGTAGTTTGAGACAACTTTTTAGAATTTTATTTTCCAATGAGCTTGACATATATATACGGTTAAGGAGATTAAATTATATTTTCAAAATTATACAAAAATATTGTTGGATCAAAATAATCTAAAAAATAAGCGACTTGAACTTGCTTCTTGAAGAAAAGAGTATAAATTGCGTTGAATCTGTTTTTTCAAAAGACAAGTTCGTTGTCTAAAACTCATCTCCTAATAAAAAAAAACAAGTTAACACATGATTACAATGTCTCTTCAAGAGATGAACTCATTACGATTTAAACTGTCTCTTAAAAATATAAGTTTAAATTACATATTTTTTATTATTTTCGATTAGTGATACTTGCACAAATTTTTATTAAAAATATTATTTTTTTTATTATCTATATATATGTTTATATATGATTTAACACATGGCTGGTAGATAAAAGCAAATAAGAAAATAACATTTGAATCACCGGGTTAGAAGAAACTATTACAATTGGAGATAAAACTCAGATATATATAATAATTATACATCTGTGAATATTTTCTCACTATAAACAGAGAGCTGTATAAATTAATTTGCATTACTTTCCACATATATTTTTTTATCAAAATTTACGGTGTGTCTGTCAATAGAAAATATTTGGTAGAACTTTTATTATTATCACTTTACATATGCTATAATTTACGCTTTAATTGATGAAATTTTTTTATTATAGTTTCAATAAATTGTGACTTTTTATCTACAATTGCTTATGGAAGTTAATGCACAAAGGAGAATATTATATATAATATATATATATAAATGAAATACTTTCCATTTTTAAAAAGGTGGAAATTGTTTTTCTTATTTTCCATAGAGATTTTTATGGTTGTTAATTAAACTAATAGGTGCCACAATTTTAATTTCCACCAGCATGAGAAAACTTTAGGTACATATTACACATGTATAACTACTAGTAATTTTAACTACTTCATCAGTTACCCGTGATGTTTATTATCTATGCAATATTTTTTCTTACTTTTAACCTCTTGAGATATCAAGAAAATAATACTAAATGATTACAAATTATGCTCTTAGTATTTTCTAAATATATATTTAATGTTCGAAATATAGGATGCCTGTATCACTATGGCAAGGTCAAGTCGGATAAGTACCACTGACCGTGTGAATATTTAAATTACCAAAGTTTGACTTACTACGAGATATTTGCCAAGATGCATTATTTGATGGTGACATGAAAGACTTTTAAGGGTCCGTTTGCATCTGTTCTCAATCTACATATGTATCGAAATTTTATATATAAAGATATCTTATTTATATTTATAAATTATTTTATTTTATTTATATTTAATATTTTTATAAAAATTACTATATATTTTTTATTCATATATATATTTAATAGATGTTATTAAAGTAAGTTTTAAAAATATGTCTATTATCTACCATCTACTAATGCCAAATGGACCATTTAAGTTTCAAAACTAGGAATGCGCAAACTTTACGAAAGCATGACGTCCGTTAAAAAAAAATTATCTTTTGTAGACTTTAGAAAAATTATGGCCAAGCTGTTGAGTCAAAATCAAACGAACACAAAAAATATTCCAGAAGCTTTTACAGCTCCAAAGATCCCGGCGACACATTCGATCATAATTTGTGTTCGTTTCATTTTGACTCAACTTGTTGACCATAATTCTTCTAAAGGCTAACAAAGATGTAAAAACAATTTTACTTTTATGTTTTCCGATGGTTATTCTAATTTCAAATATTATCAAAGTTTAACTAACGATGGAAGGCAAAAATGCAAACGAATAACTTAGGATTGTAATTAGTTTTGCAGAAAATATTAATGGAAAGTGGAAAAAATGATATCAACTTTAAGCAGAAAAATGTACAAACTTTTGAAAATATTATAATAATATTTAAGAAATTATAAAACAAAGAACCAGTAATTTTTGATTTTATCTTTGAAACTAATGAGTTAATAAGTAAATACTAATTAGCCAGTGGGATCTGATCTTTAAAATCACTTTCGATGCTATGCAGTTACTTCATTGCAGCATTATCAGTGGTTGGTTATATACAGCATCATCACATCCATTCAGATCATCCTGAAGCCACTTTGGCTCAACAAGATGCCTACTTCATTTCATTCTATGGGATGTGGTGAGATTTTCTTCCCAAATCAAATATCGTTAATGAATAAAACCGTAATAAATTATTGTTAGTAAAAAAGGAAATAAAGCTCGTTATAATGAGATTTTCAGTAATGAACAGTAACTCAATGTATTTTGCAATGGGGATTTTTTATAAAATTACTATTACAGTAAAAACAAACAAACAATCACAATATAACAAAAACTTGGATAAAATGAATATCAGTTTCAGCATCATATTCTACCGGAACTCTGTGCCTATAAGAATGAAATGTCATTGGAATGAACTCTGGAATGTTTAACAGGTGATGTTTCGGACTTGCGGTGTCGGCCACGGAACTGCCGGGCTGTTGCATACATTGGACTTAAAGGAAATAAGACAACGAGATGGACAAGTGGCAATGTGTATGACAAGTTCTGCCATCACTTGGGAGCCTCCATTGGACTTTCACTCTTTGCTTCATTTGTCCGATTATCTTTAATATAATGTCCGTTCTGCTCCATCAAGAAGAACATCCCCAAGTACGAGAACACTTTTTCATTCAAACCATATGTCCATCTGTATTGGATCCTTAACTTGTGATTGATCCTTGGTAAGTTGATGCGTCCATGTGGATTCGTTATGCCTGTGTTGTAACTTGTCTGCACTAATAGTAGAGCTGTCCCTGGAATGTGAAAAATATAATCTGCTTGGATAATCTGTTTTCTATTTGTATCTGTATCGAAATGATGTGTAAATATATCTGATTTACATTTATATTTGATTTATTTAATTTTTATGAGAAGCACCACTTTTTTTTTATCCATATTTATTTCTGATAAACAATTTATTAGAAAAAAGTTTGAAAAAAAAAATATCTATATCTGCTAGAAAAAGCTAAACCCATCTACATCTCTTTCATTGGACATTTTCTCAGAAACATCTCTTTGATTCACTGAACGAAGTTATAGGGTTCTTCTTGCTGTCTTAAACACTTAGTAAATACTGAAAGTTGAAAATTCTAGTTATTGCATTACCTTTAGCACTGAATTAACTCTTGCCCGAGCTAAGAACAGCTATGGCTTATATCCACACCTTTGAAAGCATGCCCCTTGGAGAAAAGTTTCATTGGTATTAACATATTACTTGTCATGATAAGTAGTGTATAAAAAACAATAAAATTTTGAACTCTTTCTGAAGGATCCATGTATACGATCCTCTGATAGCTGCTAGATATGAAGATTAGTAATATGAAGGATTGGACACGTGAATAAGTAACACAAAAGTTTCAGAGTAGGGAAATGAATCATGGAACTACACAAAGATTGGAAAGCAGTTAGAAGACGACCCAAGAAAATTCCGACACCTATGCATACAAGGATTCGACTATTTATTATAAAATTATCATTGGATATTTACTTTGCGAAATCTCCACTGCAGATTCATGTCAAATGCTAATTACCTTAGAATGAGTCTGCAATCTCTATAATGCCTAAAGTTCTGAACACAAAGTCTATCGAGTACAAGAATGTTTTGTTTAATTCACAACACGAGCTCGCCGTTTTCGTCTCACACCACCACCTAAAAATTGTTTGCTCTCCTAATTCCTGACCACCCATGCCCTCCCTGAGTACCCTTGCAAAGAACTCTTCCAATGTGTCTTTCCCATAGCTTGGGGTCTTCTCAGCACTATACTCCCGGTCTCAGGATCCAAAACAACATACTCTCAGCTGCATATACCTTCCAATTTCCCAAACTCAGCCGCATCTTCCAATGAGGGAAATATCTTGACGCGAAATCGTAGAACCCCAAATCGCAAAAATCCATGATCTCAATCGGCACTTTCAAAAACCTCGGTTCCTTTCCCAGCAGCTTAAACAGCATCTCTCCTTGCTCCAACGGCGTCAAAGCTTTCCCAGGACCACCTATGGGCAAAATTGATTTATCTTATCTTCACTCAATCACACAATCCGCAATAAATGAAGCTAAGTCCTGCTCACTAATGGGCTTACAGCACACAACTTCCCATCCCCAAACATAACATAAGGCTTCCCATCTTTCACCAATTCAACTGACCCCTAAGCTCTTAAAAATGCAGTTGGCCTCACAATATATAAGTAAAACATTATCCTCTCAGCTTCCTTCATCAAATCCTCCTCGAATTTCAGCTTGGCACGCTGGAACTCGAGAAGCGGCTTCTGCACACATATTGCAGACAACAAACACAATGAGAAGCACCGGATTTCCTCCCTGCAACAAGACTATTCCTCGTAGACTCATAATTCGATCTTCCATGAATCCTTCACACCCCCATTTCGGCTAGCAAGACAGGACAACAACAACATCAATCTCACACCCATATTCATCAAAGACATCTCCAAAGCATCTAAGTTTGTAACGTCTGAGAAACATACACTTGCAACCTTGTAATTCGCTTAAAGTATCTTCCTTACTATTCCTACCTCTGATACCACTTCTTTCTCTAGCAACAGCAATTACATTGAAACCCCTTTTCACCAGCTATAACTACAAATTTCCCAATATACCCAGTTGAGCCAACAATTAATACATTAATATCTCTTGGGTTTTGTCCTAAAACTAGACCCACCACTTTCAACTACTCCTGCTTCACTTGCTGAAACATGATCAAGCTCAATCTTTCTGCACTAAATTTAGTAAAAGACAGTAAATTCCCACTTGGAAGTGGAAAAGATTGAGGCTTGAGCTTACCTGGTTTGGTTTGATGATGTTAGAAGGTAAACGCCTTTTTGAAGGTGTGGCTTCTTATGGTGTGAATGCAAATGGTTAGCATTAGAGAAGCAAAGGACATTTTTTGGGGGAGTTATAGATGGGTAGGAGATGGTGAAAAGGGTATGTGAGTTTTGGGGTTTTGTTTTTAGTGAGGTGAAGAAAGAGCTGGGAATAGAAGAGAGTGAATGGGTTTGTTTCATGGTCTGGTTTCAGTGAGATGGGAGAGAATCTGAAATGATAGGTGGATAAAGCTCTTAGGTGGGGAAATCGCTTATGCATGGGAGACGGCCATTCTAGTTAGAAATAGAAATAAAAATAAAATAAAATAAAATACACGACTGCTTTTTAATGTTTATATTTTCTATTTAATTTTTAACATTTTTTTTCCTATATCTGAATCTTAATATTTTAATTTCCAACATATACTAAAACAAGATTTCCATCAATTCTATTTTGTAATCATCCTCTAACATGTGTCATTTTTTAATTAGTTTATGTTGAATAATTCAACAACACAATTATGTTAAGTGTTTTTTATTACCTAATGTAATGATAAATATTAAAAATTTTAATTATGTTATAGGACAACTTCCAAAGCAACCTTATTCTACTTACAGAGAAACTAGTCCAGACAGAACATCATTAGGAAGAAGATTACCTTTAAAAATTATAACAGAAACTTAATAGATCATGGTAGAATACTGAACATACCTGCACATGATGTACAAAGATGGCCTCAAATTATTGGATATTGGAGACAGTTATTTACTAGAGAATGAGAAACTAGTAATATACCTAGAGAAGCTACTGCCATGTACAATTACCTAGAAAAGTTCTTAGGAGAAACATACTAAGTTACTCTATAAAAAAAACCACATATTTTTATAAAATTAGACAATACATAATTACAATTGATAGAAGAAATAAAGTTACTTGTTAAAAAAATTACCAGAATTAAAACTACCTTTAGACATAGATTTTCTGATTGTAAAAATCGATGGTTGTGAAAATGGATGGGGAGTTGTTTTAATTAGAAAACCCCATAAATACTCTCTAAAAAAGGATGAAGAATTTATAGATATAATAGTGGTAAATTTAAAGAAAAAGACTTCAAAATAGTATGACATGAAATTAATGGCAGTTATTTATAGTTTAAATTCCTTCATATTTTTTTTACTAAATAAAAAGGAAATACTAGTTAGAACAAACTACGAGGCTATAGTTAAGTTTTATAAAAAGAAAAATGAAAAAAGTATGTCACAAAAAAGATGGATCAAATTTACTGATTTACTTATTAATAGAGGATAATGTTGATTTTGAACATATAAAAGGAAAAGATAATGATTTGCGTGATCTTTTGAGCAGGTACATCAACAATGGATGACAGATACAAGACTCTCAAAGAGTTACAGAAAGAAAAAGAGTTACAAAAATTTAAAATTGGCCAATCCTCTCAGATGGGCCAGTCCTCCCAGTTCTTATCATAAACCTCTCAATTCTCACCAGAAAATCTCTCTTTTCCTTACAAACCACATTTTTCTACCATGCTTGCACCCTTTCAAAAGAAAATAAGACCCATTGGAAATGAGTTAATAAAGAACTACTTTCCTCCAATCGGAAAAATGATGTTTGGAGACATTGAATTACTTGTACCCAACCAAAACCCAGAAAATACACAAGCTTTTAGACATGCTAAGGTTGATAATACAAAAATTACTGTTGAACAAAAAACACTGATAGATGTTGTATGGGGATTACAAACCTTGGATAAAAACAAGGTAAGAGTATGTTTGGCATTACTTAATTACATGGGAAACATAAATACTGAATTACATACTGGAAATGCTGGACCATATGTGCACATGACAAGGAATAAAAATGTAAATATTTATTGTTATGCTTTCATAAGGGATTCAATCCTGGAATTTATAAAACTTGGGCCTATGCAAAAGCTCAAATTGAGAATTTCATTGGACCAGTTTGGCGAAGATGTTTTTCCCTATAACAAGCAATTGAGTTACTGGAAACTGAACTTGACACAGTGATTTTGGAGTTAACCTTGTTTAGCTTCAGAATTCAAAACAACAAGAGACACTGAATTATTGAAAGTTAAAAGTGAGAATGTAAAAAAATGGAAGACTTACAGACAACTTAATCCTAGATATTATTTACAATATAATTTAGATAAAGAAGAAATAAATGAAAAAACAAGAAGTAGTCTTTTTTTTAAAAGAATGAATTTTGTTGAAAAATTACGAAAAAGAGCTAAACTAGCATTTCTTCTTCTACTTATAAAAATTTTCAGGAACCTTTTTTAAAATTTCAAGAATATGCAAAATTAGTGGCAAAAGATGATTACATATTACATACGACTACCATTACAACCATAAGGAGAACTTGATTGCAACATTTACAAAAAACATTGACCTTGACACATTTAATCATTTATACATAGAAAAAGGATGTAAAACAGACTCTCCTTGACTATGGATTACTGAACACTGTCTATGAACAACCTGAAAAATTCCTGGTTCCGAATTTGGATCAACTATCAAAGAGGTTGTTTGTACAATCAAATGATAGATGGATAGTTGTGAAAAAAAGTAAGACTTTACAGATAATAATGAAAATTGACAGCATTCCTCCATAATGGCTTTTTTTATGACATAAGGTCTGCTAGTCACAACATAATAATGAATGGAGTATACAAACTTACTTACCCATCAAAAGAATTAAAAACATGCGAAAAACCAATAGAATTACAAGTAGAAATCTGGATTGCACATGCAATTGCTCATGCAACCATTCCACCACCTGAAGAAAATTATTTGATTTACTAATCCCAGATTTACAACATTTTCTCTTCCCATAACATGATAATATGGAGAAGCATTGATAATAAATTTTCCACGAAAGTTGAAGCCTACGAGGAAAACACTTCAATCATGGAAGAAATAAATCAGTATGGGAATGCAGAAGACCAGAATTAATGACAAGACCAGCAACAACAGTTACAGACCAAAAATGACAGAAAAGACTTACAAGAACAGTTTAGAACAATAGCAAAATAGTTATCAAACAGTTGTAAACAGTATCTTTCCTTTTTTACCCTTTCTGATAATTTATGTATACCCTTTTTACCCTTGGAAAGTAGGATAACTGAAAAAGCTAAAACAGGGAAATGCCCTATCATTCTGATATTCTATAAATAGGCCCTCATTCTTCTTTGTTAGATACACGGAAAAAATCAAAAGAGAAAAAACACACACACATACACTTACTCTAAATTACCTACTTACTCTCTTGTATTCCTCTCTCTTTAGATCAATAAAGCTTTGAAGAATTTTGTAAGCTTTTGCCTTGCTCTCTAGCTCTCTATCTTACTCTGTTCTTACATTTCCTTAAGTACCTTTCGGGACCAAGCAAAAAGGAAAAGTGTTGTGTTCATTTGCATGTCTTAAACTGTTATGCTCTTTGATTAACATTTGTTCTATCTTGTTTTCAATCGTCTCTTATTATTGTATTTTCTTTTGACTAACAATTATTCCATTATTTTGAAATTCTGTAAGTACTAGTTTTAAGGGAGCAATGTGTTCTTTTTCATTTTTTGGAAAAACTAAAATATCATCTATATATACGTAAACAAAAGAGTATGTATCAAAAATTGACTTCATCTTTCTTTGGAAAATTTCCAGTCTATTTTTTAATCCAAAAGGCATAACTAGCCATTTAAAATGTCCTAATGGATAAGTAAAGGTTATCCAAGATATAGAATCTTTTTTTCATTTTTATTTGCCAAAATCCTGATTTGCAATCAAAATTTTCTAAATGTTACAATCTTATATGTTAAGTAAGTCTGTCTTGTCTGTATATTGTAAGCATCAGTTTCTGTATTGTTATTTAATTTTATGTAATATTACCATTATACTTTTTCCTCAACTATTTCACTATATTTTTTCTATGAAAGCTGGACTTCTATGTACTGTCTGATCTTCTTATCACTCCTAATTTAGTAATTCATTAATGTGTATTTTAAATTCTTCTCTATCTATATTATCACAAACTATCTATTTAGTTTTTATTTCTATATATGGGTTTATTATTTTTAAGTCACATTCTATCTTATTTCTATTTAGAAATAACAACAAAATACAAAAAGCAGAAAGAAAAGGGCTATAAACATTATAAAAACCCTAATCGAGCAACGACTTCAAAGGAAATTTAAGGCCAATAAACAATTGACATATTAATAAAAATCAAACCATGGAATCTATTACTACAATGTTTATGAAAGATTCTAACACAAAGATAAAGACTTTTTCAAATAATAGGAACAAATTTCAAGGGTTATACAAGTTTCAACACAACTTGAGTTGGGAAGCTACGTTAAGATAGGGGTGCAAATGAACCAAGCTGCTTTTATAAATTGAGTTTAGCTCAATATTTACTCATTTTCGAGCTTGGATTTTCCATTTTCTAGTTTCATTTCTCTTAATCCGATTTGTACCAAACCCTAACCCATTCGGTACAAACCCTCGACTAAGAATTAAAAAAATATATTTTTCAAAATATTTTGGAGTCACCACACGATCAAAACCGAAAAAAAATATAAGTTAGAATCAATGGGTTGGTTTATTCTAACCTAGCTACTAGTCTGCAAAAAAAATGATTTGAAACCAAATTTTATAAACCAAGATTTTGGATTCGATGGCTATTCTATTAAAACTATATAGTTACCATTAAAATTCATAACTTAAAATTTATCCTTTTAATGCTCAAAATAAATAAATAAATAATTCAAATTTCATGAATTTCTATATTTACAATTCTATTTACAAATCAATAACAAAATCACTTAATATTTAAACTTAACTAATTAATTCAAAATTTACAAGATAACGAATAAAAATAATTTTTTAGATTTTATGTTACCATGAGGTGTCTACATACCCTAATCGGATCAGACAAATGTAGTTCTTTTTAAAAAAAAAAACTTTAATTTGTTGGTTTCTTATAATTTTTGGAACTCTTTTCATTTTAGGTTCTTTAAATTTTGAGATTTTAAAAGAAAATCAAGAATTTTTAGATATAAACCTACAAGGTGTCAAATTCATTTGTATTTAAAAAAAAAAAAAAAGAAAACTAAATTTTCTAAATGACAAAACATTTTACAAGCATGTTTCCTCTTTTTTCATTTTTTTCCTTTTTATAATAATAATAATAATAATAATATACACTTACCTAGTCGGACTTAGAGCTGGAGTCGGTTCGAGTTGTCTGGAGCTCCATCAAGTGGGTCGTTGGAGTTAGTCAGAGACGGTTGGAAATTTAGAAATTCACTATTTAATAGTTTTGAAGAGCCCAAACTTGTCAAATTGATCAAATGAAGGGTGGTGAGTGTCCTAATGGTGGTTTTTTGGTTCGAAAACAACCAGAAATGGTGGTTATGATCTTCACAAGCGGCGGCGGTAGTGGTTCTTGACTCGGAGTGGTAGCTGAGTTCCTAAGATCAATCTAAAGCTTCCAAAAGATAAATCAAGAACTCTTAGTGCTTCCTATCACACTCAATTCATCCGAAAACTTCCTAAATCTATTGAATTCGAAAATTTCGAATTTGACCAAAATTTCCTGATCTTGGATTCAAACTTCTTTAGGTGTTTTTGCTTATTTCTGATTATTGTGGATGATGAGAATGATGAATTCAACCTCTATTTATACTAATCAGAGGTTGAATTAAGTGGAAATTTGATCAACTTCGAAGAACAAGTGCGCACACAAGTTTAGGTTCCCAAGCTTGATTGATCATGTTTTTGCAATTTTCAAGCGTAATTGACCTTGGAATTTTTTCAAGCATGTTTAAATGAATTTAATTTGTGATCTTTGAAGCATAAAATCGTTGGAACAAGTCGAATTTTGGAAATTCTTCCACGTGTAAAATGAGTGTGCATGCCATTTTCAGTCCCAGATTCAAGTACCAAAATTCAATTGTTGGAACCAAAATTTGACTCAAAATTGTAGCGTCTCGAGTGTTCTTTAGGATCCCCTCCTTAATTTTGCAAAGAACAAATGGGAAATTGGTAAAAAATGGCCTTGAAAATGGCCATTCGCGCGTGAAAACTGGGTTTATAGCACGTACGTTGTGATTGGCCATGCATAAGGACACATGGCTGTGCGAAAAAAAATTGCGTTATCCTTCTGTGTGGATTGAACTCCAGTCTTATGTGTGTGTGAGCTTTCGTTTTACCAACAAGCCATTTGGCTTGTGCCTCAATTTCTTTTGCACTCAAATTGTATTTAAGGCTTCCAAAAATTTAGGTCTAATTAGATAAACCTAATTTAATTAATTCCAAAATAAATTTATAATAAAAATTAGTATTATATCAAGCCCAAAAAACATTTTACAAAATTATTATTTATTATATATGTTTCTTTTTTTTCTTCTTTCTCTTTTTTTTATTTTTTATTTCTTTCCTTTCCTCTTTCCTCTTTTTTTCCCTATACCTTTTTTTTATAGTGTTCATAACAATTTGCGGGCTTAACATAATATTAATTTTCATTATAAATTAAAGCCTTAAATGGGTAAAATTGGGGTATCTACAGCCACCCCTCTTTGTGGTGAAGTTTGTTAAAACTTTACCATAAAGATAAAAAGAGACCCAATTTTTACTTTTTTGAAAACTTATGGCCAACCTGTAAGTAAAAGCAATGCCTATGCAAAATGACCACTGGGGTTGACTTGACTGAGAAGGTGATGGTCTTACGATCCGAATCTTGGAAAGGCGATAACGACTTTCAATGAAGTTACTAAATTGTGGAAAGTCATCTCCCCATATCCACTAGAAAAGGCTCAAACGAATTTCGGCTCCAATTTTTTTTTTTTTTTGTGGACTTGGGTGTGCTTCGCGTCCTTTCTTTTTTTCTGATAAATTAAAAGAATGGGCACCATCTTGAAAGGATGGATTTAAAAAAGGTGTGAAAGGTTGCTAGATTATTTGTCGAATCTAAGCTTGGTTGAGGGTGCTAAGCCATTTGTCAAACCTCGGCTTGGTTGCTAGATTATCTACCGAGTCTAAGCTTGTGAAAAAGAATTGGTTTGCCATCCATCTTTCGAGTATGGGCTTACAAAAAAGAATTGATTTGCCATCCATTTGTCGAGTATGTCCTTACGAAAAAGAAATAGGTTGCCATATATCTGTCGAGTATAGGTTTATGAAAAAAAATTGGTTTGCCATACATCTGTGGGTATGGGCTTACGAAAAAGAAATGGGCTACCATCCATCTGTCGGTATAGGCTTACAAAAAAGAAATGAGATGCCATCCATCTATAGGTATGGCTTATGAAAAAGAAATGGTTGCCATCCATCTGTCAAGTATGGGCTTACGAAAGAGAATTGGGTTGCCATCCATCTGTCGAGTATAGGCTTGCAAAAAAAAGAAATGAGTTACCATCCATTTGTCGAGTATGGGCTCACAAAAAGAATTGGTTTGCTCAAAAGTTTTACAAGAAGCTTTTTAACCTTACACAGCTTTTACCATAATCTTTGAAAAGATAGTCGTCTGGTATTGTGTTCATGAATCCCATTAACACCGGCCTTGCATCAGCCTCAATGGTACCCTTTCTTTGAGCTTGTTTCCTTTTATACATTGTTCCAAAGCTTCATTTGTCTTACAAGAACTGGTTATCCCTACATAGTTTAGCTTTCTTAAGCAAAAGTTAATCCTAGAATGATACATATGTTTTTCAATTTTATGATATGCTTAAGTTTTTCACTTGTGTTTGGACAAAAGTTGGGAAACTTATCTTTGTAGGTGGCTTAATCAAGAATCGAACCAACTTAGAGATTTTCGAATATATCTGCTTTGCTTGTAATTAATGAAAATAAAATCAAATGAACACCAAAAATGGCAAGCTCTTCATTGATTAAGCATAATACATTTTTACAACATTTGAGTTTACAAGGTCCTTTAATTCTGGACCATCCATTTGAGATAATATCAATGCCCCACCTATTAACACCTTTCTTACTATATAAAGGCCTTCATAGTTTGGTGTGAACTTTCTTCTAGCGTCTTATACATTAGAAAGCACTTTTCTTATCACCAAGTCACCTTTTTGGAAACTTTGCGTCTTGACTTTCCTATTGAACACTCTAGTCATCCTTTGTTAGTATAACTGCCCATGACACATAGCAGTCAACCTTCTTTCATCAATGAGGTTTAACTATTCGATCCTCTATTTTACCCATTCGGCTTCTTCAAGTTCAGTCTCTGCTAAAACTCAAAGTGAAGGTATTTCAACCTCTATGGGTAAGACGGCCTTAGTTCCATGTACTAAGGAGTAGGGTGTTACTCCAATTGACACTCTAATTGAGGTTCGGATGGGAGCATTTCATGCCAATCTTTATAGACAACAGTCATTTCTCAACAATCCTTTTGATATTTTTGTTGGCGACTTTGACTGCCCCATTCATCTGTGGACGATATGGAGTGGAATTTCGATGTTTTATCTTGAATTGTTAACACGGTTCAATCATCACTTTGTTATTTAAATTTGTACCATTATCAGCAATGATACTTTCTAGTGTTCCATATCGTGCAACAATATCTCTTTTGATGAATCGTGTCACAACTCCTTTTGTCACGTTGGTGTGTAAAGAGGCTTCCACCCATTTGGTGAAGTAGTCAACCGCAACTAAAATGAAATGATGCCTGTTTGAAGCCTTAGGTGAGATTGGTCCAATCATATCAATTCCCCATATCGAAAAAGGCCATGGTGCCGACATTGGTTGCAATTCTTTTGGAGGGGCTTTCAACTTGTTCACATATACTTGGCATAGGTGGCAATGTCTCACATGCGTAATACAATATGATTCTATGGTCAACCAAAAATGCCCCAACCTCATGATCTTCTTAGTGAGCATGTACCCATTCATGTGAGGTTCGCATACCCCCTCATGAATTTCCTCCATAAGTTGCTTAGCTTCTTTCTCGTCTACCCATCTTAATAGAGTTGCATCAAAAGACCTTTTGTACAATGTGGTTCCGCTTAGCAGAAAATGACTTGCCAATTGTCTTATTGATTTTTTATCCTTCTTTGTGGCGTTTTAAAGGTAGTTGCCTTCTTGGAGGAAAGATTTGATGTCATGAAACCAAGGTTCGGCCAGTTCAATGGTAGCATAGAATGCAGGTTCATCTTCTATTTGGACTTGCAAAGGCCATATTTCCATCCCTTTGGTGAGTTGGATCATAGAAGAAAGGGTAGCTAAGGCATCGGTAAATTGGTTTTGGGTTTTAGGCACATAGGTGAAGGACACTTCTTTGAATTTGCCTGCCAGTATTGCTAAGTAATGATGATAGGGAATTAGTTGGGGTCCTTAGTTTTGAATGCTCCTCGAGTCTGAAAGACAATAAGTGAGGAGTCTCCGAATACTTCCAGTTCCACAATTCCCATGTCCATCACCATCTTTAAACCGATAATGCAAGCCTCGTATTTAGTTATATTATTAGTATAGGGAAATGTTAAATTTAACTGATGGGTGGAATTGATCTTTTTTCGGGTGAAATTAGAACTGCCCCGATCCCACATCCATATACATTGGCTGATCTATCAAAGCACAACTCCCATTTGGGTGGTTCATGTTTTGTGTCTGTTTCGGTTACCCAAATGCCTTCATTAGGAAATTGATCTTACTCCCTGAGTTCATCATCTTCAATCGAACTTTCAACGAGTTGATAGGCTAAAGCTTGTCCTTTGAGTGAATTTTGACTTACATATGTAATGTCAAATTCAAAGAGTAAAATTTTCCATTTAGATACCTTCCCAATTAAAACTGGTTTATCTGCTAGGTATCTCAAAGGGTCGTGTTTTGTGATGAGTTCAATTGAGTAGAAAAGTGCATACAGCCGAAGTCAGTGCATGATCCAAACTAATGCACAACAAGTTCTCTCGACTTCTAAGTATTTCTACTCTCTATCCGTAAACTTTTTACTTAAGTAGTAGATAGCCCTTTCTTTTCCATATCGATCCTTTCATCCTAACACACATCCTATGGATTCAGGGAGAAGTGCCAAATATGGAAACAAGGGTCGTCATGGTGTTGGAGTTACCAGTACCAGTAGATTCATCAGATATTGCTTGATTTTATTGAACACGTCCTCACATTCTTCATTCCATTATATCTGGGCGTTCTTTTTTAACAATTTGAACAACGGACGGCACTTGTCGATCATTTGGGAAATAAACCGATCGATGTAATTTAACCTTCCCAAAAGGCCCCTGACCTCTTTTAATGTCTTGGGAGGAGGTAAATCTATGATCGCTTTCACTTTATCTGGGTTAATTTCAACTCCCATTCGACTGACCATAAACCCTAAGAGTTTTCCTGATGTTACTCCAAAAGTGCACTAGTCAGGGTTCAACTTTAATTGAAATATTCTCAATCTTTCAAATAGCTATCTTAATACGTCTACGTGATCTTCTCCCTCTTTTGTCTTAGCAATCATATCATCGATGTATACTTCGACTTCCTTGTGCATCATGTCATGAGTATTTCTAGCATTGCTCGCTGGTAAGTTGCACCGGCATTTCTGAGACTAAAAGGCATCACTTTGTAACAAAAAGTGCCCCAAGCAGTGACGAATTTCATCTTAGTTTTGTCCTCTTTCACCATTCGTATCTAATTATACCCTAAGAATCCATCCATAAATGAGAAAAGATGGCTTTCAGCAGTGTTGTCCACCAAAATATCTATGTGAGGTAATGGAAAGCTATCTTTTAGTGTTACTTGGTTCAAATCTCGAAAGTCGACACAAATTCTAACCTTCCCATTCTTTTTGAGAATCGATACTATGTTGGCCACCATTCCGAGTAATCTGATACTTCAATGAAACCTACTTCGAGTAGCTTTTTCACTTCTTCGTTGATCTGTAACAACAAATCTAGCCTAAAACTCCTCAATTTCTATCTTTTGGGTTTAATGTCCTCCTTGGTTGGCAGTTTATGAACCATAATCAATGGATCTAAACCAGGCATGTCATCATATAACTAAACGAAAACATCCAAATATTCAACCAAGAGTTTAGTCAAACCGCCTTTCTCCTTTTCAGGCAAGTTTCCCTCAATTTTCAAATTC
Organism: Combretum micranthum; assembly: GCA_024138025.1. NCBI lineage: Eukaryota > Viridiplantae > Streptophyta > Magnoliopsida > Myrtales > Combretaceae > Combretum > Combretum micranthum. The sequence goes on from JAMXBD010000215.1 coordinate 859,532, forward strand.
CTGGGCCTCTCTTCTATTCCCAGATAAATCATCTCAATGGGTTCTAAGGTTTCAATTCCTCCTTGTTCAAAGTTTTTCCAGTTTTCCTATGTTCTATCTTGATAATCGACATCATCATCTTCATTGACTAACCCATAGGGACGGAGGTGAAATTGATATTTTCATTAATTAGAGGCGTAAGATATCTCCTAACTTCATCACAATGATCGAATCTGGACAAATATAAACGATGAATATATGAGCATATGGAAAGAGAAGAGAAATTTAGAAGAAAAAGACTTTCATTGATATGGAAGGTGTTCGGTTATACTTATTTAAGCGTATCACAAAAATAGAAAAACATAACAACATCCCAATCACGGGATCAACCCTTACTGTTCAAAGCCTCCTTATTTGCCGAAGTGATCTTAGCAACATCTAGTTGTTGAATGTGGTGATGCTTTGGAAAGGAGTCTTTGATGTGCGGAATCTTGATGGTCGGATCGTATTCCCTATCTATCTTTCTTCTTCGAATTGCACTTTTCATTTCCATTACCTCAGCCGGGGTAGGAGAGTAGCCCAACCCAAAAGTCACAACATGAGTTTTGTAAACCCCAGTTTTCCTAGTAGTCAAGTAAACTCCGGGAACCAAAAAGCAAAACCTTAAATTGGTCTAGTTCAAGCTTAGTGAGAAAAGCTTAGAAACCCTAAATCCAGCTTTTCTTCGGTTTCATAACAAAAGAAGTTTTATAAAATAAATTAATGTGAATTATTGTTTTAAAGTATATTTCAAACCTTAGAAAGTTTTAATTTTCGAAAATTTTCCATTCCGGGCCTTCCCGAGCCCCATTACGGAAAAACGAGCCTCGGGACTAGAAACTCAGAAAAATATTCCGGAATATTCATTAAAACCAAAATTTTATAAGGATTTCAAAAATATAAGTTTTATAATTTTCCAGGCTATAAAAATTACAGTTATAGCCTTTTCCCGTATTTTCTTTACTACCGGTAAAGTAGATGTCTTGTCTGCTATTTACCACTATTCACAAGTATAACCTACACTACACACTACCTATACCCTATTCTTACATCCTTGCAACTACTCATTATATTTTCTTTTCCAAGAAAATTTTGTTTCTTACCAAATTATTACATTTTATTACATAAATTACAAATTTAAATAAAATCAACTCACTCTCTCTCTCTCTCTTCTCTCTCTCTCTCCACCCCCCACCCCCCCCTCCATTTCCCCCTCTATTTGTTTTATTTTTCCTCTTTTAATACAAACAAACCCTAATATACTTAATATATAAACTCATTTTCATTCTCTCTCTTCATTTTTACTCTTTCAAATTTTTACAAAGTGGAAAAACTCTCTCTTCTCTCTCCCTCTCCTTGCCGTGACACTCCCCCTCCCTCATACACACACAAGTTCATTTCTTCTCCATTTCTTCATCAATTCTTTCCTTAGGTGATATTTTCAAGCTTTATTACCACATAATCTTGTAATGGCAAGACTATTCTTGTGTGTTTTCACTTTAAATCCCCATGAGCAAATGCTAGGGATAAGAAAACACTAATACATGAATATCAAGCCATCACAAGAGTAGATCTTGTGTTTAATGAGTTTTTGTTGAAGTATTATTATGTTCATGCATATAAAAGTAGAGATCTTGCATGAAAAATATATGTTCATGTCTTTAAACTCATTTTCATGCACTATAAGTAGTAGATCTAGCATTTAGACACTCATATTTTTCTTGACATTCATGTTCATATGGATATTTTGTGTTTTCATGCATTAATGTTCATAAAGGCTTAGTCTTGTATATATAAATGTGATAGTTGGTAGATCTTTATGAAGATAAGACAAGAAACTTGAAAAGAAGAGGTTTTTGTTAGAAATGTTCAAAGGAAAATTCGTATGATTTTCAAGACCTATTTTAAAAACCCTTGTAACCACTTTGAAACTCATATTTTATATGAAAAATGAAGGGTATAAGTAATAGGTATCATTAAGTAATGATTTTTATAAGTTGAAATGAGTTTGGATATGAGTAATGTGTTAAACAAGTAGTGGAATTAAGATGAAAATTTTGAGTTAGTGTTCAACTTGTAAAATTCGTAACTTTGGATGATGCCTATGTAAACACCTAGTATTCAAGCTCAAAATGAATGTTTTATGTGTTAAATGAAGTCCTTAGGTAATGGATATAGCAAAGCCTTAAATTTTGATGCATTATATAAGTTTTCTCAAAGGAAACATACAAGAAATGGATTTTTCCAAAATTCGGATTTTTGTAAAAAGCCTATTTAAAAACATACTTGCAAAGTGAAAAATGTAAGTTTTTATGTGGAAATGAAGGTCTTGGATAATATAGATGATGAAGACTCATTTTTATTTAGATAACAAGGAAATTCTAAGAATGAAATCCCGAAACACTAATGAGATGCCAAATTTGGAAAATTGGATTTTCAAGAAGTAGTTATTGTTAGAGTCTTGTAAGATTTAGGAGTTCTCAAAATTTTCATTGTCAAAAATCATCAAGATCATGCATATATTGGACTCATCACATGTCATTCATGTTAGGAACTCATTCATATTTTATATACACATGAATCATCAACTAGATACATTTTGATCAAGTGCAAAACAATTTTTCGGAAATGGAAAAGGTTACAGATCAGATCTGATCCCTCTGTTCCATGACCTAAATGTTTTCAAAACTTGAAAATAATATTAGAAATAGATAGATCTTTCGAAGTAGATAGAAATCGATATAAAATTTGCGAAATTCCGAGTTAAAATGACCAAGTTATGGCCGTTTTAAGTTGGAACTTCCGCAAATAGCGAGAATCACGATTTTGTTTAGTTTTGATACATAGTTTGAATTAGTTAAGTGATGAAGTTCTCATTAGGGTATTCTTATTTGGTAGGTAATCCCGAGACCGACGAGTCCCTACCACCCGATTATTACTACTAAGAGACCGGCGTACCATGGCCGAGTGAGTATCACTTCCAATTTCAATTATTGCTTGTGATTGTAATGATAGCTGCACTAGTTGCTAAGCAAAGACAAAAATGAATATGCATGATGGGGTTATTTGGGAATTATATTTGTCTGCTGTTGTTATGTGAAGTTGAATTTAAAGAATATCGAAGCCGGGTGATAACTCATTGTTTGTATAGAAGAGTTAGAAATGATTGTCTGGGTATTGCTTGATCACTTAAAAGAATTGGTTTAACTGATTATTAGACATCAAAGATAAACTTGAACTCATTCATATCACGATGGGGATGGAGCATTAGCATTTGTTGGTTTTTCGTGATCCATAAAACGAATATGTTGGTTAATCGTGATCCATAAAACGAATATATGAGTTGGTTGACCGTGAGCCTAAACGGCGTCGTACCGCAGGATTCGTTAATCTGCTAACCCGGGATGGAGGGCATAAGTTCATCCACATATAATTTCCGGCTGGTCATATGTTTGTTGAAATCACGTGTTTGATGCATTTCACTTGATTGATTAATCACTTGGTTGAATGTTATGTTGTAATTGCGATATAGAAGTTTTCACTCACTAAGCTAGTGTAACTTACGCCCCTATAGTTTTTACTTGTTGCAGCACGAGTTCTTTGGCTTAGGCCAAGGCAGGTTACAGCTCAGGTACAGGAGCTAGGCGTTTCCTTTAGAAGTTGTATTCAGTTTTGTTTAGACTTCCACAGGAAACCGAAAAGACTCTGGATGACTGTAATGGACCTTTAATATTCTTTTGCAAGGGAATGCCCCTTAGACTTTGTAACTTTTATGTATGTGTTTTGATTTATTATCTAAGGCTACGGAATGCCGCATTAAACTTATTAACTCCATTGAATAGAGTATTCTATTATCATAAAGGGACGCCTTACATCTATACAAGACTCCCGAAGGACTCGGATAGTAATTCGAGAGTCTTATATGGCATGTGGCGGACTGTTACGTTTAGGATACCCCTCTGGGGCGTGACAAGTTTCCTTTTCTTTATCTAGTACACAAACTTCCTCAAAATTTGGAGCACAAAGTCTTCTTCCCTTTCTTTCTCGATTTAAGGAATTGCTATTTCTTTTTATATGGCGTAGTCCTGCTCGCCCATAACAATGTTAATCTGGCCATTTGCTATGAATTTTACCCTTTGGTGCTGACATGAAGGGATTGTACCAGCGGCATGGATCCAGGGTCTTCCTAGTAAAAAATTGAATGTTCTTGGAATATCCAACACCTAGAAGGGTATGATGAAGGTTTGTGGTCCAATGATGATTTCCAACTCAATTTCTCCCACAGTCTCTCTTTTGGAACCATCAAATGCCCGGACAGTAGTGGAGTTAGGCTTAATGTTTGACGGATCTATTTCTAGCAAATTTAAGGTGGCCAAAGGGCATAGATTGAAGGAGGACCCATTGTTGATGAGAACTCTTGAGACAATCTTATTGTTGCTCTTTACTAGTATAAACAAGGCCTTGTTATGCTGCCCTCCTTCTTCCTCCAATTCCTCATATGAGAATGTGATTTGACTCCTTGCAAAAATAGAATTAATTACATGCCCGATAGTGTTTTCAAATGTGCCTTTGGGAATCTTTAATTCTTTTAGAACCTCAAACAAAGCTTCTCAATAGGCTTCAAAGCTTACTAGTAAACTCATAAGTGAAATTTGGGCAAGTGTTTTAGCCAATTGCTCCACCACCTTAAACTCACTTGCTTTCATCAACCTTGCAAGTGCTAACTTCTCCTTCTCTTTCTCTCTTTCCTCTTTGTCTTGATGAGACGGTTCCTTAGTCATGTTCCTTTCGCTTGGGTCATAGATTTTTCCTAATCGAGTGAGACAGCTGATCATTGACATGGAAGCATGATTGACTGCTCGGTAATCAAAAGGAACGGCTTTGTAATTACTTAAAGCAATTAGTATATGAAAATTGTAGTGTTTAGGCTTTGAAGTGATTGCTTATTCTTCATTTTTAGACCACTCGATCTTGATATATCTTGGGACTTCTTCAATCATTCCTATGAATCCTCCTCCATTAGGTTTTTTTCGGGTATTCTTATCAGCTTCTTCAAACTCTGGGCCCCATCCAATTGTTGGGGAATCAGCATAAATGCGTTGTTCGAACCAATTGTCCACCAGATATTGATATTTTCTTACTTCTCCCAAAGTTCCAACAATCGGGTCTTCTACCTGGTACCTTTCCCATAACTCTGTCTGAGTACTCTGCTTCCTCAGCTTTGGGATTAACATTTCCATGATGTCCTTCTTCTTGAAGATCGCGTCTTGCAAAAGTTGGTAGATGGCTGATTTGGTCTTAGTACGATCTCTCATATTAAGTAGAAAATGACACATCTTTCGAAGATTCCATGCCACTTATTCTATTGTGATGGGTAATTTATCCAAATTCACTTCGGACTTTGGAGTTTCAATAGTGATCATGTTGATTGTGTGACCATGATTTGGTAAAGGATTGGTTGAGACATTTGGAGTTTCCACAAAATCCAATTGGATGATCTTGGCATCAATGAGATCTTGGATCTTGTGTTTGAGCCTCCAACAATCATCTGCAGAATGTCCTATTTGCCCAAGATGGTAGTCGCACTTTAAATCAAGATTAAAATTTTTGGGCTTATAACCCTCTCTTGGTACCTCAACATTGATTAAGCTATCGGCCCTTAACTTGGCCAACACTTGACTGAGTGGAACCGAAATTTGAGTAAACTTTCTTTTATCACCGAAATGAGGTTGTTGGTATGGGACTATTGTTTGCAAGTTTGAATTTGAATTGGTTGCCAAAACAAGAGGATGAGATGGCCTAGCAAAATCTGAAGTGTTGACCACGCTTACGGTCGAATCCTTTCCTTTGTATGGGGTAGTCTTTGACATTGGGAACTTCCTTTTAGACTGCAGTTTCCTAGTTGATACTACATTTTCAATTCTACATCCAGCCACAACCACTTCAGAAAAGCTAGCTAATGCGTGTCCCACAAGATGTGAGAAAAATGATTCATCCAAAGTATTGATAAAAGTGAATGTCAAATCTTTTTCAGAAAATGGGGTGGTGATTCTGGTAGCTAAAGCCCTCCACCATTGGACGTATTCTTTGAACAACTTATCTTTCTTCTTTTTCATGTTACTTAGATCCCAAACTGACGATGCTTTCTCATTGTTGAATTTGTATTGATTGAAGAATTCCCTTGCTAGCTTGTCCCAGGTGTCAATTTCCTGAGGATTCAATTGGGCATACCAGGCCAGTGCCGATCCCATGAGACTATCCTGGAAAGTTTGCACCATCAACTTATCAAATTTTACATATTACCCCATCCTTCGCACGTATAATCTTGTGTGCATGTTAAGGCAACCAGTCCCATCATATTTTTCAAATTGGGGTGCCTTGAACTTTTCTGGAAATGCACCTTCCTTAAACTATGGTAAGTTTGAGATTGCAAATTGATCAAAGCCATCGAATGTCTTCATTTTTTCAAAGAATTTTCTCTCCATTTCCTTAGGTTGAGCCTCGAGTTCCTTCTTGAATTTAGCAACATTGAATTGATTCGGGGTTTCATCACTGTCAAAGGGTTGACCATCAATTCCCTTCTGTGTTCCTGAAAATCCTTCCTGCGGTGCAGGAACCTTGAACTAATCGAATTCTAGTTAAGGTTTGCATCTATTTAGCAACCTTAAGTAACATTTGCTCCATCTAGTTAAGCCTTTGTTATTTGGACTGATTGGAGATATTGTTGCTAGAAGTAACCATCTTTGCATGAGACCACGTGTTAATGGGACTCCTTAGCTGTTTAGATGCTATCTTTCAAGACCTGGTAAAATACTAAAGCATCTCGTCAATATATTTTAAAAACTCACTTCTTGTTCTAGGAATAAATCAAAAAATGAATCATATGCTAAAAATGTAAGGATGCAACACACGCATGCAAATGGGGATGACGACTAAAGATTGTGATGAATCTTGAATACTTCATTGGAGTTGCATTTCTTTCAAAAAATAGGAGTCTAAAATCTCCATTATTACATTCTTTCTTCTCCTACTTCTCTTACACTTTTTTTTTCTTTTTCAAAAAGAGAAAAACATTACATAAAGATTCCTAAACTAGTCTTCTCACTTTGTTTGGGCAGATGACTTTTTCTTCCAACATGCGAATTTTCTTCCTAGCCTATTTCAGTTCTACTTCTAAAGACAAAATCTTACTTCTAGCTTCCTAAAGTTTGTAGGTCAGGCTTTGCTCTATTTCCTGTAAATCCCGGTAACATGCTTCCATACAAGCTGACATAGTTTCCATATAAGCAATAACTTCTAGGTTATGTTCAAGCAGTGTTAGATCAAGGATGTTAAGGTATTCATATTAGATGTCTTTCCTTCTCTTTAACTAACTGACTACATACCACCCGGTAGCCTTATACGTCTTAGTCTCCTTATTTCCTGGACCAATCTCATAAATGGGCTTGATCTCCCTATTATCCCATAATGCCTTGACTTGTGCAACCTTAGCTTTCAAGGCTACAAAGGTTTCGGTAGGATCCAAGTAATCAACCGTAACCTGCTCCAAATCTAGCCTGATGGTGATATCTTGTAGCATGTCGTATTATCTAATCATACTAGAGGGATAATAGCCTATACAGCCCAAAATAGCAATTAGACATTTGAACCAACAGGCTTGCCATAGGTAATCTTCAAGTCTCATGTCTTCTAAGATGGCAATTATTCTCTAAAGAGGTTCATCATCTTCGATATGGACTCGTTCGATGAAGGATTACATAAGATCATAGTTGGCACAAACAAAGGCCCCGTTAGCTAATTCCCGCCCATAGCATTTGGTGTAGCTGGAAAACCAAATCATCATCAATTGCATACTAGACTTAAAACTTCCTCGACCTTTGGACTTAATGTGATTTAGACTTTGGATTTGTTCACCTAACAGGGCAGGGATGTATGATCTGCTGGCCAAATATTGAGCAATGAGTTCAACAACCCGATAATGGATGAACAGGTTTCCATTAGGGAATAGAATGGTGGCAAAAGCAGTGGTTATGAAGGCATTGACCCTGTTTTCCTCCCATATGTCAAATGGTACATAAAAAGACTTCTTTTGTTTTGAAGTTATCAGGAGTTCCTAACCAATCCATTAAAGAAGATAACCTGATGCACGATTCATTGCAGTCCTTCATGGAGTCAACTATTGGTCCCCTTTTCACCCCCAAAAAGTCTAAAATGATATGGGCTGGGCTGCGAACAAGGTATGGAACATACATTCCTTCTAAAGTGGGTAGAGCTTGAAGCAACCTAGCATATTCTTTAATGGTTAAGCTTAAGACATGCTGACCCAAACGAAAAGCTACTTTTTTCGGCTCCCATAAGTAGGTGAGGGCTCAAAACATAATAAAGGGAGTCTGAACTCTTGGAAGGTAAAGAATTGGGCCAAGCCTATCTTTGATGAATGACTACTGCAATAGGCTGAAATTGACCATCTTTCGGTCTAATAGAAGCATGGGGTCTTTGAAAGCTTCTACACGGTGTTCTCTTATAAGGCGAGACCATAAACTGGTGCTGATATTGGCACTTGAGCTTCAAGACATCATTTCCTGGAGTAAATTGAAAATTACATTACATACAAATCGACTATACAACTATTTACAAGGGAAAGCCCTTTTTTTTTTGGAAATGCAACACATTTTTTCTTATTGATTCACCATAAAAAAAAATGTAGTCACCATCCCATGATAATGAATGCAAGATTTGGTGGGTTATAAAGGTTCCCTAATTTTAGCGGACCACGGGTAGACATTAAACCAGAATGGGAGGTCATTTCGTGAACCAGAGGGTGGAAAGCCACAGCCCTCAGACCCTACTTGCAACCTCCCTACCTAGGGTCCCAAGACGGCCTGGTTCTGATCGTATCTAACACACATTTCATGAAAATGAAAAAAAATACCTCAATTATTTACAGAAGCTCCTCTCTCTTTTTTTTCCTACATCACTTAAACAAAACATCAGTACAACTATTTACAAATTAATAGCTATATAAGTAATATACAAAAAAGGACCATGAAAAGGATAAACTTTAAATTCAAAATTTTAAGTGGCTAGCAATCTTTAAAAATATGTTAGTCCCTTGTGGAGTCGCCAAGCTGTCGAGCCTGGATTTTTCATTTTCTAGTTTCATTTCTCTTAATCCGATTTGTACCAAACTCTAACCTATTCAGTACAAACCCTCAACTAAGAATTAAAAGAAATATATTTTTGAAAATATTTTGGAGTCTCCACTCGATCAAGACCGGGAAAAAATATAAGTTAGAATCATTAGGTTGGTTAATTCTAACTTAACTACTAGTCTGAGAAAAGATGGATTTAAAATCAAATTTTATAAACCAGAGATTTTAGATTCGGGGGCTATCCTATTAAAACCATATGTTTACCACTTAAAATTCATAATGTAAAATTTATCCTTTTAATGCTCAAAATAAATAAATAAGTAAATAAATAAATCAAATTTCATGAATTTCTATATTTACAATTCTATTTATAAATCAATAACAAAATCACTTAATATTTACAACTTAACTAATTAATTCAAAATTTACAAGATAATCGAATAAAAAATAATTTTTTTAGACTTTATATCTCCCCGGAGGTGTTTACGTACCTTAATCGGATGAGACAAACATAGTTCTTTTTATAATAAAAAAAAAAATAATTTGTTAGTTTCTTTTAATTTTTGGAACTCTTTTCATTTTTGGTTCTTTAAATTTTGAGATTTTAAAAGAAAATCAAGAATTTTTAGATATAAACCTACAAGCTATCAAATTCATTTGTATTTTTAAAAAAGAAAACTAATTTTTTCTAAATGACAAAACATTTTACATGCTGTTTCTTATTATTATTATTATTATTATTATTATTATTATTATTATTATTATTATTATTATTATTATTATTATTATATATACATTTACCTGGGTGGACTTGGAGCCGGATCGGGTTCGGTTCGATCTGGAGCCGATTGAAGTGGGTCACTGGAGTTGGTCGGGGTTGAAAATTTAGAAATTCACCTATTTGATAGTTTTGAAGAGCCAAAACTTGTTAAATTGATCAAATAAAGGATGGTGAGTGTCATAATGGTGGTTTATTGGTTCGAAAATAGAAATGGTGGTTCCGATCTTCACAAGCGGCGGTGGTAGTGGTTCTTGACTCGAAGTGGTAGCTAAGTTCCTAAGATCAATCTAAAGCTTCTAAAAAATAGATCAAGAACTCCTGATGCTTCCTATCACACTCAATTCACTCGAAAACTTCATAAATCTATTGAAGTTGAAAATTTCGAATTCGACCAAAATTTTTCGATCTTGGATTCAAACTTGTTTGGTGTTTATTGATTTCTGATGATTGTGGATGATGAGAATGATGAATTCGACCCTTATTTATACTAATTAGAGATTGAATTAGGTGGAAATTTGATCAACTTCGAAAAACGAGTACGCATGCGAATTTGGGTTCCCGAGCTTGATTGATCACGTTTTTGCAATTTTCAAGCGTAAGTGACCTTGGAATTGTGTCAAGCATGTTTAAATGAATTTAATTCATGATCTTGGAAGCTTAAATCATTGGAAGGAGTGAATTTTGAAAATTGTTCCACGCGTGAAACGAGTGTGCACGCCATTTTCAATCCCAGATTCAAGTACCAAAATTCAATTGTTGGAACCAAAATTTAATTCAAACTTAACATCCCAAGTGTTCTTTAGGATCCCCTCATTAATTTTGCAAAAAAAAAGGGAAATTAGTCAAAAATGGCCTTGAAAATGGCCATTCGTGCGCAAAAACTGGGTTTACACATGCGCATCCCGATGAAAAAAAATTGCATTCTCCTTATGCACGATCAAACTCGAGTCTTCTGTGTATGTGAGCGTTTATTTTACCAATAGGCCATTTGGCCTGAGCCTTGATTTCTTTTGCACTCAAATTATATTTAAGGCTTCCAAAAATTTAGGTTTAATTAGATAAACCTAATTTAATTAATTTCAAAATAAATTTATAATAAAAATTAGTATTATAAGAAGCCCAAAAAATATTTTACAAAATTATTATTATTTATTACTTTTTTTTCTTCTTTCTCTTTTTTATTTTTTATTTATTTTCCTTTCCTCTCTCCTCTTTTTTTTTCCTATACTTTTTTTAATGTAATATTCATAACAATTTGTGGGCTTAACATAATATTAATTTTCACTATAAATTAAAGCCTTAAATGAGTGAAAATGGAGTGTCTACACTCATGTTCAATTCAAGAATATTTGAGTTGGGCTCAAGCCATTCAAGTATTTTATCGAGCAAACTCAAGCGTCATATTATCTAGCTTAATTGGCTCATAAGTCTAATCAAGCTTGAGTCGAGTGCAAATATTAATCGAGTTTGATATTAATATTATTTTATTAAATTATTTTTTAGTAATTCTTGCTTAAATGAGTTGATTGAGTTTATATAATGTTACATCGAACCAAACTCGAGTTTAGAATTTTAAGCTCAATTGAGCTTAAGAGCTTGAACTTTGAAATTTCAAGTCGAGCTCAAACTCAGCACTACATGTCTCAACGCAACTCTTTTACGGCCTAGCCAAACAAAAAAAAAAAGGTTAATCAAGTTGTTACATAAAATGTGCTCGAGGTTGTGTTCAACTGGAAATAGAAAGAAGAGTATTCTTTGCCCAACACAATCAAGAACATAACCGTATTTAGGGTTGTGCTAAAAACCTCTTTCACAGGTTCCATCACATGATGTAGACTACATGGGAATGGGCATGAATGTGTTGCTGTAATGTTGATCAACTTATCGCTCGGGATTTTAGTAGATTTTATTGACTTTTGAGATTTCTATAAATAGTATATTCTTGTATTGTATTTGACTCAAATTATGACTTTGATATTCAAGAAACTTCTCTTTGAGTTTCTCTCAAAACCTTCTTATCAATCAAGATTTTTTTTTTTTTTTGGCAAGTCTATTACTCTTTTTAATTTTAATGATTGTGGCAAGTACAAACATGATAGATCTTTGTGTGTAATATCAATTATTTACGAACGTTTTTAGAAATTTTTTCTTTTTGGTTCTTATTATCGATAAGTGAAGAACTATTTATCTTATTAACCTAGAATCTTAATTTCTTCTTGATATTGGGGCTTTTACCAATTAGTTATATATTTGTTCAATTGATGTCCTAGTTATCGTCCTCCTAAGTACATCATTATATAGCATCAAAGCACAGTTGTGGTTAGGGTTTCCCTGTTGTTGCTTGTGTCTAAGTGGTTAAGGTTTATGGGGAAATGTTAACATTGAATAGTATTAGAGTGAAATTGTTGCATAGTTGTGTAGGTGATTGAAAATTAAGGTTTACTATTATTGATACAGATCAACAACCTATTTAAGGCCAATCATTGTGATATCAATAGGGTATTTAAGAGAATGTGTGGTTGAATTTGAATAGAAGCTATAACTAGTCAATATTGTCATGGGATTAATTCTATAGAAATGAACATACTTGGATTTGATGGTTATGGATCTCTAGGAGAATATTTACATTCGTAATCTCAAGTTACCCATGTTATTGAAGAATTTTCATGCCCCATCCCTAGGTTAGGGCATGCAATTGCTTATCAATTTACTAAATTTACAAAGTTGTGATGGCAAACCATTATATTACAGCAAATCGTGGCTAATATAGTGAGGAAGACTAATGAGGGATATGAAAACGTACTAAGAATACTTAAGAGGGGAGGTGAGTTGAATATTTCCACTAAAAGCTCAAACAATTAATTTTAATGGGTAGATAAAAAATTAACTTTAAAAACAATGGATATACACTATAGATACAAGATGAAATTTTAAAAGAGATAAGAATAGAGAAAATTAATCTAATATAACGTGAATTCGCTAACTTCCTATTCTCCATGGTCGACCAATGCCAATCAAAGACTTCTCCACCACTATACTGATTGCACAAAATACGCTCAAGATGAGCAGTACACAGTTTTTACAACACACTTTGGAAATAAAATATTTCCTATCTCTCTCTAGATGTTCTACGATAAATTGCAAATAAATGAACAAGAACTAGAAATATTTTTTTTCTCTCTTCTTTTGATATACAAATTAATGAATAAGAAAACAAGAAAATAAATTATTTTTTTTTCGTAAATAACCGTACTTTTCGCACTTCTCTCCTACTAAATTTCCTAGGAAAAATATATATGTATGTATGTATGTATGTACAGCCTTCAAAAATTCATATGCTCATTAGAGACAACGTCTTTAAGTCGTCAAGCATTTAATATACTTCAATGGCTCTTTCCTGCCATATCGGTTTCAATATTTAAACTATTATGGGTGTCGCGCTTTAAATTTGCGCTCAATAAGTTTTTATTCCATTAAGCCTTAAATTCAAACAATCACACTTTAAGCTTTAACACATCGAGCCCTCGACGTAACCTCGATCAAAGCTAAGCAACTTTGAACTTTTTGTCAAGTCTTAGTGTTGAGTTTTCATGCCTTAATTTAAACTTGACGATCCCCTCGACAAGGTTATACATTTTTTAGCTTTGTCGAGCCTTGGTTTAAACTTGTCATACTCAAGCCAGTGGACTTGTCAAGCTCTCAACCACTAATTCTGCATTTTTTATTTGTCAAGCTTTAGCCTTAAACTTTGTCACGCCTTGAAGATTGAAGTTGTCTAGCTCTGACTGATACTGTTCCTGCTAAAACCTACATAAATTCCACAAGAATGGACAAACATAAACACACATATATATATATATATATATTTGACTAATTAAGTGTAGTTTACAATAATTGATTAGTTAATTGTGTATTATATTGTCTCATCAAAATCCATATTGAACACATAAGTTCAACAAGATAAATATGTTCTACCCTATTATCAGGATGAACAATATGAAAATTTGTTATCACTGAAGCAAGACAAATGATTGATAGAGAATATGCTAGCAAAGATGAAGTTCTCTTGAAGTGTTGTGAATTATATGAGCCTTTTGTGCACACCATCGTTAGATTCATGAAAGGTTTAAAGGTCTATTTGTTTCATTAGCATGTGGACAGCATGTAGAAGTTTTCAAACATACTTTTTTCATGAAATAGATATAAATGAAAAATAAATATTTTTTCTCATAAACATATCAAACAGACAAAATATAGATCAAATACAAATATATATGAAAAATAGACCCTAAATTGTGATGTTGTCAAAAAATTTGATTCTCATAAACTCATGACTTTAAAGGGAGATATCTATCACGCTTCAAGGGTATCCTAGTAGTAGCATATAATCCACCATATACACTATTACTAGTTTTACCTTCAGAGATAACATATTTTCAAACAAATAAGATCTTTCAGTTGCATCGACAAAAAAGGACAAATACATGTAAGCCATAATTTAGTAAAATAACTGATATCATGAGTCTTGAATATTATAATATTATAGACCATATTCATATTCCATAAGTCTTCAAACACATAAATTGATACTTCAGATACTATCTATTTTATAACTAAGAAATAAAATAAACTTATCTCGAATGTCCCAATTTCTTCGAGCTTCTAAATCTTACCGGAGACATACCCCTGGAAGAAACGAGTCAAGGTCATAGAATAAGTTTGAAAGGTCTTTAGGAGTGTGAGCAAAACAACGAGCTTAATGAATAACCAAATATATTACACATCAAGCAAGTTCATTAACTATCATGTGTAATGCAACAATCAAATAAATGCTCAAAATATAAGTCTAGAAAATCTAGAATCCAAACAGGTAAAGGATTCATGCCATCTCATCAGGGTTAAAGGACCATTAGTTGATGACCCACCTGCCTAGGAGAAACTAAGTATACAAGAAAATCAACGATTTCTCTTTTTAGATTATGACTTTAATTTAAGGGCATTTTAACTGACCATTTCATGCATTAATCTATAGAAACCGTCTAAGTATTAGTAATTTCAAAGTGATATCACGGGCGACACCCTTCATTGCCACTTCGTTCTCGTGGAACCGATGGAACAAAGATAATCTTATGTAGAACTATAAATCTTTTGTATAAAAAAACCAAGCATTAACAAAGCAACGAAATACTAATACGTAACAGGCTGTTGCACTTTTGAAATATGCAATAATGTAGTTCGTGTAATGTATGTTTGTTTTAATTATATAGCCAATATTTCTTAATCAAGGCTTAAGGTGATCATACATTACACACAAACATGCACCATGCTTTTCTCAAGTCATAGATAATTTGTATTATCTCACTTTGTCAACACAAACAAACAACTCATATCACATACTCAATAGACTTTCACATCAACCATATTATTATCTTTGCATTACATTTGTCACTAGTTACAAAGACAAACAATGTAATAGATCTGAGTTACTCACTTGCTCATGATGATCAGTTTTAATAGTCCTCAGGAAAATCCACAAACTGATTAGTATCACTTATCGAACGATCAGTTATATATCTATATAAATAAATCTTATTGGTTGTCTAAGTGTCCTAAAATCAGTTTTTATCTTTTCTAGTTTTATATATTTTTTTAAAGTTATTATTTGCCAATAACTAATAGTTTTTAAATATTTTATTTTTATCGAATAATTGTAGATTTTTGTGTTCAATAAGTCAGTATTTTATTATTGCCATCATTATTATTTTTATATCGTTCTTTAGTTTGACCACTTAATGGTAACTAATATCTATTTTCTATTTTTATTTTAATAGTCCCGTGTTCTCATGTCATGTTATTATTCATTATTTATGGAAATCACATTATTTTTAATTATAACTTATTCACATTTTCCACTCTTATATACTTATGTTCTAGTGTACAGTGGCTCGAAGGTCGCCAACTTACTTATGTACGCCACTAGCTTTGCCATGTACGTTACCGGTGTAAGGTTGGTGTATATATTGTTCATCATCTTCTTCTTCATTTTTCCGTTGCATTTTTTAGAGTTTTTCTCATCCTATATGTATTGTACTTGCATGTTTAATTATTTTTTAGTGTTTTTCCATGATCATCAGCTATTGTTCATGATATAATAACACATATAACATCTCATAATCATCATAATATGTGATTTTAACTTATATACATATCATGATGCACAAATAGATTTTTAGAGTTAGAGATTACCTTGTATGAGCTGAGATTGGGTTGTTAAACCTCCTTCCCAGATCTAACCCGATCCTATAGTTAATGAAAACATTGCTTAAGCTAATGTTTATTATACATACTAACTTAAAACGAATTTTACTTACCTTGCTCATTCACTTCCTAAGCTTTTATTTAGATCTTGTTGAAGCTTGTTTATATGGAATTGTATTTGTGTGTTTTGGGTTGCTGTTTTGGTGTGTTTATTGTGTGCTTTAAAAGCTTTGTTTTGTAGCTAATTATGAGAGGTTTTTTATAGGCAAAATGGTAGCAACTTGCAAGGGATGTTTTCGGTCAAGAGAAGAGAATTTGCTCTATCGAATTCTAACTTGATTATGGTTAAATTCCACTGTAGTTAATGGAGTATTAATTTAGGTGATTTTGATTGGTTTAACCTGAGTCAATTTGGCTTTGTTGGGTGCAAGTTTAGGCAATTTTCTTAAGATTCCAGTTGCTACAATTTTGAGAACATCTCAATTGCATATCATGCAAATTTTCCACCGAAATTGTACAAATAATAATATATTTTTAGTTAATTAATTATCTTAATTTTAGGATAGCTTATCAAGCTAAATATGTATATTTATATAAGTTATTTAGGAATTCTATCTCCAAAAATTTATTTAAAGCTTCTACAAAATTTATAGATTATCTTTAAGTTCAATTTTGAGTTTAAAGTTCACACAATTAATTATTTTTAGGGTTTTATCTCATACGATTAGGGTTTTCTAAGCTTAATAGGTCAATTTCGAGTTCAATCTCTAAGAACTTCATAATTTTCTAACTAAAACAATGGTATAATCCAAACATTTTTTTGAAATCTAGATTGTTAGTTATGGATCTGTGTTTATACCTATTGTGTATTTATAACTGTAACAGATCATCCTTAAATTATCGTTTTCTAGCTATAAGATTTATTGGTTATTTACTTTTTAATGCACTTAAAATCTTATCTTAATTATTCTTATATTTTAAGTTTTCAATACCCACTATGAAATCTTGTCTTTGGTATTTGTTACTATTTAGTGAACTTCGTTTTAGGGTTTGGAGTTATATATAGGTTCATTATTACTAGTAGCTTTATTTTAGAGTCTTTGTTGAGTCATATATTGACCTTCTATTTTTATATTTGTATTTCTATTTATTTTTACTAGTATGAAAAATTCTCGGGGTTTACAATATCCAAGCATCTAAGGGTGGAGGTGTCTATTTCTATTTCTAAGATAGTAAAGAAACGAAACTACTAAAGGAAGTAATAGCAAAAGATTCTTTAAAGAGCCAATTAAAGCAAGTTAGTATGGTTGTAGAGGAAAGAGTTGAAGTTCTTAATGAGTGCAAAGAGGATGGTCGTATAGAAGAAAATAGTGATCATGCTCTTGAGGAGAGCCTAGAGGGTAATTCTATGGCGCAAGTAGATATTATTAGTGGTGCAAACTGTAACATTAATAATGATGGTACAGAGGATGTCGGTGTAAGGGACACAAATATAATAGGAGATGTGCATTGTTGCATTGAGGTGGAGTCACATATCTGTGTAGTTGACCTAGAGGCCCTTCCGTTTACACTAAGAACTACCAAGCATTTTAGGTATCCCTATATCCATCTTCCTACATTTCATCCATATACTCTAATGTGTTGATGGGGTTGCCACGAGTTAAAGATTACTATAACTTTATTTGCCTTATGTAATCACATGAGTTGCTTGTTAATATTCATTGGAGTCTTATAGATGAATATATGCATTGAAAGAGTTGATTTTGTATGAATGATACCATCATAGAGAGGGTTACTGATATGGATCATGGTTCGCTTAGATCAATAACTTAGGTTAGAACTGAAGGATTGATGAACTTAGCCAAACAAATCTTTATGAATGAACAGGATGATACTGAGTTGGAGTATATACAGACATATTTTATATACTTTGGTAATGGGCATAATATAACATGGTTGAGTTTGGAGAAAAGACTTAACTTGAAAGGAAATTCATCAAAATTGCATATCATGCCCATGACAAAGACAATGATTGAAGCAGATGAAGAGAAACAAGCTACAATAGAGATTACCACCTCATCCCACCTGTGATGGCAATCACCCCATCCATAACGGTCGTGACCATGTCCATGAGCACGTCATCATCAGAGAATGTTAAGAAACGAGTGGATAACACCCTCCATCACGCCTGTGATCTTACCTGTGATCTAGCTTACGACCATGATTGCACCAATGATCTCATTGTCAACACAACAAATTTGGAGTCGAGTGTATCATGGCTCATAACCCACCTATGGTCAAAGTAAAGATGCCCGTGATTAGCTTTACTGAAGTGTTGTTTTGCAACTAAGGAGATCATGGCCTGAGTTACAGCCGTCATTTCACACTCTATTTTCGCTGTTTGTTTCCTATTTCATTTGTTTATCTTTTTTATTTTCCATATTTACCCTTGCTCGACTAGTAGAAGTATTTAAGTTTTGTTAGGGTGATGCATTAGAAGTTTTGCCATCTTAAACATTGTATTGTCCTTTGTGACTAATTACTTTAAGTAACATTGAGATTTTTCTTCTCATAATTATTCCTTGTTGTTTCTTTTATTGTCTATAATATCGATTGATTGGAAAGCTAGTTCAATTTTTGCTTTAGTGTTTAAGGATTGATCATTCATATTGTTTAATTTTCAATTTTTCACAAATCATAAAAACACCAAATTACACTACAAATCCATAGATTACAATATAATGATAAATCCGTAAAACATGCAGATTCTCCAATTCATATCATAAGCTTAAGGTTACGATCTTGGTATTAGAGCTACGATTCGACATGTGATAAATTGATAAGATTTGATTCTCATATCTTGTTGAATTTACAGTGGGTGTGGTTTTTGATAGAGATTACTTGTGGAAAAAGATAAGTTAGAGTTTGTTTCTTAAGAGATAAGTTTTGGCTATATTAAATTGCTTAAGGAAGAAGCAGGATATATTTCTCAATCGTACTATATGAGTTTGCATGGCTAGGATTGTGTGGAATTGCGAATTTTTTATATTGCATATTGTTAGAGTGTGATTATTGTGTGTGGTATTGTCACCTAGTACTTGTATGGTGTGATTGAAGGCTAAGGTTACTATTGTTGAGTAAAAGTATGGTTATTTGAATAGAAGCCATAATTAGCAGATATCATTATGGGATTGACACAAGAACTGAATTACTAAGTAAAAGGATGAATTTACCTGAGTTTGATGTCATGGGTTCCCAAGAGATTATTTAGATTAAGAGTTCTAGGTGGACTAAATTATTGGAAACTTTTGACACTCTAGTTGTTGATTAGGCTAAATTATTATCAAGAAATTAACTAGACTTGCAGGGTTATGGTAGCAAAATATTATATTAGAATGATCGTTGAATGGGTATCATGATGTTACTACATGGGGTCTTGTGAAAAGGCTGGTAAGGAGAAGATTTGCTCTACCCAATTGTTGGGATGAAACAGTATGAATCCTTAGTTGTGCTAAAACAAGGATCTATGAAAGTTAGGGAATATGCCCAATTGTTTAAGAGTCTCATGAGGCATAGTGAATTACTTGAGCCTCTTATATACATCATCGATAGATTTAGGAATGGCTTGAATTATGGCATCGCTAAGAGTGTTGGTTCTTAAAGTTTTATATCATTAGAGGATGCTATCCAGACTACCATATTAGAAGAATTCTCGATTTTAATGTCTAATCTAACGGAAAACATAAAACTGCCAGGGCTACAAAGGTAACTAACTCGCTAGATGATTGTGTCGAGCTTAATTGTTTGGTTGAGGAAGATAGTGGTGATGTTCATGACAAGGGTCTAGAAGATGATCATGCGATGCAGGTGGACATTATTGGTGGTATAAATCATGAAGTTGATGACACAACAACAAATCAAGACTTTTACGGCAAAATCATAGAGGCGGTTTTTATTTTTGCCTCTAGTACAATAGCACTTTTTTTTACGGTATATGTAGAGGCTTTTTTAATTTCGCCTCTACATAGAGGCAATTATAGGCAAAGATTAAAACCGCCTCTATGTAGGGGTATAATTAGTGAAATGGAGCAGAGGCGGGAATTGGAGACAATATTAAAAGGAAAAATAAATAAAAATGAAAAAGAAAGAAAAGAGGGAAAAAAAATCCTCTTCATCATCTTTACCCTCCCATTTTCACTTTACCTTCCTCTTTGTTGGGTTCTTCTTCTCTGGTTATTTTGCTCGCCCCGGCCACTGCTTCTTCCTACGGTGCTCTCTCTCACTTAAGGTGCTCTGTTTCACTCTCTCTCTTTCTATCCATCAAATGGGGTATGTAATTGATTAGTCTTTGTTAGGGTTTATCATTTTCATCGTACCTCGTAGATAAATACTCCATATAAATGCTTATAGTTATAGCCAGAAGTACACAAATTGTTATCATGCATTCAGGAGTTCTCATTGTTGTGATTATAGTTGTAAAAGTAGTGTTTATATAATTTACTCATGCACACTATTGCCTTGTATGGTTCCAGAGATGTTCTATTTCAGTGATTAATGTAAGTTTTTGGGTTGAGTTTTTAATCGGTAACTGCATTTTGAGATGTTTTTGTCGAGTTTTACCGACATTACAAAAGTTAATTCTATTGAGGTCCTTTTGATTCTAAATTATGATGTTTGATGTTGAAAAAAAGGGAAAGAGAAAAAGGTAGGGAAAGGAAAGTCAAATGCTCACTTACTTCTGTCATCATCAACCCATTGTAACGGGATGTAACGTAATGTAACCAAACCTATGTAAAAAGAAACAGTTGTTGTTATCTACTTTAATTTATTTACTCTTTTTATCCATGGAAGACATCATTCTATTTGTTTCGGGTTAGGATATCACGGCTTTGAAAATTTATATATTAAGAAATAGAGGATAATCCAAGGATGATTCAAATTGCTCTGTTCCATTATTCAGTGTGTGGTTTAGCAGGAGGACTACGATAGATATAAAATGGATTTAAAGTTTGTATTTTTTAGGTTGGATGCTTTTGATTCAGCACCTCGTGTTCCATATATAATAACTTTCCTCATATATTTTTTTCTTTTCTAGTCTTTGGGCATATCATTGAATATAAATCACTTTACATTATTGATCAACTTAATATAAAAACATGATTTTTAGCTCACCATAATGATATTTTTTTGTCATCACTATCCTTAAGAATCGAGTTTTATATATATAGGCTTGTGGTGTACTAAAACACTATATTCGTTTAAAGATTTTGCATTTTAATCCAACAATTGTTTCACTTTTCTTTTGAAAGACAAGGGATTTCATACATAATTATTTAGATCAAATTTCATATAAAAATATACATAATCCAATTTTAAGTTGATTCTAAAGTTTCAATCATTGTTGCTGAGTTTTATACCTTGCTGATATTAAGTTAGAAGTCTACAAATGGGCTCGGTTATTTATGATCCATGTAATTAATATTTTCCCCTGATAGAGGAATACTCTCATGCTACAGCTCCTAGAAGAAATTTCTTTAGCACTATCATCACTTGTCATATAGAGATGCTCTTTATTATTATTCATAGATATTAGAGAGCCTTCGATGTCCTAGACTCAACTTCCTGCACTAGAAAGATGTATATGGATTGATGATGTTGTCACATAACTTTTTAATTGGGTTTTTGTTTAGTATTCTTGATGTTCTGTATTGACTTGGAAGAACTAAATAATCAATGTTTGTGGTTAGATCTGGCTAAGGTCTAATTGGTTAGGATGTAATCAACTATGTTGGATAAATGAATGGAATGAAGCACAGCTTTTATCATTTTCCGTACTGTTTTTCTACTCAAAGGAAAGTGTTTCTCTTAATCGGAAAGTTCTTTGATCATTTACCTATGCTAAATTTCTTGTTACATTACAATTCATGCTAGTAATTTAGTTTTAGATATTTTATTTTTGGCGTAGTTGATATTAACATGTATATGTGTATATTTACTTTGATCTCTTTTATGTTTATTTCTATATATGAAAGAGGCATCGAGGCTCTTGGATGAGTTGTTAAAAGGATCGAGTGGATTTTTAAATTGGGTTATTTCTGGAACTTTTGAAGATCGCGATCCAGATCTCCATTGCCTTCTGTAAGTGGATGATTAATGTGAATTAAATCAAAGAACTTACGTTTAAGATATTATGTGAACTTCATACGTTGGATTTTTTTCTTTCATTTTTAGTGCTTAAACTGCATTTAGATTTCCAAATTAAAGCAATAATACCCATCTTCCTTTAGTTCCAAGCACTATTGTGTCACGTACAACTACGTCTAAAGCCAAGCATTTTAATTTCCTATGGAGGCTTATGTGTAGAGGCTTAGGTACAGGCCCGCTCAAGCCTAGGCTACTGATGTGGGATTCTTTTCCTCCAAACAATTTTAATAACAATTGTCTCCTTTCACATGGTGCATGAGTTTATTTCTTTTCCTTCCCATCCTAGGAGGAATGTAAATGGAGCCAAGGGCTATACAATATCATAATGGACAATTGCTATAATGAAATATGAAGACAACCCGACATGATTCTCAATGGTTTAAGGTACTGAAATGAGAAAGTAATTTTGTGCCCAAGATGAGATTATTTCTTCTAATATAGTTATATGGTCAATGTCTGTGTCAATAACTTTTATTTGCCGAAGCAGTAGAGGTAGATCTTCAAGCCGCTGCAGACCATAAATATGAGGTCTATCCCCTATCTCTCTGTCGTCTCTTCTCTCTTCCTTCAGTCCAAAATTCTTTGGATTTAACTTAACCAGCAATAAGTAATATGATAATACCATTTTAAATTCATGTATGGAACACAGTTATTATGGATTGTGCTATTGGACTTGGCTATGCTTTTCTAATCTAGTCTTGTTTAAATTTCAATATTTTTAGAAAAGTGTAATTTGCCCCTTTAAGGTTTGTACTAAACTGAGATGGTTTTAAGATGTTATTGTAAGGTTACATGCTATTGTCACGACTTGCCACACATTTCCATATGGAAAAGCTACTTTTAGGCTTTTTTTGCTGTATTGTCCCAGGACTATGAATCTTTATTTGAAGAAATTTTATGAAGTTTTTCTATGATATCAATGTGTATTTATGTTGTGGGAAAGGAAAATCTAGGATGCTTTCATTGATTGAAACTTAAATTATTTGCTTATTGGTAAGAAAAGTTTAAAATAAAACTTGCTACAAAAAGTAGTGCTAGATGCTTCAAATTTTATATTAATTTTTATTCGAAATGTATCATAAATTTTGTTAATCATTTATATTAATACTCTTATGTTTAATTTAATTTTATTTTTCCAGAATGGATAGGAGTTGGATAAACAAGGCTAGGAACAGTGTCGAGTATAGACAAGGTGTTGAAGAATTCCTTGATTTTGCATTTTGTAATTCATCTTATGATGGAAAGATAATGTGCCTTGCGTGAAATGTGTCAATCGATCCTTACAAACATATGATGATGCTAAGGTGCATCTGATTTGTGATGGTTTCTTGAAGGATATACTTGTTGGGTTTGTCATGGGGAAGAGTTGCCAATTGATGTTACCTCTTCAACTTTTTCTCCCTCCACCTCTCATGCACAAAGAACTATACCTAATGAGCAATGCAATTCTATACATATGAATCAATGGAGAGCAGATGATATTGTGGGATTAATGAATGATGCATTTAGCATACATAATCAAGAAAATGAAGGGCAATTGGTCAACAAGCAAGGATTAGTCAATTAGAAATGGATGAACCATTTATTTGGTAATGATTTACATCAAGGGCTTGATATAGAGCATGATATAGAAGGACCTAGTCATGGAACAAATAGTTTCATGAGTTCTTAAGGAATTTAAGGATGAACTATACCCTGGATGCCCCACATCCTCGAAATTATCTTGCATCTTACGTCTGTACCATTTAAAATGTTTGAATGGGTGGTCAGCAAAATCATTTAGTATGTTGCTTGAATGTTTGGGTGATATGCTTCCACAAGGAACTACATTACCAGATCCCATTATGAAGTCAAAAAATATATTAACGATTTAGGTTTGGGCTATGAAAAAATACATGCTTGTCAAAATGATTGCATGTTGTTTCGAAGAGATAGAGCAAATTTAGATGCTTGTACTATATGTGGTTCATCACGTTGGATTTCACAAAAGAGAGAAGATTTGAATTGTGAGAATGGTTCAACTCGTTGTTCTACTAGTAAAAAGAAAAGGCCAGTAAAGGTGTTACGATATTTTCCTCTAATTCCAAGGTTGCAAAGGCTTTATGTTTCAACAAAAACCTCAGGTGATATGCAGTGGCATGAGGAGGGACAAAAAGGATGGACTTTGAGACATGTTGCCGATGGGAAGCATGGAAAGCATTTGATGTTCGCCATCCAGATTTTTCATCAGATTCTCGCAATGTAAGACTTGCTCTTTGTAGTGATGGATTTAACCCATTTAGGACAATGAATACGACATACATACTTGGCCAGTTGTGTTGTCCATTTATAATTTTCCGCCTTGGATTTGCATGAAACAAACCTCCCTTATCTTATCAATGATAATTCCAGGTGGGAAAGGTCCTGGCAATGACATAGATACTTATCTAGAACCATTAATTGAAGAATTATTGCATTTATGAGGTGTCAAGACCTATGATGCTTCAACTCAGCAAACTTTCAATATGCGTGCTGCATTGATGTGCACGATAAATGACTTTCCTGCTTATGGAAATTTATTGTTGGAGTACCAAGGGGAAATTTGCTTGTCCTATATGTGCTGAGTCTACAGATGGGAAATGGTTATACAAAGGGGGCAAGCATTGCTACATGAATCATCGACGATGGTTACCAAAATCATCGATTTCGCTACCAAAAAAACTGTTTTGATGGGAAAGAGGAGTTGAGAACATCACCTAAAAGAGAAAGTGGAAGTGAAGTGTTGAGGCAACTTCATGGTATTCAATTTACATTAGGTAAACAAGTAAAATCTAAAGTGAGATTGCTAAAAGAAAGAGGTCCAATATTGACTCGAACCTTATCATTTCAACTAATGTGTGGTGAGAAATCAAGTGATCCTAAGAATTGGTGGAAGAAAAAAAGCATTTTCTTTAAGTTGCCTTATTGGGAGCATAATTTGTTGCGTCAATACCTTGATGTGATGCATATAGAAAAAAAATGTTTGTGACAATTTGATTGGAACTTTATTGAATCTTGACACAAAGTCAAAAGATAATTTGAAAGCTCATCTTGACTTAGTGGACCTCGACATTAGACATGATCTGCACCCTCAAGTGCTTACCAATGGTAGAAGTCAACTACCACCTGCATGCTTTACCATGACTACAAAGGAGAAAGAAACTTTTTGTCAGATTCTCAAAGATGTGAAAATGCCAGATGGATATGCATCAAACATATCAAGGTGTGTCAATGTCAAAGAGCGCAAAATTGTGGGCTCAAAAGTCATGATTCTCATATTATTATGGAAACCCTTCTTCCAGTAGCTTTAAGAGCATCTAGTCCATCTAAGCAAGTCACTACGGTGGTCATTGAATTGGCTACATTTTTCAAAGCATTATGTTCTAAGGTTCTAGATCCTAATGAGCTTGATAAACTACAAAGCCGCATTGTTATGAATCTTTGTCAAATGGAAATGATATTTCTTCCCTCATTTTTTACCATTATGGTACATTTACTAGTCCATCTAGTTGAGGAGGCAAAGCTAGGTGGGCCAGTACATTACAAATGGATGTATCTATTTGAGAGGTATGGCATCAACTAGTGAACAATACTTAATACAAAATTTTAGGTACTTTGTTCGTTTGAAATCTTATGTTCGTAATAAGGCTCAACCAAAAGGATCAATTGCTGAAGGGTATATCTTTCATTTTTTTTTTCATTTGGGATGTTTTTCCTGTTTGGAAAAGTGTATATATGCAATGATCTTTTCTTTTTTTTTTTTTGGCTTCTTTACCATATAGACAAAAATGGACGACGATATAAAAAGAAGGGTAAAACCACAATGGCTTCTGTTTGGAATATGGATGGTAATGAAAGAATTTATGTTAAAGTTGATGATCATGGAATCCCCTGTACTCGAGAAGGTGCTACACTTAGTTCTTTTTTAGGAACACTTGCTACAAATGGATCGTATGCACCTTTGAGCATTGTTAGATGGGATAAACCAGAAATTAGACCATTTAAAACAAAAATGTTGAATGCAGTCGAGGTATTAGATTCATTTTACTCTATATAGTTATATTAAGTTGGTAATTCTTATTAATAATTTTTTTCCTTCAATGTTGTGAGCAATATAGGTTTATGTATCCTCTTAAAACAAAGGATTGGATCTTGAAAACATTGAATAAAAGATGGAAAGACTATAAAAGTGCATTGAAAGGAGCTTACTTTGATCCGGATAAAACAACAGAGGAAATGATGGAGAACATTCCTGATGATGTCAGATCAGATCTATGGTGTGCTCTCTTGAATGAATGGTTAAAGCCAGAATCGCATGTAAGTTACATATATAATAAATAGATCTATTGCATATCATTTGTAAATTTTTCTTTATTATTTTCTTTTTGTTATATAGGCGATCGGTGAGATTAATACTGCCAATGCTAATAAACAAAACAATGCTCATACTTGTGGAAGAAAAAGCCATGCAAGACGAAGGAAGGAAATGGTGATAATTTTGTTCATATGATTATTTATGGAATGGATTTTATTTTTTTATCAAATGTGTTATAACACGACAAAGTTTTGTTACAGCAAATTGAAACTGGGAAAGTGCCTGACAGACTTACCATGTATGACATAACACATAAGAGGAAAGATGGTAGTTATGTTCATGAAAATGCAAGGGAAAAGATGGTAAACCGACAACTTTATTTCATTCATCTTTCCTCTTTTTTATATTTTTTATCAATAAGTTACGGAGATCAATTCATTTTTCAAGAAAATTCTAGGAATATGTTTTATTTTTACTTATTTATGCTCTTATATATTGTAGGCAAGAGCTGAAGCTTTGCAAAAAGAACGTGGTGGAGGCACAAATAGTACCTCAAGTGAATTGAATGAAGAAATATTTAGAGAGGTATTTGGTCCTGAGCACAATGGTAGAGTGAGAGGACTAGGTTTAGGACCTACCCCTTCAAGATATTTTGGCTTAAGAGGATTTGATATTAATGTTGAAGGATCTACAAGTGGTACTAGTGCAAATGAAAAAAAGTTATCAGTAATGGGACGAAAGTGTGATATCCTTTTTGGTTTGTTGGTTGATAGATTTCCTGAAGTAAAGGACATGTTAAATGCAATTGATCAGGTACAAGTACATTTACTTTTCCCTCATTTACCTTTTTTTCCTCAATTTTTTTAATAAAATTAACTAATTTACTTCTTAATTGCAGGAAACTGATGGAAGTGACGATGTAAATGTTCAATCTCCTTCTATGAATCGTTCTTCACATTCAAGTCACCAACCTGCATCTAATGACCCCTCTCATAATATTTGAGATGCTTTTTCTATCACACTTTTGACTTATTGTCTTTACTAGTTTGCTAACAATGGAGAACTTCGAGTATTCAGTATTGGGAGCCATGGAATTTCTAGTACTCTAAGTTTATTACCATTGTAGTTGACAAAACTCATTGAGTGGGTGTTCTCATTTACTTTTGTATGGACTTAAATGTAGCTCCCCTTAACAACTGAACCTAGACTTTTGTATTTGTGAATGCCAAGCTTAAGCTTGCTTGGTTCTTAATTCAAGATATGAACCCATGTGTTCAAAATTTGACATTGAAGGAATTCTAGTGATTGGATGTGCCTTTTATATTTGCATTACATTAGGTGTCATACTTCAAGGATCAATTATTGTGGCGTTTGAATTTGCCTTTACATTTAGTGAATATTATTTGTTAAAATTTTGGTTCCAAACCGTAGTGGTTTCATCCACATCCAGTGAAAAATTTTGGTACTAAATTTTTATACTCGTTCAAACAGCCACTAAAACGAATATTCCAAAATTTTTTCCTCATGTACCGGCAGTTTAGACCGCCAATACAATCCCTCAAAATTTTCGTGTGAAACATTATGGCGGTCCAAAACGCCACTAACATAAATATTTTAAAAATTCCTCCTTCATGTACTGGCGGTTCAGACCACCAATAAAATCATTCAAAATTTAACGCGAAACATTGTGGCGGCCTAAACGGCCACTAAATAAATCGTATGTAAACTTAATTGGTCATGTAGCGGCGGTTTTGATTGCTAGTAGTACTCCTCACAACCGCCTCTACGAGATGATAGTCTACCCCAGCGAAGGGTAAAACTGCCTCTACATTGTAGAAACGGTGGCATTTGCGACACTAGTGAGGCGGTTTAAAGAACTGCCTCTACATGTATGTAGCGGCGGTTTGAGCCGCCACTAAAGTATAAAAAAACCACCGCCAAAGAGTTGGTTTGTAGTAGTGTGATGAGGGTATAGAGGAATCTTATGTAAGGGAAATTAGTATTATAGAGAAAGTCTACTGTCTTAGTAAGGTAGAGTCGTCTAGTTTTGTACTTGATTCAGAGTCACTTCTACTTACATCGAGAATTAATGAGAACAACAAGTATTTCTATTTTCATCTTCCTACAATTCATCTATTATATTTTGACGCATTGATGGAGTTACCAATGATTGAAGATTGAGATAATTTTATTGTCTCTGTGAGATCAAGTGAACTATTTGGGGAGATTCATTAGAGTCTTTTGGATAGTTACATATATTGGAGGAGTATTCTATTGTTTTGAAGTGATAATGTAGAATAAAGTAGCAAAATCATTCGTCTTATATTCCTTATTGTTGGTTGTTAGTATTGAGATGTTCTATTGTTGTGGGGATATATGGTTTTGCTAAATTGTATGACGGAATATTGGTGATTGAGGATAAGGTGTTCAATGTTGGTTGGAGTGGATATGTGGTGACTAAAGTAGATTGCAATGTTGCATGGAAAAAGCTTAAGTTTTGTTATGTCTTTATCCTTAGAAGATTAGTTAAACTCAACTTGAGATTGCAGGACTCTTGTCAAATGTGTATTTGTTCTCATGTTTACGAGATTTTAGTTGACCGAGTCCATGATGAGTGGTATGACTTGTTTGGAAAGCCTTTGATTATGGGCATCGATTATAATATAGTATAGATGAGAGTGCTTGGAGACTATATTGAAATGCTTTGAGAGTTACTATTTTAGAAATGATTTATGGATCAAGTATTGAAGGTTTTCCAAGAGCCAAAGTTGTTTAGGAATTTTTATTTAACTAATTTTGAGTTTTGTAGAATAAGTTTTAGCAAGATTTGAGGACAAATCTTCATGAGCCTAAGGGAGATCACTGGAATTATAATTCACTTGGACCGACAACTCAAGCTAGAGCCGAAAGATTGATGAACTTAGCTCAATGAATCTTTATGGATGAACCAGATGATGGTGAGTTGGAGTATTTACAAAGATATTTAATTCACTTTGGTAGTGGGTATAATGTAGTAAAGTGTGGAGAAAAGACTCAACTTGAAAGGAAATTCACCAAAATCGCATATCACACTCATAACAAAGACAATGATTGAAGCGGATCAAGAGAAACAAGTTACAATGGAGATCACCACCCTCATCCCACCCATGATCCAACTTGTAATGGCAATGACACCCTCCGTAACATTCATGACCAAGTCTGTAAGTACGTCATCATTGAAGAATATTAAGAAAAGAGTGGACAACAACCTCCATCACGGTCGTG
The DNA here is from genome assembly GCA_024138025.1 of Combretum micranthum. Classification (NCBI taxonomy): domain Eukaryota; kingdom Viridiplantae; phylum Streptophyta; class Magnoliopsida; order Myrtales; family Combretaceae; genus Combretum; species Combretum micranthum. The sequence continues at coordinate 889,542 of JAMXBD010000215.1, forward strand.
ATCTTAGATGTGATCCAGTTTGCGACCATAATTGTACCAATGATCTTGTTGTCAACGTAACAAATTTAGAGTCAAAAGTATTATGGCTCGTATGCTACCCATGATCACATCTGCGATTCAAGTGAAGAAACCCGTGATTAACTTTGTCTGAAGTGTTGTTTTGCAACTGTAGAGATCACAACTTAAGTCATGACAGTGATGATCGGTGTGATCTCATGGTTTGTTTCCTATTTTATTTATTTATCCTTTTATTTTCCATATTTGCTTTTGCCCAACTTATGGGAGTATATTAGGATTATTAGAGTGATGTTTTGGAATTTTTGTCATCTTTAATATTGTATTGTCCTTTGTGATCAATTACTTTGAGTAATATTAAGATTTTTCTATTCGAGATTATTTCTTATTGTTTCTTTTAATCATGTGTAATATCAATTGATTAGAACAACTAGTTTGACTTTTTCTTTAATGTGTCATATCTAAGGATTGATCGTTCATATTGTTTAATTTTCAATTTTTCATAAATCATAAAAACCCTAAATTACATTACAAATCCCTATATTGCAATATAACACTAGAGCCGCAAAAACACATGAATTCTCCAATCCGTATCAATTATGATGTACAAAATATTGACTACTGAATTGACATCTGATGGTAGTTATACTAGTTAACAAATGATGCATTGTTTCATATCTCATATACACCACTTTGGAGTAGCAGATAGTCTGATAATAAATCCACTTATTTCTATTGTTTCTATTTCATATGTTTTGACTAATTATTCTATCGATGTTGTAATGAACCCTAAAGGAGGCCTAGTAGAAAACACTAAAACCTATCATAGAACATGTGCACTCATTACATGATAGTCGTTTCATGAGCCAAAAACAACAAGACTCCATTTAAATATTTAATTATTTTAGCAAATCATAGTATAAATATAACCTTCATAATATGTAAATAACTACGGAAACCCGACTTCCTACGGATCAAAAGAATTGGTATTCCCTATTAAAACAAATAGCTCGTGCCATTTCAAGAAAAAGAAAACATATTCACAACTGTGGCACTATAATTACTATCTATATTACTACTTAGCCTTCCAGGCTTCTATGAAAACCTTCTTGAAGTTGAATAGCCCCTATTCACACCGAACCTATCCCATCCTATTCTTATGAAATTACTTGTAAAACAATCTATTGAGGGGTAGGCAAAATCATAACTCAGTGAAATGAGAGTGCAATATTCCCATTACTACCTCAAGTACAAATAAATTATCAATCATATATTATGTATGAACAAGCATATGCAATCCAATTATCACACGTAGTCTTCTAGTAACCAGCATGAAGTCTAAGGTATAACCCCCTAACCCCAAACCACCACCCCAAACAAAAAAAAAGACCTTAGGTAAGGGCAGTGTCTAGATTATCCAATCAATTTCTCTCATCTCTTAAGTTCCAAGGTACCTTAAATACAGTTCAAAGTAAGCTCAAGATACCTGAAATGCAAACTTGAGCTAACTTAAGATATCTTAAATATAGCCTTAAGTCTATAAAACTTACGAAAGGACCCAAAATGATGGATAGTTCATGGCTTTGATAATACGCTACTTCCCCAAATCTTCTAGTCCGCAATACCAAAATAGGATACTTAAAAATTCTTATAAAGAGATTTTGATAAAACTTTTATCCAAAAAATAATTTTCTTATTACTCATAGATACCTTAAATGCAACCTAGAGTAGCTTAAATTTCCTTTCTAGGATTAATAACTAATTCGATACTTGAACTTTAATGAAAAAAGTCAATTAAGTACTTGAACTTTAAAATGTCTAATTTCATACCCAATTGAAATTTACGTGCCCCTAAACACTACCCAGCTTAACACTACCCTTTCATTGTCTATTTAAATAATGGATACATGTCATGTAGCAATTTAATGATGTTAAGTAGGATAGTGTTTAAAGGCACAAAAAGCTCAACTAGGTATAAAATTAGACATCTTAAAGTTCAGGTATCTAATTGACCTTTTCATCAAAATTTAGGTAGCAAATTAGGCATTTCCCTTTCTTCTATCCATCATGTGATAGTGATGGCATTAAGCATGTAAGAAACTATGCAATGCATGTCATTTTTTATTAAATAACGATATTTATTAATAGATTCAAGAGTGACCAGCCAGAATATCAATCAAACCACTCACATAATATGCAACAATGCACAGTTCAACAAACAATCAAATTGATATCACAATCTCAATAGTCAAGCAAATTCAAAGACAAGCCAACACTCATAAGTTTTTGTTTCGATTCTCCTAAGCAAATACATGGCAAGTCTTTATAACATATGCATGCAACAAATAATCATCTTAGTATAAAGAATGATGAATGATTAAATTCATAGTATATAAATAGTTTCAAATGATATATATATGTAATAATCTATATACAATAAGTATCATACGTCAAATAAATATTTTTCCCTTTTGATAAGTAAAATGCAATTTCAGTTTAGTTAAATCATGAAATGGGCATGCTAGCACGACATGATTTTATATCATTATAAGTACATGAACACATAAATATTTATTTTTAATATACATATTTTTTTTTTCCTTGTTCAAATGTATTATAACATAAAAACGTAACATATATAAATATTTTCTATATTGCAAACAATATTCAAATATGTCACAAGTGGTATTTAATAAGCACCAACAATTAAAATATCATACTCAAACACATCAACAAGCAACAAAAGTACAAATGATAAACTTTTACACTCACCTTAGCCTTATTGCGTTTAACCGAAATGGTGAGAAATCAAAGTTTTCATCTAAAATATGAATGAAAAATACTTTCCTAAGTTTCACAAACTAAAATATATAATTTATAATTAAACATTTATGTAAAAATTTTAAGAATCGCCATAGTTTTACGATTTTAATATACATATAAGCATAACTTAGAGCCCAACCAAACCTTACCAAGTCTAGTCTTAAATCAAAGACCACTTTGCCATGATTATAGTGCAACTTTCAAAATTAGAAATTTTTTTAATTACGAGAGAGAGAGAGAGAGAGAGAGAGAGAGAGAGAGATGATTTTTTGAAATTCTTGGTGAAAATTTATTTTATGTGATGAAGAAGAAGAAAGAGGAAAAGAGCAAGAAGAATTGAAAAAAAAAAAAAAAAGCAAAAGAAAAAAGGAAAGAAAGAAAGGAAGGAAGGCAACAATGAAAAGTGGAAATAAAAGACATCGTTGGAATTTTCATGGGGAGCTAATGGACTGAGGTGAGTTGATGTCTGTATGTGTTGTCTGGAATGGACTTCGATTTTAGCTTTATTCAAGTCGGCTTTTAAATGTTCAACTTCTAAATTTTGTTTGGCAATTTGACCTTAGTAGCTCAGAAAAGAAGTGAATAGATCAGATATTGCAGTGATCAGTTTGAATTAGCTTGTATCGGATGTAAGTTCGGTTATCGTCCTATTGTGAGTTAGGTTAGAAAACAAGACAAAGTTTAGCCTAGCATGCTCAACTTCTTTGGTTCGAATTGGGGTTCTATGTTGCTAGAGTGGAGTGAGCTGCTACAACTTTAGGAGCTCAATTCAACCATGTTCGATATCAGATTAAGCTCAGTTGAAGGAGATAAACAGCTTGACATGAACAGAGATAGTTCTACTATTGTTCTATGAAAATTGAGCTGGCTTAGATTCTCATTATGTAATGACACCAAGTTGCTTGACTAAGCGTGGAGTTCATTCTCGCTATTATCATTACTTGCTTGAACTTGTAGCTCGGTTTACTTCGCTTATAATTGTTCGGCATTGCTGGAAAAGAAGAAATGAGTAGAAGGAATATTTTTGGAATTCTCAAAATTAAAGTTATTTATCTTATGGATTTGATTTTTAGATCATGAAATATATAGGATAATTATTTTGAAGTTTGAGATATGCCTTAGGATAATTATTTAATCTCATTGCCTATAAGAGAAACCAAACAAGAGAATGGAACGTTTGTTCAATTTAGTCCAATCCGATGAAATCTAGAAGATTATCAATATTTTATAAAGTTCATATTGATATTTAAGTTAGTTTTCAATTAATTTTTATCAACATTTAATTATGATACCTTTAACCCACTTTATAAAATATTAATTCCTTTTTTTTTCTCTAACCATTGGAAACTGTTATACCATAAATAAATTTATTTCTTAACTATTAATTTCGGAACTGTTTGAATGGTCTATTTTTCAACTGTATCCGTATCTGTATTTGTATCGAAACGATATGTGTAAATATATTCGATTTGCATTTGCATTTACATTTACATTTTATCTATATTAGATCTATATGATTTTTTAATGAGAACTTTCAATCATTTTTTTATTCATATCTATTTTTTAATAAATAATTTATTAAAAAAAAATTTAAAAAAATATCGGTAATCTGTGGATAAACAAACTGACCCTCGTACTTATAAGTAACCCTCAACTTGAAATATTACCTCCGTAGTTTACCTTGTGAATACTTTTTTAAGGAGAATTGGAACATTGACGGGGCCTGCCTAATGCAACTTCTTTCTTTGTTGAGATTGCGTGTTATGTTTGGGTGTTGTGTTTTCCATTTTCCTTCACACGATAAACAACACGTACCTTATTCTTGACGGACTCTTCTCTTTTGCTCTCACACTGTCGCCCGATCAAACTCGAAGCTCTCTCCATTTGATCATCTACAACCTAAATATATATATATATCTTACTTCTTCAATCATTTTACTTGAATGAAAAAAATTAATAAAATGAAATCTTCAGAAACTATTCCTTTTTCTCTCCCAGAAGATCTTGCTCTCAAAATTGCATCTTTACTACAAGTACACATACCTATCTGCCTTTCCTTTTAAAATCTTAATTCTACTTTTTCTCTATATGTTTTAGTCTTAAAATTTGCATCTTTACTTAAAGCTCACAAAACCCATATTTAGTTCGTTTAGAATTCCATTTTTCATTATGTTTACTCATGCAGTTTGAATTTGGTAACAAGTCTACTTTTTTCTTTCATGGGTTGCCTCAAAATTGCGTCTTTATTACAAGTGGACAGCAACTGGATTAAATTTTCTTTTAATTTTTTTTGCTCATGAAGTTTGAATGATTCTAAATGCAACTTTAGTAATCGGGTTCATGGCTTTTGTGTTAAGTTTGAATCTTAATTTTGGTTAATTGTTTTTATGTTTCTTGTGTTGCAGGTAACCGATTTGTGTGCCTTAGGAAGCTGTTCCAGTTTTTGGAGAGAGTTGTGTGGTCGTGATGTCTTATGGGAAAGTTTGTGTAAAAAGAGATGGCCTCTTTTGTTTCTGGGTTCAAATGGAGAATCATCTTCAGTTGATAGTAATAAGTCTGTTACAAACCAAGGCAATGATAAGGTAAAATCTAATTCCTGGTTGGTTTGATATTAGTGTTATCAATTTGTTAAAGTTTGCCATATTGTGGCAGTAATTTGAACAGCTTCGTCCAGACGCCATAATCCACTACTTAAGTTCAGCTTGCACTCTAAAATCATTAGGTGGGATATAGGTGCTTTTATGAACCCGTAATTTGTCAAGTTTTGCTCAGAATCGTGGGTAGATTTTAATGAGGAGAATGACTTAAGGTTCCCCATTATGAACCCTTGTTCAAATATAAAATGCTGTTCTGTATCATTGCCCCAAGGCTGCAATTTGTTGCGCTTATTTCGGGTTTTCTTTCCATTGTGAAATATAATTTAGTTATTGTATTGGTTGGTGTCAACACTGTTGCTCGATGGCAATGGTGCTAACTTAAGGCAGCTAGAAGATGAAAGCCAGCTGATATAGTGGCAGTGGCCAATCTTTGGTGATAATGGTGCTTAGTGTGTAGAAGGACAAAGAATATCCATTATCAGAAACAAGAAATTTTCTTATTTAAATGAAACATTTTCATTTTTTTTATTGGTTTGAAAAAGTGTATTTCATGATGAACACTATAAGATCTTTATTGGTTTGACACGTATCAAATTTCAGGATATTGATTGTGTTGTGCAAACAACTAGTTATATGGTTGATTTTGTTTTAAAATGGACTTATTTGGAATTAAATTTTATGTAATGTAAATGAAATGTGAGTCCAAGCCAGTTTCAGTTGTGGATTTTAGTTTTTTGATTTTCTTATTCAAAATCTGAAACTTGATTCAGTATTTGATGTGTTATTGGCATATAATTTTGTGTAGTCCTTGCAGAAACCATAATGGTATGAGATTTTTAACATCCTAGAAGTTGCTTTATGTTGTATTATATTAGTATGGTGGAATTTGCACGTTTATTGTAAGAATCAAAACTGAGTCAATCAAGAGAAAATTCTTGACCCTTATTACAGAGTCTACAGCATTTTGTAACTAGAAAAGATATTGGTCTGTTCCAATTTTCTTGATGTTTGAACTTTCATCAGGGGTGGAAGGGTATTTACATAAAATGGCACAACAACATGACAGGTGCAGCTAACTCCGTGGTTCAGTATGTTGAGCAATGCATGATATCTGATTCACTTGAGATCAAAGACTATCTGAAAGCTGTAGGAGACTTGAGTGCATCCCAAGTTGGTTTCAGGGATGTTGAAATGTTCCTTTTCAAATCAAATGTTAATGTGCTGCTCAACTTGGTTGGCTTGCATTATAGCATCTGCTGTCTTGGAGTGCCGGTATGTGATATTACTTCTGCTAATGCTTTATGTTGACTGGATAGCGTCACAAAATTTAGTTTTTATATCTTGTGCCTTTACAACAGGTTTGCTGTGTCCCCTTATGATGGCAAAGGATCAAATTTTGTAATTCAGCACTGTGCAAATGTTTCATCTTATTACATGCTTTTGCATGTCCTGAGTTACTTGTCACTCTAAAAGAAAAACTTCTAGAGCTCCCCTGACGTATCTAGATGTTTTATAGAGTTAGTGAGTTAGTTTCTTCTGTCGGTAAGTTGATTAGTATAAATAGGGAGATAAGTTACTAAATTATCCTTCTTCATTCAGATTATGTTGTTAAACCTGGAGGTAGAGCAGACTAGCTCCTTCTAGCTTCATAGCTAATCAGTGTAAAGATTTTTAACTGAAAATCAATAAAACTACTGATAACCCAGCCCACCTCCCCCCCCCCACACCACACACACACACACCCCACCCCCACCCCCCCCCCCCCCCCCCCCCCCAAAACACCAACCACCAAAAAAAAAACCAACATCCTCTAACAAAACACTAGACACTAGATTGAGATTCTGCATTGCAAACGCAAGTTTAAATTCTTGTTCTTTAATTATCCCCCCACAGAGGACGGACTGTTCAGCAATGTCTTTCGACTTTCTTCTTACATCTTGGGTAAAGGGCAGTAGGACAATCCATGGTATAAATTAATCCAAAATTCTAGCAGCTTTTAATTCCAGGGGAAATAAGAAAAGAAAAGAATGCCAGTGCAACAACTCAAAACTTACCCTGGAATTTTTTTTTTAAATTTTTGAAGTGCTTGGATGGTGCATGTTTCCTGTAAACCTGCAATATGCATTTTGTTTTGAATGTTTCTGTTTTCCAATTGAGAGGAAAGAATTCAACTTTTTTGAGCTTAAACTTCACAGACTGAACAAGTTTTAGAAGTACTGGAAAATTGCAAGATTTCGCAGCGCCAGGTCTGTGTGAAATGGTGGAAGCTTGGCAGATGGTTTTACGGTTTCCGCATGCGTGATGAGTATCATTCTCGCTGGGTTTCTTTGCAAGACCTTGCAGCTGCTGAGGATAATGAGGTTCTTGGGGTGCTTAATCGAGGTGCCATTTATGAGATTCTCCGTATTCAGATTTCTGTTTCCAACCCGACACCTTCCTCTTGGTCACATCAAAGCACTCAAGTCTAGAAATCAAAGGATGGACTGCACATTACCTTGAATCATACAACAACCATCCATTTCTGGTATTTTTAAGTTTGATATCTGTGAAATGTTGTAAATATCTGTCTACATTCACCTACAGATTATGAATCTTTGTACATAACATGAACTTTCCAACCTTGCATATAAACTATACAGTTGCATTGCTATTATGAGTACCACTATGCTCAAGTCTACTATTGCCCTTGAGCTCAAGCTTTTAATGGTTCAGGCTCAAGTTTGGCTTGGATTAAACTTGCTTTTCCTTATGAGAATTTGGTACCTCTAATTATTGGAGCCGATCAACTTTAGGTTCATAACAGAGATGAAGGGATCTTAATTCCATCCATGTGATATTCTGTCATAGAATACTTGACAAAAACGGGGTGTCATGCAGTCCTTTGTGCCCAACCTTGGTCATCTGACAGAAGCCATTAAAGAAATCTATGTATATGAAGTACGACCGGTTATCTGGGCAGCACCATTTCTATTCAACTATGTTGAGCTAACGTAGTAGTAATCACACATGTTCTCAGATGTATAAATTTTTCCTTATGTTCTAGCTTGGAAGTTCTGCTTGCTTTATTACCCGCCACATATCAAAATGGCCATTTTATGGTGCTAATCTGGGATATGTTCAAGCAGAAAATGGTGGTTAAATCCATTTCAGCAAGAACTGTTCTTGCTGGGCAGATCAATCTCTTGCCCTTCGTTGTAATAAATCTGACTGGGCATGCTTTGTTAAGTTCTTGATTGTTACCAGGGGTGATAGCTTGGATTCCAGCACTGTAAAATGAAGTGGATCTGTCTTCTGAAATTTTGGTCTCTTACTAACGTCCCATTTTAAATGACTTTACCCCCCTTTTTTGCCGGTTTCCAGTCTTAAATAATGAGGTTGGTTATATGATATAGTGATACGGATAAAATTCATGTCTGAATTATACAACGGATTTCAGATTCCTTGGATGAATATGAAGTATAGAATTAGAGGATTTTCATATTTTATGATTTTTATGGATTCTCAATAATTAAACTTTTATGATATGATAATCCAAGAGAAGAATTGAACTAATTGTTTTACTCAATCGATATGATACATGATTAATAGAAACAACAAAGAGTAATCTTAAGAAAAAGTTGATATTACTTAATAGGATTTTGGAAACAATTTCAAGAAAGCCAATAAAGGCATTTAGTCAATATCAATGTTAAAAAATGTCAAAGATAGGTAGCTAATTAATGCTAATATAACTCTAATGATCCTTATATGCTCTCATAAGTAGGGTAAGGGTAATAACGAAACATAAAAATCAAAAAAATAAAATAAGAAACTTAAAAACAAGCTTCTATAAAAAAGAGCAAGACACATGTTGCATCACACAATTGTGCGTCAAGGCATGTCTCCAATTGATCTCACAATCAAAACTTGATATAGGTTATAACATCGTCGTGTAGTTTGGGCATTGGCTAAGGCATAGTCGTGCCAAAGGCGGTGTCCTCTAATGTGGTTTCATTTCTTCATAAACAACATGTTCACTATTTTGCATACGATCGTATCTTCATGTATGGTCTTAAGCATAGGCTTGGGGAAGGTCATGTAAGCGTCTGAGACTTCCTTTGCTTGCTCAGTTTCAACCACTATCTTTCCATAGGTGTGTTCTTCAAATTTGATGAGTTCTCCTTCAAATTTTGCCCTCCCTCCATACTTTAACATGCTAGCTCATGCCCAATAGCGAAGTACTCTAGATAGCAGTGTAAATACTTCATATCATCTTCATTCAGCTCATCAATAATGATATGCTAAGCTAAGTTCTTCAATCCCCTATTTCTAAATCGAGTTATCGGTCTAATTGAACTATGATCCCCATCAAACACAGTTCATCATGCCTTTATTAGATGAATTGTTTACATCTACTATCTATACCATTTTGGATAGCTAACAATTTGAAAACAAGTTTTCACACCATGGCCTTCACTTTTACAATGTTTACAAAACCAACGTTTGCCTCTCCTCTCATCAACACTTTTACTATTTGTTCCACCATTGAATCTATTCATTTGATACACTACGGCTTCTAAATCAAATGGTATAATTGATGTAATCTAACACTCTTTTTCAACTTGTTGGATTAAATAGTAAGCCTTGTTAAAAGTAAGCAAAGTTCTTTAGCTTGTTTTAATTGTGGGCCACATACTAATTTAACTATTTCAAGTTGCTAACCTCGTGTTGAAGTTAAAAAATCAAAGGCCAATTACTTTAACCATATTGGTCCAAAATTTCATCTACAAATTGAAGGCAAACTGAGTATACAAAAAATTCTATGAAATATCGCTCTCCATTAAATTTACGATCCAACAATTGACCATGTAATCACTCCTTTCCCATCTAATAACATCTGAATAACTCAAATTAGTTGTAGAAATGTTACCATCCATAAACCCTAACTTAATCTTAGTACCTAGCTCCATTTTGGTTTATTGACTTTAAGCTATGTCATTCATCCCAATGAATATCATATTTCCTATCACTATGTCAAGATTAAATCGTTACTTTGTAAAAAAACTAAGTCTACTATTTTTTAAAAAAAAAATTTACCAAAATATAAATTGCACAAAAGAAAATACAAAAATACCAATGCTATATCGCATCTTGAACATGTAATATATTGTTTTATGTTTCAAATGCAATATAGCAACATGGGCCAAAAGTAGTCCAAGTAGCTGTCGCATCTCACAAATATAATACACGTTGGTATCATATTTTGTAAGTGTAATACACATATAATATTTTATACTAGCATCACATTTGCAATTAGGTTCAATATCGCACCTTTAAAATATGATACAACAGCGGTATTTATGTAGTTAATTATCAGTTAGTATTTGTGTAAATTTTTAATGCATCAGTAAATAAAAAAATTCTTTGTAAAAAACTAGTCACAATAGAAAAGCAATTGAAAAGAAACTAAAGATCAAATGTACTAGATCTTACTTAGTTCTAATACCATTTGAACAATACTGGAAATTTGTGATTGTAGATTCATCAAAAACTGCAATTGTGTAGATAAGACAAACAAGAACTTGAGTCTCTATAATATTAGGTTTATGCATGAAAAGTAACTAGCTAGGATAACCAACATAGAGGATTTGGAGGCTATTTATATCTAATGCCCTATATAAGAACTAACTAAGACAACACATGGACAAATAAGAAACAAACACCTAGACTAAAAAAGAATAATAGAATAGAATAAATACAACCGAAATATTTACAGTAATGTCTTGATAAAGGAGCTCAAATATGTTGAAGTGAAAAGATGTAAGAATGCAATGTTATATATGATAGGGATCATGGTTCAATTAGAACTATAACCCGATCTAAAGCTAGAGAATTGATGAACTTATCTCAACGAATCATTTATTGATGAGCCAAATGAATATGAAATGAAGTATTTGTAGAGCTATGTGAAGTATTTTGCTATTGGGCATAGGCTAATATGTCTAAGTGTAGAGGAAAGCAAAATTTGAAGGAGAACTCATCAAATTTGAAGAACATGCCTATAGCAAAGACAATGGTTGAAACTAAGCAAGCAACAGAAGTCACAAATGCAGACACAACCTTCTCCACATTCATGCCTAAGATCATATATGAAGATACAGTCATATACAAAACAATAAACACATTGTTTACGCATGTTGTTTACGAAGAAATGAAGCCATAAGGTAGGACACTACCTTTGGCACAATCGTGCCTAGGACGATACCTACACTACACGATCGCGTTATGTCCCCTATCAAGGTCTGATTGTGAGATTAGTTGGAGACACACCTCAACACACAATCGTGTGATGCAGCTTATGTCGTATTCTATTTCTAAAGCTTATTTTTCAGTTTCCTATTTTATCTGTTTTGATTTTTATGTTCCGTTATTGCTTTTGTCCAACTTGTGGTAGTATAAAAAGATCATCAGGGTTATGTTAGCATTAGTTAGCTACTTATCTTTGACATCTTTTGATATTGATTGTGATCAATTGCCTTTGTTGGCTTTCTTGGAATTGTTTCCAAAATCCTAGTTAATAATATTGAGTTTTTCTCAAGAATATTATTTGTCGTATCTATTGATCATGTACCATATCATTTAAATGAAACAACTAGTTTGATTCCTCTCTTAGTTCATCATATCTGAGAAGACTAATCGTTCATATACTTTATTTTATTACGTTTGATTATTGAGAACCCATAAAAATCCTATAATTCTATACTTCGTATTCATATGTGGAATCCACTGTATAATTCTGACACTAATTTTATCCATATTAGTGTTGGTGAAAAATTTAATGTTGTTGCTTATGCTTATACACCTTTAGATGTTTAGGGTTTGTTTGAATTGTTAAATTTTTATCTGCATCATATATGTATTAAATCAGCATCTGTAACTTACTTGTTTCATATATGTATTGGTTCAATATCGGTTCTATTTGGTTAGTTTATAAGTAAAACTATTAGTTTTTCACTGGTATCAGTTTCTTAACAAACATTTACTTGAAAATGATAGAAAAATGATACCAAATTGATCCAGAAATGATGAAGTAATGAAGCTTATGCAAGAGAAGCAAGGTGTAGATAATACTTCTCAGCTCATAGGATATTTGGATCAAATGTGGCTAAAGCCTTAGACTAGAGGTTGGTGCAAAGTGTGTGCAATGAAGTAATGAAGCTCATGCAAGAGAAGCAAGGCGTAGATATAGCAATTATGAATCATGTCTTTTGCAGGATACACACTACTTCTTGCTTTGTTGTTACATATAATGTGTTTAGTTCTTAGATAGTTGATTCAAGGCCATGGATCACATAACACTTTTTTTTTTTTTTCCTTTTATTCAATGATTGTGCTTTGTCACTTCCTATTACCATTTGTTTACCTTATGAAACCATAAAATCAATCCAAATATATGTTTAACTCATATCGATATTTTTATTATCCTTACAAATGTCCTTTATTATGTGCCTAAATTTTCCTATAATTTATTATTGGTATCGTTTGTTAAAAGATAACAAATCAATTATTAAAATTATACATCATCATTTACTTTTTGAAACTAAGTTAGTAGCCATGTTGTTATGGTCAAAGAATCACACTGGAATGTATTTGCTTTAGGTTAATGCAATTGCTTGTAGTGTTTTGATTCCAATTTTGTACCTTTTCATGTATCAAATGTAAATAGCACTTCTAGTTCTCATTTTCTTCATTTGTTTCACAAACATTTAGGCAATGCATCTTTGCTTAAAATGCAACATTCAAAAGTTTGTAAAAATTCTGATGCACACAATCCATCTCGTAGCATTTGTCTTGAAGCCAAAACACATCAACTTCCTTTTGCTAAGACTTTGCATTAGCCATCTATCATTTTCAATTAATACATGTTGACATTTTGGGACCTTATTCGATTCCATCAATATCTGGTTCTAGATATTTCTAGAAAATTCTTAATGATTTAGTTCATGTACTTGAACTTAGCTCATGAACAATAAGTCCTAAGTAGTTAATCTTCTTGGAACTTATGAAGAATCAATTTGATGTAACACCTAAAGTCATTCTTATTAATAAGGTCTTTGAATTTTTGTTATATTTATCCCAAGTCATGTTGCATGATTTAGGGATTATACATTGGAAAACAATTCCTTATACACCACAATAAATTGGGCGTTTTGAAAGAAACCATTGGCATATTATAGAAATCGCTTGTGCATCATGACTTTAAGCAAATTTTCCTAAATCCTTTTGCGAAGAGTGCATATCCACTATTACTTATCTCATTACTATCATGCATGTGTTTAAATTGCAGTGGGAATCCCCTCTTTATGATCATTTATGGGCCATAGGTTCCTTATGCTATGAAGTTAATAATTCTCCATGTGAGGATAAATTTAATTCTGAGGGTGTTAGACGTGTCTTTCTTGGTTATATCCATGGTCAAAAAGCTTATAAGCTTTACGACTTTCATAGAAATAAAAATTTTTGCGTGTCATGATGTGATCTTTTATGAAGATATTTTTCTCTTTTCATTAGTCTGTGTCTCTGGTACATGCGTTGAAGTTCCTGCTACGCATATCTCATTCTCAGTCATTTCCTTTCTGAGTCCTTTCTTTTCAAGGGATGATATATGTCCTTTATCCTAGGTTCCTACACGGTATGATCTTCATCGAAATGATCATTTATGGAGTCCTATACACACCAATTCACTTGCTTCTTTTCGTCAGCCTCCTCAATGCAGATAAACCAAGATTCAACAGACACTTCAATGGCTACAAGCTTATTATATTCACAGTTTACATAATCACGCGGATGTTAGTCATACTGACACGTCTACTATTATTTCTTATTCTTTCTTTTTTGTCTTTTTTATCCTTCTATCATACATTTCGTAATCACCCATCTAATTATGTTGAGTCCATAGCCAATGTATCTAACTCTTAAGAATCATTCACTTTAATTTGGTTGTTGGCATGCAGTCAACTATTTATCAAGAAATAAATATAAATGAAAATAAATATTTTACTCATAAAAATATAGATCTGATACAAATATGATATAGATGGAGATCAGATACAAATATAGATATAGATACTGAAGAAAATCAAATAATCCAAACAGGCCCTTATTCACGAGCATCTAAGCATAAAGAGTGCGTAGTGGCAATGCACAAAGAACTGTAGAATTAGAACTTAATGCTACATGGGAGATATCTTATTTGCCTATTGGCAAGAAACCCATTGGTTCTAAATCAGCCTATGAAATCATATATCTAACCTAATGAAACTATAGAAAGATATAAGGCTAGGTTGGCAATAAAATCTTATTCACAAATAAAAGGGATTAATTTATCATAATACATTATCATTGGTTACTAAACTTAGCACAATTTGTATTTTAGTAGCTCTGGTAGCTGCATATAAATGACTTTTACATCGAATCGATATTAATAATGTGTTTCTATTTTTTTTGGGTAGACAAATTGACCTATGAGGAAACATGCTTTACATTATTTGATTGAAAGTCGATCCTACTCCCTGGGTAGGAAGTAAACAGTGAGGATCCAAGATGGAATCAAGTTGGGAAATTTTGACTAATTTTAGGTAGGTTTCAATTCATTTTCTGTGGAAGATGAGAATCGTTCCCGAAACAAAAACTAACTGCTGTATTACTTCTTCCTTAGGCATGATTGTTTGAGAACTTAAACATCTGCATGTTGAGACATGGTTATGATAATAAGTTGAAACACCACACATTACATTACACTAACCATACAATCATATAACATAATAAAAACAAGAAGTACAAGAAACGTTGTCCTCCCCCCATGTTCCTGCACTCACAAATCTTCAGGAGAACCAGTTAAGGGAAAAATTCTTTTGCGGTGGCAGTAGTATCAATTGGAGTAATAGCAGACAACTCGCCTCTTGGTCATGCTCGTGCAGGCAGCTATGACCAGCAAAAAGATAACTGTCAATACAAGTATTGTCTTAAAATCAATACCACCATCTAGACATCATCACGGTTCCGAAACAGCACTGAATCGGAATCGGAATCGACGGTTCTAGGTCTTAAAAATAAGGAACCGGAACCGTCTCCCATGGTTCCGGTCCAGTTTTATGGAACCGACGGTTCCCGGTTCCGGTTTTCAAACCGCGGAACCGTCTTTTACTCAATAAAAAAAAATAATTTTTTTTGTTAATAAAATAAACTTTAAACTCAAAATAATTAATTATTGGGTCAAAAAGTATTAAATTATTTAGCCAAATTTTCTAAAAATGTTTTTAGAATGCACATTTATTTATATATAAACACAACTAATATCAATTATAATTAATAATATGATATCACGAAATACTCTAAAGGATAATAAGAAAATTGAAATACAAAAAATAGTCTCACGTTATTAAAGAATGAATTTTATTTTTAAGAGAAGTTTATATAAACTAAATTATTTATAATTTTAAATTATGTTTATTTGTATTTTTTATAATAAAACATTAAATATTGTAAATAGGTAATAAATTTTACTATTCATATGAAATAATGTAAACATTAATAATTATATATTTAATATAATTTTAAATTTTTTTTACATAATTATTTTATTTTTTTTAATGAAACCAACTGGAACCACCGTTCCACCCCGTTCTAGGTTTAGAACCATCTAAAACCGAAAAACCGACTGTTCTTAGCCGGTTCTAGAACCTAGAACCATCCAACTAATCCAGTTTGATTCTAAAACCGGCGATGACCGTTCGATTTGTTTCTGGTTCGAAACCGAACCATGCCTATGTCTACCACATCATCCCCACACAAACACAATTCCCCATCTCGCTTTTTTCGGGTTGTAGTCAAGTAGATGAAATGAAATGAAATGAAGAATGTGAGGAGAAGGAATCCAGATGTTAGGCATTTGTATATTTAGACATGTTCATATTTGGCTGGTCCCTAGCCAACTAAAAATTAAAAATGACTTACGAAATATTTTTATGCTAGTTGGAAATAGCCCCATGATTGAGCATCACGTTTATGTTTATATAATCAGACAAAATTACCACATTTTTTTAAGTATCCACAGGCTCAAGGATAAGTTAATCATTTGTTTCCACCATCCATTTGGGGAGTATTATATGTTGGTTGATACGTGGACCTGTCGGTGCTCCTATGGCCAAGAAGAGTGACAGATTGACTTAAGTCAATATGGATCAAATATAATATGTTGCAGCATTGGTCAGCAGAAAAATTCTTGGAATGTTCTCATTTTTTTTTTTTCCCTCCTAATAACTTAAACATGCTATTGTCAAAATGGATAAATTATACAGACCATCTTTATAAATTTTTTTAAATATATCAACTTTCCATTTTATTGATGTTAACATTTTGAAGAAAGTATTTTTATTTGTTATATTTGAATAAATTTAAAGAGAGTACGAGTTAAATTTAGAGACGGGCATTAATATATTTTTTAAATTTTATAAGGTGATCAACCTAATTTATCCTATAAAAACAAGAGTTATCTAAAAGAAATTACAATATTTTTCCTCGTATAGTTTAGTAATTTTTTTTTTTTTTCTATCAGCTTATAGGCCAACCCTAGAGAAAAAAGCATTAGCTTTGCATCAGTTTTTATGCAAAAGAAATATTTAATACCTTTTGCTTCATTCAAGCAAAAAGCATTTACGTGATAAATTTAGGTCTGTATGAATTGTCGGATTTTTATCTGTATCAAATCTGTATCCGTAACTTATTTATACCATATTTGTATCATATATGTATCGTATTTATTTGGTCTATTTATGAGTAAAATGATCATTTTTTCATCGGTATCTATTTATTGATAAAACTCTGTTTGAAAACGATAAAAATGTAACGTTAAAATGACCATAATATGATGAAACAAATGGTATTGAAGAGACCTATTATTTAAAACTCATTAGAGTGAACCTCAAAATTTCATAAACCATGAACTACTGCCATGACTTTACAGACTACAATTTTTTAATGAATTCTTGCTTGCTTTATTCATCCTCAAGAAAGGTTATTTGTACAAGCTATTTTCTTTATATTATCCCCAAACAAAAGATGAAAAATGAATCTAATCATATCGTAAGTAATATTTTCCAGTTTTCGAATTTCATAATCTACTAAAAGACGTTCCTAATAACCAATCAGATATATCTAAGATAAAAAGAACCTCACCAGTGAAACCTTGGAATTTCTGGTTGTATTTTTTAGTTTTCTTGACCAAGTACATCAATTCCTGCCTGCACTGAAAGCAAAATAAGTCCTGCCAGAAAAGCATGACCACAATAGCAAAAGACCCCTCACACGTGAATCTCCAGATCCTCCAGCTAGGCAAGAAAGCAGGTCATCAATATAACATATAGAACATGACATGAGAGTTTATGCAGCTAACCTGGATAAGGGATGATTGTCACAACCCAAGAAAATCCTGCTTCGAATTTCTTCTTTAAAATTGCAATTGAAAGGGAAGCAGCATCCTGTCATAGGTGAACACAAATAATGCAGCAGTATCAGGATAAATCCTGATAATACAAAAGTAAACATAAAACTTCGAAGTTTATTTTCAAGTAATAATGCACACATAGAGGCAAAGAATTAGAAAATCGACTCCGTGTGGCATTTTTTTCTTGTTTTTCCTTTAAGGGCATACTTTGAGTCTCTACTGGTGAATGGTGAAGAACGCATGTCAACATACAGGACAGTAATAGGACAAATTGGTAGACAGATGGACGTTGGGATAGCAAAAACTCACCTCATAGTGAATAAGATTGACGATGTGATCTGGACGTGCATCAACAGTACCCTTCATCATCCAAAAGGTATGTGCACCTCTATCTGATTTGTATACAGCAGTTAAGGTAATAAGAGTGTACCACCAGGAGACAGAAAGGTTATTTTAATCAAATATTAGTGTCATTTCTATGAAAGAGCAACACTAGAAAGGATATGTAGAGTCTAGCCAATCTAAGAACACTACCACCAGCATCGAGCACTGCCTGTTCAGCTTTTAAAAGTACATCTGTCCGAGGGCTTTTACCAAGTGGAGCAACTGGACCATCCAAGGAATCATAGCAGAGCAGCATCAACACTTCAGTCCTTAAAGAAATAAAAGTCCAAACCACCCAAAATTTGCAGGCCAATTCCGAAAGAAGGGTTAAGTGTCACAACATCACTAGTGGGGCATAAGAGGAAGAAATGTGCATCCTGATAACAGGTAAACAGACAATTAAAGGGTTGCTAAGCTCGCTTCGACACCTCGATTTAATCTTTTTTTTGCCCCCCCAAGAGGTCTTGTTGTGAGTTGAGAAATGTAGGGCTGTACTTGTCTCAAAATGGTAACAACATTATCCCAAAATATTTAAAACTGCAATGTTGATTTTGCTTTGACAGAAACAGAGACTTATCACAATTCTGATTTTGTTCAGATTGCTCTGCTTATTGACTTCAATTCCACCCAATATTAAAACAAATTGAGCAGAAGTATTGGTGGTCGCTTATGCAACATAACACTATATATGTGTTTGCTCAGTTATCATAATACATTATCATTGGTTGCTAAACTTTGCACGATTTGTATTATACTAGCTCTGGTAGCTGCATATAAATGAGTTTTACATCAAATAGATATTAACAATGTGTTTCTGTTTTATTAATGAGGAGATATATATGCTACCTCCATTTGACTATTTTAAAGGTGGTCCTAAGAAGGAGTGAAGGGATTTTTTTCGGCTGACAAATTGAACTCCGAAGAAACATGCTTTACATTGTTTGATTGAAAGTTGATCCTACTCCCTTGGTAGGAAGTAAACAGAGAGGATCCAAGATGGAATCAAGTTGGGAAATTTTGACTAATTTTGGGTAGGTTTCAATCGATTTTCTGTGAAAGATGAGAACCGACCCCGAAGCAAAAACTAACTGCTGTATCACAACTTTCTTAGGCATGATTATTTGAAGAAGTTAAACATCTACATGTTGGGACATTGTTATGATAATAAGTTGAAACACAGCACATTACATTACACTAACCATACAATCATATAACATAATAAAAACAAGAAGTACAAGAAAGGCTGTCGTCCCCCCATCTTGTTCCTGCATTCTCGAATCTTCAAGAGAACCAGTTGAGGGAAAAATTCATCTGCGGCAGCAGTAGTATCGATTGGGATAATAGCAGACAACTCGTCTTTTGGTCATGCTCATGCAGGTTGCTATAATCAGCAGAAAGATTACTATCATTACAGATACTGTCTTAAGATCAATACCACCATCATCCCCACACTGGAAACACAATTTCCCCATCACCACAGCTCCTTGCCGAAATTTCTCGGTTTGTAGCTAAGTAGATGATATGAAATGAAGAATGTGAGTAGAAGGAATCCAGATGTTAGGCATTTGTACATTTAGACATGTTTATATTTGACTGGTCCCTAGCCAACAAAAAATTAAAAACGACTTATGAAATATATTTTTATGCCAGTTGGAAATAGCCCCATGATTGAGAATCATGTTTATGTTTATATAATTGGACAAAATTACCACATTTTTTTAAGTATCCACGGGGTGAAGGACAAGATAATCATTTGTTTCCACCATCCATTTGGGTAGTATTATATGTTGGTTGATACGTGGACCTGTGTCGGCGCTCCCAAGGCCAAGAAAAGTGACAGATTGAATTAAGTCAATCATGAATCAAATATAATATATTGCAGCAATTTGTCAGCAGAAAAATTCTTGAAATGTTCTCCATTTTTTTTTTTTTTTCCTGCTAGTAGCTTAGACATGATATTGTCAAAATGGATAAATTATACAGACCATCTTTATAAATTTTCTGAAATATATCAATTTTCCATTTTATTGATGTCAACATTTTGAAGAGAGTACTTGTATTTGCCATATTTTGAATAAATTTAAAGAGAGTACAAGCTAAATTTAGAGACGAGCATTAATTTATTTTTCAAATTTAATAAGGTGATCAACCTAATTTATCCTATAAAAATAAGACTTGTCTAAAAGAAATTACAATTTTTTTCCTCGTATAGCTTAGCACTTTTTTTCCCCCCTATCAGCTTATAGGTCAACCCTAGAGAAAAAAGCATTAGCTTTGCATCAATTTCTATGCAAAAGAAATATTTAATGCCTTTTGCTTCACTCATTGCGCTTATTGCAGCAATAAAAAGACAATGCTAACTAAATTTAAAATTTTTAAGACGGCAATTACTCTCTAAATATTTTAACACTGCATGCTAAAATAGACATCACCATAGGACGGTTCTGAACTGCGAACCATCCCGAACCGTCACCAGCGGTTTCTTACCCTGGAATCGCTCCGTCAGTGATGGTTACGAACCATCCAAGAACCTGCCGGAACCGACGGGTCCAAGCGGTTAGGTGTGGCGGAACCGTTGGTTCAACCGGTCTGGAACCACTATTCCAGACGCGGAACAGGCGATTCGAACCCGCCATGTATTCGAATTTAAAAAAAAAAAAAAAAAACCCTGTGCATGGCAGACATTATCATGCAGGAGAGAAAGAGAGAAAAGGCACGTTAGCAAAAGTTGGGGGGTGGATGGGCAAAAGTTGGGGGTGGATAGGTGGGGTGTAGTGGGGGTAGGGGCCAAACTTGAAAAAAAAAAAAACAAAACAAAACAATCAATATTGTTGGCAATGAAATGAAAATGGAGAAATGAGGGCGGGCCTTGCACCGTGCAGTATTTTGTCCAAAAAAATAAGCAAAACAACAAAATCATCGAAAGTTGGAGGGTTGAAAAATCATCAACGGCTGGGGAATGTTTGTGCACTGTTTTGCAAATTGGAAAAGTAAACGAATCGGACAACTTAATTGCACTGCTTTTGCAAATTGTTGAACTGTGAGGAATAAACAACTTGTTTTGTGATTTTTTACTCACGTAAGGAGCTCTATAAATATAAGAGTTTGATTAAAAAAACTATGAAATATTCCAAAGCTTGTAACCACCTTCATAGATTGAGTTTTGCTAAATTATCAACCATTCCCGTGTTTTAAAAATATCAGACATTCCTATGTTTGATATTGATTGTTATTTTGTAAACTATCTTGCACGAGGGGGTTACCCAGCAACACTTATTTATCGTGTTTACTCTTAAATTTTTAATTCTTCTAATACCACCACTCACATTAGTACGTACTCGTTGTTTATAAAAGGGCCAGATGGCTTCCTTTTTCTTTGGTGGTTCATCAAAAAAATCTGCAAAGAAAGATAAATTAAAGACGAAGATACCCGAGTGCCAGCAAGAGTTTACTATCAATGTAGATGAGGATGCCGACTGCTATGACTTTAATGAGCCTCGGGTGTCCGACTTTGATTTCACACCTAAACAATTCCTTCCGGTTCCACCATGTTTCGAGACAGTCAATCCAGTTTACCATCAACAAGGGGATGATGATAATGACTCCCAAGATCCGGAAATGGAACAACTACCACAACATGAAGCCGAGGATTATGGCGGTTTGGGTGAAGAAATACACCTCTCCATCGAGACAAACCCATCCACAAAGCCACCTCAACCATATAAGTCTAATATGTTCACTAAACATTTTAGGAAGGTCGAAGGGCCAGATGGGAAGACTAGGGAGCATTGCAATTATTGCAACGCAAACTATGCCTTTTCCAAGGGAGATAGATATGGTAGTCTTTCCAAACATCTAAAGTCAAAGCATCCTAGTGAGTATGGTTTGAATCCATCACAACAACAAATATCACGATCAGGTTTCAAGAAAGAAGCAAGGCTGTGACATTTCAATAAAGAACAATATCGTGATGCCATGGTTCAAATGATAAGCGGGTTGCATTTTGGTTTTAATGCAAGCGAAAATGCAGATCTTGTTTATTGCCACCAAGAAACTCTACAGCCACAAGCACCTAAATGGAGTGCTACGATAATGAAACGACATTGTCTAAAAATGTACCATAAGGGTAAGGGACAGCTCCAAGCAACTTTTTCTGATCTCAATACACGTGTGTTCATCTATTCCAACATTTAGATTGATAGATGGGGTGAAAGTTCGTATATGGGGATTCATCTCATTGGATTGATAAACATTGGGTAATGTAAAAGGGATTGATTGCATTACGAAAAATGGATGGATCTCATACAACTCAAAACATATATGTCACAATACGAACAATTCTTGATGAGTACGGGTTGACACAAAAAAAAATTTCAATAGGATTCGATAATGCTGTAGCAAATACAGCAACTATTTCTGACCTTGAGTCGTTATGCCAACCAATGCTTAGGGGAACCTTTTTCCACATAAGATGTGCATATCACATCTTGAATTTATGTGTGAAAGATGGAATGGATACTTTAAAAATCCATACATCTCTCATAAAAGCTGTGGTTGACTACATTACCGACAATCCATCAATTAACAGAGAATGATGGAAATGGTGTGGTGTGCATGGTCAAAAGCTAAGAAAATTCAAAAAGGATGTGCAACACCGATGGAATTCGACGTACGAGCTTCTAACTAGCACGGTACCATATAAGGAATTGCTATGTAGTTTCGTCATTGCACATGTACCAAATATACCATTGCATCCCAATAAATGGAACTTCTATAGCAACTTGTTGCAGCTGCTGAAGGTCTTCTATGACTGCACAAATGTTTTCTCCCGTGTGTACAATCTTAGTGTCCGTCCCTTTTACTGGAGGCTTGCAACATCATCGAGACACTCCAACAGGTAAGATCTGATCCAATTTTGCAAATGCGTGTTAACAATATAGCTCGCAAGTGGTTGAAGTACTATAGGAAAATTCCTATGACATACAACATGGCATGGTTGTTGGACCCACGCAACAAAGTTGAAGGACTTCGCGAAGTCCTGGATTACTATTACGAACATGTGGACAAGTTGTCAGACACTCAAGACATTTATACAATTTCTACTAATAATGTCGTGAAAGAGACAAATAATGTGTTATTGAACTTATATTCTCAATTTAGTAGCACATATGGTAGACAAATACCCACCAATCCAGCAACCCCAAGTAATGCCCCCATATCAACCACCGTAGAGAAGCCCGGAGTGGTGCTCCAGCACCGGTGGTTCAAAAAGCACCGTGGCATATGCGGTAGTGGATCAAACTCAAAGATTGACAAGTACTTGAGCACAACATTCAAGTTTGGTAACATGGTGGATGCATACAACTTTGACATCCTAAACTAGTGGAAACGTCACTAAGAGACGTTTCCAATACTATATCGAATCGCTAGACAAATATTGGCTACACCTGCTTCAACTGTTGCAGTTGAGCAAGCATTCAGATTGCTGGGCAGCAGTTAGATGAGCATAGGTCCCGGTATGGTCCCGCGACGGTTGAGGCACTAGCTTGCAACCATGATTGGACTCGTGCAAAACGACGGCAACAAGACTTGAAGGACTACTCAAGTGAGGAAGACGAATATTTCAGTGACTTCAACTCATCCGCGAGAAGCACAGCTGCAACCTCTCCAGGGACTAGTCCAGGCCAATGAGTATTGACATTACATTTACTCGATTGATATTATTTAACCATGGGTGTTGGTATTGTAGTCAGGATCAACGAACTGTGTGATTCTAGTTAGTTATTTGTGGTTATAACAGTTAGTGTATTCATATTGTTGTGGAAGTAATATGTAATGTTTGGCACAATAAAATTTACTCGTCATCGTTTGCCTGTATGTTAATCAACTACTATGTGTTCCGTAATTGTGTTTATTATTTACTAATCATTATATTTTATTTTTAAAAATTTTAAATGTTTACTTTGGGTATAAATAAGTTGTAATTGTTTTGTTGCTTTTAGGGTTTTTGTTTTCTTCATTTTATCGAAAAAAAAAAAGTTCGTTGGAACCGGAATCAGAACCGCCAAAACCGACAGTTCCTTAGAACCGTGAACGGCCCCGGCTCTAGCGGTTCCGGTTTTCGGTTCGGGTCCGAAACCGATCTGAACCGTACCGATGTCTATGCTAAAAGCTTTCACAGTTTACCAACTCCACTTTTAAATCAAGTTAATTTAATATAATATACAGAATTGAAGTCATCATCCAATTACCCCTCTCCTCCTCGCTCTCTTTACTGGAAGAGAGTAGTTGTCCTCGGAGGATATTGGAATTCCTGATCGAATGAAATTAAATAGATCTATAATATTTGGCTGAAAGAATATTGTTAGTCTTAATTTTTCTTATATATAAATGGTCACATTAGTAGCTAGAAACGTAACATTGGCAATAATATAACAAGCAATATTAGATATTATTGGTAGTATTAAAATTATGTTATTACACTTTCTAAGATAAAGGCATGAACAGTATTTATACTTTTGAATTTTTGTAATTTGGTACCAATGTTTGATTGTAGGCCAAAACAAATGGTCATACTTTCAAAATCAAAACATTTTAGTGTCTTCATATATTTAAAATTAAGCACTTTCGGCACCTAAAATGTTTTGATTTTAAAAGCATAAACACTTTTTTGCCCAAAATTAAATATTAAGCATCAAATTGTCAAACCGTGATAGTACATGCACTTTGAGCCTGTTTGGTTCATCGTCCTAGTATCATTTTGGAGTCAAATAGATACTGAGCCGATACCGATATGATACCGATAAAAAACTAACAATTTTATTTATAAACTGAACAAACTGAACCGATATCGAACCAATATTGATAAAAAAAACTAACAATCCAATGAGGCCATATAGATATAGCTATTAATACGGATTTTATCCTATGTTACATACTTACGAAAATCAAATATAATACTTCTTGAATATAAAAGTATCCTATGATTGTATCTACTAGCTGCTGCTCAGCGCAATTTCTGCAGTGTAAAAACAAATGGAAATTAACAGATGGAATCTGTAGATGAGATCTAAAACACGAACACTGCATTGAATCCCACACGATTATGAAAGCAAGCAAGAGAGAGGCCGAAGTCAGTCTGAAACACCAAGGAACTGGGAAAAGCTGGGGTATAGAGGTTGCCATCCAAATTCTTTGCGAGTCTTTGTGTTGTTCAATTTCTTACCAAGAGGACCTTCGGTGCCTGCAACACACGCAGAGAGAGTAATTCTTGACGTAAAAAGCTTTTACTTGAAAAACCGGTGTTATGGCACACGTTATAAATCTAGCCAATGAAAGATCAGCGGCAAATTCATCTACAAGTATGCCTTTGCCTTTGTTCGTGTTCCTACTTCTTACAGTATTGAAGGGACCTATTATTTAAAACTCATTAGAGCGAACCTCAAAATTCCATAAGCCATGAACTACCGCCATGACTACTTTACAGACTACAAATTTTTTGAATGAATTTTAGCTTGCTTTATTCATCCTCAAGAAAGGCTATTTGTACAAGCTATTTTCATTATATTATCCCAAAACAAAAGATGAAAAATGAATCTAATCATATCCTAAGTAATATTTTCCAGTCTTTCGAATTTCATAATCTACTAAAAGACGTTCCTAATAACCAATCAGAGTATATCTAAGATAAAAAGAACCTCACCAGTGAAACCTTGGAATTTCTGGTTGTATTTTCCACTTTTATCAACTAAGTGCATCAATTCCTGCCTGCACTGAAAGCAAAATAAGTCCTCCCAGAAAAGCATGACCACAATAGCAAAATACCCTTCAATCCTCAAGCCGGGCAAGAAGACAAGTCATCAATTTAAGACATAGAACATGAACTTGAGATTTTATGCAACTAACCTGGATAAGGGACGATTGTCACAACCCAAGAAAATCCTGCTTCGAAGTTTCTTCTTTAAAATTGCAATTGAAAGGGAAGCAGCATCCTGTCATAGGTGAACACAAATAATGCAGCAGTATCAGGATAAATCAGGATAAATCCTGGTAAGTCTGATAACACAAAAGTGCAAATAAAACTTTAGAGCCTATTTCCATGTAATAATGCATACATCGAGGCAAAGAAGGAGAAAATCAACTCTGGGTGACTTTTTTTCCTTGCTTTTCCTTTAAGGTCATGTTACTTTAGTGCTGTGTTTAGGTATGGTGGAAAATCACAGAAGCTGCAGGAAAGCAGGGGAAGAGGAAAGAAGGCAGTGGAAAAGTTATGTTTGGGTATGGTGGAAATCAAAGAAAAATGTTGGAAATGGGATGAAAAGAGCAGAAAATTTGGTGCATCCTTTTCTCTCCAAAACTGGGGAGAAAGCTGTGGAAATAATGAACAATGGCATAAAATTCTGCTTCTATCCTTGGTAACTAAAAGTTGAAATTAGATGAAAGAGACAATTTTATCAATTATTAACTTCATTTCTCTTCTTTTCCTTCCATTTTTTTATAAATTACCAAATATAAAATAAATATTCCACTCTTTTCCTTCCGCCCATTTCCATTGATTTCCACATTTAGAAAATTACCAACACGGCAAAAGTCTCTACAGGTGAATAGTGAAGAACGCAGGTCAACATAAAGAACAATAAATAGGACAAATCGGTAAACAAAAGGACGTATAGATATCAAAAAATCACCTCATAATGAATAAGATTGACAATGTGATCTGGGCGTGCATCAACAGTACCCTTCATCATCCAAAAGGTATGGGCACCTCTATCCGATTTGTATAAAGCAGTTAAGGTCATGGTACTGCTTATCAACAGGGGTCAGAAAGGTTGTTTTAATTCAAATGTAAGTATCGTTTCTATGAAAAAGCAACAGACTAGAAAGGATATGTAGAGTCCTGCCAATCTAATATTACAACCACCAGCATCAAGCACCACCTGTTCAGCTTTTAAAAGTACATCTGTCCGAGGGCTTTTACCAAGTGGAACAACCGGACCATCCTAGGAATCACAGGAGAGTGGTATTAGCAATTGTACTCATGATAATGCACTTACGCCCTTAAAGAAATAAAAGTCCAAGCCACCCAAAAATTTGCAGGCCAATCCCAAAAGAAGGATTAAGTGTCACAACATCACTAGTAGGACATAAGAGGAAGAAATGTGCATCACGACAACAGATAAACGGACATTTAAATTGGATATGAAATACTATATTTCTAGAGTTTTAGCTTGTCTCACGATAATAACAACTTTATTCTAAAATATTTAAAACTGCAACGTTGATTTTGCTTTCACGGAAACAGAGCCTTATCACTGTTCTGATTTTGTTCAGATTTCTTTGATTATTAACTTCGATTTCACCCAATATTAAATCAACTTAAACAGAAGTATTGGTGGTCGCTTGTGCAACATAACACTATATATTTTATCTGCTGAATTATGTGGCTGAGTTGATCTTTTTTGGGGAAAGGAGGCTAAGTTGATCTTGGCATGCACTTAACAAGCCAAGTTTGGTCAGAAAAAAAACAAGCCAAGTTTGGCATGCTCAAAGACCAAAATGCAAGGCAAGTATTTATGTAAGTTAAAAATCAGAGGGCAACTCAGGTACTCTTCCTAAAACATATAAACCACAAAAAGGGAGGGGGGAAGTTCACTGGGTATTCACCAGAAAAATAATGTTGTATAACACCTCATCACATGGTCCATTGTCATTGCAATCATATAAAGCAGAACTTGATGTAAACAAGAAAGCACCTTCACCATTCCAGCTTAAAGCAGCCTCCCTATTCAAAATTGACATTCAAAGCAACAATAAAATTAGATGAATTGCAATACCAAGATGACACAACCCATTTAAAAACACACACATATGTTTGTACCAGCTTTTCTTTCTCAGAAAAACCACCAAGGCCAACTTTCTGTTAGAATGGGAGGCAGCATGTAATTTATGGGAATAAAAAGCTAAGAAGTAAAACAAACAATGATACATGATTTAAAATTGCTGAATAGTATGGTTTATTTGTCTTGTACACTTAAGGGTATAGTAATAATTGTCTGCATAAAACATGTTATAAAGAGAAGAAAAGACAAGTGCTTTTGGGACGGTATTTAACACCATCAATTTCCTATCCCTTACTATGAAAGATGGGAAGATTTCAAAAAAACATAAATTGTGTTTTAGTGCATTTGCAATCAACTCACCTAAGTTTTTTTTTTTTTCCCTCCCCTTCTTTTTCTTTTAAATAAATGTGTCACCAGTGCTTTTCTACATTATGCAATCATCGCATGTTTTGTTAAAATTTCACAACATGTACGTGACCTTTAAAAAAATACCAAATCGCACACACATAAATAAGAAAAGCCAGAACCACAAACCCCAAATCCCTCTCTTTCATCTGATTTTGGGCTTCCTCACTAGGGTTTTGAAATGAAATGGGGATTTGGAGTGTCTATTCGAGGGTTAGTAAGAGCACGCACAAGATTTGGGGATAATATTAAGATCCCGTGCTTGACACACAGAATTTTAGCAGAACACTTAACAATTGCATAATGGAGAAAAACACAAGCTATGACCTTATTAAAAGAAACACACTGTTCAATTGTAAAAACATGTCATACTTAGTGCGTTTTTCCCGCATGAAATAGTACTAGAGCTAGGATAATAAACCCTACATCCAGCTTCAAAGTAACCACAACCACAAGCCCTAACTTTCAATGCCACCTGTTACCTGTCTTCAGCAAATCCAAGCATGGGCAACCTCCTTTCCAGCTAGCTAATCACTATGCAACACTATTTTCAGCCAATTTAAGATCCCACAACACCGTTGCTGGCGGACACGTGCAAGCAGCCCCCTTTTCAATGGCCTCAATGTTGTGCAACCTCCTTTCCACTTACCACAGTGCCACAACAAGGCTTGTGCCTCTTTCTTGCAAAAACAGCGCCTTTTTCTACATGCATACTGGCCCTCTGCAGCTGTCTGCTACCTAGCAATTTGGTTTTAAAGCTAATAACACCTCTTCAACCTTATTTTGAAGACTCCTTCCACCAGATTTGATTGTGCAGCAGAATTGTTCCATTCTATCTTTGATGGGAGAGCTGCCTCCAATCCCAAAATATTTTATATCATCAATGCCTCAATATACTGAGATACTCCCATTTTAAAATCTGAGAAGTTAAATGGAACTAATAATACAACTTGGTCTACTTCACTTGAACTCTCATGTATGAGTCATGCCTATGAAGAATATTTGATGAAAAAGGCTAAAGATATAGATGAGAATGAATGGATTATTTGGTAGAAAACTGATGCTCATTTATGCTCCTTATGCAATCCATAGATCCAAAACTGTTAATTTATTTTCAGAAATATAAAGCATGTCTTCTTTGGGCAGGGACTATGAAATTGTATTCAAATGATGTCCAGCAACTCTATAAACTTGTCTTTGATTTAGTATATTTATAGCAAAATGATTCCGACATGACTTCCTATTCAGCTTGAGGCACAAGCACTAGTTGAGGAGCTTAAGCAAGCTTTACCTATATCAGTTGAACCCATTCAGAAAGAAAAACAGACAAATAAATTTATAGCTGTTGTACTAGCTGGACTTTGTTTATACTTTGAGAACGTAAGAAACATGATTTTGTCTGGTGCTGATATTCCTATTATTGATGATGCTGTATTTCAGGTGGTACACGTCACTTCCTCTTCATTAATATCCAAGCACATGCTTTTGCTTTGGTTCCTCAATCTTGAGACAGAGGTGGCAGTGGAGGTAGCAGGAGAAGACACGGTGGCTCACACCCTTGAATGCACTTATTGTCAAAACAGCCACCCCCAGAAATTAGAAAATATTGTTAGGACATTATCACAATAATCTATTATATGTATAGAGGGGTTCAGTGAGAAAATAAGTTTGTCTCATCTGATCCTGATTACAAGAATCCTTCCAGATAAAGTAACCAAACAAGTTCTGTATCACTTGAATTTTCATCTGTAATGGGTAAATATATTGCATGTCGATCACAATCTACATTTCTGAGTCCTTAGACACTTCCAGTGCTTCTAATCATGTCACTAGTAATCGATCTCTTACTCTTAATCTCTATCATCAACAAATTCTGTAGATGGATCAATAAATTTGCTAAAGGCATTTGTGATTCCTCATTGCCAGTAAATTCAGTTTTTTATATCTTTAATGTCCCCTTAATATGATTTCCACCTCATAATGATTTTCTACATATCCACAGGGGCTTTGTAACTTTTAGTTATTATCTCCAATGGTTCCTGATACTGTTTTACAATCCCAGGTCCACAACAAAATATGTAGTGGAAAATGAATAAGGTCTCGTCAAAGAGACCCTCCAGATTTCTAGCCCTCTAAGGGATTAGTTTCATAGCAATTCAGGTTTATTTATTCCTCTATTCAATGGGGCTTTCTACACAAACCTATGGAGCCAATTTAAAGGTGCCTATAAGGACAGCGCCTTCGATACCTATAGTTGTAATTTTCTTTTTTTTCTTTTCTTTCCTTTTTTTGTAACCATACCATTATGATACAGAAATCATTGTTAAGATGCATGGAACCTTCATGATTAGTCTTTTCAGTTAAAAAGCTAAAATGTGCATATGCAAAGACATAAAAAAGAGAAAATGAGGGTGGTAATAGCAAATCACACCCTAAGTCATCAGCAATGATATTTCTTTTGGTATGACAACAAGGTGGTTTTTGTAATATCCAGTAACATACATATAGATCAAGAGAATTCACCAGAAGTTATTTCCATTGTTACTTTGTACTACCATGTGTTAAGGGAAATAGATGTTCAGCTTTGTAAGGTGGAGAATTGGTGAAAATGGCACAGGGGGAAAAAAATTTATAGGAAAAGCAGAGAGAGAATCTCGGACAGAATACCAAGTGAACACTAATGATTCAACAAATACATAAGATCAATTAAAAGTTCAGTTCAATGGAGCCGTCCTAGAATCCTGTAGCTGAAGTGAAGTTCTCTTATTTAATCAATCCATCTTAATTATTCAATATATATATATATAGATCCACACTCAGTTAGAATGTTGTACTTGTGCAAATATAGTTGGCTTCTTTTCAATCTCAATACTACCTTACATCACCAGGGTAGTCTGAACTTCTGGAAGGCGGGGCACAGAAGATGACATAAGGAAACTTATGGGCTATTTCAGATCCCTTTAATGATGGCTCAATCCCCATTTTGATCAACTCATCGTGGTGATCCGTAGTCGCTGTCTTCCCAGAGATTCGACAATCTCGGTACTCCTGCTCATCATTACCACATTCCATTTAAAACATTTCCTCTAAACTAATAAACTCTGATCAAATCTTGCTATTCGCTAAAACAAGAGAAAGCAAAACCATAATTTTACTTACATCTACAAGAATATTTAGAGTCTTATTATCACAGGCTATATCAGCTATGTGAAAACACTTGAGCAAAACCCTCACAAAAGAGTGAAAACAAAAAAAGGCAAGCTTTAACCAGAATCAAACAAAAGATAATAGACAAGACAGATTTGAGTCCCGGTTACATAGGACAAATGAGATCAGTACCTCCCGCCATTTTTTGGCGACCATACGCCCGAGAACACCGGGGCCCACAATGAGCAGATCGTTCCCTCCAACAAACCCGGGAGAAGAAGACACCGCCTTTTCTTCATTTCTTGAACCTTCACTACCAGAAATTTTTTAATACTTTAAAAATGCATCCAAAAAAATATTAAAATTAAAAGGATTCAAGTTTGCATATGTGTTTCAAAGGCTAAAGCTTTCATTTAAGTAGACCCACTAAAGTAAATAAAAAAAAAGGTACAAACAATTCTTGTTTTTATCCACAGCAATGTCCGCAACATGCATGTGAAGAGTAATGAATTGGGAAATTGAGTAGAAGTTCTTATCAATTCTCAAAGCGATTTCACAGAGAGAGAGAGAGGGAGAGACCGATGGAATGAAGTTGCAGTAGCGGGGATTTAGGATTAGGTTTAGGGTTTAATGTGGGAATGGATGGTGGAAATGTGGAGTGAAATGACGTTGAGCGGCCCCAGTTGAAGGTGAAGCATGTTGGGGAGAGAGAGAGCTTAGAAATGGCTGGGGTTGCATACGTATTGACGAAGTTCATTGTTAAAATTTGGCAAGCAAGCTAAACTCGCCTCAGGTCCATGAGCAAGTAACAGGCTAACAGCTAACAGCTAGGGGATGCGGCCGGATGTGTCCAAAAATAAATTTAAAAAAAGAATAATTCATATTTATAAAATATATAATTAAATATTCGAATCTTGAATTTGACCAATTTAATAAATAAAAAATTTCAAAGTTTACTACTTCAGTACCTAAAAAAACTTAATAAATATATTATGAATTACCTCAAACATTCATCTAAAGCTAGAAATTAAGTTTAATAGATTAAATAAATCAAATGAATTATAGGAAATAATTAGACAAGTTGACCTAACTAGATTAGTAATTAATTAAATTAAAATTTAAGATTTCAATTCCTAAATCCCTAAACATTTTGTTGAAATGTTTGGTGAATCCCTAAACCATTAAACTTTAGCATAAGTTCTAATTCCTTAATCCTTATCAAATTTGAGTTCATTTGCTTGTATCAAAATATCAATTCTTAAAATCAAAATCAAATTAAATATCAATTTGATCTAAATTAAATTTTCAAATGAAGTTCTTAATTTCTAACCTAATGGTTCTGAAATCATTTTCTAAGTATTTCTAGAATTAAAGATATTGATTCGAAAGTTCTAAATCTGAATCCTTATTTTAAAATATCTTAATTTTAACCTTATCTTTCATTTTATTCTTTCCTTCCCCTGCCTCTTTATTCTTTCCCTATTTTTCTTTGTAAATCCGTTTCTCTCTCTCTCCTTTCTTTCTCTTTTCTTCCTCTCTTTTTCTCTCTTCAATCTCTCAAATTCTTCTCTATAAATATCAAATTCAACCAAGAATAAAATAGAAATCAAGTAAAAGATGAGATAAGAGAAGAGGAACTCAAAGTTAAAAGAAGCCCCATAAGAAGAAGAAAGAAGAATAAGAGATAAGTTTTGCTTTTATTTGTTTTCATTATTATTTACTTTGTATTAGTTGTTGTATATGTTTGTATGTGTTGGATTGTTCATGGATGCATGTGGAGTTGTTGAGGAAGATGATGAATAGTGAATATGGGGTTGATGAAAGAGTTTATGGTGTTTAAAATTGTTGGATGAGTATAGAAGAGTTGTTTGAACTTAAAATGGACTTGTATGTTGTTTCAATTATGTTTGGTATGAAGTATGTTAAGTTTTTAATGTAAAATAAGTGAGGAAACTAGTTGAATTTTGAAGTAAAGACAAAGGAAAAACGTGAAAAATCAACACAGGGGAGCAATCACGGGCGTGGTCACACCCATTATTCTTTCGGATTTAAAGTTTAAGGACAATCACAGGCGTGATTAACTCTAAATCAAATTGGCTAGAATTAAGTTAAAACAAGGTAATAGCTAATAATTGGATTCGATTAATATGTTAGGATAAACCTTACTCTAATATTGGAAATATGTTGTTTCAAATGTGTGTTTGCTTGGAAAATGAATGTTTTTGTATGTGAATTCTTTGTTGATGCTTTTGTAATAAAACATTGTAATGAAAATGAAAAGAAATAATTTGATAGACAAAGGAGAACTGTCCGTATTTTAGCGAGGCGATCTTCGTAGCCATAGCAGGGTTCTTATTTAGTGTATGATCAAATAGGGTCTTAATAAAATGAGTTTTATATAAATGGATAATTAGTCTAGTTTCTTATATGAGTTTAATTCTTGAATTTACAGATATGAATACCTTATCTATCTTCTAAGTTGGCTTCTAATTTTCCTTATAAGCTTGTTTGGATTTCAAATGTATAAGGTACGCAGTAACTTATGTGATGATTGCTAAGATAGACATCCTAAAATGACTTAAAACTTAAACTCAGTTAATAAATGATGAGTGATGGTTGTGCTTTTGCCTTTGAATCTGGTCCAATGAGTGGTAATGACTTCCAATAGGTGGCTCGGCAGGTAGCCAATAGGGCAAACGGTATCAGTGTAACATCTACTTAGGCTCGAGAAGAAGTAATATGATTTGTTTCACATTTATGAGAACGACTGAACTGGATGATATTATGGATTGGGATAAGTAGAGTGTGTCTAACGGCTATGAGCCATAGATGAAGCTATTTTCTTGTGATGTTATCGGAGATATAAGTAGTCGGGCTGCTTATATCAACCTCCTAAGTAGTTGTGGTTACTCATGATCCCTAGATTCCTACCATGGGATAGTCGCCTGTGGAGGCTACCGGCGCGCTTCCCCATTGCCGCGGTGGTGAGCCAGGGATGATAAATCATTTCCTGGATTGTTTCAAAGTATGAGTGCTCCAGTGTTGACTTGTTTACTTTAAAGAAAAGATAATAACTTATTGATTGATACATTGTATTTATTTAAGCTTATGTGTCACTCTGTGTGTAATTTTGTTACTGTGTACTGAGCTTCGGCTTATTATTGCTATTATTGTTCTTTTTCCAGGTTTCGAATTGATGATTGATGATGATATGGATGATGGAGTTGTTATTGTTGAATGATGTTGGAGATGATTATGGTGTGGTTAATGATGATGATGCATGGCTCGGGTTTTGGGTGATCCTAAAGATACTGAGTTTAAGACCGTGGATTTCTTTTGTATTTGTTTTATGTTTTGTTTTAAGAGCTGGATTTACATTTTTAAGTTGTATTATTCTTTTAAAGGGTCTGGTGATGCCCAAAAGTGTTTATAATTGTTTATTTACTCATTACAGTAGATTATAAAATGATTTTATAAAGTTTTATTTATTAGAAAGTTAGTTTGCTCCGGTAGGAGTAAAACTCTTTATTATGTTTTTATAAAGGTTTGGTTTTCTGATATAAATCCAGTTGTTTTAGAAATTTACCTAAACGATTTCATTAATTAAAATAGGTTAGAAATATTCAAAATAAACATATCATTCAAGAAAGCCTGAGCATGTAATACATAAAGTATTATACGTGGTGAAAACACCTTTAATTAAATTTTAGGACGTTACATATTACTAACATATAGGAAAAGTATTTTTTTTTTCAAGTATTAAATTAATCAATTTCAAAGTTCGAGTACTTAATTAAACATTTTATTTAAGTTCAGATATCGTTCATGACATTAACTCTTAAAAATATATACACATATGCACACACTTTAGTTGGTTAATAAACTTTTTTGCCAAGTCTGATATTTTTTGGAAATTAATTATTAAAATAAGATATTCTCAAACTTAATTATCAAAATAACCCACTAATATTACATTTCTAACATCCATATTAAATATAATGTGTGACTCACATGTGTGTAACATGTGTAATAGTTATTATGATTCACACTTGTACTGGAGCAGCATGTGTGACTCACATGTTTAACCTACATGACAGCAATAATGATTCGCATGTTCTATAGTGCAACATATGCCCAACGAATCACACTTCTTCTACGTGCCAATCTAATTATATATTTAATTATTAATTTTTCATGTATTCTATTTTAGTAATTATTGTTTTTTTAAGGTTGCTCTACATTTTACTGTAATTAACACCCAAAGATTAGAATATATATGGTTTTTTTCCCAATACATACAATGTGTAATTACTAATAATTTTCTAATAAATGATTATATAGGTGTTGATTACTTTAAAAATTACTCATTATCTCTTGTAGTTATACATCACATGTATATACAAGGAGCGTGTGCCGTTATTGAATATTTTTCTAAGATCGGAATCATCTAAAGCAGGATCAAATCAGAATTGTTAGTTCTAGTTCTGAAAATAGGAAAGTTGAAATAGGAATCGTAAGGCAATTTTCAATTCAAAACACTCAAATGGACAATTTCAAAGTTAGTTGCGAAACTACTAAATTTTATCTTTTAAAATTAAAATAAAATAAAAAAGATTTTGTTTTTTATTAAGAAAATTTATAATCAAAATAATGATTAGGTCTACAATGATTAAACTCTTTAATATGATCCTATAAAGATTTATTTTTAAAAAAAATTACAGTAAAAAAATTATGTATAAACACATTAAACTTTAATTGCAGTATGAACCATGTGAAATTATATAATACTTTAATGATTAAAAGAAGGTCACAAAATAAAAACTAGTCTCACATTGTTAACACAATAAGATTTTATTTCTTATAAAAAATCTATTTTTTTCTTGGATTTTTTTTCTTTTTTTTTTTTCCTTTTCTTCATAGTAAAACTAGTTAAAAGCACCTGTTTTCCCTAATTCTAAGTTAAGGAACCGGCTAGGAATCGAAAAAGCAGTTCCCTGGTTTAGAATTGAATAATGGCAATGTCTAGAAAAATAATACTTGATTACATGGGCT
This sequence comes from Combretum micranthum, assembly GCA_024138025.1. Lineage (NCBI taxonomy): Eukaryota > Viridiplantae > Streptophyta > Magnoliopsida > Myrtales > Combretaceae > Combretum > Combretum micranthum. The sequence goes on from JAMXBD010000215.1 coordinate 926,288, forward strand.
TTATAATAAGGAGGATGTATAGAAAGTGTAATTATAAAAATATCGCTAGGTTTTTTCTTTTTTCTTTTTTTTTTTTTACAATCCTCTAATTCATTTGGAATGCCCTGTAAATTTATTCTAACAAAGAAGTTATAAAATAATTCTCACACTTGGCTTTCACTAGAAACGAATCGTACTATATCATTTTTCTCTTTTACATGAACCAAAAGTTATATCGCTACACCAATAAAAACCCTCTCTCACCCCCCCCCCTCCTCCCCGCGTGAGTCTTTCTTTCTCTTTGTATCCATCTCGCTCTTTGGTTTCATACACATTGTTTTTACTTTGGATTTTGTGTGTACATTTCTTAAGTCAAAGCTTTCTTTCATTATCAATTTACTTAATAAATTTGTTTATTAATTTGGAAAATGGATAAGTCTAATGCTATAATTCATTTTGTCATAAAATAGTATCAATATGATTTATAAGAAGGAGCAACAATGCAGAGTTTAGAAGGAAACTATGAATGTTATAAAATTTGCATGTTACTAGGTTAATAAAAAAGCTAATGATTTTAAATTGGAGTTGAAGAAACAACTGGAAGTAGGTATCAATACAATGTGTTCAAATTATTCTTGTGGTCACTCAAGAATATCTATGTACATTTAAGGCAAGCTACATCTATCCATTAGAAATTTCCTTCTTTTCTTTTTGTCTATAAATGGGTTTTAGATTATATAAATATTATTATTTATTTGGGTTTGACTCTTTAGAATAAATGACAAGGCTTGAAAAGTTCAGTCCTTATTGGAATGATCGAGAGAGATTTGGTATGGTGAGCTTGGATAAAGGCATGTTAGAGTAACCTATCATTCATCTAGCCTTTCACATTATAGCTTATGCACTAAAATATGACTAATCTTGGTCATTGATTATCATCATGATTCAATAAATGACATTAATGACCAATCTCTATTAATAGCCCAAGTCTATTCTCATTTGAAAAATAAGAGAAATTTGATAGAACCATCGAAGTGTTGCCAAATTTCTATCTCAAAAGATTAAACACTTGTTCATTACTACTAATATGGTTTAATGCTCAATAGCCCATCCACCTGTCACAAGTGCATTTGAGACGATTGAGATTGCTTACTCCTCCTCTCTATTTCATCTCTCTCTTGATCATTCATAATGTGTCATTGTGTGTTACTCCCCGTAAATTACATGAAACGCAGTGCTTACATAACACGTACGTAGCTACTTCATTCGAATCTATATATCTATAGTGTCCAAGTCGGTGCTTCTCGATGTTGGAGTCAAGGTGAGTGAGTGAGTCTAGCATATAAGGATTTATTGAACCAATGAGTTCAATGTGTATTTTGATGCGAAAATAGATTGCACAATTACTCACTTGATTGAGTTTGATTACACTTAATTAGCAAACAAGTATGTGATTCAATATCATTACGTGTGTGCTTGTTTTGTGTTGCTTTTATCTATGCTTATCTTATTGTAAGACCTAACTACACTAAAACTAACATCTGGACGCCAAATGTGCCTGGGGACATAGCATCTAGACACTAACATGATTAGAAGAAGGATCACGTGACTTGCAGTTAACGTTTAAACGCTAAATGATCTATATGTTCTTTTGTAGGTAGCATCCACAATGCTTAATGGTAGAAAAATAGCTTTTTGGGCATTTAATGATCAACCATCTTTTGTGTTCGTAGGACCAATGAGTAGGAGACTTGAAGAGTTTTATAAATACAAATGCTTGGATAGTTGAAGGAAGTTGGAATAGCTCATTAAGTGCAATTAAATCTTTATTCAATTTCCTTATAGTCTATTGTGTATTTCTTCAATTTAATTGATAGAGAGACAAAGTGTAGTGCCATTGAGTTCTTAGTTTGCAATCTTTTATAACGTACTACACTAGAGTTTTTGAAGAGTTTTAGAGTGTCAAAAGGGTTGTACCTTGAGTGTTTCTTGTAAAAGGCATAACTCATGTGTTTTTGTATTGATTTGTGTTGTAGCTCCATTGGAACATTGATTGTGTTGTGAAATAAAGTGGATGGAGTTCTTCATTAAGGGAAGCATTATATGTGTCGTAGAGATAGCGGGCCAAACCACATGCTATATTGTAGTGTAACCTTTTCAAACTCTATTTCTTTATTGAATACATTTAGCTATCGTTGTTTATTTATTGAATTGTAATAGTTAGTGATTAAAGTTTGAAAAAGAGAAAAATTAGACATTATCTACCTCTCTTAGGTGTTACTTGGGTTTCTTAAGATCTGATTCCTACTTGAATAGATGTGATATGAATGGATATTAAGGTCATGAAAAGGTTTTAAATACATCTAATAGAATATGATATGGATATGAGGTGTTTATCCTGGAATTATAAAATCCTACGGGTGATGCAACTTACGCTTGGAAATTTATTCAAAATTATAGGCACATGATCGTTGATTTGGTATTAGGGCACTAGTTCATAAAAAGTGATAAATGGTAAGTTACAAATCTTGTAATTTAGTCAAATTCTGGTGTATTAAATTTAAGATTATCATGGTTATTGGATTACTAGGTGAATTTTGATTTTTGCACGTGGGGTTATGTGATTTTGGAAAGGATTAGCATCATTGCAATGGATATTAATTAAGGTTATAGGAACTTATCACACATTTAGAAGATGTTTATTTATAGCATTAACATTAACACAATTTTTGGTGATAGGAACTACATGCAATGTCAGGGGATGCAATGTTAAGAGAAGGAAGATGAATACTATTGATGATGTGAGTTAGTAACTGGTAAATACTACAAAGATGATTTGCAACATGTTAATTTTACAAACTAATTTATTATAAACCTTAGGAGCGAATGCGAAACCTAGTTGTTAATGGGAAATATTCGGGTATAGCCAAGTAAGCTCAGTATCGACCTAATCAGTTAACAAGTCCATGAAGAGCCTCAATAGTCTTTAGGCCATTAAGCTTCATAAGGGGCCCTGGCGCACAAGGATCCCACCCAGATGAAGACTAGGGCCATGGTTTAACAATGACGTTAGCTCTTTGTCATAATAGCCCTAGTTCTACGCATCATGGATCATGTCTCCGCATCCATTTTTTTGCTTTTGAAAAGGTTTAAAAATTATATATTTATAGGTTAAATACATAAACCTTACCTGTGTTAATGCTTATTTTCAAACATATTACTTGTGTTTATTTTTTTAACAGATAGATTATTTGAGTTTCAAGCAAAATGTTAATACTATTAAATATTTTTTTAAAAGTATATGTTAGTTCTTATGGTATAAAAAATAAATTTAATAAATAAATTAACTAAACAAAATTAAACAATTGAAATATTAAAAATAAAATATTGAAAAAAAAAAGTCGAAAATTGATTTTTTAAGCTAGTAAGATATTGACACGTGAAGGCACGCTTTTTCTCTCCGCAGCAAAGAGTGGATCTCTCTGTAGCAGAGAGTTCATGCCCCATCATAAGGGGCCCTAACCAATGGCTACACTCCTGTTGCTTTGATGTCCAGTATCACATCTACTAAGTTTCCCACTTTTCTCTCTAACCTCGTTTTATCCCATTCCCATAGTCTTCAAACAACCTCTTACTTTTGACTTTTTTTACCCAAAATTACAAATGACTTTATTTTACCCCCTTAAAACCCTAGCCTACCTTAAAGACCCTTTTTAAAAACAACCATACGCCTCCATCCACCTTTTTAAACCCCATCTAAAGAATGATTCCTCCTAAGATCAAACACTCTTTGACACAGTTAACTTACTCAATACCAAAAGACCCCAGTAAATCATCCTTTTCCAAACCTTGGGCCTACCTTTGCCATGATCGGTTCTAGAATAGGACCCAGCTTCATTGGGCATCCACTTGTAGTCTTCGTCTTTCTTAGGTCTTCCAAGTGGCCTTTTTCCATCCCTTTTATCTAGCTCTTTTCTATTTTTTATATGGTTCTTTTATAGCCTCTTTTTAGTTGTCTTGGTATCTTATCCATAATGTTTAGTCGTCTCTCTATTATTGTCTGACCCATTTTACTCTTGATAAGTTTTTTATTTCACTCTTTGTGTGCTTTGCTTCTAGATAACTAAGATGAACACTCTAGCCTCCGGCTTCTATTCCAATATTGTCGATGACCAAGCAGCACTTGAGCTCAACACACAAGATCCATGCCACACTTAGTAGAAGGCGATCCTTGTTTGCCATATTATCTCAAACAAAACCGAAAACAAGCAGTAGTGGTTTCGACGCTAAAGAAAATGTGGAAACCTTATGGTGGTTGTGAGATTGTAGCATCCAAGCCCAATTTGTATGAGTGCACTTTTAATGACAACACAAGCCATACTTAAGGTCATCCGAGATAGTCCTTGGGCCTTTTATGGGCAAACTGTTGGTCATGAATGTCTGGGAGGCACATCACAATATGGAAGATGTTTTGCTAGGAGAATGGTTGATTTAGTTGTAGATACATTGTTTAAAGCTAGATCAGATGACTAGTGGTAATCATTAAAGATTGGAGCAATGATGAGTAAGGTCTTAGAAAATGAATTAGTCCAACTTAAAGGATGTGTGATAAGGTGGTTCTTTCAAGTGAGGTTCAATTTGGACTAGTCAACCCTCATAAAGCTTGGCATGTGGGTAAGTCGTAACAAAGCTAATAAATACTATGTTCATTTCAAATATGAGAAACTACCAAATGTTTGTTTAAAATGTGATTGCTTTGGACACTCTACATCAATCAATGAAGCGTAAGGGATAGAATAAAACTTGGGTTCTTGGTTAAAGGCCCGTCAATCAAGCCATTTTCAGAAGGAGATGGTTACCCAAGTCATGATTCCCCAGCTCATGCTTCATCTATGGGTGCACACTCCGGTGAACCAACACCGACCTTCACCTCTCCTTCATTTCCTCGGAATATTAGAAACCCCATGCTAGATATGCCCCACACAAACCATTTGATGCCAAAATACTCACCCCAACCATATATACCTCAACCCCTCAGTTCAACTTACCACGATGACTCAACCTCGCATCTTCTCTCAAAATATACTTAACCAACCAATGATGTCGAATGAAACTCCTACTAACAACCATCAACAGGAGGATCAAGAAGTCACAAGTCCTATTAAACAAAATAACCCTTCACCATAAATAACATTTCCAGATATGCAACATCAGCCTATTCTTATCAACCACTCATCCTAGATTATCCATCCTCAACCATAGTCTACCTTGACCAAGAAATCCAAAAGCTCCTACTATGTAGAATTTCCTAATTCCACCCCCCTCCCCTCACCTCTCTTTTCACACCAACCCCTTAAGCTCTAGCTATTCCATCTCCGTCTCATCTCATTACAACCTTGAAAAATCTTGCAATTAAGAGATTTGTGGATGAAGAATTGTGGGGCCCCTTAAGAGATTGAAATTTGAAGGGTGCAATCAAAGGAAGAAATCATTAATTAAGATATCCCTAGGAAGGAGGGGAAGAAGTCTTAAAAAGCAAGTTACACTTAAAGGTTCAGCATCTCAATCAGTAGAAACATCCCATGGAAGCTTAGCACATGTTCGATAACTTATCATCACTCTATTACTAATGGTTGTGGTAGCTGGCCATACTTAGCCACACGGGAATCATTATCATCATTAGCTAGAATTGTCAAGGTTTGGAACCTTCCTTGGTAGTTCAACATCTTAAGGGCCTCATATAAAGACATAATCTGACATTTTTCTTATGAAAACAAAAAATGATTCAAGACAGTTGTCTAGTATTAGAAGGAAGTTGGAATTTGGCAATGAATTTTACGTACCTCTAAGGCGTTTGTCTAGGGGCTTGGCTTTGTGGTGGATGGGCGATGTCCACATTAATTTGCATTTTTATAATAAAAACCACATAAGCTCTTCAATCCTTTTAGCTGATGGCTATCTATTCTTCCATATCTCCTGGATCTACACTAATCCAAATCCACAAAAGCATCAATCTTTATGGAGACAACTGGAGAACAAGGGTGCTTCCTCTTCTGGTTTACTTTAGCTATGTGTGGACAATTTTAATGATATAATCTATAGTCATGAAAAAAGCAGAAGAAAATCCCAGGTGTCTTAGATTGATCACCATTTCAACTCAATGGTTCTTAATGTGAATTTATATGACTTGGGTTATCAAGGTCCATGGTTCACCTGGTCAAATAGAAGAAAGGAAGGTAGACTGGTTCTTGAGATGATTAGCAAGGCGTTGGGTTCTCATGAGTGGCTGGAGAAGTTTCCTAACATGATGGTTTTTCACAGTAACCTCGTGGATTTTAACCATTTAGCCTCGGTGATAGACACGCATTACTCAGATGGGAAAAGTTCAAATTCAAACATATGTGGACTACTTCAAGTATTTGTATGAATGTGATCAAAGAAGCATGGATAACTCAAGGCCTACACAACCACTCTTACCCTTGGGTTTCAAGTTGAAGAATTGTAGATTGAAGCTACAATACTAGTGCTATGCAGCCTTCCCAAATAATATGTATGAGATCTATAAATTACAAAAGGAACTAAAGGTGAACTAAATGAATAGTTTTAATATGGATTGTGTACATGAGCGATCTTTATTAAGCCAACTTAGCCAGGCATGGGAAAGGGAAGAATTATATTGGAGATAAAGATCTCAAATCAGTTGGTTAGAGGAAGGAGATCGAAATAAAAAAAAAAATTTCACCAATCCACAATCATGTACGGACAAAGAAACAAAATTATGAAGCTCAAAAGGGAGGATGGTGGATGGATAGAGGATGAAGAAACCATCATGAGAACTTTTCAAGACCATTACAGTAAGCTATTCAAATCTAATGGGGAGAGGTGCTGAAATAATATGCTAGATTCGATCCTCTTTCTCATCACAAAAGAGATGAACTCCTCCCTTAGCAAGCCAATATCTCCATAACAGATAAAATTTGCAACCTATCAATTTGGTGCTTTGAAAGCACCCAAGCCACATGGCTACTCAGGTATTTTTTATTAGCAGTATTAGAATATTATAGGCAGCTCAACTAAAATTATGCTCATTCTAAAAATTCCTTCCCAACCAACACACCACCCCCCTACTTGCACGTGCGCGCCAAAGAAGTTGGGCACTTTTACTCAATCAATCTTCGCAATTTCATTTATAAAATCATTTCAAAAGTGCTCTCTCTGAGTCTTAAAGTGCTTTTGTACGGGGTTAGGTCATACATAATAACTTCTTAATTACCCATGAGGCTTTTAATTTTATGAGAACCAGAGGTCACAACAAAAAGCCTACTGTAGGTTGAAATTAGACACGAGCAAAGCTTATGATAGAGTAGGATGGGACTTTTTAAAATGTGTCATGGAAAAACTTGGCCTTTGTGATGCCTGGGTCAGATAGGTGATGAAGTATGTCACCTCGGTGTCTTACTGTTTATCAATCAACGATAGAGATGCAAGTTATGTGAAGCCTACTAGAGGCTTTAGGCAAAGAGAGTCGTTTGCCCTACACTTGTTTATCTTGTTTGTTGATGTGCTATTAAGGAATATAAAGCATATTGTTTCTAAAAAACTCCTCACAAGTCTAAGAATCAAGTGAACATGCACAATGATATCCCATCTTTTTTATTTATGGATGACTCTTTGTTTTTTACAAAAGCAACCTTGAGGAATTTGTAGTTTCTAAGAGAAACAATCTAAGACTACTATTAAGCTTCAAGTTAGATGGTCAACTTATAGAATTCTATCATCTTCTTTAGTGCTAACACACCAATAGACACGATGGAGAAAATTTGCAGAGAGCTGGGATCCATGTTATGAACAATTTGGTGAAATATTTAGGTTTGCCAACCATTTGGGAAAGAAACAAATCTGAAGCACTCCATTTTGTTAAGGACAAGATCCATTTAAAGTTAAAGAGTTGGAAGAGATGCTTACTCCCTATTATAGGCAAAGAGATGCTAATCAAAGTTGCAGCAGGGGCCATCTCGACCTATTTAATGAGCTACTTTAAATTTCTAGCCAAATGGTGTAAAAAGGTCAGTTTCATGTTAGCTCAATTTTGGTGGGGCAACAAAATGACGAGTGCAAAATACATTAGCAAGGGTAGGACAAGATTGCTCTCCCAAAATCAAATGGAGGGCTAGGTTTTAAGGATCTTCATGATTTCAATTTAGTAATGCTCACAAAGGTAGCTTATAGAATCATGATGGACCAAGAAGCTCTATGGGTCCGGATCCTGAAAGGAATTTATTTTCCTCATAACACATTTCTCTAGGTAAAGAGGGGAGCTGGAGATTCATGGGGATAGGCAGGTGTCTTGCAAGGAAGGGATATCTTGTTGAGAGGAGCCATTTGGCAGGTAGGAGACGGCGAATCAATTGACATCATGGAAGATAGGTGGCTTCCAAGTCTAGAGAAGTACAAGCCTCTCCTTAAGAACATCTATAACGTTTCAAGTTTCAAAGTGGCAGGTTTGATACACCAACAATCAGATTTGTGGAACATTCATGAATTGAAATATTGGTTTGACCCCAAAAACTATTGGAGCTATCTTAAAAATCTCCTCATCCACCAGCTACAGGGAAGACAAGGCCCTATGAAAAATCAGGCATGTGTGGTGTCTAGTTAGCTTACAACTTTCTCGGGTGCTCATCAAAGAATAGCCCCCAGCAAGCTTCGAGCTTTCATACCATTGAAAGGACTATGTGGAAACTTGTTTGGCATAGCCCTTGCCTCCCTAAGGTAAAGCACTTCATGTGGAGAGCATTGAAGAATGCCTTACCTACCTAAAGGAATTTTGCCTCTAGAAAGATTGTCACATCTCTAGGTTACCCTTTTTACACGGATAATGAAACAATTGAACATTTGCTCCTATGTTATCCCTAAACAAAACTGATTTGGTTTGCAAGTTTAGGCATTAGAATCAATTATGACCAGGTCACTACTTTAGACAGCTGGATGAACTTTTGCTTGGATGATGTTCTCAACAAGTAAGAAGAATCGGAGATTTTTGCGAAATTTAGTATACCGATGTGATGTCTCTGGAAAGGACGATGTACTGCTATTTTTAATAAAAGAGATCCAATGCTCATGCTATGATGGAAGCATCCATAGCTGCTTTATTGGAACTTAAGGTGTTAACTACTATATAGCAGCTAGTAATAGGGTTGAAGGTTGTGGTTGAAGGGACTGCTATTCTACAATTATAACCAGATGAAGTAGCAAACTCCACTCTTTTTAGAACGGACGAAGAACCCATCGGACCTGCTACTTCCTACATCTCCATGTAGCAAGCGCATCTTATGCAAGGAAGCATGCATAGACAAAACATCATCTAGCCTATTGCTTCTTTCCCCCTACCTTACCTCCTTGAACCGCAACTTGCTCCAATTCTATGCCATCTGAAATGCTATGTTGCATGCAGTGGAAAGAGGTAAGCAAGACATTACTTTGGAGACATGTTCCTTGGTAGTCTTTAATGTACCTACACACAGCTCAAGTCCTCCATGGGAGATTCTCAACATCATACAAGATATGTTGCTGCTTACATAAAGGTTTAGAAATGTGGACCTCAATCTAGTTGGACAATAGGCTAATTTAGCTGCTGATTGGGTTACTTTTAGTTCTAAGTTAAAGATGTATCCTAGGGATTAGATAAGAACACCCTCATCTTCATTGTTAGAGATTTTGCAAGTTGATTTTGTCAATTTTGGTTGTTTTTCTTTGTCGGATGTGGAACCTGTAACAAGCTATTTAGTAAGCTAATGAAGCATCTTTCCTTGCAAACGCGCCCCCCCCCCCCCCCCCCCCTTTTCTGCTTCGATAAAAAAAAAAAAAAAGATATTAACGCGTATCCTTCTAAAATCATAAATAATATTGACACTTTTCAATTAAACTTAGATCATCTGTTTGTAAAAAAGAAGAAGAAGCACATATTATGTATTTGCAAATGTGCCAAGCAATTTTTTGGTAATTAACCTTATATTTTTCCACTATTTCACTGTATTGATGCCTTTCTTTTTTTATTTTTTTTTTTAAATTGTTGTGACATGTCTCTCTCTCTCTTATATAATTTCAAGTGATGAGTTGATACCCTTCGTAAGATACAAAAAAACAAAACTTTTACTTTTCTATTGTGATTAAGATTGCAAATAAGCCGAGTCAAGTCGAGTTTCCAAAGGTTTATGCTTAGATCGTTTAAAATTTAGCAAGCTCGAGCCGAATTTTTTATCGAGCTTAAAATTGAGGCTCGAACTTGGCTCGTTTATGAAATGAGCTCTATTTGAGCTTTATTATCTAGACTAACAAGTTTTTATGGAGCCTAAAATTTATGTTCGAGGTCAACTCATTTGGATAGTCAGTTTTCCATTTTTCTAAACCTAAAATATAATATATAAGTATTGTTATAATGTATATCCACATAATTAATAAATAAAATTTAGTTTTCATTGTTTTTATCATGTAATTATAGATAATATATCATGTATAAAAAATTCACAAACCTATTAACAAGCTTATTAATGATTATAGTTGCGAGAATGTTCATGAGCTTAAATGAGTTTGCTCATGAGCTGATTCACAAGCCTAAGTCAAAACTTGATCTTAACTCATTTAAATAAAGAAATTTTACTTTAGACTTGAGCTCGGCTTATTTATCAATCAAGCTCAAGCTGAGCTCGAGAGCTCACGAGTAGCTTGATTCATTTGTAGTCTTAATTATAATATATATGTTGAATTTTAATGATCAAACGATAAATGTAACAGATTGATATGTAAAACTTGTATAAGTTTTGTTATAAGCAAAAATAAAACATAAAAAAATTTAAATGAAAATTTACAAGTAAAGCAAAAAAGTAACACGATACATTGATTATTTAATCAATAATCATTTATAAAATATTCCACAATTATTTTCATAATATGAATTGTAATAAATGTTAATAAATTAAGTAAAATCATCGTTATTATTTGTTAGTACTTTTAGCAAAAGCTGTTATTAAAATATTGGTATTATTGAAAATGCAATTATATTTATGGTATTCTACTAATAAATAAAAGTAAAGTGTCCTGTGTATGGCCCCAAGTTTACATATATATATATATATATATATATTAGTATATCAAGTAAAACGGCTATTACTATTTATTAATATTCTGCACAGTAAGGTTGAAAAATTTATAGTAATGATATGGTGTATGTGTCTTTTTTATATAACTACTAATATATAGACAGTGTCTAATGAGAATTTATTTAGTCAATTAGTTGTTTTTTAAAAAATAAAATTTAATTTTATTAGTTATAATATAAAGAGAGAGATAAATTAAAAACGAGCAGAGTAATTAGGAGATTAGATAAGATAAGTAATAAATGTAGTATGAAAAAGTGAAGTAATAATGAGAATCGAACCATAACATTTTACTCGAGGAAAAAAAAAGAAGAAAAATTTATCCACTCAACAATATTCAACTGCATAATAAAATTCACATGCTAAAATGTATGTAATATGTATAATTTTTACTTTTTTAATAAATATAAATAGCTAATATTGTTTTAGGCCTAGGGTAAGGCCCTTAAGCCCCATCTTGAGCTTGTTCCTACTTGGAATCAAATAAACCATATAAGGCCAAACACATTCCTCTGCGCTAATCTCATATTTAGTGAAATTAATATAAATAAAAATAGATAATTTCATAAATGGTATCTTAATTTGATTAAACATGTAATTGGATATCTAAATTTTTAAAAATAATTAATTTAGTACATAAATTTTAAAATTAATCAATTTCGTATCTGAAAGCATTTAAAGTCGACAAAGTTAGCACTTAAAAATACTTGATGGACGTTTCGTTAGCATGCACGAAAAATTATTTCAAATATTAAATTTATCAATTTCAAAATTTATATACTAAATTTATTAATATTAAATTTAAAATATCTAATTATATATTTTGTTAATATTCAGATATCAATTGTAACATTAATCCAATAAAAAATAAGACTCATCACGTTTGACAATTACAAAGAACGAAGCGGAGCATGCAGTAAGAAATAAAAAAGAGAGGAAAAGAAGTACCTTCCTTCTTATTATTTGGTTAGTATTATAAAATAACAAAATTAAGAAAAAAAATTATTGAATAAATTTTTTTATTTTATTTTAATAAAGACTACACTTTCACTTTATTTTCATCGATTTCCATCAACAATTATCTAAATTTAAAAGTTAAAAGAAATTGACTTTTTTTTCAGTGGAATAAAAAATTTAGTTCAAAAATAAATATTTGCTATCTTAACTAACTTTACAATAAAAATGCCTCTGCTATATATATATATATATCAGTTTGATGAATTTCCTACCAACTTTTACCATTCTTCTTCAATTTCAAATATTACATCAATGACATGTGCGGATAAAGAGGAAGAAAATGATTTTTTTTTTTTTTTTTTTGACTTGTCTGGTCTAAAGAGATGGCTGTGCTGTAATTAAAATTATAGCATTCAAGAAAACTACGCTGGCCAGAAGTCATGCAAAACCCAAAAAAAGTTCCCCCCACCAAAAAACACAGATCTACAGACAACACTATCTTACTCTACTTGACTACTCTCAACATCAATAAATTCATTAAAAATAATTTTTCAAATCTTTCATTTTCCCCCATTTTTTTAATCTGCAAGTCCACCATACTACAAATTAAAAAGAAAAATCTAAAATTCCAATTCTTTCATGCAACTTAACATATTACAAAAAAATAAAAATAAAAATAAAAAATCAAATAAAACACACCCTTTTCTTTTTTTTTTTTACTTTTATTTTAGTGTGTACATGTTTTTTTTTCTTTTTCTTCTTTTTTTTTTAATTTTTTATATATTTTTTAAATTTATTTATTAACACCTCACTCTCAAGCTCTGCTTACTACAACAACAATCAGATATAATTTCTTTTGACTCCTAATGATTGCTCTTCCTATCTTTTGTCTCACAAAAGCTAATGCAGATCATACCCCATCCTTCAATTACTCCATTCTTTAATTAAAAGCCAACTCCAAACCCAACACTCAAAAATAACCAAAAAAAAGGGGAAAAAAAAAGAGATTTTCTTGTTAGGGTTTGGTTTTTAGTATGTGTATACTTTAATCTTTGTCATTTGGTAATGTGGGTATTCTAGGTTTGGAGAAAATCCAGTCCCATAAATCGAAAGTTTTTGTAAAAGAAAAAAGCTTTGCTGTCTAGGGTTCTTGTCAGTGTGTTGAGTTTACTACTGTTGGTAGTTTCAGAATGTGGTGTGTATGAACAACCCAGTTGTGGAATATCAAACCTTTGGTTACTTGGATTTAATGTGTGCTACTGTTTTGTGTTTGTGATATGGGAATGTGGGTGTTGTTTAGTTTTATGAGAAAATGCGGTTCAGATTTGGAATGAGTTAGATGAAGAAGGATTTAGCAAGTCAAAAATGGGCTGTGTATTTGGGAAACAAGGATCGGGTAGGCCAGTAGAGAAGGGTAGGGAGAGAGAGGAAGAAAGTAAAGAGGAAAATAGGGTTAGGGTTAAGGTTTCAAAATCAGAGGTTACTACTGTTGGTGGTGGTGGAGGAGTAGTTGAGACTAGGAATGGGGATAATGGTGGAAATAGGAAGGAAGGTGATGGGGAGGAAGTGGTGAATGTGAAGCATAAAGGGGGAGGAGATAGAGAGAGGAGGAGGAGTTCGAGGCCGAATCCGCGGCTGAGTAACCCTCCTAAGCACCTTCGTGGTGAGCAGGTGGCTGCTGGTTGGCCGTCCTGGCTTTCAGAGGTTGCTGGGGAGGCTATCAATGGGTGGACCCCTCGTAGGGCCGATACTTTCGAGAAGCTCGATAAGGTAAAATTTATCATATGAATCTACTTCCCAGTTTGGGGGTCTTGGAATTGATGTTTTCTCGATGCACTATTGGTGATTTGATTTACGTTTGATGATCTCGTAAGTAATTTTATTACGAACCATCATTAGGCTTATTGTTTTTTAATTATTTGTGTATATTCCTATTATGACCAGACAAGGGTCTTGAGGACATTTATGAATGGCATGTTTGTTTATTTCAGCTTCCGATGATTCACGACGTGTTTAAATTTTTTTTTTTTGGTTTACCTCCCATGTATGGGAAAAAGGGTTTTGGTACTGTTGGAATGAATGCTTTTTATCTATGTATGACAGCTTGCCTTTATAATTTTTCCATAAACAGTGTGGTCCAGTATTTATAGGTCTGTGCTTTTGACTATGTAAGAAGCAATTGTGGGGGTGAGGAATTTCTGTTGATCTTGAAGCAGGAAAGAATTGGATTTTGGCTTTTAGGGTAGGATCTTATTACCTACCAGTTTATTCCAATTTGTTCATGGTGGTTTTTAATTCTTTATCCATTATATCCATGGTGTGCAATTTAATGTCTGCTCCTACATAAAGAAGATATTTGGTCGACTCAGCTATTGGATTTGCAGACTGCATTTGGAAAGTGTTATTTCATAGTAATTATTTTTCTCTGGACTTTTGAACGTAAAATTAGTTTGATCTTGGTTCATCATCGACTGTTTCATGCAACTGATATGGGTCTTCCATGTGCAGTTCTTCCTATATATATTCTAATCTGTCATTTATTATATTTCTTGCTTGTGATGGTTCTGTTTATCAGATTGGACAAGGTACATATAGTAATGTTTATAAAGCTAGGGACAATTTGACGGGGAAAATAGTTGCATTGAAGAAGGTGCGATTTGATAATTTGGAGCCTGAAAGTGTAAGGTTCATGGCCAGAGAGATTTTAATACTACGGCGCCTAGATCATCCCAATGTTGTAAAATTGGAAGGTTTGGTTACGTCAAGAATGTCGTGTAGTTTGTACCTTGTTTTTCAATATATGGAGCATGACCTGGCTGGACTTGCCGCAAGCCCAGGGATCAAATTTACGGAGCCACAGGTGAGATTGATTTGTTGCTGCTCATTATGTAGTATTGGTTGATCATGAAATGATTGTCTACCATTGTATTGATGACCTTTCCGATTTTCTGCTGATATAATTCATGGGCATTATAGGTCAAGTGCTATATGCACCAACTATTATCTGGACTTGAGCACTGTCATAATCGCCGTGTCTTGCATCGAGACATTAAAGGATCAAACCTTCTTATTGACAATGATGGAATTCTAAAGATTGCTGATTTTGGATTAGCTTCATTTTTTGATCCCAATCACAAGCAGCCCATGACTAGCAGGGTGGTCACTCTTTGGTACAGGCCCCCGGAGCTTCTTCTTGGGGCTACTGATTATGGTGTGGGGGTTGACCTCTGGAGCGCTGGTTGCATTCTTGCTGAACTGTTGGCTGGAAAGCCTATTATGCCTGGACGTACTGAGGTAAAGGCTACTAAATTGGCTTCTGTCTGGCTGACCTGTTGCAGTTTTAGTGAACTGCTTTGGGAGGTTTTGTTGACAAATGCTTATGTATATATTCAGACCACTCTTTTAATTGTAAGGTGACTTTGGCTACCAATTTTTTGGCTATTTTTTCAATGAGCTGAAGTTAGTATGTTTCACAATGGCATAGCACTAGTTTTTTATTCATCATAATAAAAGGGACGGGAGGAAAAAAAATTCTTGCAAATAAGAACAGCAAGAGCTAAGATTTAATAATTTTCTTTCTAGATGAGTGATCCCTAATATCAAATGAGATTTGGTGAATTTCATATGTATGTACGTCTGTCTGTCTATGCTAGTTAGTCAATGTGCAACGCAGACTAGTTTTTCAATCTATTGAACCAAAATATCTTGCAGTACTTGGAAGTTTGGGATCTTTTTGGCCTTAACTATGAGATGCTTTTAAGAATTCCCTAGTGCACTTCATCCCACCATTTGAATGTGCATGACCATACTGTTAGCAGAATGAGACAAAATTATTGCTTTGGTTATTCACCTTCCCACCAAAAAAAAAAAAAAAAAATAAATAAATAAAATTGCATTGGTTTTCTGCTGGAGGATTTTGGTATAGTTCTTTTGCTTCATTAATAGATTTGATTATGCCCTGTTGACGTCCATGGCAATGTATTTTATGTCAGTATTCCTAATTTTCTCTCATAAAGTTGGCAAGGAGTAATTATATTAGCAAAGAGATGATAAAGTATGATTGTCATAAAGAGCACTATAGTCCACCTTTCACGCGTAACAAGGAGCACATAAATACATTAAACATGGTTTTGAGATATTGGTTGATTTTTATGAGATGCTTAATTGTTACCCAGGTGGAGCAACTTCACAAGATATTCAAGCTATGTGGGTCCCCTTCTGAAGAGTATTGGAAAAGGTCAAAGTTACCCCATGCGACCATATTTAAACCCCAACAACACTACAAACGTTGTATTGCAGAGACATTTAAAGACTTCCCACCAGCATCCTTGCCTTTGATTGAAACTCTCCTTGCAATTGACCCAGCTGAACGTCAAACTGCTACTGCTGCATTGAGAAGTGAAGTAAGTTTTTGCAGTTGCATGTTATTTAGCTATTTATGGTTTCCTTAATTTAGATGCAGTCTCTTTGCAATTTTGCCTGTTTTGTTTTGAGGTAATGCCAGTAGTTGCCATGATGGAAAAGCTACTTCTTGTGCAATTATTCATTGAACTTTTAGCATGCATGCATTATAGATATGTATAGCAATTATGAATGTGTCATTTTATACTTATTTTGGATCATTATCTGTTGAGATGAGGCTGGGGGATCTTAAGTAATAGTATTCGATCTCATTTTTCAGCAGTTTAACTTTTAGATAGATTGCTGCCTGGAATGAGGGAGATAATAACTCTTCTTGCTTAAAAAGAGTTGGTAATTATAGGTTTCTTTCTTTCCCTTCCTTGGGCATGGCCTTGAAAATGGTATGCCTCTTTTCTGGGTCATAATAGTTTAATGAGTAATGAACACAGCACCCTTCCTGTTGTTGCTACTTTGTGGAAAGTATATTAATGAGAACTCTTATACTGTCACTAAGGAGTCATTAATTTTGCAGTTCTTTACAACAAAGCCCTATGCATGTGAGCCTTCTAGCCTTCCAAAATATCCTCCAAGCAAGGAAATGGATGCAAAACTAAGGGATGAGGAAGCGAGAAGGTAAATCTTTAAATTAATACACAGTATTCAACTCTCTATGAAGTATAGCTAGGAGAAAGAGTACAAACAAAGTTGTGAATTTACTTCTCACATCATGTACGAAAATGGGCACGGTTTTTCATGCCTGAGGCTGAGGAATATATGGGAATCTGGAAAAGTAAATAATGGTTCAGAGCAAGTTAATAGATGTGTCAGCAATGAAATTGCTTTGCTTTTTTTACCTGCTAGGTTTCTCCTATAAGGACCTTTTTTTTTTTTGTTTAATCTTGGAATGTTATCTCTTTTCACCTGTTTATTTTCTGAGGTTCTTGCCACTTGTTGTAACTCATTGAAATTCTACCTGATGCCTCAATCACACCTTTTATCCCTTAGTAATAGCAAGAACCTTCATCTTTATGGAGTTTGCTGACTCATTATTATCATTTATATACTGAGTCAATACATTTTTACGAATTAATGCCACAGATTGAGAGCTGCTGGCAAAGGTCATGGTGATGGAGTGAAGAAAACACGGCCACGCGTGCGGGCTATACCTGCTCCAGAAGCTAATGCTGAGCTTCAAGCAAATCTTGATGTAAGCTAAATTTTTTTTATTTAATATAACTTATTTCTTTGGTGATTTAGATGGTCTGGCCATTTTAAATTGTTTCTCTGATTTAAAATTGATGTGTTGTCTTAAAGCATGCTATTTAAGAGAAGTAGATTCACCATTACTACTACTCAAGTTCTCTGCCCCAGGAAAAAAGTTGTAGATGCATTACTCCTTAGTTCTTTCTTTCCATGTGTGAGTATATGACGCATTATATTTGAATTTTATAGGGATTCAATTTGGAAGTACCTTGAAAAGATATGAGATCTTTTTATAATATACATAGCTAGCAATGCTGGTTGAGAATAAAGGAAGGGACACCATTTTGTGTAGGATTGCTAATTAAGCTTCTGTTTTTGTTCAAAGTAGTGGTAGTAAGATGGGAAAACTAGTAACATGATTTTAAAGTTTTTTTCCAAAAGAGACCCAGGGTTTGCCCCAGAACTGCCCCATACTACTGTTATCGATATTTGTTTTGTATGCGTTTGGATGCTAATGCCATTGCATTGGTGCATTCAGTATTCTGCCTATCTAATCACTGTTGATGACTGGTAGTTTGAATGTTCTGTTGAGTCCTTTACTATTCAATGATGAGCACCTGTATCATGTGAATGTTTTTGCTTAACTGCTTGGTTCTTTCTTGATTAATTTGTATTCCCAGAGACGGCGTCTCATAACTCATGCAAATGCAAAGAGCAAGAGTGAGAAGTTTCCTCCTCCTCATCAGGATGGAACACTTGGTTATCCTTTGGGTTCTTCATCATATCGATCCAGTTTTTGATCCACCTGATGTCCCATTCAGTTCCACAAATTTCTCATATCCTAAAGTATCTATCCAGACATGGTCTGGGCCATTAATGGAACCAGGTGGTGTAGGTGCTCAAGGAAAAAGAAACATAGGGATACTAAAGATAAGAGCTCTTCTCGGGTCAAAGATTGAGAGTTCATAATTTTTTACTGAGAATATTCATGAGGCTGAAAAGGCTGCTGATTTACATTGCCGGAAAAAGTGCATTGAATTTTATTGAGAGGTAAAGGTATTTTGTATTTCTTTCCCTTCTGTTATATATTTTGTATCACTGGAAGCTTTTGCAATTGTATATTTTTTTACCAACTTTATCATTACTTTGTTGTGAAAACCTCCGTTTAGGGTCTTTCAGATTTAATAAGTTCCTATCTCACGCAACTTTGTTTCCGAATATTTACTGCGATAAATACTCTGCTATTCAGCTAATTTAACTTTAGATCCATAGAATCTACTACAACAGAGGTTAGAACTTGTCATCGCCTCATTGACATTGTTATAGAACTCTTTTTTTTTTTTTAATAATTTGAGCTCAAGATTGGGAGTATTTTTTTTTTTATAATTGGAAGCAAGTTCTTCTTATCCTCCTTGCTTCGTTGGTTGTGATTCAGACAATGTTTTTCCTCCGAGTCTCCTTCCATCAAAACATTGATAATGACATATTTTATGAGACAGCGGGTTTTGAGTGCTGATGGATGCTGCAAGTTCGTGTTTCTGTTTCTCTTTGGTTGATTGCGTTGAGAAGGATGGCTCCCTTATTTCGATGAGTACTATGCCGAACTCATCACCTGTTGGCAAACACCAGTTCATCAGGTCACTTGAGCGTTGATTGATTTGGTCTTTTGTTTAGTGATTTCACTGTTAATGCTCAGTCTTAAAACTTGGTAGTTCTTTTGGCGTACTGGCATAGCTATGCTCCTTTTATTTTATTTTATGGTAGGGAAAAATTACATTTGCAACTATGAACATAGCTACTTTAGCCTGTTGGTGGTGTGTATTGGTTAGAGGAAAAAAAAAAAAACGTAGGCTTTGAGAAACTACTTTACTTTTATAGGATAGTCTGATCATGAATGAACATATGATCGGATTTCATTGATATGAACGTACGTCAAAACAATTGCTGGTGCAATTTTGAGATGCCTTGTTGGGTCATAACATCATCAGGCTAATTAAGGATTTGTTGAGGTCCCATTACTATTGTTGTTTTCAGTAGATGTAAATGTCAGAAGACAAGGGAAACGTAGAAGTCACCTTTTCAAGTATTATAGAAGAATTAGACTTTCAAGTGGTCATTGTCGGCCACTAAAAGCTGGTTTAACCCTCTGATTATTACATCAATTCTTGGTGAGCAAGACTAGGTAACCCTTCAAAACCTGTGTATGATATTGTTATCGAGGGGTAGACACTAGAATGTTGTGCTTTGATGTGACAATTCTATGAACTCTGGCCAAACAAGGAACTTATTAAAAAAACAAAAGGAACTATCTAAACAAAGTAGTGATCTCCCTGCGCTAACTACTAACATTCAATCCTAAGGTTGGATTGAATAAGGAAGGTATTTGAGAGTAGATGCTTTTCTTTTTCACTAAAGTAAAAGTTTCTATATTTGACGACTAGAGTCATTCCGGTTCAGTACATGGCAATGGGTGGTAATAGACAACAGCATTGGCTAGGGTCATGTCTATAATCTGGTGTTACTTGTGGGCATGACTTGTCGGTCTAGCCTAGCCGTATCAGTCATGACCTATTAGACGTAGCAGGTTGTTGGGCCAGTGGCAAGTCAATGCTTTTGACCCACCAACCCATTGGGTGGTTCAACTTTTTGAAAAAAAAAAAAAAAAGGAAACAAAGGGGGAAAAGAAGGAATGTGAAAAAAATATAAATAAGATATAGAAAAGTTAAAATTAATTTTCATGCCACTAGCAAAATTAATTATCTATTTACGACATATAATGCATTGTTTTTATTAACAACATGTGCAATAAGTGAATTAAAAAGTGAACCTAATTAATTTATATAGATTTCAAACCAATAGGAAATCATGTTTCTTAATAGTGTAGAACTCAATATTTGCCTTTGTGGGACTTGATTGTGACTTGAGTTTTGTAGGATCACATTGTTAAGTTTACCACTAAGAGTGGAGTTGCTTGTGTATAAGTGAATGCATACCTTGAACAATTGCTTTAGGGTCTATTTGTTTCATTTTATTTTGATCGTTTTAGTATTTTATTTTTATCATTTTCAAATGGATGCTTGTCAAGAAATAGATACAAATAAAAAGTAGATATTTTTATTCATAAACAAATCAAACAAATCAAATACAGAAAAATATATATGAAGATCAGATAATCTAAATAGATCCTTAATAAATGGGCTAGAAACTATTGCTCTTAGGTCCAAAAGTTAAATATTTGTTATTGCTAACTTAAATTTTATTTTTCAATTTTATACTTATTTTACTATTTTTCCTAATTTTAACTTTATATTTTAAAATAAAATTATATTTAATTTTGTTTAATAAAAGGAATATGGTTTGATGAGTTGCGAACTGGCCTGCGAATCAACCTGGCCTACTTTATGCTAGACTGATTTCGGATTGTCTTACATCTTATTTAGACTTGTTATATTTAAAAAAAATATATTTTTTTTTCAATTAAAAGATTTCTATGTCCAAACTTGTTTTAAATTCGAACTAATATTTACACTCAACTTCAACTTGAGTCATAAGCTAGTCAATTCACACACCTTAGCTGGAGTTGAATTCAAATAAACATGAGGTGAAATTTGATTAATTTACAAGCACTTTAATGCATTTGCTCATTTATATAATCTTAGGCGTAGCATGCACTCATTTATAATCTTGGGCGTAGCATGCTCTGCAACAAAAAGTAAAGTGATTCTTTTACTCTTTACTTACCCCTGACAACGCAGTTATGTGAGTGCTAAGTGAAAAACAATATCATTACACTTGCAGGTAGGGTAGGTACTCATGGGAGTAAAAAAGACGCAATCATTAAGGATCGAGAAGGTATCATAATCACATCACTACATGGAGGAAATTTAGACAAGGATATGGAAAATGTCCCAAGGTTGCATGGGACGAAATATTTTTTTGAATAGTTCGAGGATTCAAATGCATGTACACGAAATAATGTTAAATATTAAACATTTTCAAGTT
This sequence comes from Combretum micranthum, assembly GCA_024138025.1. Taxonomy (NCBI): domain Eukaryota; kingdom Viridiplantae; phylum Streptophyta; class Magnoliopsida; order Myrtales; family Combretaceae; genus Combretum; species Combretum micranthum. Next base: position 947,986 of record JAMXBD010000215.1, read on the forward strand.
GCTTTCCTCTAAGCCATGATGCGACACATGATATGGATGCTGCACGATCCCTTGTCGCCTGTCGGACTCTATAAATATTTTCTTATAAACTGAGGTTGTTTGACAATGGAAATATTATAGTATATCCTAGTAAGAAGGATGGCCATGGGGCTGATAAGATCCCTACCATCACAGTAGAAAAATCCTTCTTGTTGCCCCACTGAAATTGCTAGGGCCAAATTCTACTATTTGCTAATGCACCGCGACCGTGATGTCTTGTGAATATTAAAAAAGAAAGATTTTTAAATGTCAAATTTTCCATGGAAAATACCATATAGCTTATTTTAAAATTGAAAAGAAAAATCTTCACTGGATATTTATAAGACACAGATATATAAGGAGTTATTTAGAACTCAAATATTTCTATGGAAAATACTATATGTCTTACTTGTGAATAAACACTGTTAATATCTCCTAATTTAAAAAAAATTAAAAAGATTAATATTAAATTAAAAAGGAAAAATGCCAATGACTTTATGATTTGGTGGCATCTTTTTTGGTCTCTCATATAAGAAGTCCTAGATTCGATTCTCCTTTTCTCATTGTAATGGCGCAAAAAAATAAAAGGAAAAAGAAAGAGAAAAAAAAGAAAACTAGAAAAGAAAATAAATAAATAAAATTTCATTATCAATTTTTCTCAGTAAAACCTTGTGGATGCCTATTACTAGGGCTGGGCTATAAGTTTTGTTGACGATTGAACTTTGACCTTAGGCTTAACCAATTTGAGCCCACATTCTCATTGGGTTGGAACATAATAAATCCATGAGGACCCATTCGACTTTCCTCCCCATCAACCAAGATGCAACCTAAACGGCTTGAACATAATGCTTCTACTCAGGTGTGCTATGTATCGGTCGGAATCTACCTGCACCACGAGATCCTGACTTCCCCACTACCGATATAATTGTCAAAACTCCTAACCGACCACTCGCCCGATATGTAAATACAGTTGCATCGCCACTTATCCAATCTTCTTTGGTCAATTTACAGGTCTTTCATGACAAATGCTAACTTAAGCATTAGAGTGGTTATGCTGGACCCAAGCTTGGCGAGCCACTAACGAGTTATTCATTTTGCAAGTCCTGTATCACCATACACTAAGCCCATTCACAATTAATCCAATCCCTACTGGATTTGAGCTAGCGACATTTGGCACCGTCTGTGGGAATTTTGACCCTTAGCATAAGAATTCCCATATTTCTTTTTTCTCCTAAAAAAGAAAAAGAAAATACACACCCTGTAGAAAATCTTGATATGTCGCCACAAGCCAAGAATAGGAAACAATTGCAGGGTGACACCCTTGATGGTGACCTGAATTTCACCTTAGAATCACCGTCCACGGAACATAATGACTCTCGAGTGGGACCTAACATCCAGCCTGCCTTCAGTAACCCCCTTGAGCAAGATCGCCTCAACCGCCTAGAAGACATGCTCCATCAGATTGTGGAATGAAATATTGAAATTATCAAATGCAATATGGGGGTAAAAAAAAAAATGCCTCAAGGAGGTAGACAGACGGGTGAACTCCCAACCATTGCAATACAGTGACGAAACCCCACCACCCCAAACATGTGTTAACCACACATATGAAGCAGCAAATGCCCTCGCTAATGCAACAGGATCATTGTCGCAATTCTCACATGGTCCTGAGGACTTCTCAATCACACCTGCAATGTCAAGAACGCGAGTAGGAACACCATCCTGTCAGAACTCCCAGTTTGTCATAAAAAAATGACTCGATGACATGACCTTCGAAGAACTAGAGAAAGAAATTAGGAAAATATCGGAGATCATGGAAAGCAAAAAGAGCACTCCTGCTTCTAAAACCACTCGAATGACCATCAGAACACCCCAAGCCTAATCAACTATTGATGAACCATGGCCACTAGGGATGAAGCTAACTACGTTCAAACTTTATGATGGAACAACTAACCTAAATGGGCATTTCAGAAGATACAAAGATCAAATGTTGGTATTCGGATTCAATGATGCCGTTTTTTGTAAAGTAGTTCCAAGGACGTTGAGAGGGTAGCAAACAGCTGGTTTCACTGGTTGGCTGACGGCTCTATCACATGTTTTGAAGACCTCTCTACTGCATTTAGGATACGTTTCATAGTGAGCAGGCCCTCAAAGGAGGATACGTCCTCCCTGTCCTTGGTAAATCATAAGAAAGATGAGACCTTAAGAGATTATATCACTCGATTCAATTAGACGGTGACAAAAATAGACAGCCTCGATCTCAGCCTCGTTATGCAGGTAGCCATTCACAGAGTTAGGAGAATTGAGAGCTTTTTTTACTCCCTCACCAAAAACAAACCCAAAACCTTGGAGGAATTCTAAGACTGGGCCGACAGATACATATGACTAGAAGACTTCATAGCCACCCGAAATGAAATGGAAAAATCCCAAAAGGAACACTTGCAAGATCAAAAATCAAAAGGGTTAGCCAAAGATTGGTAAGATCCTCTTGGAGAAAAGGAAGGACAGGGAACCCAAGCCAGGAAGGCGCAAGGAAAGCGGAGATATTATGAATCTAGTTTCCTCCCCTAAGCAAACCGCCGGATATCTTGTTGGAAATCAGAAACTCCAGCATCCTCCTCGAACAGGCTAATAAGATGTATGGCGACCTGGGAAGAAAAGACATAAGTAAGTATTGTGATTATTGCAAAGACATAGGGCACAAAACTAATGACTATTATCATTTCAAAATTGCCCTATAGGAGGCCTTCAAATAGGGACTCCTCCGACCATGGTTGTCAAACTCGAGTTTCTACCTAGAATCGCTAAGGGGTCCGTAGAATCGGAACGTAAAATCGAAACGTAGAATCGTAAGATTCTACAACTAATGTAAATTTACTTACAAAAACTATTGATGTACTTACTAAAATAATAAAGCTTTAAATAAATTATGAAAATAAAGAACTTAATATTAAATTAGTTATGTACAACCAAAATTTAAGTTTTATCAATCATAATTCACATACTGTCATTAATATATTTAGTGCAATTTTATAATTAAAATAATTATTTTTATTTAATGATGATTCATAATCAATAATTATTGAGATGTATTGCAAATCATTTAAATTATCATGTGTGAGTAGCTAGTTTTGTGTAATAATGAATATTTTCATATTCACTATATATTTGCACAAAAAATCATTACAAAAAAAATAATTATATTTATGGCAAATATATTTATAGATAGAAAATTATTAAAAAAGGGAAAAACATAGCACTATATATATTAGTTTAATTTTCATTCAAAATGTTCAAAATATATCATAGTATATAACCTAAAAGAAAATAACTCTCTAAAAAATATAAAAAAAATGAAATAAAAGGAAAAAAATATTCAAAAAACTAAAATTAAGTTAGATTAAGATAAATATCAAGAACCAACCCCAAAAACCCTAAAATTAAATATATTAAATTGATTGCATTTTTAAAGTTCAAATAGAAAAAAAAAAAGTGTAAAATTACAATTTTAAGATTTTACTACGATTCTACTACCGATTCTACCACCGATTCTACCGTTTCTACTCACGATTCTACGATTCTACTTACGAGTTTACTCAAAAAACGATTTTGTATGCGAGTTGAATCGAAATATCATCATCAACTCGTAAACTCGTAGAAACGTACGAGTAGACTCGCGAGTTTGAAAACCATGCCTCCGACAGTATTTTACTGACCCAAATAACAACACGGAACGACCCAGCCAACAAAGAAGGAATAACCGGCAACAAAACTACAACAACTGCATGGATTGAAATGCTAACGATATAGCACGCAACATAGTCAATACCATCATTGGAGGCCCGTACCCAATAATTTTCTCTCGATACTCTAGAAATGAAAAGACGTAATGATGGTGGGGAAGAGAGCGAAATTGGACATGACACTAGAATTCACTAAAGTTGAACGGAGTGGCGTCAAAATCCTTTACCAAGACACCCTTGGATAATGGAATTTAACGTGATGAAAGTATTAGTTGGCATAGGGAGTAGCATAGACATCATTTTCGGTTACACCTTTGATAGGCTTCAAGACAGTAACATCCAGGAGAAGCTCAAGCCATACAAGCACGAAATATATGGGTTCAACAATCAATCAGTTAGGGTTAGAGGAATCATCACCTTGCTAATGAGATTGGGAGATAACAAACAGAAGGCCTAGAATAGGTTGAATTTTTTATTGTGGACTACTCGTCACCTTATAACATGATCATAAGCTGACCTACACTCTTCTTGTTTCAAAAGGTCCCTTCACCAGCAAGACTTATCAAGAAAATTATATGTCTAAGCCTTAGTAACGGAGGAGGTGTGTCAAGTCGACTCGCTCCCCAATCAACCCACTTACAGGAAATCACATCAAGAACAAGAAGATGAATAGTAGAAGCCATTGAAGATGTTTCCCTTGACCCTAATCCTACCATGGTCATGAGAATTAGCTTGATACCGTCGATAGATGTCAAGGGAGAATTGGTTCATTTTCTCCAATGCAACCACAATGTTTTCGCATGGTCACCCCCTGACACGCCATGAATAGATCCAACAGTCATCACTCATAAGCTCAACATTGACTCAAAGGTGAAGTCGGTATAGTAAAAATGACGCCATTTTGCCATCGCATGACAGACTAGCATAGAATAAGTCTAGAAACTCCTGAAAGCTGGATTCATCCGAGAAGAAAGATAGCTCTCATGGCTCGCCATCGTCATCATGTTGAAAAAAGCTAACGGTAAATGGAGAATGTGTGTTGACTATAATGATCTCAGCAATGAGTACCCAAAAGATTGCTTCCTCCTATGAGAATAAACAAATTCGTAGAGGCTACGTTCGAGCATGCTTTGTTGAGCTTCATGAACACCTTTTCAGGATATAACTAGATAGTCATGGAGCCAAAAGATCAGGTGCACACATCATTTGTCACCGACTTCAGCACATACTGCTACAAAGTTATGCCCATCGACTTGAAAAACACTGGAGCCACTTACCAAAGGCTGATGATGACAATATTTAAAGAACAAATGGGACGAAACATGGAAGTCTACATTGATGATATGATTTTCAAAAGCATATGCATGGAAAACCACCTTCAAATCTCCTGGAAACCTTCATTCGGAATGAAACTGCATCCCCATAAATGTATATTCAAGGCTTCCTTTGGAAAATTCCTTAGATACATGGTGACACAATGGGGAATTGAGGGAAACCCCGACAAATCAAATCCATCCTTGATATGACACCTCTAAAGATGATAAAAGAGGTCTAAAGACTCATTGGGCGTGTCACAGCTCTAAGTAAGTTTGTATCATGAAGCATCGATTGATGCATTAAGTTCTTTAGGATCCTTAAGAATCTAACTAACTTCAAGTGTACTAAAGACTACGACAAGGCATTTGTTAGTTTAGAAGAATTCCTTGTGACCCTCTCGATCCTTGCCAAACCAATACCGAGAAAAAAATTGTTCTTGTATCTAACGGTAGGCAATAAAGCCCTTTCCCCAGTCCTTGTTTGAGCAGACGAACAAGAGCACAAACCAATCTATTATATCGGCTATGTTCTCTAAGGCCGGAGGAAAGGCATTATAGGGTTGAAAAATCCACATTAGTAGTGGTCTTATTGGCAAGAAAAGTTGGACCTTATTTCGAAGCACATCAAGTGATGGTCTTAACTTACTAACCTCTCCATACCATCCTCAACAAGCTTGATGCATCATATCGAATGATGAAATACACAATTGAGTTGGGCACTTATGGAGTTTGATTTAAGTTACGAAAGGCCATTAAAGCCCAAGTTTTGAAAAACTTCATGGTATAATATATTGGTTCGTTGAAGGAGCCCTTCAAGGAAGGTAAACCATAATAGATATTACATGTTGACGGATCGTCGAGCGTATAAGGCTCTGAGGTAGGACTGGTTCTGTAAGGCCCCTACAACGTAAAGATATGTTTCGCTCTCAAATTTGGCTTCGAACTAGTGATAATGAGGCAGAATACAAGGTGTCGTAATGGGATTGAAACTAGCCGCGGAGTTTGAAGTTGACAATATAGTAGTTTATTCAGATTCTCAACTTATGGTGCAATAGATGAAAGGAGAGTATGAAACAAAAGGGGAAGCTATGGTCAAATACACGAAGCTCTTCTGCTCATTAATGACCAACTTCTCCAATTGGGACATTCACAAGATACCCTAAGTAGAGAATGTTGAGGCCGATAGACTCTTTAAGTTTGCAGCAGTGAGCCTCCCAAGCCCCAAGCCAAAAGAGCAAGTGGTATTCATGGAATACCGACCACGATGCACCATTGATAGGTAGCATGTAGAAGTACTCATTGGTGAAACGGACCCCTTGTTACCTTGCTAGATGGACCCTATAAAGGAATATCTCAAGGAGGGACTTCTGCTGACTGACAAAAAGGCAATAAAAAAACTCATTTATCAAGTTGCAAACTACACACTACTGAACGATGTACTATTCTAAAGGGGCCACAACATGCCTTTATTGCGATACCTTTGACTAAAAGAGGCCTAAGCAGACCTAGAAGACCTACACTTGGGGGAATGCAACAAACATTTTGCCACAAAAATGTTGTACGTAAAGACGCTTCGACTCGACTAATTTTGGCAGACCATGAAGAAGGATGTGATAGAAATGGCAAAGAGATGCCCACGATGCCAGAAGCAAGCACCTTTAACTTATGCGCCGAACAATTACCTCTAATCAATGGCAAGCCCATGGCCATTTGCCCAATGGGGAATGGACATGCTCGGCCCCTTCCTTAGAACCTCTGGATTGAAACATTTCATCATCATCGCAGTTGACTATTTTACCAAATGGGCAGAAGCACAAGTAGTGACCTATATCATGGAACAGATAACATAAGTTTTTGCAACCCACTACATCCTATGCCATTACCGACAATGAAACTTAGTTCAACAATGCTTGGTTCAGAGAATTCTGCCAACACCATCATATGATGATCCGATACACATTTGATTCTCACCCCTAAAATAAGGGGTTGGTGAAGGCAGTAAACCACACCATATCGAAAAGCCTCAAGAAGATGGTTGATCGGGACCATGTTAGCTAGGCCGAACGACTACCAAATGTGCTTTGGGGATATAAGATCATACACCGGATGACCATGAGCGAAACACCATACCGGCTAACGTTCGACATAGAAGCAGTACATCCGATTGAATTGGAGATGTTAACTCGCAGGATGCAAAATTTCCACCTAGAGGTCAACCAAATTGCACTAAAAGTGACTTAGACATGACTGAAGAACTATGGGATCAAGCCAAGCAAAGGCTCATGGCCTACCAGCTTAAGGCCGTTCGGTACTACAATAAGAAAGCAAGGCACAAATAATTCAGCCTCGACGATACTAAAAACTAGCCAACATAGGAGCTAGGGAAGGACAAGTCAAACTTGTCCCAACATGGGAAAATCCCATTTGTGTCAAAGAAAACATCAGAAATGAGGCCTATAGACTAGAACAATTGGACGGCCAACCGATCGTGAGGATGTGGAATGCTGACAGCTTAAGGAAGTATTTCATTTAATTTTTTTTTAAAATTATCTTTAATGTCTTAGAACCAACTCATTTGCATTTGAAATCAATTGAACTTCAAATTTACTTTTGAAAAATTGACATTGAATAAGGAAATCTTAAGGGGCTAAAGTCCAAAGCGAGGCTTAAACTGTAGGGAATGATTGATCAGGTTGCTCATTCTCATCACCTGTGTCCTTACAATTTACTCCTAACTGAGGCTCAGGCCTTAGGGAATGATCAACCCGGTTGCTCATTCTCAGCACCCACATCCTAAAAATTTACTCCTAAGCGAGGCTTAGGCCCTAGAAATATCAACCGAGTTGCTCAATCTTAGCACCTGCATCCTAAAAATTTACTCCTAAGCAAAGTTCAGGCCCTAGGAACGATCGACTAGGCTTCTCATTTTGAGCACCAGTGTCTTAAAAATTTACTCCCAATTGAGGCACAGGCCTTAGGGAATGATTGACCAGGCTGCTCATTCTCCGCACTTGCGTTCTAAAAATTTACTCCCAAGTGAGGCTCAAGCCCTAGGGAACAATTGACTAGGCTACTCATTTACAGTACCCGCATTTTAAAACTTTACTCCCAAGTGAGGCTTAGGCCCTAGGGAATGATTAACCAGGGCTCCTCGTTCTTAGCACAACATCTTAAAAGTTTACTCCAAAGCGGCTCAGGCCTTAGGGAACGATTAACTGGGTTATTCATTCACAACACCCATGTCCTAAAAATTTACTCCTAAGCAAAGCTCAAGCCCAAGAGAACGATTGACCGGGCTGCTCATTCACAACACCCGCATCCTAAAAATTTACTCCTAAGCTAGACTCATGCCTCAGGGAACAATTAACCAGGTCACTCAGACTTAGCACCCACATCCTAAAAGCTTCTTAGTAAAGCTTAGGCTTAGGGGACTAAGCGGATTGCCTAAGCCTAGTACCCACGTCATAAAAACTCAAAACCCTAACCATGCCAAGACCCCTGTAAGGCTCGTGCCCCAAGTCACAAAAAGCATGAGCATCATCTGAACAAAAGGAAATAAAACTACAAATAAATTCCAAATATTCCTTTGTTGATGTGAAATATTATAATAGTTTTGACTTGCTTTGTGGCTAGGATAGTTAAAAATGGTATTCTGGCCAAATACTACAAATTGACACAACTGACAATAGATACTATTATGCTGGTACAACTCTTTAAATGACACTAATCATTTGGAGTAGAGGAAGTCTGAGTAAAGCATAATGATCAAGGAGTACTTAATTGCAAATCGCTCTACCTTGCCGAGCTGCACCAAGCATTCTTGGTAGGACAAGGTTGGACAAACTGAGATAATCAAGACACATTCGATAATCGAACCTTGAAGAGAATAAGGAGGAACTCATATGTTTCTCCTTCATTGATTCCATCCTAGTTCATCGAATGATCTCATCATTAGAGCCCAGGAAGGAACCCATCTCAACTTTCATTAGAGATTTGAACTAAAGAGCCAAAAGAGAGACAAAGATGAAGATTTAAGACCATGACAAGAATAATAGGCTACCTGCCCGGTTTGAGCATGAGCGCTCTTCCTTTACCGTTATAGGTTCCATATAACTGGAAATAATGAGACTAGTGGCCCCCATTATACATCACAATGCAAGAAAAAAGATATCGCTGCAATGGACAAATAAGGCTTACTTTAGACAAAAGTTCTTTAGTAGAGCTTAAATCCAACCAAGAAGAAGATGCAACAATGCGATACTAAGGGATTGATTTTTCTAGCCATGCTCAAAATATAAAACTCCATGAAAATAAGCTACAGAACTAAAAAACGCTTGCTATAGATTAAAAGAACTTTTGATAACAATGGGAAGTCGAAAGAAATTCTAATGACAAAAATGAGGAAAGAACTTCTTATGGGAAAAATGAGGAAAAAGACTCAACCATTTATAAGTAGAAACCTGAAGTGATATTGATGAAAAGGTCCAATATATCTTAGGAAGATCAATAGACATGTAGCCCCAATCATTAGATTAATACGATAGAGATTTTGGCAATACATCAAAGGTAATAATTAATAGGAACGCGACATAAATCCCGAGATTATGAAGCACAGAAACAACAAAGAAATAAAAGAACACACAAAAACTCAAGGAGAGTTAGAGTATGGAAACAAAGTGCAAACAGAAGAAATTAATTAAAAAGACAGTCATTACATTTGACATGGTTACACCACATGGTTACCCAAAAAAGGAGGAGGGGAGGGGGTGGGGGTGGGGAGGTCACTCTCTCACCAACTCTTCATTCAACTCCTCTACAAACCTATCAATCTGAGATGCAGGTAACCCCTCGCTCGCTACCCATGGTCAAGCCAGTTGAGAGAATAACCACATTGGGCAAATTGGACCCTTGGCCACCACTATTTTAAGGGAAGACCTTGATAGGAGTTTGGCTTGCTTGATCTATAGGTTTAGGACCCAAAGTTGATCCAAAGGTTGGATCCCCATCAACATTTTGAGCCACTTGCTCATCTATCACCTTCATCACTAACATCCTCCTCATTCAACGCCACAACACCTATAGGAAGATAGGAACGAAAGTTAACCTATGGAACCGTGTTGCAAGAATAATGACCATGAAGATACTGGATAATCTCATCGATCATCCCATGCTCGATCTCTAATTTTTGCTCTGTCTAAGCTTCACTGCCGAAATAATCATCAAGAACAGAGTTTGATTGACACTGACCACTAGTAGAAACCTTGACTTCTAGAACTTTGATGCGCTTACTCAACTCACTGAGCTCCTTTTGTGCTTTATCTAGATCTTCAAACAACTTTTCTAAGTCTAACTTCACCTTAGCAACTGAACCTTGAAATTCATCCCTCTGCAATATCAGTTCCATCTTATGGGAATGAAATCAGAACCTATAGTCTACCAACTCCCCTCAACTATTCCTTAGCAACTGCTGTAGTTGATTATTTTGGGCAAGAAGCTCCTGGTTATCCCTACGGAGTCCATGCCTCTCCTCATCAAGGAGCCGGGTCTCATTCTGAAAAGATGATTTGTGGCTTTTCAACTCGGACTACAACTCCTCAATCCTCTAGTCAATAGCCAGCTTCTCCTCCTTATAATGGTTGGCTTGTTGATCCTTTATCCAGAACCTCTGTTCAAGGATGGTATAATAAGTCTTTAGCCTATATTAAAAGGCATGGTACTCGACACATGTATTATAACAAAATTGACTCATGATAGGAGTTAAACCTACCTCCTTGAAATGCCTAACTTGATCAGATCATTTTGACCTCAAGCAATCAATTTCCTACCGGAAAGTCTTGCCACACAATAACTCTAGTGACACACTTGACAATTCTCAGCAAAAAACATTCGTATGAATAATATAAATAGAAGAAAAAAGGAAAAAAAGATAACTCGAATCAAGAGGACACATACATAGGCAAAATACCCCAGATGGTCATCCCTTTAGGATGGAACACATAGTGAAAACAATCGACGACCCTCACATAGTAACTCAACTTGACCAATTGGCCCGGCCAAGCAACGGCTGAGGAAAAGGGAACAATCGGCTTAGATGTTCCCTCGCCTTTAATCGGCATGGGAACATACTCCACATGACGACTCGAACCAATTTTAACAGGATTGGCAAAACAGTGACCACTACCTAAAGGATCCATTGATCTGACAACAATGTTAATGTAAACCCCAGTTTTTCTAGTAACCAGGATAATTCGAGAACCGGAAACCAAAACCCTAAACCGAATAGCTTAAGACTGGGTGAGAACTAGGAACCCTAAATCCGGCTTTTCCTCGGTTTCCAATTAAGAAAATTTTATAAGAAAATTTAATTTTGAATATAGTTCTTGATTATATTTCAAATCAAGAAAAGATCAAATTTTGAGAAAATTTCAATTCCGGGCTTTCCTGAGACCCATTACAGAAAAACGTGCCCCGGAACTTGAATTTCAAAAATTTTACTCATGAATACTCATTTGAATCGAAATTAAATAAGGATTTCAAAAATATGAATTTCATAATTTTTCGGTTTATGAAAAATACAGTTATAGCCTTTTTATTCATATTTTCTTACTACCGGTAATTAAGTTGTCTTGATTACTATTCATTACTATTCACAAGTACAACCTATTACTACTCACAAGTACACCCTACTCTTACATCCTTACAACCACTCAATTTCATTTTCTTTTCCAAAAATTATTTATCTCTAAATAATTATTACAAATATGACATTAATGTACAAATTTATCAAACAAGTCACACAAAAATCAAATCCCCCCCTCTTTCAAGCAATGGCTTGCGTGATTCCCCCTTCCCCCCCCCCCCCCCCCCCCCCCATGAAGCTCCATTGTGCAATTTTTTAAAAATTATTTTATCTCATTTAACCTAATTTCATTTTATATATAAACCACATTTTCTCTCTCTCTCTTCATTCTTCTCATTTCAAACTTTCTAAAAGGTGAAACACTCTCTTTTTCTCTCCCTCTCACCCCTTGTTGCCGTGAGCTTCATGCTCATCACACACACATACACACAAAAATTTTTCTTCCTTTTTGTCTTCTATTTACTCTTAAGTAAAAGAATTTTACTCCTTTATCTTTAGATCCTTGTAATGGCAAGGATATTCTTGGATATTTCCATCCAAAAGGTCCCCATGAGCTCTTGCTAGGGACAAGGAAATATCAATACAAGAATACCAAACCATCACAAAGTAGATCTTCATGTTATAAGCTTCATGATCATCCATCTAAAAGTGTTTTGACCAAAAGATCTTTCATAAAAATGTAGTTTTTATGTTTTAAAAACCTATTTAAGCACTTAAGATAGTAGATCTATCATTATAACACTCATATTCATGTCGGCATTTAATATCTCATCTTTATTTTGAGTTTTGTGCATTAATGGTCATCAATACTTTTGTCTTGAGTAAATAACCTTGCTAATATATAAATCTATAGGTAGATGAGTTAATGAAACCAAAAAGGAAAACAATTTTCAAGGAATGGAATAGGGTAAATTCGGATGACATGGGAAACCTAGTCTAAAAACCATTTTATCAACTTCAAAACATGTATTTTACAAGAAAAATGAAGCCTATAGGTGATTGATGATGTTTGATGATATTTTTCATGAGTTTAAATGAGTTTTTACCAAAGGAAATATTTAAAACAAGAGATGAAGTCTAATAGAAGTTTTGAGTTGGAAGTCTTGTAAGCAAAATTCGCAATAATGAATAGATGGTTAGAAAACACTAGTTTTCCAACTTCAAAAATGGTATTTTCCTGAATAAATGGAGTCCTTAGGGTATAGGTAAAATAAATACCTAAAGTTCTAAATATAAAATGCATTTTTCTTGAGAGAATCAACTTAAAAATAAATTTTGCTAAATTCAGATTTTTGGAACCACCCTAGTATAAGACTCACCTAAAAGTTTACAAATGAAGATTTAGTTAAAGAAATAAAGGCCGTAGTTTATAGTTAATATAAGGGTCAAAATTTCTTTAAAGAAAGTAGAGTTTTCCTAAGGAAAATCCTTAGAATAAATAAATGTGACAAAGTGTAGAAATTTTATTTGTTAAACAATGGCATGAAATAGTGTCCTAAGATAAAGGATATTTAAATTCTTTAAATCTAAAAATTCATAAGAACTTAGGAACCTAAGAGTTCATATCATGACATTCATGATAGGGAAATTCATTACCATGGCATTTATTTTCATTTTTCACTTAGGAATCTCAAGAGCATTCATGAAAATCGCATTTTCGGAATCAACATAACCGCTGGACAGAACTGATCCTTCAATTCCGAGACTCAAATGTTTTCAAAACTTGATTTAAACTTCATATTTAGAAATCTCTTTCGAAGTAGATAGAAATCAATATAAAATTTGCGAAATTCCGAGTTAAAACGACCAAGTTATGACCATTTTAAATCGGGACTTCGGAAATGACGCGAATTTAGATTTCACTAAGTTGTCTTAGAGTTTTAGTATTCTTAGATGGTAGAATACTTATTAGGGTTTTTCTTTTATGTTTAGGCGAACCCGAGGACGTTGAATCCTTACCTTTGGACTATTACTATTAAGAGACCGGCGAATCCATGGCTGAGTGAGTTTTCTTCCCAATTCATTTATTGTATGTGCTTGATAATTAGTGCACTAGAATGTAGGCCAAATGAATTGCATATGTATGATGGGGAATAATGGGAAATTGTATGTTGATGATGATATGAGAACTCAAAATAAGAATATCGAAACCGGGTGATAAATTCTAGTTGTGTAGTTAGTTATGATGGATTGTTTGAGAAATTGTTTGATCGCTTGAATAAAATAACATAATCGACTATTCGGACTAATGCCAAATTCTGACATATGCATATCATAATGGGAAGGAGCATTAGCATTGTTCGGTTAATCGTGATCCAGAAATGAAATAATTGTTCGGTTACCCGTGAACCATAAACAGCATAAAGTTAGTACCGCAGTATTTGTTAATCTGCTAACCCGGGATGGAGGGTGCAAGTGCATCCACATATGATTTTTGGATAGTTATATGTATGTTGTTCTCATGTGTTTGGTGCATTCACTTGCTTGTTTAATCACTTGTTTGAATTGTTGTGACATGAATGTTATTGTGGAAGATTTCACTCACTAAGCTAGTTAGCTTACGTCCCTACAGTTTCTTCCTTTTGCAGCTACCAAATTTATGGCTTAGGAAGCGTGACCCGACCGTACAGGTATAAGAGCTAGAAGTTTCCCCTAGAAGTTGGAAATTATGTTTAGACTTTCATAGAAAACTTTTAAGACTTTGGATGACTGTATAAGGCCACTAATTATTCTTTTGCGGGGGAATGCCCTTAGTAAATGAAATGTTTAATTATGCTTCATGAGTTATATCCTACTGCTAGTGTATGCCAAGTTAAGCTTTTATCTCCATTTGGATTTGTATTCTATTGTCATAAAGGTATGCCTTACATCTATATGAGACCCCCGAAGGACTAAGGCGGTAATTCGGGAATCTTGTATGGCATGTGGCGGACTGTTACGTATAGGGTACCCTATGGGGCATGACAGTTAACTCTTTAGTCATCCTCTCCAACAAAAGGAGACTTGCTACTAGTAGGAGGAGGAACAGTAGAAACCTTGGCATAATCTTATTGGGGCCTTTCTACAAGAGCCTAAGGTGATTGAGGGCCTATGAGCCTTCCTTCTCCCCCCTTTGAGCTCAAAGTTGCCTAAAAAGGAGCTTTCCCTTTACGAGCTGCTAAGTCCTTAATAGCTGGAAGACTGCCCTACGTAACCTCCCTCCGATTAGATGGCCTCCTCTTCCCTTTTCCTCGAGATGGACTTGGATAAAAAAATCAACTAATGTCTCCAACTCTCATCTTGTTAGCATCGCTTGCAAAAACGGATAGGTCAATCAAAAATCAAACAGTATGATCTACTAACAAGTAAACTCGACCATTGTTTCCCTGAACAATACTTTAGCGAATAGACAACCCCAAATGCCTAGAAATCATGCTTGAATCCTACCTCGAGCATCCCTTTCTCGATCTTTCAAAAATGCTCTAGGTATAACACAAGGCCTCTACTCTACATAAAAATTTTCGACCTCCTTAGAATTAAGGAGACTAACATCGACCGATCAATGTGATTCCATAAAAGATCGGAGTTCTACCAAGGTCTCTTGGTCATTGACAAGCAATGAGCATTGAGGAAGGCTCGAAGGCAAATTCACCCATCGAGTCATGAAAGCAACCTCCTTTTCATTTCAATAATAATAAAATTACCCTTCCAATCCTTTACACTTGAATCCAACTCGATGAAAAAAGGTAGTTCTTTACTTTATTGTAACCATACCGATTTATTGTTCAGACATTTGATCATGAAACAATGTTGGAGCAACTGAGGAGGAGGCCTTTGGCATAAACTTATGCACAAAGCCTCGAAAGCAATTAGTAACCTCTGGGAGTTCAGCATTAACCGGGCAAGGCTTTGGTTGAAATGATTCAACAGTCCTCTTGAAAATTGGATAACGGAAAACACAAGCCAAGATCCAAACACAACAAACCTGGACCCATACACTAGAGTTACCTGGTCACTCAATCTAGGCAAAATAATGGAGTAGTTAGTAGGTACCTCTGCAAAGTAATGATATCGTGCCTTGCAGAGAACTTCTTTAGAAGCCTCATTATGGAAATTATGTAGAAGACCACCAGCAACCAGGTTAGAAGGAGAACTAAACACATCCCTTGGGTCCTCCATGTCTACCCTAGCTACCTTGTAAAAATCCCGACCATAAGACTCAACTACCGTAAATAATTGGGTACTACCATAGAGAGGGGTAAAGCAATCATCGGTAGAGAGACCATACATACTTGCTTTACTTTCCATAACTTATATGGCAATAGGGGTAATTTGCGTTGTCGAAGTGAGAGGGGAAACGATCCGAGGAGTCTCTCCATGAGAAGCCTTACTGATGGTATAAGACGAATTGCAACTCTTACTTGCCATTGCTGAAAGTATTGTTATTCGAATAGGAAACAACAAGCAAAAGAGTTGTTGGAGTGATAAAAAAAACAAGGAATGCAAAATAATGTGTAGCATAACCCCAAATGGATATTTATAAATCCTACGAAGACCTCAAAAAAAAGGAAATAATGGTGAGGCATTAGCGAAAATTGCCCTAATCGTTAGATGTACCTTGATTGATGAAATCAATGGCCCAAAATAAATTACGTAAGATGACGCCGTCTGACAAAGTATGAAATGATAACCACCCACACTCATGGACCAAGAAACATCACCACGTGTGCAGTTTCCTATTGAAATAACGAAAGGGCATAATGAGAAGAACAATTTTTATCACCCGAAGATTGGACAGCTAATGTGTGACAAATAAATCACCTCCTCAAGCTCAACTCAATTGACCTCTTCACTATACTCCCCTTGCTCATCGCCGGGGGGGGGGGGGGAAGGGGGGGGGTGTGGAAGGACAACTATTGACGATCCAAATTTAACCTTAGGCATTATTGAGCTAAGCCCACATTCTCATTAGGTTGGACCAGAATAAATCCATAGGATCCAATTGAATTTCCTCCTTATTAGTCCATATGCAACCTAAACGGCTTGAACAGAACACTCTCCCACTCGGTTGTACTATGTCTTGGTCGAAATCGACTCGTGCCATGGGATTGTGACTCCACGATCCCCACTCGCTTACTACCGATATAACTATCAAGACTCCCAACTGACTACTCACCCACAACCAACATAACCACTAGGTCAATGGTCTATAAGTACAGCTGAATCACCACCTATCAGGGTAACGTCACAAAAAAGATCTTCTTTAGTCAGTTTACAGGCCTTTCATGACAAACACTAACTTAAGCATTGGAGTGATGGGCCTGATGAGCCACTGATGAGTTGTTCACTTTGTAGATGCTGGAGCACAATACATGAAGCCCATTCACAATTAATCCAGTCTCTACTAGATTCGAGTTAGCAAGAAGTTTATATTCTAGTATTTACTTGGTTAGTTCTGTTATAAGGAATGCTTATTCCAATGTTTATTTGGTCTTATTAACCCTAATAATGGAAAGTTCTATAATGCCATACTTTTTTTAGAAGACTGTTCCTATAAGTAATTGAACACATCAAATCTATATCCTACCATAATCGAACCATTAAGATAAGTTTTATATTAAATTCTATAATTAGTTCAATGTTTAAACAATGAATTGTATGGTCTTATGACGAGATCTTAGAAATTCTTTAATTTGCAATATTAAGTTAGTAGAAAATTTATAGCCTTATCACTATTCCATGGTTCATACCATGTCTAATCGTGATCAAACCACGAAAATAGTTAATATTCTAATTATTATACTTATTTTAATGATTAGATGATTGACTACACAGTATGTTGACGTGACTGTAGAAGCTCCCTAAGTTAGGAATATAACATTTTAGAGTATTAATGAAAAGTAGTTTAACTTTTCTTATTCTAATGTATAACGTATGCGATTCCTTAACTCATATCTATTTTATTTTTTTTCCTCTCATTTTTGTCATTTGATATAACATGTACTATATTTAGAGATAATGATAAAAATGGCACCTGAACTTTCACAAAAAAGAATAATTAGGTAACTTGAATTTTGGTTTTTAATAATTTGATATGTTAACAAAGTTCTCGTTGACTTTTTTCATACATGAAGTCTAGTTTTGACACTTTTAGTACCTGAACAAAATTTTTATAGACTTTTTTCATACCTTGTTTCATTTGCTTTAGGTATTTTAAAGTCAACGAAAACTTTATTCAAGTACAAAAATTATTAAAGTCAAACTTTAGGTATGAAAAAAGTCAACGAAAACTTTATTTAATTTGATGAGTGGTCGGTCGGCTAGCCTCATTGCTTCCTACTCATTCTTAGTATCCCTCCTTTTTCTGCAGAGGCGACTCCAATTTTAGGCCTTTGCTCTTTCTCTTTCTCTTTTGGCTCCAGGTATGGCTTTATGGGGATGGAGTTGACAAAGGGATGTAGTGGGTTACTCTTTGTCTTTAAAGGAGTTGCCTACGAGGTAGGTTAAAATGATCATCTTTAATGGCCTTTGATTGGGATGGAGTTAGCAAAGGGGAATTGGTTGAGTCACTCCTTGTTATTATAGGGGGTCGACCGTAGTAAATTTGGGTAATGATCTTCAACCATTCTTTGATCATCCCATTTTGCCCAGGCTTCCTTTGTTCTTAGTGCTTGGTACAGCTTTGTGACCCAACCGTTATGCTTTTGTTGGTGGTTAGTTGGGTTTGTCTCGATCACAAATGAAACATGTGCATCCATAATGGCTTGTGTAACTTAGGTCTGCAGATGCTTTGATCATCTGCTTGGGTTAGGCTTCAATTGGTAACATCAATTGAAAGGAGCTTTCTGAATGGTAACATCAATCGAAATTTTGTAATGTTTGGCCGGACTGCCCTTCAAAATATTTTTACCTGAGAATCTAGTCAAAACTATTGTACTATTTTTTCAATAAATGAAGATTCATTTCATTGTGTTTAGTATTTGCTTCTTGTTATATTGTGAGTTTTCTTTGGGCGTTTTGGCTAGTCGGACCAAAGGGTATGATTTGTTAGTTAGACGCCCTCACTTGGGACATAGGAAAAAATTTAATTTTTTAGGACGGGTGTTGAGCATAAGTGACCCAATCGGTAAGGTTACTAAAGTTATGGTTTGGTTGGTCGGATGCTTCCACTTGGAACTTAAGAAATTTCTTTAGAATGCAGGTGCTGAGTGTAATTAAACCGGTCGATGGGGTCCCTAGAGTTATGATCCATTTAGTCAGAAGCCCTCAATTGGGATGACAATTTCTTTAAGATGCGACTGCTTAGGTAAAGTGACCTGGTCGACAAGGTCCCTAGAGTTATGGTCTGTTCAATCAGACGCTTTCACTTAAGACTTAGGAAATTTCTTTAGGACGCAGGTGTTGAGCGTAAGCAGCCCAATCGATGGGCACCCCAAAGTTATGGTTCGTTCGATTGGATGCCCTCACTTAAGATAGGAAATTTCTTTAAGATGCGGGTGCTGAGTGTAAGCGATTCGATTGGTGGGGTCCTTAGAGTTATGATCCGATCGGTTGGATGCTCTCACTTGAGACTTAGGAAATTTCTTTATGATGCTGGTGCTGAGCGTAAGTGACCCAGTTGGTAGGGTCCTTAGAGTTATGGTTTGTTTGTTTGAATGCTTTCATTTGAGACTTTGGAAATTTCTTTAGAACGCTGGTGCTAAGCATAAGCGATTCCGATTGGTAGGGTTCCTAGAGTTATGGTCTGTTTGGTCGAATGCTCTCACTTAGGACTTAAAAAATTTCTTTAGGACACGAGTGCTAAGCGTAAGCGACCCAGTCAGAAGGGTCCCTAGACGTATGGTCCATTCAATTGGACGCTTTCACTTGGAACTTAGAAAATTTCTTTTTGGTAAGTAGCATGGGTGGTCATTTTTTTTATGAGAAAAAACTGAAAATTTAAATTTCATAGATGTAGAAAAGAAACGATTAGATGATTACATATAAGCGTAAATTTAAGCAAGGTACTTGCTTAGGCTGTCAACATTATAGGTTTTGGGAATCAATTGTCCATTGAGTCACTCTAAACAGTAGTCACCATTACTAAGAATTTTAGTGACTTGGACGGGGTCTTCCCAAGTGGGGCTTAATTGTCCTTGGTCTTCTCTTACTCCTACGTTCTTTAATTTGTAATATACTAGGTAGCCAGGTCAAGTTCTTCGTGCTTGACCTTTTTTATCATAATACCATGCGGCCTTGAGTTGGTAAGCTATGAGTCTTTGTTTGACCTTGTTACGAAGTTCCTATATGGTGTCGAATTGGCCTTCAATCCAACCTCGTTAACTATTGGGTGGAAGTTATGGGTTCTTTAGGTCAGAAGCTCTAACTCAATAGGGTAAACACTAAACAACTATTGTGCTGAATGCAAAAATATATGTAGTTTCTTTTGTAGATTTTCGATGTGTGGTTTTGCACCCCAAAAGCATATTGGGTGGTCGATTCGCCCCATCCCACATGGTCCTGGTCTACCATTTTTTTTAGGTTCTCGACGATAGTGTAGTTGGAAACTTCCACATGTACGTTAGACTGAGGATAGAAGACAAGTATACCAAATTTCAATTTGGTGATACTAACAGAACTCCCTGAATCTATCATTGTCAAAATGGGTGTCGTTGTTGGTGATTATGATGTGTGGCACCACAAATCGACACAAGATGTAGTTGGTTACGAAGGATTCTGTAGATTACTTTATGATATTAGAGACTGCCCGTTCTTCGGTGCTTTGTATTCCACCTTGTTGTTGCTGACGTTAAAGCTGAACTTGAGGGTGAAGCATATTTTGAAAATTGTAAGGGCCTTATAGGATCAATCCAGCTTCCCAAGCTTCATGATTAGAGGATTCGCTTAGAAGGCTTGTGTATTTTGTGATGAAATTAGCCAATATTCGGGTTTTTATGGCTTCATGGGCCTTGAACTGTACGCCATATGCACTAAGCTTTAGTGCATATTTCATCATTTTACCTGATATATCGGGCTTGTGGAGGATGGTGTGAAGTAGTTGGTTGGTGAGTACTATCAATATGGTTTGAGTCTTATGATAGAGATGACAACCACTAAGGAAAAATTTTCCACCTTAGAATACCTTTCTTCTAGCTCTTGGAGTATGTGGTTGATGTAGTAAATTGGCCTGTGTTCATGCCCTTCCGCTTGGACAAGGATGAAGGAGATGGCTTTGTTGCTTACTGCCAGGTATAAAAAATTCTTTTCCTGACATGGGCTTGGCAAGGATTAGTGAGGTTGTTGAATTTTTTTTTCAAGTCTAGAAAAGCCTTCTTACATTCCTTGGTCCATTTGAAGTTCATTGGGTTCTTTAAGGTCTTAAAGAATTTGGTGCACCATTTGACGCTTCAAGATATGAACTGACTTAGACATCCTTTACCGACTTAAAGGGGTCATTTCCAGCACAACCTTAATTTTTCTCGGGGTTTGCTTCGATTCCTCATTACATGACCATATATCTTATCAATTTTTCTGACGAAGCTCTGAACATTCACTTTCTAGGGATTTAACTTCCAACATTGTTTAAGTTGATTGAAGGTTTCTTGAAGGTCCTTGAGGTGATCTTCAAGGCTCAAGATTTTCATGATCATGTCATCCACATATAATTCCATGTTCTGGCCAATTTATTCTTTGAAGATAGTGATTACCAGTCTCTGACAGGTAGCTTTGGCATTTTTTAGACCGAATGGTATGACCTTGTAACAATACATGCAAAAGTCAATAATAAATGATGTGTGCACTTAGTCTTTTGCCTCCATCATTATCTGGTTGGACCTAGAGAAAGCATCCATGAAACTTAGTGGGGCATACCCGAACTTGGTGTTAACTAGTTGGTCTATCATTGGGAGAGGGAAGCAATCTTTAGGGCATGCCTTATTGAGGTCGGTGTAATTGATAAACATTCTCCATTTTCCACTTGCTTTTTTCACCAGTATGATATTGGTGAGCCACATGGGGTATTTCTCTTCCCTGATGAATCCTGCCTTGAAGACTTTTTGGATATCTTCTTTGATGGCAGCATAGTTAGCAATCGTGAAGTAGCGTAGCTTCTATTACATTGGTTTTAGCTTTGAATCAATGCCAAGCTTATGGGTGATGATCCCTGGACCTATGCCAGTCATGTAGGTAGGAATCTATGCAAAGATGTTATGGTTATGCTAGAGGAAGTGGATCAATTCTTCTTTAAATCTATTCAATAACGTGGAGCCGATTTAGGTAACCATGGTAGGGTCTTTGGTGAGCAGAATTTCCTCCATTTACTTAGTTGGCTCTTCTCGTTCTTCCCCTTGGTTAGCTCTTTCTTGGTTTGTTTGGTCGGGGAATGAGTTTATTTTACATACTTCATCCCTTGCCAATGCTTAGACATATATCTTTTGGGGTAGATCTTAATTCCTCAGCATATACTGACCCCACTTAGGATAGGGAACTTCGTTTTAAGGTGGGCTGGGGAAGGGAGCATTCGAAAGAGAAAGATGGCTAGCCGACCTATTATCATGTTTTAGGTGACTAGCAATTCACCACCAGGAATTTTACTTCATTCTAGACTTTATGCTTGCCATCACCCAGCCTCATTGGTAAGGTGATAAATCCCCTGACTTTGATCGAATGATTGTCAAATATGAAGATTTCATGTTTATACAGCTTTAACTTCTTTTGGATGTTGTCATTGTGGAGTTTATCAAAAGTATGGCAAAAAATGATGTAATCACTGCTTCTAGTATCAACTGAGACTTTCATCACATCGAAGCTTGCTACTCATGCTTTTGCGATGAAGGCATCTTTGTGTGGTATCTTAATGTCATTTAGATTAGCGTCAGTGAACTCGAATGTCATATTGAGTTTGTCTCTTTTTGGCCAAGAGTACTACTTCCTTTCCTTTGTCATTTCTGGAAAATTATGAGAGAACGGTTGGATGCTGTCCTCTAACAATAGTATCGACCACTCCCCGAGCGATGTCATTGGTTTACTAGGTTCAGTCAATTGTTAGAATACTATTGGTGATCATTTCTTCTTTGTTGGATTAATCTCTCGATGATGTTGCTCGGGTCAACCGAATATTACCATAGAAACCTTTCTTCAAGGCTTCTTTGAGAGCGATTTTGGCTTGTAGCAGTCACTAGTGTTGTGTCCCATGTTTAAGTAGTAGTCGCAATACTTGCTTGTATCTCTCTTGCCTGAGTTGTTATGCATCTTAGATGGTTCAGAGAGAATATCTGAGTTCTTGATTTCTAGGAAGATGTCTTTGTGAGGTTTGTTGAAATGGAGAAAGCTATATTTGAAGTATCTTTGTTTCCCTTGGGGCCTTCTCCCTTAAGATACCTATCCGTCCTTTTCTCTAAGAGAAGGGGCAATGCGGCTTTTGACCAATCCCTTAGACATCTAGTGCTATAAGTGCTCCTTCTAGGACTTTCCATCTTGTTCTGGACGACAATGAAATCTTGAGCCATATATATTTGTCGACTCGCTCTTGAAATTCTTCCAGAGTCTCAGGTTTATTCTTGGCAAGGGAATGTAAAAGAATTTCATTCCTTTGGACTCTATGGATGGTCGCTTGGATCATAAGGCTGAGGTCCAGACCATCTACTTCTGTGATAGCCTGATTGAATCGGGCTATTGTAATCCCTTAGGGATTCATCTTTCTTTTGATTCACGAAAAATAGAGAGAATTATCCTTCTTTAGGGGCTTGCTTACTGTAAAGTGAGTCTTGAATGCAATTGCTAGGTTTTTAGAGGATGCAATGAAGCCTTTGGCCAGCTAATGGAACCAACCATAGGCGGCTTTTTCCAACGTTCCAAGAAATACTTTACAGAAAATAGCATTATCGAATCCAAATACCATCATTTGGTCTTTATATCTCCTGAGGAGTTCTTCTGGGTTGGTTATCCCATCATATAGCTTAAATGTCAGCAGCTTCTTACTATGGCTAAGGCCTGTTTGTGATCAATAGAGCTAAGGGCATTTTGATTGTCATTCGAGTTGTTTTAGGAGTCAGAGTGCTCCTTTTGCTTTTCTTGATTTCCAACATCCTCTTGATTTCTTTTTCCATCTCTTCTTAGGTCATATCTTTGAATCACTTCCCTTGATACATGGGGAGCTTCACCAACAAGGGATTCTTCGCTTAGATTTTTAACACTGATGATGCAATAGAGGGGTTTTTGATACCATGAGAGATTTTCATTTGCAATCCCACCAGGTTGGTGGGGGTGTTTTCTACCTTGTGAGGGTAGCACGGGTCAGCTTGATACAGTGGAGTTTTGTTGCTGCAATGTTGTTGCTGAGAATTTTGTAACCCCAATTTTAGTTCCTTTAGGTGCTTTTTGACGTTCGTATTGCATTTCATGATCTCAACGTTTTGCTTCACCACTTGATGGAGCTTGTCTTCTAAGCAACTCAAATGATTCTGCTCTGGGGCCATTAGAGGTTGTGAAGATATTGAGGCTTCCTTGGGAGTCTTCCAGCCTCTGTGAGCCAGGTGATTCTGAAGTTGAATTCAAGTCATCTTTAAGGTGATCTTGCTTTTGGTGTTGCTTGGGGAGGAGGGGAGGAGTAGGCATAGCTAGAGTGGTAGCTTTTTGAGTTCTTGCAAGGTGGTGTTTTTTATTCTTAAGGGAAGGAATGTGGGAAAACTTCCACTAGAAGGTAAGGTTTCTCATAGGCGACGCCATATATCACTTGCTCAAATCTAATAGAGGTTAGACTTTAGGAATCTAAGTTTAAATCAGGGTTGGCTATAAGGTCTGCAAAATAGGAATTGGTTAGTGGCACGCCAGGTATGGGCTCAACGTAACCACTCCCATGCTTAAGTTAATATTTGTCATGATTAGCCATAATTTATATAAGAGAGAATGATTGAGTGTGATAATTACTTTTGTCTAAAGAGGTGGGTAAGTATTTATAGGCGATTGACCTGGTGGTTATGGTTGTACTGGATGTGTAGTCGGTTGGAGACGGTACTAGGGATGGTAGGGAGTGGCCACATCTCCACTACATGCAGGCTAATGCGAACCAAGCAACTTATGTTGAGTAACTAGTAGGTTGGAGGTGACTGTGCAACTCATCAAGGCGAGTCTTGGAGTTGGATCATCCATCAACAAGATTTGTCTATGGAGTTTGGGCCTGTCAGGTTGGCCTAACTTATGGGCATAATGGGCTCGACTTGGGTGGACCTATAATCCAAAATGTATTATCAACAATAATTTTATTCCATTATTTAGTAACTAGCAGACGACGCACCCATGTTGTGGGTGTAAAAAATAAATAAGAAAATGAACTTTTACAATAAACAACATAATCGAAATTAATTACATGCAAGATCGATGCATAAAAAAAAAGAAAATTTTGGTAATTTAATTAAAAATAAATTATGGAAGGCATTAAACAGGGTCAAAAAGCTTTAATATTACAAATTTTCAAGTAAAATTCATATTAAAGAGAATTAGAGAGGGTTATTAATGATAAATGTAATGAAATTTCAAATTAGTAATTTAAATTTTTGAATCATTAGTGAAAAAAAGTAGGAAAAAAAAAACAATAAAATATGAGGTACAAAATGATAATAAGAATATTTTTTTAATTAATATTAAATAAGGTAACACTTGTTGCTTCTCTTCTTCTTCTTGTTCTTCTTTTTTAATTTGTTGTTGTCTATTGATTTGTTAGTAGTTTTATTTTCATGTCATTGCAACCCATCATGTTAGCGTTATCATTGTCATTATCTTGTAATCATCATTTTTATATGAAGATATGTTTAATGGATATATGATAAGAATGAAAAAAAGTAAATGACGAAATCATCCAATTAAAGAAAAAGGAAAGAAAAACTACCAAAATATATTACTTTTGTTACGTGCTTTTACAAAAATTATTCATATAAAAAAACTAACAAATTACATCTAGAGAGAGAGAGAGAGCGTGAGATAGGTAATTCTTCATTACATAATTCACAATTAGTCTTCACTCCAAACCTTTGGATAAGTTTATTGGATCAACACCATTCTTCTTATCAATTTCTTTCTACCTAAAAAGAAAAAACACTTTATAAAATTACTTATATAAAAAAGTCAGTCTCACATATTAAATATTCAAATATTTTAAAAATATATGTAAATAAGAAATATATAAACATAACATAAGTTGATAAGGGGAATTGAAATATATTATTAGTGACAAAAAGTTGGAAAAGTAAAAACGATAAAATATGTGCATATAAAATGATAATAAGAATATTTTTTAATTAATATTAAATAGAGTGACACTTGTTGCTTTTTTTTTTTTTTTTGTAATTTTTTGTTGTCTGTTGATTTGTCAATAGTTATATTTTCATGTGATTGTAACCTATCATGTTAACATTATCATCATTTTGTAATCACCATTTCATCCTTGCTATGCCTCTATCTTAACTTGACAAAAAACCATTTCATCCTTGTTGTCCTATGTAAGAAACAGTCTAGTAATGGAGAAAATGTTTTACCAAGAAGAAAGAAAAATGTATCGTGAATTTCAAATATAATAGCACCATAAATTACTAAATATGAGAGAGGTTAATCAATTAATTATAATAATAATTGTGTTTCTTTAATTGAAATAAATACATTATACTAAAACGTATCGTGAATTTCAAATATAATAGCAATGAATGAAAGAGTTTTGGTTTAAATTATATAGATAAGATATAGATATAGATAGATATATATTAAATAACAATTATGCTTTTTTTTAGTCAATATTTTTAAATGCAATAATAAGTTTATTTCCTTTAATAAAATGATCAAATAATAATATTAGAGAGATTGATAAGTTACCATCTAAAACTATAATTATAAAAATGTGCGACGAATGATAGGTTTTAGCTTAAATTATATAGATGATCAAATAATAATATTAGAAAGATTGATAAGTTACCATGTGAAATTATAATTATAAAAATGTGCAACCAATGAAAGGTTCTAGCTTAAATTATATAAATGATCAAATAATAATATTAAAGAGATTGATAAATTACCATGTGAAACTATAATTATAAAAATGTGCGACGAATGAAAGGTTTTAGCTTAGATTATATAGATAGATAGATATAGATTAAATAGTATGTATGATTCTTTTCTTTAGTTAATATTTCTAAATGCAATGGTAAATTTATTTTATTAAATAAAATGATCAAATAATAATATTAGAGAGATTGATAAATTACCATATAAAACTATATGATAAAAATGTACGACGAATAAAAGAGTTCTAGCTTAAATTATATAGATAACAATTGTGTTATCTATACAATTAAAGCAAAATCACCCCCTTTAATGTCTTTAGTGTAAATATTTTTAGTGTAAATGTTTTTAATATAATGTTTTTAGCATATGAGTATAAAATATTTTTCATATCCCTAAAATCATAAAAATTAAATAGGGTTTGAACAAAATTAAATAGGGTTTGAATAGACATTGTTTTTTTTTTTTTTCTTTTTTAGCATATGGGAATAAAATATTTTTAGTATCCTTGAAATCATGAAATTAAATAAGGTTTGAATAGAATTAAATAGGGGTTGAATAAACATAGTTTTTTCCACGTAAAATATTTTTGGTATCCTTGAAATCATAAAATTAAATAGGGTTTTAATAGAATTAAATAGTATAGTCTCTTTCTTTTTTAGCATATGGGCATAAAGTATTTTTGGTATCAATGAAATCATGAAATTAAATAGGGTTTGAATAGAATTAAATAGAGGTTGATCAGACATAGTCTTTTTCTTTTTTATCCTAAGTATGTATCTTTATATACCGATCTAAACCTCTAATACCATGTTTATGCATGGTAGTTATCCAACATAGAGAAGTTATCTATGAAAAATACAATTATAAATATGATTTCTAATGAATTTCCTAATTTTTAGGACTAATTAATGTTGTCCTCTTTCAACCTATCAAAACAATATATCTATTTAATTTATATATGTTGGGTTATTTTATTTGCACACATGCATCATTTGCTTATAACTTATAAAGCAAATCGAACAACTAATGAGAATTTTAGGTTTTTGTCTATGAGGACGTCATTGTGATATATATAATATATAGATATATATATGTGTGTAAATATATTTTTAAATCCAATTATGATTTTTGGGAAAAAAAAGTCGTGATTTGCTCCAACCAATGGTCAGATTGCTTTCTCCAAAGTCTCAATAGTTGCAACTTTAATAAAAACATTGTAATACACGAAAGGCACAATGTTACAAAACATGGATTGCCGTATCAGCCACTTTGTCTGAAAGAATAAATAACGATGCACTTTTTGACGTTTTCGTTAGAAAACAATAGTAAGTCTGGGAAAGGAAGGAGATTGAAAAGCAGTTGGATGGAATTGCTGGGTTTGAACTTTGAAGGTTGGTTGTCCCTTGGTAGGTACTACATTAGAAGGTGGTAGAACTGTCCCCCCAGACGTGTCAGATCAAAATTAACAAGTTAACACTGTACTGTTACTCTCTAAATGTGCTGTCCATTTGGCCTCTATATAACTCTTGGACTCAACGGCATATCAACCGTTTTTCATGAAAGATAGAGGGAGAGTAAAATTATCTTATTTACAGTTTCTAGGTGGGGCAATTTAGAGTGAGTTTTTGGTGAAAAATGAGACCTCCTCATCCTGGTGGGCCTGGGCCTGGCCCATGGCATGGACCTCCTGGATTATGTGGTGGTATTTTTGATGGATTTTGCACTGCAATATCCTCCGGGTAAGTTCTGCAATTTTTCGAAAGTGGTATTTTTCACTAAACTGGTGGTAAATTATCATTATTTTAGCTACGTTTCAATTAATATATATAAAATTTTTCTAACTTAAAACGAATCACTTTCTGTTTATTTCATGTGTTTTTAGTCTTTTATATTTGGAATTGAGCGCTTACGCTTGTGAATTAATTTTTTTTTTTTTTTAAAAGAGTGCATTGAGAACCAGCAAAATATTTCATTATTGAAGAATAATAAAAAAAAAAAAAGAAAACAAAACAGATCATTTAAATATAATTAAAAATTCTAAAAACTCAAATATAGAAAATAGGAGTTTCACCTTTATAATTTTTTTTTCAATTAACTTTTTATTGTTTTGTAGAAGATTAAAATAACAAATTATGTTTGGAATTATTGTTGGTCGGGAACTAAATGCTGATGCAATAAAAAAAAATTGTGTATATGTATTCCCTTCTTTTTACTAATTATATTTGTTTAATATATCCCATTTCCTCATCGCTGTAAATTAAACCGAAGCACAAGTTCGGGCTGAAGAATGAAATTTCAAAAGTTTTGTTATCTCACCCTTCGCCGCATTTTATATTGACAGTTTGTCTGTTCTCTGCTGCTGCTGGCTAATAAAGGACTGCTTTGGTGGTCCACGTGGGCCTTCTGGCCCATCAGGCCCTCCTCAACCTGGGCCTCCTCCGCCACCTGCGCCTGCCTTCGGTCCTCCACCGCCTCCACCTCCACCTGGTCCTCCAGGTCCTGGATTTGGCCCACCTGGTCCCCATGGAGGTCCAGGGCCTCATCCTCACTGATCGTTGTATATTATCTAATCATTGATTGGTCTTAATGTCTATTCTTAACAAGGATAAATAAGTTGGTTATTGGTTATGAGCTTTGTAGCAGGAAATCTTGAAAATAACTTGTGAAGATCGACATGGTAAACTTTATATTACTAGTTTTTGCTACATGTGGGTGTCTTTGTTGATTCGCCACTAGCTACCATTATTTCATTCTATGGTCCACAATGGGAATGTTGGACGAAGGTGTTATTGTAGAGCTTCATTGTGAAAGGATTCGATTGGTAATAAGGTTAATATACGTGATGAGTAAATATCAATAATATTTTGACATATAATTACATTTATTATTAAAATATGATTAGTAATTACACACTACTAAATATTTTGGAGCATTGATGCCCATGCATTGGCATTGAAGTGTTGCGTTTAATTTGAAGTAAACTATGGTAAATTATGAAATCGAATATTTATGGGTGTCCATAGATACTAGTTAATGGAAAAAAAAAAGTATACATTTTGGAAAAAAAAAAATTAACTAGTTTCTTTTCTAACCCTTTAACTGGTATTTTCAATTTTGAGGCACTCTTTACTAGAGCCATCTTTTATGTGTTTGAGGGCCTTTCAACGAAAACAGTTTGCTTAAATTTTCAGTATGAAGACAACATTAATGGATTGATAATGATTTTTTTTTATAAGAATGATTATTTCCATCGGACGGAAAAAATAAATAAATAAATTATTTTAGCCTTTTGGGTGATTTTCAATGTGCGCATTGATTATTACCAACGGCAACCTAACGGTCCTAACCCACCATTTTTATGAGCAGCAAGTTCAACGGTTCGTTTTACAACTCTGGCATCTAATAATCACAAAGATTATATATGATGGAATTCATCGTATTTTGCACCAAAGAAACACCTTTAGTTTTGGCGACCTTCAGAAGCAATTATTTACGGGTGCTTATAGATGATTTTCTTTCTTTCTTTCTTTCTTTTTTTAATCAAGGTGCTTATAGATTTCAATATATTGTTATTTTGTTTTATCACGGCTAGAGTTATAAATGAGTCAAGTTGATAAAACACAATATTAAACTTGGACTTGAATTCAACTTCAAAATTTAAGGTTAGAGCTGAATCGAACTTAAAATTCTAACTTGAGTTTGACTCATTGTAACATTACATAAATTCGAGCTTGACTTGGTCAAACCTGCTTTATTAAAAATAATTCCAACTTTAATTAAAATAATATTAATACTCAAACTTGAGTCGAATTTGATTAATATTTATACTCAACTTAAATTGGATAGAGCTCGATTAGACTATGAAGCTTGAGCTTGATTTAAAAAACTACTTGAGTCACTTGATTTCAACTATTCTACAATTGAACACGAGTAAATATCGTGCTAAACTCGAGTAGTTTGTGAATCAACCCACCCCTAATCACAACCATAGAGTATCTATGTGTTATTTCCAACTAAAAAGGCCAGGTTCTTGAGCATTTGCATTTTGTGGGGAATTAGAAACGATAATTGCTAATTGTTGCTACTTTCACCTAGATTCTTGACCTGGTATGATCCCGGGATATATGTTAGATATCTCATACTTCAAAATCCTTGCAATATATTTGGTTGAAGGATCTACAAAACTAAAAAATTCCATAACAATGCTTCAAAAAATATAAATAAAGTACCAAATATAGCAATGACATAAACTTTGTACCAAGTCATATTTGTTAGAAATAATTTATTATATTTCAAGATTGATCCTTGTTGAGAGATTACTTGAGTGGAGAAGATAGCATAAGTATAACTAATTCCATGTGTGACACGTTTTGAATCCATGCTAAATTAATCTTCTAATTGATCGTGTGCACTATTGAAAGACGGGAACTCTAATTTCTTATGAAAAAGAAGCTGAATTATATTATGTACATCAATCAGGGATCACACCCTTTATATATATAACCCTAATGGGTTATTACTAATTTGGCCCATCATAAAATTAGTAATAAACCCCAGCAATTCTACACATTTATTATTTAGTCCTCACACTTTATATTAAATGACTAGGACCATTATTCTTTATTAGATCAATTATTATTATTTCCTTAAAACTTATTACAACAATATTTATATGATTATTAATGCAGTATATGTGCATACACACATCTAAATGCATACATAAGTGTATACATACATGGCATGAAAGTCCATAATTTCAACAATCTCTCGCTTAGACTACATAGCCATGTGTGCAAATGAGTGCACACGACTGTATTTAAGTCATTTAAATGTCTTGTCCATTAGTTTCACCAATACAAGGACCAAAAGAGTAGTCGTTGCAAGTTTTAATGCAACTAAACCCGCATTGATCATAAGCATCAACTTGACTATGACATAAACAATGTGAATGTATGACATGGAAATTATATGCAAAGTGGTCCATACATGCCTATTTCTAACTGCTCCAGTTTAAGATTTGACTAAATGAGATCGGAGTTTAGATTAACAAAATAATTGAATGAATTGAATATAACTTTATTAATAAATAATGTCATGACATTAAAACTACATTAAGCTAGACAAACAATAAAAATGAACTCCCACTAATCAAATGGCATTTGTACTAATGACACCGATGCAATACAAATGCCCATGAAAAGCTCCAGATGCCTGATTGTATTGAGTTTTATAATTTATAAACCTAATAATCTACTCATAAACTCGGTTTTAACAGGCAAGTGCACCTATCGTTTTAGTAGAGTAGAGTATAGGGTCGTCTTCACAGGGAACATTTTCAAGCACTAGTACTACTCTAATATTCGTATTATCTAGTAGATCAATTAAGAGAATAGATTAAATGAAAGTTAATTAATCTAAAATTAAGATTACACTAAGGTATATGAATAACATAACACACAAAGACAAATCACAACAAACACAATCAGATTTATTCATTTTCTTAACATGAATTCACACATATTCTTCTCTAATGATTACTATATGCAAGAATCCATTAAGCAAGTGAATGCTTTTCTCATAAGCATTCACATCTAACAAAAAGTGTGTCCACCGAAATCTCTTCCTGATTAACAGCCACTTTGATGTTGCATTAAGGTTAAATTATTTTGAATTCTCTAAACAAATGCATAAAGTCTCACCATGACATCTCTATCACTATGTTACAATTGAATTCCTATGATCAAGCTAGGCAAGTATACCTATCTATAGTAGTATAGGATTAAAACGGAAGTCGTCCATAGGGATCTAAGGAACAATTACTAGAATCACCCTTTTTTCTACTATTTAGCATAACATATGAAACAATATCTAATTCTTATCTATTTATTATCTAGATTAGTAAACCCTAAAATCAATTGTTATTGCTTTAACAAATAGAATTCAATCACAAGACATACCCTTTATCTTCATCCACCCAAAACCCTAATTTCTTATAACAAAAGATTGTTAATGAACTACTTATGCTTTGCACTGTAGGATCACGCAATTAAATTAATTACTCCCTTGAGTTAATCAATTCTTAATCCGTTATGAGATAGTGGAGACCTCTCCCTCATTAATGCCATAAAAGATTGCATTAAAGATCAAGATTCTTAAACAAAGATGAAATCTTTATCACAAAAAATCAAAGTTTCCCTATCGCTAGGCGAAACATGTGATCTCTCTATTCATAAATATCTATCTTATTAGATGAAACCTCTTTCTATCTAACAAAAATTACACAAGCAATCAACTTTGTACACCAATCAATTGCTAGAAAGTTAAAACATATAGATAGATACAAATGCATAAACTTTTCATTAATCAAGAAACAATTCAAATCACATATAGGCTTAGGGTTTCACAAGACTCAAGGCATAAAGAATTACTCCTCCATAGATTTGACAATGAGAACAATAGATATAGAAAAGTCAAACATGATTAACAATAAAACCCTTTTGTTGTCTTGTAATCTCTAATGGAGCTCTAGCAATTTTCTCTCTAAAGTCCATCTTTTCCTCTCTTAGGGTTTTAGAAAATATCAAGGATGGATATTTGAAAGGTTGAGATGGCTATTTATAGGTTTATAATTGTTTTTGGTCCTATAGCCTCTTGCACACCGTGTTTGTGCCCTTGTAGTATGGAAATTCCTCAATTTCCTCGGTGATCAAGTTCTTTTCTTCAACACCGCTTACTACACTACTTGGGCAGTAACTAGGATACAATTTAGAGTAGTTTTTGGTCATTTTTTATAGCTCAACACCAGCGTTTGTATGGCCATGTTGAAAGTTGTGCACGATTGAAAATCAACCTTTTACATACTTTGCCAATTTTTTCTCATTTATGCTTAAATCATCATTAAATCTTTGAAATATCTTCTTTAAACCCTGAGATCAAATATTAAGCAATTAAGTATCATTTTCTTGATAAATTCACATAAAATCTATACAAAATCATATTGAACAAGTATTATAAATAAAGATCTCTTAACACTTATCAATAGACAAAAGGTTGAATAATTATATATTACTTGCACATTTCTCTCTCTCTCTCTCTCTGCTCTTTATTCTTGTGTAATTAATTCATTTGTGTGCAAGATATATTGCAATATTTTTCTAACATGATTCTTATATAAGTGACAAAAAGGTTCCTTAAAAGTTCACAAAAGCCTAAGTGTGTGTTTGGTTTGAAGTCGGTTTAACATCTGTTTCAATCAAATTTTTTTTCAAAAACAGATATTGATGAATAACAAATATTTTACTTCAAAACGGTTCTTACAGATCATATATAGGTAAAATATAAATGTATATTAAATATAGATAAGATACAGATGAAAAATATATCCTAAATTTTTTAAATAACCAATCCTCTCTCCCTTTCCCTCTCCCTCCCTTGCATACTATGTCTGGGACTAATATAGACTAAAAGCTAGGTTTCATAAATAAAAATTATTTGAAATATCTTCTTTTTGTCCTGGTCCATCTTATGGTTTTGTAAACCTAGATGATTAAAATAAAAACAAAACGCTAATGAAAATTTATGAAATTAATCACAATTTTCAAGCATAAAATGAATTTAGAAGCCCAATTAGATTTCATGGAAGCTTTACTTAGATTACTTAAATGGTACACTAGGCAGCAAAATTGACATGTCTTAACACTTATGGTAGACATCTCCTCAAGCTGGGTCCGCATTTTATGGATCCATAATTACCTTGTGTAGATGGTGACACAGGTCTAAGTCGTGGACTCAGTGGGTCTTGAGGTAGGGTGAGATGGTTCCAATCCATCCTCCATTTTTAAAAAGGAAAAATTAAAGAAAGAATTTTTTTAATTAAAATAATAAAATTTTAAATTGTAAATATATAAAATGAACCTAAGAATATACTACTATTTAGCTCACATTCATTTAATACTATCAAGAATGTACAATTATTTATATACAAGTATAACCTTATTAAGTTGAAATATTAGCTATGTGAGGCTAAAGTAATACTCTAAAAGACTAAGGTTTACAAAAGAAAAAGAAGTCCTAGATTATTTAGATGTGAGGTTTTCCTTTTAGTAGAACTCTATATAAAGTATGGAACATGGGTTTGAATTGTATTTATCACATGTATTGATTTCAACAACGTATTAAATATTGTGAATAGATAATTTATGATTTCTATTTACAAGGAAAATAGTCTTAACTTTAAATGTTATTTACTTTTTTTTTTTAACTTTCCTACTATTTGTGTTCCATATTTATTTTCGTTTCTTATTGGAATAATAATTAATGTATTATTTTTATTTCTTATTTTGTTAATTAAAACTATATTTATTTATTTTTAAATTTGACTTGATAGGACCCGCCAAGTCTATGGGTATCGCTAGTAAACCTGACCAAGACCCGTAGATCATGATGAGTCCAAAAGCAGGTCAGACCTACCCTGTCAGGGCAGATCCTGAGGTGGACCTAGTGTAATCGGGTTGGGTCATGTCCCGGTTCGAATCCGACCTGAAGAGATATTTATTATAGGGTATGACATTATGTAAATGATGGATGTTAAAAACTTTATCTATATTTTATACTTTTATTTTTACATAATAAGTCTTACATAATCTATTTATGGTATACGAGTACTATAACTTAGTGTAGTAACATTTTGATTACTCAAAATTCATGTTGAATACTAAAATAAATTTTTTAGCTAAATTTATGAAACACAATAAATAAAATTGAAAGTTTGTTGAATTTAGGAAAAATATATACTATTTAGCTAGAAAAGGAAAGTAATTTTAAGTGAAAAAGATTTTTCATTAACAAATGGCTTTAAACAAATTATCCTCATATTTTTCCCCTAAAAGGGAGCCTTAATTGAATGTAACATGTGTTTACCAATCTTTTAAAAGAAAATCACTTAAGCAAAAATCACATAATTTTAATTACTAAAATATTAACACAAAATTGTATCTATGTGGGGGGGTTACTATAGCCAGTTGATCATATGCAACAGATGTGTTGATCAACTTGAGAGGAGTCTTTCGATGATGACACATGTGCAAATGCTGTAGAGAGAGGTGTGAGAGGAGGATAGGCAAACCTGGTTTCTCAAGCACATAAGTGTGATAAAAGATTAAACCAAGTAGACTTGATTGTTCTTGATTCATTCTTCATTGAATGCAGGTTATGATATTTCTTGAAGGTGTTTTAGTAGAGTTTCCATGTTGCTCTTAATGTTAGTTATACACATAATGACCCTAAATAAAAAGAAACGCCTCTTATCTAGATGTTGGAGGCTGATGATAACCATTGAATGAATGGATGATTGAGATGAAACGTTGCTCGTGACCTGTAGATCTCTTTAATGGATTTAGCAATCAGAATTCATCCCTTCTTTTCTATACATGGGCATGGACTTTGGATGTGGGTCTATAAGAGAACAAGAATTTTTATAATATAAAATGAGTCCATTTTCCTTCTAAAACAACCATATTTAACACAAAATAGTTTTAGGCTTATTTTAGTTCATACAAGCCTTATTTTAGTTAAATAAAGCCTAAATTAGCCTAGAAA
Source organism: Combretum micranthum (assembly GCA_024138025.1). Taxonomy (NCBI): domain Eukaryota; kingdom Viridiplantae; phylum Streptophyta; class Magnoliopsida; order Myrtales; family Combretaceae; genus Combretum; species Combretum micranthum. The sequence continues at coordinate 984,309 of JAMXBD010000215.1, forward strand.
AATACTTTTATTCTATTTTTTGCACTCGAGAAAATCGAATAAGGTTGAAAGTGGAATAAATCAGTTAAGTAATCCTTATTCTAAGCCTACTAAGCTGAATCTCTATGACATCCTTTATTGAATTCGGTTTTCTAAGCTTTGTCACAAACTAAGAAGACTGGCTCATGATATTAAATTATGCCAAGAGTCCAATTATCGAAATGACTTTTTATACAGCTAAGACATATGAATGCGATTTTGATTTTAACAAAGAAATCACTCGTTTAACATGCGATTTTAAAAATTTAGTATATTGCAAAATCTCATATCAAACATGTAATTTACTATGAATGAAAAATAAAATCATATCTTTAATTTGTAATTCACTGTAAATAGAAAAGTTTCATTATTTTTGCACAAATTGCATGTAAACACATGTGAAATTAGAACAAAAGGTAAAATTATATTTTTTGCATATGATCTTATATTGATTTTTGATAATTATTTTTATGTAATTAACATCTATCTAAATAATTTTCTAATGAATTAGCAATCCCACAATTTTCCCACCTTTAATTCCTACAGATAAACATTCATTTACACAGATAGATTGGCAGAAAAAGAAATTTTCACCATAAATAATGGAAAGCATCATCTAGATGGAGGTCAAAGGGTCATGATGGGTTGCCGATATGAAACAAAGCCAAATTTGGCGTTTATGACCTAATTATACACTTGTTCTCAATTCTTATCCACTCCGTACACGCATCAAATCCCATAATATTCCCATGACCTAAAACTCATCTATCTATAACACCATCATGTACAACGTTAAGCCAGACAATACTTGACATCTACGTTTTGAGTATCGAAACCTCAAACCGCCCTTTCGACGATGTTAAAGTGTTCTTATCCACAACCACAAATCCATCTCTCTCTCTCTCTTCCCTGGAGCTAATGGGGCCGTGTTTGGCATGGCAATTACCATAGAATCGAAGGAACCACGAAGAACTATGTTAATGGTCTGGCTTGGATATGGATCAGCAGACAGGATACAGAGCCTCTAGTCATTCCCACGTGTCATCCCAATCCAAAGATACACCTTCCTCGACAATTATAAATATTGAATATGCGGTTTATGACTAGTGGCTTCCATTGAAATCAGATGGGTCCTCCTGATTGCCATTACTCTTTATATTCAGACAAATATCCCATTTGTCTGGTAAAAACATAGGATTATATTAAAGTGGGGTTGGAAAATGTGTTTACTATTTTTTAAAAATATATATAATTATAAATCATATAAAAATAATTATTAAAATATTAAGACAAAATTATATGTAAATTATGTAATTTATATTTCTTTTAATGAATCCCATGCATAAAATCGGATTTGGCGAAAATTTTATAGTACCCATATTTATCTTATACTATCAAGGATTGAGTTGAAATAGTAGCAATATGGGACTATAGTAAGTTAGTAACACTCTAAAATAGTAGAATTTACAAAAGAAAAAGAAATTTTACGTTGTTTAGAAGGAAGATTCATCTCTTACAATTATATTTATCATATGCGTTGTTATCAATAATGTGTTAAATATTATAAATAGATAATTAATAGTTTCTTTCACATGAAAAATAGTCTAAACATTAAATATTATATTTTTTTAACTTTTCCATTATTTTGTATTCTATATTCATTTTGATAATAAACACAACACATTTATTATATATACACACGCACACACATTTTAAACCAAACCCGATCAGTCCCGCATGATCCAGAAGCTAGGTTGGACCCAACTTGCTGACATGGGTCCAAAGCAAACCCAACGTGGCCGTCAAGTTAGGTCATGCTTTGGACCCGGGACTAAGATAAGTTATATTTGTTTATATAAGAACAAGTTCATTTTGTGTTAAATTTGTTTCTTTATGTGATAAGTTCAAGACAATTATAATAAACTATTCTCTAAAAAAAAAACGAATTTAGTGCACTTATGTTTAAAATTATTTTGATTTAGTGATATTTTTATATGTTCTTATTAAAACTTTTTTTTCTTTGCCCAACACACCTAGATCCACGCTCTATTTTAATAGTTAAGACACTTGATTGAATTACTCTAATGTAGCAGCGGCAGTAGTGTTTGTGTTTGGGTGAGAGAAAGAGAGAGGGAGAGGAAGGAAAAGAAGAGGAGAGAGAGGGCATTGGGTTGGGGGGGATGGGGTGTGTGGAGGGGATGAGAGAGGAAGAGAGAAAGTTAAAATAAAAATAAAATAATTGTCCATGTGGATGAAAAAATAATATTATTATCAATTTTATTTGTCACGTTAGATTTTTGATTGAAAAATGAGCGGATTTCATGCAAAGATACTTTACGTAAAACTTTTAAATAGTTCAAGTATTTTTTTGGTACCAATTTTTTTTTAGGTGCTTTTTCATTACAAGCAAAAAAATTTAGGTACCGTCAAAGAAACCCATCCTAATGTTTGGTGAGTGGAATCCAATTAGGTAAAATGTTGTGTTTTGTGATGTTTGTGCCCTTAGGTGATAGTAATGATAACCTAATTATGTATGCTATAGTGTTAGTTATGCATGCATAAGACTCAACTATTTTGCTTGACATAGATTCAACACCTGCCACCTAGTTGACCATGTGTTTGGAATAAAGTTGTCACACTAAGGGCGAAGAGATTTTTGCGATTCGTTTGGTAGGATTATCTAGTCGGTCATTATATTATTAAATAAATATAAAAATTAGTATAATAAATATTTTAATGTTACGATCACAATTAAGTATGAATTTATGTTATAAATTACTTACAAAACCATTTTTGTAAAATCACCTAAAATGAAATCGATGCATAGAATTTTTCTAGGTGCTAAGATGAACAACTATAGGTAGATCATCAATGTGACAGAATTATAGTTAGTATGGATTGGCACACTTGAAGAGAAGCTGTTAGTCACAATAAATATGTTAATATTATATATTTGTGTGGGGACCATCGACTACATGGTCACCCATTATACATTTAGTTGGTATGTTTCTTGGTTATGATATTACCAATATTATATTTTCTCTCTTACAAACATTTTTTCAAATTTTTTAATAAATTATCTGTCAAGGAATATATATAAGTAAAAATATATATAATAGTTCCTATGAAAATATCAAATAAACTAAATATAGATAAAATATAGATATAAATCAGATCTCTTTACACATAAAATTTGGATACAGATATAGATAAAAAACAAATAATCCAAATAAATATATATTGATTGAAAAGATATACATACACAATATAACATAGCCAGTAGTCTTTAGTTGCTATAGTGGTATAAGACACTTTTATAGAATAAAAAAAACCTATAGTTTTTATAATATTTTTGTTTGTTATTTTTTATTGTATTATTTTTCATATTATGTTTTATTTATTAAAATTGAATAAGAAACAATATTTTATCTAGTATTATTTTGCTTTTATAATTAGATTTTTAATTAAAAATTATATTTACGAGAAATAGCTATTAAAAAAATTATCGGAGTTAATTATTTATTTTACGTTATATAAAATAAAGCTACTTATGGTACAGTAAAATAAAAATTTTATTTTAATTTATATTCGCTGTCCTTTGTAATTGGTTTAAGAAACGAAAAAAGCAAGCAAAATATGGCTACAGCGGGGGCCAGGATGAGTGGTCCGCCTTTGTACTACATCAACAGGAAAATATTAAGGGGCGAAAAAAAGAAATTAAATGTGAATTTTATGTGGCTAAGAGTGGGTGCCACGTGTCAAGTTCCAACCTTTCTTCAGACGGTTCTTTTAAAAAAATTTCCAACCTTACGTTGTTATCTTTGGTCCCACAAAAAAGCGCGTCTCAGCCTCTCGACTTTTCCTATCAGGTGCTTCCCCCATTATATATCAATATCGTCCTTTCACTCAGCGCCATTGGGTTATCCAAATTCCAATTTTAATTCCAAAAACCAAAGCCCTAAATAAATTTCAATCCAAACCCATTATCCTATTCCATCCAAAGATCCAAACTTTTCTTCAAAGCATCTGTCTTTAGGGTCGCAATAAAAAATACCCATCTTTCCAATTTCGTCTGTAAATAAATTCTATATTGCCCTTTGAAGCAAAAGTTATTGTGAATTTTTATTTTTTGGCCATATATTGTGAATTTTTTATTGGATATGGAGGTTTCTGTGATTGGTGGTTCTAAAGCAAACATCTTCAAGACAAAATTGGTGTATAGAGATGTTAGGTTTTGTAGTTTCAAGAGTAGTAGTAGTTATAATAATGGTGTTTTGTTGAGAAAATCTGGGGCTTTTTTTGGCCAAAGCTGCAGATATGAATCTGGAAGAAATTTTACTCTCAAAGCTGTTCATACTGAAGCAATTAAACCCAGCAGTGTTTCAAGCTCAAGCTCAAGCTCTTCATCACGATCTCAATCTGTAAGAATATTTCTTTTCCTCTTCATTTTGGTATTCACTATATGAAAGATTGAAGTTTTTTGTGTATGGCATAGAAGGAGCAATTCTTTTAGCTTCTGTCCAATTCTGGGTTTTTCTTCCTCAAAGAGATATGATTATTCTTCTATTTGAGTTGTGCCAATCTCCAAATATATATATGTATGTATGTATATATAAGAGTAGGGAGGGAGAGTTATGATTCACGAGACAAGGGTATCTAAGTTCTTGAATTTAGTTCCATACTTTCAAAAAAAAAAAAAAAAACAAAAGAAAAGGAGAGAGAATTTATTCCCTTAAAATAAGAGACTATTCATAACTTTTGTTGGTAGTCTATAAATTTTCTAACGATCTAAATAAGTGGTAGATTACTCCACTAATTTATCTAACTAATATGCTATTATGATGTTTTGATCTTTTCTTGAATCGTAACAAGTTCCCTAGGCTTGAAAAGAAATTTGTCCTCAAGTTTCAACAATAAATTATATGAATAGGAAGGGTAAATCTATCCCAGAGTCCTTATTCTGCTCTTGCACGGCATGAGATGAGTTCTTGCTAGTTCAAACATCATGAGATGCAAGCGTTAAGGAACATAGGGTAATGTGAAGTTGGGATCTCCGTAAGTGTTAATATTAGCAGCACTTGCATAAGCAAATACCACGAGTATGCTGGCTAGCATTATGTGCAACCACAAGGGAAAAACTTTTTTCAATATGTATGGAACCCACAACATGGGGATCAGAATTGATCAACTTCATGTGCTGCTTAATCCACGTACATGATACGGGTGAAGTTTGTATCTGAGCTCATCGTGCGGAAGCCTGAATTTCCGTGAAAAGTGGAACCTTTGATCCCCATCAGTACATATCTTAATTCTTGAGATGTAAAGGCAATTTAGAAATAGATGGATCTCATCGAGATCTTGGTCATCAATATCTAAATTCATGCTTCTCTTCATTTGCTCTACTCCTAGTGCCCTCATAGGAAAAACGTTGTTGTGTCTAGCTTTGACTGCCTTTCTCATCTGCATAAAATCCTTCTCATCTGTTATATTTTGGATCTCTGAAAATGTCCTTAATCATGAAAAGAATCCAGATAACAATTTGAACCTTTGAAACAGCTTGTTTTGCAGACAAAGCATAAAACAAAGCCTCCAATAAGAGTTATAGGTTTTTTCCCATCGATTTCTGTGTTGTTATCAACCATGAATCCCAAACTTTCGTGGTGTTGATCTTAATGAGGAAATCTTAAAATCTTGCACTTCGTGAACTTGTTGTACCTCTTGGTTTTACTCTCTCTCTGTAGATGCTCCATCCAATGACTCTTTAACAGGTTGATCAACAATTCTCTCGCCCAGAAGGAGATGTGCTATTTTTGCTCCTTGGCATCTTTGGATATTGGTGCTTTCAAGGATATTGTTAGCCAATCCATTTTATTTAAAGGTTTTAGCATTTGGGTGAACATTCCAATAATAATAGGATATTGCACCAAAATGATAAAACCTCTGCTTGATTTATATATATGTGATAGTCTCTGAGAAGATATTAAGAGCAGGGACAGTTTTTTATGATAACCATCTAACTGATTAGGTGAAATAATCTGCTGATTTTTCTGATTAATATGCTATTACATGATTTATTTTTTATTTTTATTTTCTGAATCATAACAAGATGACCTATCTATCCTACACCAGAGTTTCATCAATCTGCTCTAACATATATGTACAAACTGAATATTTTGCAGCATGCAGGTGTGAAATTGTATGTTGGACTTCCCTTGGATGCAGTGTCTGATTCTAATACCGTGAACCATGCAAAAGCCATTGCAGCAGGTTTGAAAGCTTTGAAGTTACTGGGGGTAGAAGGTGTGGAGCTGCCAGTATGGTGGGGAATAGCTGAAAAGGAAGCAATGGGGAAGTATAACTGGTCAGGCTACTTGGCTCTTGTAGAGATGATTCAAAAAGTGGGACTCAAGGTTCATATTTCACTCTGCTTCCATGCATCTAAAGAATCAAAGATCCCCCTTCCTGAGTGGGTTACCAGAGTAGGAACAGGAACCTAGTATTTACTTTGCAGATCGCTCAGGGCGGCAATGCAAAGAGTGCCTGTCTCTAGCTGTTGATGAACTTCCAGTACTTGAAGGGAAAACCCCAGTTCAGGTTTACCAAGACTTCTGCGAGAGCTTCAAAGCTTCATTCTTCATACATTGGTACTACAATCAACGTAGGCAGTCTTTCTTTTCCTCTCTCTCTCTCTCTCTCTATATATATATATATATATATATTTTAGTGTGTGCTTAGTTTACAAGCTGAGGAAGTTCTCTGACTCGATGTATTTTTCTATTTTGGCTTGCAGGGTATTTCAGTGGGCCTTGGACCAGATGGGGAGCTTCGATATCCTTCTCACCAAGGCTTGTCAAAAAGTAAAGTCCCTGGTGCTGGAGAATTCCAGTGCTATGACAAAAACATGCTCATCCTTCTTAAGGAGCATGCACAAGCTAATGGAGATCCCAACTGGGGCCTTACTGGACCTCATAATGCCCCTAATTACAATGAGCTTCCAACTTCAAACGGTTTTTTCAAGGATCATGGAGGATCCTGGGAATCTCCATACGGCGACTTCTTTCTGTCCTGGTACTCCAGCCAGTTGGCATCTCATGCAGACCGACTACTTTCTTTCAACTGCTACTTTCAGTGATTATGAAATGCCAATTTATGGTCGCATTCCCCTGATGCATCCATGGTACAAAACTCGTTGCCATGCTTCAGAGCTGACTGCTGGATATTATAACACAGAAAGTAAAGATGGTTATGAAACAATTGCGGATATTTTTGCTAGAAATTCTTGTAGGATGATCTTGCCAGGAATGGACCTCTCAGATGAGCAGGAGCCACAAGGGTCACACTCTAGTCCTGACTTATTACTTGGACAAATATCTGCTGCTTGCAGCAGACACGGAGTGGAGATATCTGGGCAGAACTCTTCGGTGACTGGTGTTGCGGGTGGTTTTGAGCAGATTAAGAAAAACTTGTCAGGTGAAAACATATAGGTCTATTCATTTACCAGAGGATGGGAGCTTACTTCTTCTCACCAGAGCATTTCCCTTCATTCACTCAATTTGTTAGAAGCATATCTCAAAGGGAACTACAATCAGATGATTTACCTGGTGAGGAAGAAGCTGAGGAATCCATGATAGTGACCTCGGAACCAGGCATCCAGATGCAAGCAGCTTAATGCAGAATTATCATTGTATGTCAACACATAGGGCATAGATATAGCATATGTGCATTCTTGTTTGTATATTGGTTAGAAGCATTGTATTATATGTGGGCTGAGGTAGTTGATCTGCCCTTAGTACTTATAGGAGAAATGGTACATCTCTATGTAGTAAAATTTTAGTAGTTATAGGAGAAATGGTCACACTCTAGTCCTGACTTATTACTTTGGACAAATATCTGCTGCTTGCAGCAGACACGGAGTGGAGATATCTGGGCAGAACTCTTCGGTGACTGGTGTTGCGGCGGGTTTTGAGCAGATTAAGAAAAACTTGTCAGGTGAAAACGATATAGGTTTATTCATTTACCAGAGGATGGGAGCTTACTTCTTACCAGAGCATTTCCCTTCTTTCACTTCTTTCACTCAATTTGTTAGAAGCATATCTCAAGGGGAAGTACAATCAGATGATTTACCTGGTGAGGAAGAAGCTGAGGAATCCATGACGGTGACCTTGGAATCGGGCATCCATATGCAAGCAGCTTAATGCAGAATTTATCATTTTGTGTCAACACATAGGGCATAGGTATAGCATATGTGCATTCTTGTTTGTATATTGGTTGGGGGCATATTGTATTATATGTGGGCTGAGGTAGTGGATCTGCCCTTTGTACTTAGCAGGAGAAATGGTACATCTCTATGTAGTAAAATTTTAATTTCAGTTGTTGAAAGATCTAAGAGGGAAAAACCTGGTTGAATCCCCGTCCTGTTAAATAGACATGCTCAAATGAACGTGTTTAATGTCGATATGGTTGACTCTAATAAAATCTGGGGTTGATTTAAAACATTGATTTTTACTTATCTAACAAAGTATTTTCACATTTTACAGAGTTTCAAGATCGTAGAATGTTTAGAAGTATGAAGCTCAGATGATGGAGTTGCTATTGAGATATTTTATTTTGATGTTTGTGATGTTTTAGCACCAACGTTTTGGTCTGGTCTTCAATTCAAACGATATAAGCGCTAACTGAAGAGTAAAATTGAGGATAATGATCTAAATTAAGCACGTATCTAAGTGGCCAAAAAATAATAAAATAAAAAAAGGCATAGATTTGTACTGGCTGCCCGTTTTATTACATGCGATAATGATGTTTATGGAAGCTTTACAATATAAATTAAGCATTTTTGTAGAATGTGAGGAAGATAATGAGCCAAATTTATGTGGTTCTTTTTATTAGATGTCATGGGCTTAATTATTAGAATGCAACACTTAGCACTTTAAGCTCACTTAAAGAGTTTAGCCTTTAGCTTAAATCCACACACATCTTAAAGAGAGAACATAGAGAAAAGACTAGTATAAAATGAATTCACTCAAAGGTTTAAATGGTTTATAATTTAGGTGAGTACACTTATATATACGCTTGGCCTATTGAAATCATGGGTCAAGCTTGATTCGATCTAATGGTTATAAATGATCTCACTTACCTCAATGTGGGCTTTGAGCTTTTCTCTATTACGCATTAGTGAACCTCGTAAATATAGCCCGACCCTAAATGTCCGTGATAGTTCCTCTCACTTAACTTGGCAATGACTCAACGGCATCTTCCTCGTGGAACCTTCTAATCTTGTCTTGGAATTGCCATAGTGCATCAGCATGTTCCTAACTTGCATCAGTTTCAAGCATTCCCTTTCATACTATCACATATTCATACCTAGGTTGTTGTCTTCGATGCTGCAAATGATGATCAGCTATGATTTCTACAACTTCCTTATTGTATGACTCCCTAACTTCCAACAAAGCCTTCTTGGATTTTGGATTCCAATCTAATTGGGTCCTCTTTATCCCTATGAAAGGGCTTTAGCATACTCATATAGACTACAGATGATACTTCAATCTTGACGGTAGTTTCAGCTGGTATGTGACGTAGTCTACTCGTTTCACAATTAGAAACAACCTTTCATGCCTTTGCATCAATACTTTATGTAGCTGAATTTTGATCTTTAAATGAGATGTAATTTTACAAAGACTTGGTCTTCCACTCGATATTCTGCTAGCCTTCAATTTTTATCTACAAACTTTTTCATCCTCTTGACAACCTTACTTAAGCGAGGCCGAGCTAAATCCTAGTTCTCTTGCCACTCCTTAGAAAACTTGCATGTTGGTTGACTAGCTCCTAGGTAAGAGGTAGTAATTGTATTAGGAATCAAAGGTTGCCTTCCTATCTCAAATGTACTTTAACATGTAGATTCATTCCTTTGCAAGTTAAAAGCGAATTTGCCACATCCAATAGCTTGACCAAGTCTCTCTAATTTGTTAAATTGAATCATCCTATATATGATTTTGATGTGAGCAAAAGTTATGTAAATCTTTTGTAAACACACTTCTCTTTAATAACATTAATAATTTACATAAGGAAATATATATATCAAGAAATATGTGTTGTGTGTGTATGTGTGCCTTGTTTTTGTGCTTACAGGAATTGCATTAACAAGCTGGTGCATATTGGACCAGCAAGCTGGTTTAGAAGAACAAAGCACAAGTCTTAATCAAGTCCAAAGAGGTAATATTCAAGGCACGACAAGGTGCGAAGCTTGAACCGGTGAGCCGATATTGTCATCTATCAGACGTTATCACTAATGGACGTTTTTACTTTTGAAGACTATAAATATATATTCCTTTGGAGATTTATACAACTTTGAAAGAGCTTTCATTTGCAAACAAAAAACTCAAGAATCCTCTTATTATTGTTCTCTTGTTCATTACTTTGCAAATTTTGAAGTAAGAGAGAGAAAATCAATTTTAGTGTTCTATTCTTATTTTGTAACTTTTTAAGAGAGCACTACAAAAAAGAAGGAAATATTTTATTTCCTAAGTATTGTAACTTGTGTACTACTCTATTTAAGCCTGAGTTTGGGATCAATAAAGTGTGTGAAGTCCTCTAATTGAAGTGATTATGGGATCGTGCAAAGTAGGAAGCAGGTCAAACTCCATGTCAAATTTGGGCTTCATTTCTCCTTTCCTCTCTCTTTTACTTTCCTTCTTGTACCTTATTATTGCTATATTAGCTGTTATTAAAGTTTAATTTAATTAGTTGTTTGAAAATTTATTTAACTACAAATTTAGGTTAAATACTCAATTCACTCCCCCTCTTGGGTAATTTCTAGTGTACTTTCATTTGGTATTAGAGCCTAGTCTCTAATCTCCTGTGCTTAATCGCATTTGGGTAAAGATCATTGCATCAAATACACTAGGGTTTTTAAAAGTCAAGCTATTAATAGACCACTACTTCTAAGTGGGGGTAACTATCCATATTAGAAGTATAGAATTAAAATCTTTCTAAAAGCTCAAGATAGACTAATATGGAATAATAGAAAATGGCCTTTGGTTGTTGAAGGAAAAGAAGAAAAAGATTATAATGAAGAAGGTTGGAAAAGATTAGATCTAAATGGAATAGCTATGAACATATTGCATTGTGAGCTGAATGAAAGATTTCAATAGAATTTGTACATGTAAATTAGCTAAAGATATATGAGATGAATTAAAAAAGACTTACGAAGGAACTTTAAGAGTAATAGATACAAAAATAAATCTTTTATGTGGACAGTTTTAAAATTTTAAAATGCTTGTAAATGAATCTATAGATTTGATGCATAATAGATTCATCAGCATCATAAAGCCCTTGAATACATCATAATAAGATGTTCAAAGAGGGTTAGAATATATCTCCAATGTTGGACTCCTGATAGGTTTTCAAAATGGCCTATAAATTAAATGGTGGTAAGAAAGAGTTGAATTAGGCTTTTTGTATACTAACATGAATATTAGTTTAATTTTTCAACCAATTAAAGCATTGATATATTATTTGTACCACTTCATACATATTTCTTTTTCCTTTTAGACCACTTAAAACATTAAGGTCCAATTTAAGTTTGCTCTCAAACATTTATCTTGTCCAATGTAATTTTCTTTGTAAAATCAACAGCTAAATAAATACATTAAATAAAAATATGACAGCCAAAAAGTCTAAAAATCGATAAAATTTATTGAAATTTATTTATTTATTTTTTCTAGTCAGTATATTTCAAAGATATGGATACCATCCCATTTGCTACTCAAATTTATGTCAATTTATAATTAATTACCTTTACCTAGTCTAATTGTTGGATATTTGAACTTAGGATGCTAAACATTATCATTTCCTTAGTGAACCCCACGTTTATTTGAAATATCATATTTTTATTTGTATTATATTTATATTAGATTAATATTTATAACTTAATTTTTATTGATTTTTATTTTTTTTTATAATTTCTATTTAAAAATAGTGGAAATATAATATAAAAAATGACCACTTTAAAAAATTAGAACCTGGATCTGTAGGAAGCAGGTCCAACACTAATCCTTCCAACCAGACCGGATGGATCCGGCCAATCAGGTTTTTGCAAATGTAAAGCGTTTTTTGGATTAGCTTGGGACGACGGGACCAAATGATTACGCCAGCGCTTATGTTAAATGATGGATTGCATTTTCAATTTTCATGGTGTCGGAACTGGTTCCATTTGCTAATGGATTTTATAATTGTGAAAGCGACCCCTACTTTGTATTGCAAGGCCAGGCCACGTGTGCCACATGTATTTGATCTTTGGACCTCATGGGTCATGGATCGGAACATAAAAAAAGATGAAATTTAATTCAATTTAATTTTCGATACCTTAGGTGGAAGTTGGTACAGGAGCTCTTGAAAGCGAATAATGATTGTCTATTTCCTATTTAAGTCTTTAATCTTACTAATAAAAATATTCCGTAATCATTAACATGTATAAAAAATTTTTTGGTTGATAAATATTATTTTAATTAAATAATATTATCTATCAACCACCTTTCAGATTAGTATCATCTTTTTTGGCTTCTCAAATAAAAGATATTGGATTCGAATCCTTCTCACCTGTTACAATGGCAAAAAAAGAAAAAAAATAGTATTATCTAATACATTTAAATAAAAATAATGCAAGATAAATAAAATAAAGGGAAAAATATAAAAAACACCTCCTAAACTTTAAGATAGCGAATTGACCTCAAACTTTAAAGTGTAATTTTTAAACCCAAAAACTATAAGTAATTAGCAAATAAGTCCAACTCTTCCTTTTTTACTAGTCCATGTCCGTATACATCTGTTCGGATTCGTAAAAAAAGTATATTGAAACAGTAAAATTTTTGTACTTTTTTTTTATAGAAAAGTACAAAATGGACTTATTTACTAACTATTTATAATTTTTGGAGTTAAAAGTCACGTTTTTAAAGTTCAGGGGATTAATCAAACCTCCCTAAAGTTTATGGGATGTTTTTGTATTTTACTCGAAAATTAAACATTCGCAATTTTTTTAAAACAAAAATTGCCCTTTCTCTATATTTGTACTTAGTAAGGATGAAAGGCAGGATAGGTAGGTTATGAGATCCTACTGAAACATATCCTATAGGTATTCCTTTTGAAATATTAAAAGGAGAGTCTAACTTAGAACATTTTGGAATATGTATCATCTAATAACTAAAAGTATAACCTATGTCATGAAACTTATAAATTGTTTTAGTACATCCTTACAATATTAAATTTTAAGATAAATTTTTATGATCTCAACCTATTCATTTTTTGATATTATTGTTTATTCAAAATCTACTATATCTATATATTAAGCCAATACTTCCAATTTTAGACTCCGTATTCCTTTAGACAATGTCATTACATAAAATTTAAACTTTCAATCTCACTTTTTAACTTTAGGGAAAAAGCCCCTTTTAGTAATTAAATTTTGACGATGTGGACAATTAAATAGCTGAACTTTTAAAAAAGTCAAATTTCAAACTAAATTAAACTTTTCGTGCTTTTTTTAGGTATTTGAACTTTTAAAAAGTCTAATTTTATACCTAATTAAACTTTCTATGTCCCTTTTTACTACTCTCACTCTTTAATTATATTTGAAGTAGTTGATGCATGTTAGACAATAATTGAGTAGGTAGTGTTTAGGAGCATGAAAAATTTAATTATGTATGAAATTGAATTTTTTAAAATTTTAGGTATCTAATTGTATATTTCGTCGAAATTTAGATACCAAAAGAGGCCTTTTTTCCTTAACTTTATTTATAAGATCTTGCCATGACGTTTATATCTAAGTTAGCATTCTTCCTTCCACATCAAGCCAATAGTTTCCCTTTTGGACTCTCTGCTCCTTTAAACATTCCTAATGCACAAAAATGGAACTGCTCTCTCTCGCTCGCCCCTAATAACAACACCAGCACCCCACCACCGCAATTTGAAAGATCTTGCCATGAAAGTCATTTATAAGATTAATCTCCTATTTTCATGATGACAACGTCTATTAAAGTAAATTTGACTTATAATGCCAAACCATATAATTCATTTGCAGTTATTTACAAGATAAAAATAACATTAACATTTTCAATTCAATAGTAGTACAAATGCTGAGAACTAGCATTTAAGATAAAATTTTCTAATTCCATTTCAAACTTTTAAATGTTTTTCTTTGTGATATTTGAGGAGATTAGGTGAAGCAAAACAAAGAAAAACATTAATTTATTTGGAAAATTAATACACTTAATGTTGCAAAGTTCTCGGTGATGGATATGGGTCTCCATGATGTATCCCTTGTATACTAGAGGCCTGCAAAAAGAAATACACTTGTGCTAGCCATCTTCAATGCTTAAGTCAGTAGAAAGTTTTAAGGTTAAGGGATGGGAATTAAAAAAGAAAAAAACATTCAAGAGGGTATAAAGATTTTTCCATGCTTATCATTTGGGTATCATGGTGTCCTAAGATACAAGGGACTGTGACTGTGGGGGAAGAGGAGGGTTGCCTTTTCATTGGACATCAATCCCATAAAAAATTTCCTTTACATGCGTGCTCTTCATCTGTAAGAGGTTTAGTGTGCATTCTTGACAATAATCATGAGGGAGAAGTTGCAGATGTGTTGTAGGGGGCTAGCCTTTTATTTTTGGATAAATTATATTAGAAGGTCCTAATGTTTGAGTGTAAGTTCATTTAAGGTTCCAACGTTTCGAGTGGTTAAAAAAAGATCCAAATGTTTGGGGATAAATTCATTTACAGATCTCAATATTTGAAGAATGGGTTAATTTGAGTCCCTAAGGACACATATCCATAGGAGAAGAGTCTTCTGAGTTTTAATTAAATATTCTCTCCTATTGAGACGTATCCTTGAGGACCTAAATGGACTTACTTCTTCAAATGTTGGGACCTTAAATGAACTTATCCTCAAATGTTGAGACCTTAAATGAACTTATCCTCAAATGTTGGGACCTTTTTTTAACCACTTGAAACGTTGGGACCTTAAATGGACTTACCTCTAAACATTGTGACCTTCTTGTGTAATTTACCATTTAATTTTTTTATCCTCTATCGTTTGCCGCATATTCTTAATCATTGACATTGTTTTATGATGAATTGGCTTGAGCTTTAGGGGCTTGGTTGATAAAGGTTGTCAACATTAGTCAAGAGGGTAGTTAATAGCTGTCATTTAAGTTTCTTGGTGTTAATTATGAGAAGGTTGTTGTTCTATCGATTTGAATTTTGATTTTTTTGAAGTCTCCATATGATGAGATGCGTGCTTCATTTAATGCATAAAATGCTGTTCACATACGTGTCATATGGTGTAAGGGTATTTGACATTGTAAGAGTCTTATTGTAACCACTCTCTACATTTTGGTTCATCCATTTTCATAATTGTACATGTGAGCAGTTTGCATTTTCCTTAAGTAAGGGCTTTTTATGGTACAATCATATGTAAAGTACTTAGAAGTTTCCAAACCCTACCTAAGTTTGTGTTGTCTTTCCATCCTTCAATAATTTCTTGAGACATTTGTTTTCATTCTTATTCTCAAGGTTTCTAAAGATTGTAGCCTTTGCTTCTTTGGGATCCTATCGACTAATCTTTGTTCAAGTAGGTACTAGGGTCAAGATGTCTTTGTCCCTATTGCTCCTTCAAGGGTGGTGACAAATGTTTGGCTACTAGTCTATCTATTAGAGTAATCCTAATTGGTCCCGCTAGCATTAGTGCAGTTCTTATGTAGGTTAGAGCTTATAATAATGAACCATTCATGTTAAAGTAGAGGAGGTGATGGTGTTGTCTTCCTTTCCTACATGATAGTCTTAGTGATTGACGTGTAAAGGTAAGAGTGTTTATGGTGTGAGGTATTTGATTTTTTCCCCCATATAATGACAGAGTTTGACTTACACCTTCCCTTTTTAGAGTTTATTTAGGATGCGTTGAAGGTGCATCAATCAAATCTCGCATAATGGACACCAAATCCTTATGTATGCCAGTTGCGTTTGCTACTCGATGTGAGTCATTAAGTGTTTTTCCTAAGCTAAATTTCCTTTAACGAGCATGGTAGAATGGATGGTATTATTTCTAGACTTAGCATTATGTTATTGGCACCATTTTGTTGAGGCTTACTTCATTTAATGAAAGATGGAAGGAGAAATTTGTTATGGCTGAGTTCAATAACGAGCTTGACTTTCTATTTCCATGAGGAGATTATAAAAAGGTTGAATTTCCTTAGCAAGTGGGGCAAGTAACTAGTAGAAAAGTTAAAGTGGCATTCTACCAGCCATGTTATCAGTGAGGTAAGGACATTATGTGGCATGTAACTTAGAGCCAATAGAAGAAAGAGAAGGAAAGGTAAGGGTTATATCATCTAGCTTTTATAGCCTTTCAAGATGGTTATTTTTTTTCAATGTCATCTTTTCATCTATGCAAGCACAGTTAAGGGCAAAGAAGACCTGACATTCCATAAGGCTGAGTTGAGGAAGTTGGCATGAAGTCCTCTAAAAATGTTGTGAGGTCCCTTTTATTACGAAAAAACTTAGCAAGTTGCTTGCTCCGGTTAAATTATAATTGCTTCCAGGATAAATAAATGCAACTTGGTTGACAAACTACTAAAAATGTTTTTTCATAGTCAAAATCATAAAAAATTTTAAGTATGTGCAGCAACTTTGTCCATATGTCCCAACCAATTGAGTATAATGACATATCCACGATATAGCAAAATTATACGATGTATGCTTGCAGTTTATAGTTCTTTATAGAAGTTAATTGGTCTAATTCTACCAATGGTAGAGATCCCTCTTTAATTTGCATGGTTCTAACTTATTTTTTATATAAAATTTTCGCAAACCTTTTCAAATGTTATGTAACCTGATATATAATCAATTACTATTAGGATCTTTATAATGTTTTGATGATAACAAAAAAGACTTTTAATGTGTTACCATAATATCTTAATTACATTGATTTTTATCATATTTATCTTAGACTAACATATGAATAAAGAAGAATAAATGTGTTGTTATTGCAATACTTTCAATAACACATGTGTATTTTAAAAGATGAAACCCAAGCAGAACTTTCCTTTTATGTCACAAAACATGTTTTTGAAGATTATCTCCACTAATTGAATATAATGGGGAAAAAATCTTTTCGCTCAATTCATATTCTTCTAAAATGATGCTTATGATTCTAAAAAATATTTTATATAGCCATGTTGGATTAATTCCTATTACTAATCCGACAAGCCAATTTAGAGCTAAGGCTAGGACAAAGCTTGGTCTGTGCGCAATTTATTCTATAGAGTCAAAGCTTGACCCATGTATCACAGATTTTTTTTAAGCATTTAGGGGTATAAAGGAATCAATGGTCTACAAATTATTCGAGTTCGATTTCATAGTAGTTGAGTCGATTTACTTGAATATTTTATTGAAACAAGGTCGAGTTTCATAATGTTTAGTTTAATTAACTTGCTATCTAATCGAGTTTGAATGAAATATAATTATTGATTAAGTTTTAATCTAATTGCATATTATTATCTTAATTAGAATAAAAAAATTAATAAATTGAACATAAAAAAAAATTTATCAAGTCAAGCCTAAATATGTTTAATATTACCTAAATCAAGCATGAGTTTTAAAACTTCACTTGAGGCCGAGGTTTAACTGTTTTGGTGTTGTAGTGGCACCTCCTTATTATTTGTCATTCTAGTGGCGGCTTCTTACCGTTTTGGCACAAAGAAAAAAAAACTGTAGGATCACCATTGGTATACGTCTGTACTTTTTCTTCCAAATAGCTTGCCATTTCCTTTCGTGGGTTTTCCTACTCAATTTTAATGTGTGGAAAATTAGAGACATACAATCAGTTTCCTTACTCGACACCATAAAATAATCAAAGATTAATTTATTGTCCTTAGTTGACATGGTAAAATGATCCAGCTTGATTTATAAATATGTTATCTTAATGATAAGTAATCAATAAATTGTTTATAGAATTATTCGGAATAATTTAAATTATTATTTACTAAAGTATCGGATTTTAAAAGTGGAATAAAGTAAAATATGTAGGAGAGAACCAGTTGTATAATTTTATACTTAAAATATATGCAATAATGAAGGAATTGATTTTTTAAAATAACCTAAAAGTAAAATATTTTTAGTAAATAGAAGACACCAAAATAATTTTAAGAGATTTAATATTATAAATATACACATATCATCATAATAATTACAGAATAAAAAAAACGATTTTTATATTTTTGTGTATTTATTTTATTTGGTGTATAATTAATCTTATCAAATATGTAAATTCTTTAAAAGCTTGATATTTTTCGGAAACATTAGCTATATATTAAAGGAATCCACATACTATTTGTATATAGATGATAGGATAAATAATCGGCATATGCTTATTCACATTAACCAAGTCTCTAGTTAACACATTGGAAAGTCATGAATTTTATTTTAAATACAAAACTATTACAATGATAAAAAGCATAGGTTTAAAAAAAATTCTATGAAGTGTCACATAATAGTATTTTAAGGATTTCTTCTTTTTTGTAATGCCCTAAATTTAGAGTCATTTACAACTTACCACGTGTCCATATCAGATATGGACACACAAAGGCTTAGAACTTGCTATAACTACAATAAACATAATAAATACTTTAAAGTCACTCACGTATCAATGCTCCAAAATTCATAATATCACTTACTTGTAACCATAATCAACGACATAAATATCTACTTATATTCCTTAGGAGTTTAACTAACATTTCCATACTAAAAGTTACAAGGATTATAGTTATCACTACAAGATATTTCTTTTAACAAACACTAAGACCTACTACTCTCAGACCAATTATTTTAATTTTCCACAATCTTTATTCCTCATTTGGAGGGTCTTTATTGTTAGTGATATTCCAAGCTTACTATCCATAAGTACCTAGCAATACAATGATCTATACGTTTATCACCTATACTTGAAAAAGAAGAGAGTGAGTTGGGGCCCAACACAATACTATCACAAACAAAGTTGCATGAGCATGCACAATAAATCATATATGATCCAAATCTAATGCAATAAACAATCAAGTTGTTGTCTTTAATTTTAAGTCTAACAATTAACACTGGGATAACTTAGCATTCTAGCAATACACTTGATATGTATAATACATATATATGTTGTTAAGTATTTTCTAACATCCAAGAGTCCATCAATCAAATCCTAAATCTACCGTAATCTTTTCTAGGTGCAACTTCACTAGAAACAGTGTCACACCGGGATCATTAGGATGTTGCATTAGTATTGTCGGTACTCTCAGTCCACTAGCCACATCTAAGCACATGCAACACACAAAATTAATGAACATATATTTAATTAATCAATGTGAGATTCTAACCTAAGAAGCACAAGCAACAAATAAAGTAATACACATATCTGGAAGTCGTTTTATTTCAAACTAGTATCTACTTCCTAAATAGGCCTATTTGAATAATTGGTTTGGTTTGGTTTGGTTTGATTTTATTTTCAAACCAACCATACAGACATGATACCGATGAAAAACTGATAGTTTTACTCATAAATAACCAAACCGGACCGCTACTGAACTAATACCGATATCATACCAATAAGTTATGATATCGATCCAATACAAATAAAAATCTAATAACCCAAATAGGCTCTCCATGTACATAAGTTGTTTAGAAACTTTTATATGTCTAATTTAAACTCTTGTTATCTTCCTATCACTTTGAGTCATACTTTGTTACTACCTACGTTCTCAAGACTTCAAAGTATAGTTAAATCATAAAGGAAAGAGCTTAATGAATTCTAGTCATTTTTAGGCAAGGAAAAGATGAATTTGAAGGTTTTATAATGTGTATAAACTAGTGTACGAGTGGGTATATAGTTGGGTATCACTTAGGCCAAAGGAAAAAAAAGCCATAAAAAGGTTCACGAAAAGTACACAAGTGAAACATGGGGGGTACATGAGGGAACATAAGCTTATGTTCATTTCCAGGCGAAGTTTCAAAAATTCACAAGAGAACATGGATAAAAATAATTGTCCATGTATATATTGTGTTCTTTTGGAAAAACGCGATTTAATCACAAAAGGGTCGTGACTAGGAACACAGGCCGTATATTTCTATAACAACATTATTTTAGCCATTTGAGAGGTACACGACTTAATGCATAACTGTGTATCAAACTGTGTACTTATGCAAATCCTTTTTTTCTTGAAAATTTCCATATTTTCAAACATAACATCACTTTAAACATTTCTTGAACACATTCTAACTCCAATGCCATACCCATACACACACCACAATTCTATATGACATTTTAACACTCACACTCAAATATAAAATATATGAGAATTACATTGCCTTTCAAGTTTTTTTTGTATCTACACAAATTCCCCAACGTCTAGTTTGCAACAAACCATTTTTTTCTTAAAATCCTCTTAGAATTCGTCACAAATTAGCATTACTATTGTATGCCTAAGTTAACTAGATTATAATTGTGATATGTTGTTATGCCCTAATTTAGATTGTCTAAAATCGTGAAACAACACTCGAGGAACAGCAATTCATCATAGGATTTTGTTAAATTTTTTCAAGATTGATGGAAGGAGGTTGAGAGTGAGAGAGACAATACCATAATCCTGTACGTATGTAGAAAGGAGGAAGAAGATGATAGTTATTGATTACCAACCATTTTAAACATATTCAATCATCGTATAAACATTGGCACGATTCTAGAATCAAATTAAACCAGAATCAAAATTTTCGGTTTTGAGTTTTGAAATTGAGGAACCAGAACCAAAAATGTCTCCCTTGGTTGCAGTCTGGTTTCAGAACTGTCAGTTCTCGTTTCCTGTTTTAGAACCCTGGAAAATAAAATAAATAAATTTTAGTTTTTAATAAAATAAATTTAAATTCAAAATAATTATTGGATATAAAAGTATTAAATTATTTAATTAAATTTTTCAAAATTTATTTAGAATGCGTATTTATTTGTATACAAATACGTCTATTATCAATTATAGCTAGTAATATGAGATTGCAAAATACTTTAGGGGGTAAAAAAATTACAATGCAAAAAATAGTCTCACATTATTAAGAAATGAATTTTGCTTTTAAGAGAAATTTATTTAAACTAATTATATATGATTTTAAGCTAAATTTATTTATGTTGTTGTTAATGACATATTAAATATTATGAACAAATAATAATTTTACTTAAAATAATTTAAATGTTAATGATTATATATTTAATAGTTTTTTTTCTTTTCTTTTCAAAGAAACTAGGTAGAACCGCCAGTTCTAATGGGTCTAGATCAAAGAACTACCTAGGAATAGTGAAATTAGGGGTTCCATAACTGGTTTTGGAACCGGCCAAATGGTCCGATTCCTATTTTGAAACTGCCGATGACAGTGACAATTTCTATTCAGTTCTCAGTTCGAATTCAAACCGTGTCTATGTCTACTATCTTAACAAAATTACCTTTATGCTCATTCTTTTACTCATTTTATTTAATTAAATTATTTGGGTTATTATGATTTTATTATTAGATTTTTTATACGAAAGTTTTTACATCTTTTTTAAGTTTTGTGGGTATATATTTTTACACCATACAATTTTTTTTTTTTTAATTCATTGCAATACGGAGAATAAATGGCTACATGATACATTTGTATAAAAAATATAAAATGACACGTAGAAGGTTACTTTTAGGATGACAGAGAATCTTGAAAAAAACATGTACCTGTGTCAAAACCCAGTAACATGATTTCCACAAAATCGTTAACATCTGGCTGAGTGTTGCCGGGTACTCCTTTCTTTTTCTTTGTCATGTTCCTCTCTCTCTCTCCATCCCCAATTGCTCATCAAGAACCTATTGGACTATCCTTCCGAACTTGTCCTTAGATCTTAACTACAGGTTCAGAAATTGAATAGCTCAAGCTTGTCGTGAGTAATTGTATTTTCTCACCTTGCCATGTTCATACTATACTATTCATATCATGCAATCTTGTGAACCAAAAGTTTCATACTTAAAATTTTAAGAAGTTTGAATTCTAGATGTTTTTTTATTAGGGTAAGTTGGTATATCTTAGTTTGAATTGTTTTGTTATTATTTATTCATTTTTTTAACAAGTTATTTGGTTGAATTGGGACCATATCATCCAGCTTAATTAAATTTTCACTCTATGTTATTTTAGAGGTCTATTATTTGATCTAAAGGAGTGGTAATTATCTTTTTGCTACTTTTTCAGATGTTTCCCATTTCATTGTTAGTTAAAAGCAGAAAACTTGATGGTTTTTTGGAGCCCAAGATTTTATTTGTCAAGTTGGTCTGAGGGAAGGATTTGAGTTTGAGTTTGAATTAACACCGACTATTTCTGTGGTTTATAATGCCTTGTTTCTTACTGAAGCTAAGATTTGGAAGTACATAAGATTCTGGAAAATGGTTTCACTTTTGCAATTTTGCAGATGTTTTACAAAAAAGTGAAGCTGAAAGTACAAAATTTTGATGGTTTTGGTTCCGAAGATTCAAACTTTGAAGTGGGTTTGAATCGTTTGGGTGGATAATTCTGGTGAAATTTGGAGTACAAGTACTGATAGTTTACGTTGACTGAAGCCTTCGGGTTATCTGGATTCGATATATTGGGAATCATGGTGATGGATATAGGTTCAGTTGTTTCAAAATTAGGAATGGTTTCAACATCAGATCATACATCAGTGGTGTCAATAAACCTATTTGTGGCCCTCCTCTGTGGTTGTATTGTGATAGGGCATTTGTTAGAGGAGAATCGATGGGTGAATGAGTCCATTACTGCTCTTGCAATTGTAAGTTTGTAAATAGTGGGTATTTCTGTCAGTATCTTACATTCGATTTATGTGGTAAGTAGGAGTTCATGTGTGAGATTAATTTTCTCCTTTGTTGGGTTTATTGTAGGGTCTTTGCACCGGAGTCGTTATTTTGTTGACTACTGCTGGACAGAGTTCACATCTTTTGGTGTTCAGTGAAGACCTTTTCTTCATTTATCTCCTTCCACCTATTATATTTAATGCGGGGTGGGTTCCATTCAGCCATGTAATCTCTGTTTGTTTGCTGGTGTATTTTTGCATGAGGGCTTTTAAGAGGACTACTTACACTCAAATGTCGATTGTTTTCTCTGGACCTGTTTATGGGTTTAAGATTAGCTTGTCTTTGTTATTGTGATGATGGCGGCTTACTTTCTTCTGTATATTCGTATCCAATCACTCTGTCCACTGTGTCTTTTTCCCATCATGGAGATGGATAGTGCAAAAGTAAACGATGGTAGCAATGAAGTCCTATAATTAATGCCAACAGCAAGCTAAATTAGTTTGCAATATCACATTACATTGAGCCATGTGGC
Organism: Combretum micranthum; assembly: GCA_024138025.1. Classification (NCBI taxonomy): domain Eukaryota; kingdom Viridiplantae; phylum Streptophyta; class Magnoliopsida; order Myrtales; family Combretaceae; genus Combretum; species Combretum micranthum. The sequence goes on from JAMXBD010000215.1 coordinate 1,007,739, forward strand.
TTTAACAAGATAAAAGGAAATGAAAACATATATTTTTTTTGTAGTGGTTGTAGTGCCTAAATTCTCATTGACTATTTGGCTAGAATGGTCCATGAAGATGAATAACTTTCTTACAGGTTCCAAGTGAAAAAAAAGCAATTCTTTCGCAACTTCATGACTATCATGCTCTTTGGTGCTCTGGGAACACTGATATCTTTTGGCACGATATCACTAGGTACGTTGGATCATCTTTTGCACATCTTTGTTCCCCAAATGCTTATTAGCAGATGTATGAAAACTAGTCTCATAATTGAATGATGAATGTCGCTATCCTGGTTGCCTTTGTTCTAGGCATTTTTGCAGAGACTAAGATGTTACATGTATAATTTTTCTTGCAATCACACATAAGTTTTATCATCTCTGTTCATGTATGATGAAGCGTGGCTTGCTGCCTTTTTCCCATTATCCAGGTGCCAGTCTGATTTTCAAGGGCATGAACTTCGGTGCCCTGACTATAATGGATTACCTTGGTATGTTATTTCTTTTCTTTTATAAACGTTTTTAGATAGATCCATTTCAGAAATGCATTTATATGTCATTCATGTTCTGCCGGGGCAGCCACGGGAAGAGAGGAGAAAGAGAGAAAGGGGGGGGGGGAGGGGGGTGTGTTTGTTTTTCTTTATGAGCCTTTAAATGGCAGTTTGTCGAAAGGGAAAGAAATTGCGTATAGCGCTTAGCAGTGCTATCTTTTCTTCCTGATTCAGTGTAAAATGTACTCTAAACATCTATCTTGTTGCATTGCTATCTCTTTTTAACTTGCTTTGTATTGCTATGTCAATTGCAGCTATAGGAGCTATATTTTCTGCAACAGATTCTGTCTGTACCTTGCAGGTAGAGGAAACCGGTCTACTTGAGGCTTAGTTGCAATTTATGAAGAGTATATGAAAATAACTGGCTGAATGGATTGCTGCAGGTGCTTAACCAGGATGAGACACCATTATTGTATAGTTTGGTGTTTGGTGAAGGTGTTGTCAATGATGCTACATCAGTGGTGCTCTTCAATGCAATTCAGAGCTTTGATCTTACCAACGTGAATTCAATTGTTATACTGAAATTTTTTGGCAACTTCCTGTATCTGTTTCTCTTAAGTACTTTGCTGGGAGTTGTGGTGAGACTATCCTTCCCCTCTTTGTTGTCATGTAGAATATATTCCTTCATCATGACTTGAGTCCACTTTTAAATCATACAATGATATTAGCATTTGCCATCTGCAGGCAGGGTTGCTTAGTGCTTACATTATCAAAAAACTATACTTTGGGAGGTATATCTCCTTGCTACTTTTTGTTTTCTGATGTTCAAATATGAGGGACCTTTTTTTTTTTTAAAATAAATTATCAATTTGGTCTTGTTGTTGGTATTATTACAACATCAGGCACTCAACAGATCGTGAAGTTGCTCTTATGATGCTCATGGCATACTTGTCATATATTCTTGCTGAGGTAAGATCTTTCTCTATCAATCAAGACTGTTTGGGCGCTTCTGAATTTTGGAGTGTTCCTTAAAAAAGTTGTAAGCTTAAAAAACATCCTCCTTTGACACAATTCATATTTTGTTTGTCTCTGCAGCTTTTCAATCTGAGTGCCATTCTCACTGTATTCTTCTGTGGTATTGTCATGTCTCACTACACGTGGCACAATGTTACTGAAAGTTCAAGAGTGACCACAAAGTATGCTAGTTCTTTTGAGAAATTAACTTGCAGATCCTTTTCTTTCATTAAGATAGTTAAGCATTATTCTTTTTCTTTTTAATTTGTTTTTTTTCGTTTTTAAAGGTCAAAACATAGTTGTTACTGACATTTTGTTTTCCTTTATTAAATAATACAGGCATGCTTTTGCCACTTTATCATTTGTGGCTGAGATTTTTATCTTCCTTTATGTTGGTATGGATGCCTTGGACATTGAAAGATGGAAGGTTGTTCGTGGCAGGTTTGTTGTAAATAGAAAGTTGGCTTCGTATCACTATGATTTTGTAGTAGCCTTACAGGTGATTGAAGGTATTCTAAGTTTATGAAACATTTCCATATACTGCAGTCCACTAATGTCTCTTAAAATTAGCTCCATCTTGTTGGGTTTGGTTTTGATTGGAAGAGCAGCCTTTGTATTTCCCTTATCCTTCTTGTCCAACTTGACTAAGTCGTCCAAGAATGAGAGAATCGACTTTAAGAAACAGGTGAGTGTCTCTGTCTTATGGCACATACAGGCATAAAAATCTGCAAACCCACGCTGTGATATATATAAAAGAATTCTTGATGCTTTAATCACCTCTGTGTAGGTTATAATCTGGTGGGCTGGTCTTATGCGTGGTGCAGTTTCTGTGGCGCTTGCTTATAATCAGGTAAAGTGACTGTGCTTATGACTGCAAACAGAATTTCAAGGCTGACTTCCCATTCTGCTTTATCTTTACCTGTCAAATGAATACGATAACTTTGAAATAATGTCTCTGGGTGCAGTTTACAAGGTCTGAGGTGATATCACAAAAAAATGCATTCATGATCACCAGTACGATTACTGTTGTTCTCTTCAGCACCATGGTAAGATTTTACATCATCTTCACAAAGAAGCCAAAGCATAGTTTGCTAAGCATACAGCAAGCAATGCCTTGTGCTCCTTCTTTTATCTTAATAAATAGGAATGGTGATAGTTGGTTTGGGTCCCCTGTTCTGAACCATATCCAGTTCCAAGTCAGGTTTGAGATGTGCTTCCATCTATGCCGGATTGGCCAGTAGCATATGGCATACTGTGATTGGATAAAATGCCATCAAGTAAAATTGGCTAAAATTGTTCGATGCTTGATATAAATTAGCCTGCTCAAATTAGAATTAAATCCTAGATGTTTAAAAGAAGTATGAAACAACAGTAACAACTTTTGGATGACGGACAAAGGGCCATAAAGATGGGTTAGGTGAGCACATTAGGAAGTGTTAAAACCAAAGCCAAGCTACAACAATCACAGTAGCTAATATGGGCCTTAGTCGTTTCAAAAATGTGTTTAAACTCCAGGAAAGAAAGAGTAATGAAAGAAGAATTCGAGAAGAGATGGAAATGCTGGCATAAGTGTTGATGAATAACACGTGATAGAAGAAATGCAGCTTGCATTCTACATGTTCTTATGTGTAAATATCGTGTCATTTTTCATATTGGTGTGGTCTTAAGTCCTCTATCACCCTTGGCGTTGCATGGACAAGATAGAAAATTCGATCTTTCAGACAGACTATGTTTGTCTTAAGTTGTATAGATGGAGTTGACTGGAGAATAAAGCATACAATAGGTGTTTTACATTATGTATCTTATCATGTCAAATATTTTGAGTATCTTAATGATGAAGCTCAAAGCCATTTCATATTATAGCTTTTCTGTTGAACCCATATGAAATATTAAGGATTTGCGGGGTAAGGTACCTCGTTTGGCTTGATCCCATCGTTAACTGACACTTTATAATTTTGGTAGATTTCTCTAATATGCCTAGATGCACAGCCTCATTTTGCTTAATAGATTTTTAGTGGTTTCTTGGTTGATAAAAACTGATTGTACCCAAATAAAAGGCTCGTTTGATAATGGCAGGTCTTGGTTATTGTATTGGCCAAAAGTTGTAGTTGTCATGCTGTTAGCAACTATGGTGTATTTTAACAGCAAGATGACTGGTTATTTCTCTGTTGATATGCAATAGCAGGGCCATTAATAAAGACCATCATGGGAATTTGTTTTGACTGAAAGTTTGGAGGATGACATGAAAATAATGGAAATTAGTCTGCTTTATGCGCACAACTGAATTAAGTGTAGTAAAAACACTGTTTGTTTGAATGCAGGTGTTTGGTCTTTTGACAAAACCTCTGATACACTGCTTGTTGCCGCATCCACTCGTGCACTTGAGCAGCATGAATTCTATTTTTTCTGAACCATCTTCTCCTAAGTCCTTTATTGTGCCACTTCTTGGCAATGGTCAAGTTTCAGAGGGTGAGCAAAGCAACCAAAATGTGCCCCGCCCTTCCAGCTTACGTATGCTTCTTACTAGACCTACTCGCTCTGTACATCACTATTGGAGAAAATTCGATGATGCCTTTATGCGACCTGTATTTGGAGGCCGAGGTTTCACACCTTTTGTTCCCGGCTCCCCAACAGAACGAAGCGTTCGTCCATCCAGTGAAAGCTGAGACAGGTAGACATCAGGCTTTCCACGAGTGTCAACAAATGGGTTGTTTGATATGGCAATGAAATTTGAATAATGCCTTGTTTCACAGGAAATTGCAACACGATGGGCCGGAAGGAGCACCCATGGGTTTTCGTGTGCTTGTAATCTAGTGTTATTGGATAGTGAGATTTTTTTTTTTAGTGTGTATATGATTGTCATGAGCTAGTATAGTATCTGTGAAATTTTGACCTGTTTATTGCAGCCATAATATTCATACTTTAGCTTCATTATGGATTGTTCTTGATGTTTTTGGCTAACTGTATGCTTTGTATGCAACTAGTTCTTGTCAAGGCGTTATTGGGGTTGAGGAGGATGTTCTGGGAAATATGATGATGTACCCAGGAGCAACTCTGGGCTGAGTTGTCTCCATGTCCTGTAACTCCACATTCCAACCGTAGATTAAGTGTCAAAAAGAGGATATTAAGCTGCCAAAGTGGCTGCGTAAGTGTGAGGAAGTCTCTTATCTTTTTGGATGGAAAATAGTGTTGTGCTACTCTTCACCAAACTGAATATGCGACGAAATTTGGGTGGCACTCGGTGTTTGTAGTTTATAACACAAGAAGCAAAGATACTGGCAGTCCATAAATTGAAAAAATATACAGGCGCATTGGATGAAGGTGTGCACGGAAGCCATGAACTAAACATTGGAACATTTCTAGATCAAACGGTGGGCTTGTCCTGTCTAGCTGAAGGGTTTTAAACTCCGGTGCAATTTTTCCTCCATGTAACGATGTCCCTTTTAAATGAAATGTATAATGAAATCATCAAGTCCAACTTATTAAAGTGACTGATTTCAAATGCCATGTCCAAATCCCTAGATGTGGCATTCAAGTGGACTTTTATACTTTAGAATAAACGAATATAGGAGGGAAGAACTGTGAGTGATTTGATACACCTATTTGTTAAAAATAATGAAAGAAGGAAAAGAGTTTTTTTTTTTTTGGTAAGGTAGAGCTTGCTCCAGCTCCACATGGCTGTCCATTCGGATTCTGAGCACAAATCCGGCAGTTGCCGTTCCAGAGTTTTGATCCACAAATGCAACCAATTTAGCTGATGGAGTTACCTGCCGGAACATCCCAATGGTACCGAGCTTGAATTTGATGGGTGCTACTGGGATTCCAGCCTGTCATGAACCGACTCTCTGCTGCTTGGACTTGATTGCGCTGAGAGGGATTGATAGGAGGTAGTGGATTGTTGCATGGCTCCACCAGAATGGTCTTGTGAAGTTGAGGGAGGAGTGTGTGTGTCACATGCATTTGGCTGAATTTCCAGCAGGCTTGATGCTGGATCAGGGATGGAAGCAACAGGCCTGGGAACTGGAGCGCTGCTATATCCAGCATCTGATTAGTGCTAGCTCCGTAGGCTGATCAGTTAAATAAGAAATCTAGCTCCAAAAGAGCATAATTAGCTGCTATAATGACAAGAAACATTTATAAATCTCTCCTTATGAATACCAACACGTGCCTTTCCATATAACCCACGTCACAATACAAAGCTATGCAAAAAGTTCAACTATTTCTTTCTTAGTAAATAGTCCATCCAATCCGAGTAGATTTTGGCCGGTATACTTTGAATATTCTCTTGGAATTGTAGTTCACTCCACTCTAGGCTAGGAGGGCCTCTAAGGGTGATATTCCTCGGTTTTGCAAACAAAAACTAAATAATGGATACTTGGATGTGTCCGATGCAACCACTTCAATGCTTAAATTAATAAGTGGATGAGATGTATAATACTAATGTGGAGATATAGTAAGAGTCGAGAGAGTGGATTTAACTCTATACTTGATCGGGTCCTGCTTATATAGTCAGTTGTCTTTCTTTTATAAGGAAAGTGGATCTACCTAGTATAGGAAACCTCCTTTGTCTATGAAGGAAAGTATCCTTACTAATTTTAGACAAGTGTGACCTGATTATTTAGGAATCGTTCTAAAAGTATATTCCTTTTAGAATACTAGCAGATCCCTTCTACCTATAGCAGTCGGGAGACTTGATAAGGTAATTTTCCTTCAAGAAAGTTAGGTTGGTCAAAACGGTCTACAAGTCCCATAGGGGCTTGCTCATCTTGTAAGGCATAATAACCTTTTGGTCAAAGAGGTCGGCCTTGTAGGGATAAGGTTAGGTTAGACCCAGGGGTGGTTAAAAATGGATATCAACACCATCTGCACATGATTTCATTGATTCATCTAAAGTTTTGATAGGTTCAAGATTAATTTTAATGTCCTAAGAAACAGACTAACTAGTTTGATCCATGGGGAACATAAAGGAAGGTACTCAATAGATTCATCTTCCACACAAAATTACAATAGAGAGAGTGAATTACCTTCTTTCTTATAAGATTTCTTTGAGTGGGGGCAACATTATATAGAGCTCGCAAGATGAAATGTTTGACTTTAGGAAGGCTTCACCGCCAAACTGGCTTCCAAGTGCCCTTTCCTATATGATGTGAGCTTAAGACATGCATATTACTGGTTGACTAATACATAACATTTTGTTTTACAAAAATATGAAAACACCATAATGAAGACTTAAGCTAAGGTTTAATTCGACTTTCAAGTACCAAAGGCAATGGCTCAATAATTAATTAAAGAGGAGGAGGAGAAAGTATCAAAAGAAGATAAAGATGGAATATATATTTTTAATTATTTTTTTCAAGTTGTAGTGTAAATTCATTAAAATTCACATAAGCTTTGGCTTAAGGTCCTAAGTGTTTTTTTCTTTCCTTTATTTTCTTTTCTTTTTAAATGATTTGGAGAACCACTTGCAAAAAGCTAACCATCATCAACTATCAGTAGGAAATGCTTACATAGCTCGCATGGTTAAATGTGATGGATCGGATACTCATGAGACGTTTTGTCTTGAAATCAAGGCATGTCAGCTTGTTCCCCTAACAAAATAGAAGCATGTAAAATTAAAAATTGTAACTAAAATCCCCAAATAAAATATATTCATATAAATTTTTTTAATTTGTTACTTGCCACATACTTTTTCACACATTATCTTCAACATATAAAATACTCAAATCACATAATCACCAACTAAAATTTCAACATTTGCATTTCCTTCTAATAGCACGAATACTTCCTCTTATTCGGGTTTCTTGATTATAGTATCATTTAACACCTAAAACTTAAGGAATGAGCAAAAAACGTTCAGTACAAAATACTACATACATGCACACACAAGGGCATGCTACAAACAACTTATGATAACCAATGCATAAACCAATAAAACAATTTGAAATCACTAAACCTAACAGGCACAACCATCAAGTAATTAGTAAACATATATCTAGTGTCTGTGAAAGCTTAAAACTTCAAATCCTAACATAAAATAATTACTTTCATATTAAGAACATATTATTGAAAGATTACATTACTTAAATTCTACTTTTCTCCTTTAAATTTTCATTTTTAGCTTAATTTTACAAAATTTTTAAGAATTACTTTAAATATTTGCACTTACAAGTAGTTGATTAGGAAATTGAGTCAAATTGGCCAGTTGATCGACTTTACTCAACCACCTTCTCTAGTTGTGATCCACTGCATAAATTAGCCCAAGGTCCTTTTGATACTAATTAGACCTACTTTAGGGGTGTTTTTCTACTAGATTTTATTAAAAAGAAATCTAATCTTATACACTTTTATCTCTTAATTCAATCATTAAATTTATTTTCACCATATTCATAAACAACCAATGATTATTATCTCAAAACTAATCAAAAGTTTCATCTTTTAGATCATCATCCTAGATAGTTCTAGAATTTTCTATGAAATCCATTCAAGTTTTCATTAATATCAATTTTTTGTATAATCATGTTTCATGATATAATGTTTCTCTTATAGATTTTTAGTTACAGACAATAATCCTCCTACATGGTGTAAGATTGAGTTAAGGATTCTTATATCAATGTGTAGATCATACTAATGTAGCTATCCCATCACAATTCACTCTTGTCAATTCCTTCAAGTTCACAATCGCAATCTATGAGTAACCCATTCATCATAATGTGCCTAATATCATCCTAGTACTTAATGTTCATTTTGATTTACTAAATGATGCATAATATTTGAATCACCACATATTTCATATCGTTTTGTTTTCTTGTTCTTAAACAAAAAAAATGTAGAAAAGATAGTTCTTTCATTGTTCTACAGGCCTATCCAACCCGATTCCCTTTTAAATTTAATGTGAGATTCAATGCTGCATGCCTAGTTTTGACATCAACTATTACCTCTTAGGCATAAAAAAACAAGATTTTGTTTGTAAAATTTTACAACTTTATGATGTTACAAGACTCTTCTAAGTTAATCCGTGTATAAAATCATTCTTCATAGAATCTAACGTTTTTAATTAAACCTACATGTAGCTCTATAGAATCTTATATGTTTAACCAAATTTATTAGTTCTGCTTATTTGAATTAAATAGGCTAAATTGTAAAAGATGCAAACATACTACCCCTACCCCTTTCCTTATTTATATATTCAAGTTCGAGTTCAGGTCACAAAGTGTGTACAAAATGTATTTACTCCATTTATACAACTAAGAATTTACAATAAGGAACTTCGAACTCCTTCAGTTTATAATTATTTTGGAACAGAATAATAGAAAAAGATTTTTTTTTCAACTCTTCTTAGATGTCGTACTAGAGTAAGAGTTACTTTGAAAATAAAACCTTAAATTTTTTTCATTTCTTATATCCATTATATATTTTAAGTTTAATAATTTTGCTGTAAGCTTATCTATAGTTTTTTAGAATTATTTTATTTTGTTTGTAAGTTTTGCATTTCAATTTTTATTTTACGTAGAGTCGCAAATTTGATAGGTTTGTTTTTAAAAAGATATTTATAGACTATTTTTTTGGTATTTACAGAGTGATCCTAATTGACCAATTGTGAAACAAAAGCAAATTTCTATGCTAAGCTTTCTCTCTTTAGAATTTTATGTATTATGATGTATGAGAGAACATATTAATGAAGATAATAAGAAAAATTTAATTATAGTAAACTCAATATAGACTCTTGGAGGTGAATTTTTAAGCTTAGCATGAAATTTTAATTAGGTTTATATGGTTTAAACTAAATGCTAATCTGAGAGAGGTAGACAATTAAATTTTGACTTAACGCCGAAAAGACCTATTTAAACACACTATGCAATTTTGGATGCCCATTTGAAAGTTTCCAAAGGTTGGTTTAAATAAAGTCCTTGAAATTACTTGTTGGTACCTCACAATTTAAGCTCCATTGAATAGCTTAAGCACTACCTCAGACAAAGTTTAGTAGACAACTCCAAAATAAAATTGATTCCATATCTACGACCAGAAGGAAATTATAATTGTAACAAAAGTAAGAAAGTTGATATACCAAACAATCTATATATAAATGACAAAAATAAGATATCTTGATTGCAACAATATCAAGATAAGTACCAAACGTGACATCCTTGATAATTAAAGGAATATAAACACTATATGTTTCATCTACAAGTTGTTATATATATGCAAACAAGAATAGAATAATGAAGCTACAATCTTCTCTTGTTGAGTTGTTATGTCTTATTCGTCTGTGTCATGTCCTTATGAGTCTTGTAAAATCAACAATCAAGTTAAGTCGAGTCGAGTCATCTGTAGTATATTGTCTTGATAGAGTATGAGTATTTTTCAAATTGAGTAAGCGGAAGGTTGAAATCGCTAAACTAGTTCCCATTGTTTTATATATACAATATTGCATGAGATATCCATTGTGTGACATTAAGGAAACATTAAAAGTTTTCCAATTATGAAATGAAGAAATAATGATGAATAAATAGAGATTTAAAAGGAGAAAGATACGAAATCTCAACATATTTCACGAAATTGAAGATAACAAAAACAATCTAACTATGCATGCAAATAGATAAACTTAACATATATGAACCTTTTCCAAAACAATATCAAATTCCAATACATTTCATGAAAAAAACATAAATGATCAAGAAGTGAAACAATGTAAACAAATATGTAATAAATGAACTTGACAAATATGAATGTTTAACAAGTATAAATATTTACTTAATTAATAACTCAAAATTTCTTTGGAAATGGGATATAAAAACAAAACTCAAAGGAAAGATGATCAGAGTGCACAACGGAAGCATAATGAAAGAATAAATTCTTAAAATGATTAAAAGCTTTTGAGTAATAAAGTTTAAAGATGATATGAAATGTCTTCTATCAATAAATAGTCAAGTGAATTTCAAGGACGAAATTCTTATAAGAGGAGAAGAATAAAATACCCTAAATCCTAACATAAGTTAGAAATTAAAACCAGACAGTTTAAATAATGCAAGTAATAGACAATAGATTATGATTATGTAGATTAATGTAATTAATTTATTAAATGGATTTAAGTTGAAATTTGAGATTTCGAATCCTTAAACCCCTAGTCATATTATTTAAATGTTCAATGGATTTCTAAATCCCTAAGCTTTAGCCTACAATTTCATATTCTTAATCCTTGTTAATTTTGAAATAATCTACTATCCTAAAAATATTAGGTATTGAGTTTAAGCTCAAGTTAAATATCAATTTGATATAAACCAACCTCCTAAATCAAATCCCTATCTCAAATTCTTTATTTATAACATATTGATTCTTAAATTAATTCCCAAATATTTTCAAAACTAAAGATATTGATTTGAAAGTTTTAAACCTAATTCCTTTATCTAAAAATATCTTTAATTTTTTTCACTTTCCCTTTTTCCTTTCTTTTTTTTGCCACTTGCTGATCTCCCTTTCCTTCTTTCTTCTTCTTTTCCTTTCCTTTTCTTTCTCTCTCCCTTTCTTCTTCTATTATTTTCTCCAAAATCAAACCACAAATCTCAATTTCAATAAGATTACAGGAGAAATTGAAGATAGAAAACAAGATTGAAGTAAAGGATTTAGTTAGAAGAAGCTACAATAACCAAGGAAAAGTGGAAGTAGAGAGGATCAAGTAATCTATGCATGCCAAACATGTAAGTTTGTTTATTTTCATGTTTTGATTGTTGTTTATGTATGAAAATATGGAATTAGTATTAAATAGAGGTAAAAGTTGTAATAACATGGATATGTTAGTAAAATACACACACATATGTCAAAACCTAGGTATGTGCATATTTAAGTAGACTAGGTATTTGATAAAATGATTTAAGGAAATATGACATGGAAATATATATAGAAGTGTTAATAAGTTAAGATTATGTAGGTATACTAATATCAAGATGTTTTTTTTTTTTTTTTTTTTTTTTTTTTTTTTTTTTTATGTATGTTGAAAACAAGTAGTTAAAACTAGAGTAAAAGACAAAGGAAAAATGTAACATTATCCTTTGTGCATAACGGGTGTGATATGACCCGTGATAAGCAAAAAGAAAAAAAATAAGGGCAATCACGGGCATGACAAGGACCATGATTTCCTATGATCAAACATATAAAGGATGATAACGGGCGTAATATTGCTCATGATTTACGTCACAACTTAGGTAATAGTCATTATAAGGCTAGTGAACTTGATCACAGCCCTATCACGGGTGCGATCTGTCCCCTGGTGTTGTTTATTAAAAAAAAACGAAAGAAAAAAATTAAAGATAAAATAAATTAAATGAAAAATAAATAATGGGATGATATGTTGGTACATGTATAAACAAGAAGGAAGTAAATGAATGATAATTAATATGATGTATTAATATAAATAAGTTAAGAGAATTTATACTTTAATAACTAATTGGATTAAAAGTTAAGTATAAAATGAACTTAGTTAATAATCTTAAGTTCAACATGGCTTAATGAACTTTAAATAGGCTAAAATGAGTTACATTGATTAAGTTTAATAAATTTGACTTAGTAATTGAATTAAATGATTAATTATAGTCAACTTAGATAAGGTTAAGATCATGTATGTTTAATAACTTGTTATTTGGCTTAGATTAATGTGTTGGCTTAAACCATAAATAGTATAGCGAATATGTTGTTTCAAATGTTGTTTGTTAAGAAATATGAATATTTTGAAAATGAATGATGTAATAATGTTTCTATAATAGATGCCTATAAACGAAGAGAAAAGAACTAATTTGATAGAATGGAGAACTATCCGTATCTTAGCATGGCAACTTTTGCTGCTGTGGCATGGTTCCTACTTAGTGTCTGATTAAATAGGGTTTTAATAAAAGTTTGATGTAAGTGGATAGTTAATTAAATTATTTATATAAGTTATTTCTTGAATAGATATGGATATTCGAGGCTTTTGAGTCTTTGATTGAATTTCAATTCAAGAAGGTACGTAGTGACGTAATTGTTGTTTATTAGGATAAGCATTCCTAATGAACTAAAACTTAAAAACGACCTAATTAATGAGTTTTGTTTGTGCGTGTACCGTTGAACTTGGTCCAGAGAGCAGCAACTTAATCTAGAGCCGGGTACGATAGTTTGGGCACTTAAGCAATCTCATCATGATGCAATGACATTTATAAGTGGCTTAGCGGATAGCTAATGGGGCAAATATTATTGTTGTAATGTCTATCTTGTTCGACAAGAAGTAATATAGTAGAGCTCATGTTTATTGGACCAGTTAATCCTTATTATATTATGGAGTATGATGGGTAGAGTGCATGTAATGACTGTGAACCCTAGATAAGACTATTTTCTTGTAAAGTTAGGTAGGAGATTTAGGTATCCGAGTTGCCTATATTAACATCCTAAGCAGTTGCTATTACTCAGGACCCCTAGGTTCCTTAAGGCTTGTCCTAGAGTATGAGTGCTTTCGTATTGCTTGTTTCACTTTAATTCAAAGATGATAACTTATTGTTTAGGCATTGCATTTAGTTTAAGCTCGTGTGTGGTTGTGTTATTATGTACTGGGCTTCAGCTCATTATTGTTGTTGTTGTCTTCTTTCCAAGTGGTGGTGGCGATGATGATGATGTTGATACAGTTATGGGCGATCCTGAAGATTCGAGAGGAAAGGTGAAGTGAGATAGGACTGTTGGATTATTGTATTTGATTTGATTTTATTTTAGAGCTCGATTTATCTTTTGAAGTCTATATTTTCTATAAAGGGCTTATTTGAGCTTTTAAGGCTTTGTTTATGAGAAAGTCTACTATTGTGAGTACAAGTTAGAAATGTTTTATAAAGTTATTTTACCGCTGCTAAATCCAGTTGTCTCTAGAATCTAATTAAACAATTTTAAATTTAAACTGGTTAGTAATGTTCGACATAAACAAATCTTTTTAAGAAGGCCTGTGTGAGTAATACTTAAGGTATTACATATGGCTAGGGATTTAAGTTGTTTGAATTTTAGACGTAGGGCTAGGTGAGTCCTTACAATATATGTAAAGAAAGTATGATTTCAATGGGCAATTCCTAGAAAATTTTGAACTTCAGGCGGTAATAAAACATTTGATAAGTTATATAACAAAGTGAAATCTTACTAAAAAAAAAACAGAAAGAAAGAAAAAGTTCTACTTCCGCAGGTAACAGTTTGTAGGGACTCGACGCCTTTTTTTCATTTTAAATTTATATTAACCAAGGGACCATGTCCCTGCAAAATGTTTAATTATAAAATAAATAATATTTGAACAAATAAAGTTCATTTATTTATTTTAATAGTGAATTATATTTAGTAAGATTAGTGACCTTGCGGAAAGGAAAAGTGCTGCTCATCGGTTGGTGCATTATGACATGTACAGACACCGTTAACTATTTTTTTATTGAGTAAATGCCACGAATAATACTTGATTTTTGGTAAAATATATAATTTAATATTTGAAATTTGAATTAATCAATTTAATATATATCTTAGAATTGATTAATTTAATATTTTGAAATTACTTTTTATGTGAGCAAACCAATATCATGAAGGGTATTATTGACATGAATAAAAATTTCTTTTAGGTATTTTATCAATTTCAAAATTTGAATTCCTAATTGCATATTTTACCAAAATTTTGGTAGTATTCATGATATTAACCATTTTTTTATTATTGCACTATTTAATACTAAATTATAATGAAAAAGTTTAAAGCAATGGTTCATTGAATGTGTGAGACAATATAAAGGGATAATGAATGACAATAACTATGCGCTTATGGCTCATTCACTTCGCTAAATGAATAAGAGAATAAGATTGCAATGGAATTCCTATTATGGAGGAATGAAATAGAGCTGTAATAGGATTTTTTTTATTAATGTTTTATTTAAATAGTGATATTTAAAAAAAAAATAGTTCTTGCATAAAACTGATATTTATAGATTTGAATAAATAATAACTATTTGATATTTTGTGTAATAGGGATATATTATGGAATTGCTGTTCAATGAACTAAATACCGTAATAGCTATTCGTGAGAATAAGATTGTAATAGAATTGTAATTATAGTAAATTGAACGAGTAGTTAATATGTGACCTATAGACCCATGCACTTGCTTTACTTTACACGTGCAAAACAAAAAATAATTTTAATAACAAGGTGGTTAAATGGAACATAAAAAAGTTATATTTGACAATTACATGAGAGAAAAATATTATAAGAAAAAAAATCCATAAAAAAGTTGCATGGGTAGTTATGGGAGAGGGAGGGAGGGACAAAGAGAGAGAAGTTAAGGTGAAGCAAGGTCATTTTTTGATACCAATAAAATAGATTGGCTTAATAGTAATAAATAAATAGAAAATTAAAAAAAAAAATTATGTTCCATTGGGTGGTTTACAGTTTACACATTCCCATGTTTTGGCTTGAGCTTTCTCATTTCTCTTCGCAAAGCAAAAGGTACGAATGATATATGCATATATACATATAATATATATATTTTTTTTTTTTTACTTTGTTACATAAATGTTTAATAACAAATTTTTGGCTTCTGTGTTTATCTTTTTTACAAGTTATTCATGATATTATTTTCCGTTAAGAAGCAAGTTTATTTTATTTTTTGCTTTTACATGTTGATTTTTGAAACATTGTTAAATAGATAATGTTTCTTCTATCACTGTCACCATGTGTTTAATGTGTTTTGTGGTTTTCTTCCTTTTTTTTTTTTTTCTTTTGTTAAAAAAAAGGAATGTCGATTTATATGATTTAAAGTTTACAAAGTCAGTTTTTTTAAATACGAACTTTTTATACCAAAAAAAAAAAGAAAAATCCCAAGCATTTGAACAGTTGCAAAAAAAAAGTAGGCTTTCTTTTTTATTAAAAAGTTATCAAAATAAATATTTTTTTTTGTTTCTACCTGAAGAAGAACCTTACATACATGCTAATTACAACAATATACTTCAAACAGTTGAAAAACACAATAATCTGTTAAAATAAAATGAAATTCAAAGTCCTTTTCTTAAATCGATAAATAAATAATCATCTTCCACAAATTTTATCAAATAAATGCATTATTTTATTACTTTACAATATATTTTAGTAGTACTTATATAAGTTGGGGGGGGGGGGGGGGGGGGGGGGGGGAATTGATTTTACTTTTTGTTGTTAGGGAAAGAATAAAATATTAATATTTTTAAAAATAATTACGGAGATGCCATCAGAAAAAAAATTATTTCGGATTTAGACAACATGGTCTCGCCTCTTGAAGAGATAAGGTCATAAGTGACTGACCTCGTCTCTTCGAGAGACAAGGTATCATGTTTTAATGACCTGTCTCTCGAAGAGACGAGGGTGCTCCGCATGTGACCTCGTCTCTTCAAGAGACGAGGTTGTACCGGTTCTGACCTCGTCTCTTAAAGAGACGAGGTCAGCTATTCCTCTCAAAACTCAATTATTACTTGAGAAACCCAAAAAATTATGTATAAAACCTGTCAAGTAGAAATATAAATGGCTATACGAGCCATTAAACAATTCAACACAGCTATAATACCATTCAGCCTAAAAACACATGCTGAATCCCAATTGAATCATTCAATCACAGCGGTATTGTGATTGTTTGTCAGCACAGTACAATGAAAATATGGGAATTTGTAGGCTCGTAACAGATAATATGAAACGAAATGCTGATTCATTGTTCTTTTAAAATGTACAAGAGAAAAGGAGTACAATATACATACAAAAACAATACAAAAAAGTAAGAAGCTATATGCAACAATCAAAATAAAGAAAATCTATCATCTACTACTGCTGCTGATGTGTGTCCCTCCTCGTTGTCCTCGGCCTCTACCCCGCCTCACGTACGTCCTGGGTAACGGGGTACGCAGATGTGGATGCTGTGTAGATGAACAATATCTGTAACTGCAGCATCCTCATGTCCAGTAGCAGCACTGTACTGATGGAACGGACAGGGTCTGGCTCGACCTGTGTGAGCCCCTCCCCCATATCATGTGATGGCGATGGTCGTCTCTTCTGTGGAGCCAAGGGGGTATGGAACTCAGAGTATGACGGGTCTGGCATGGGGGTGTCCCCCATATAGTAAGATGTCGATGACGGGCCAGCCTCGTCCTGAATGACCTGGGAAGGACCAGGCTCATCATGAAGGTAGATCGGACGGCTCAGGCTCATCTCTGATCTGTATACCCGGTGCTCGAGCTCGTCCCCGACCCCTGCCTCGTCCCCGCCCGCCTCTCTCTAGGAGGCTGTCGTCTCTGTACGGTATGAGACTGTGGGTCACCCTGTGCTGCTGCTGATGATGGAGCTGGTGGCACTGGATCATTGAAATTCAACCCCATAAACTCTTCCACCACACGAAGACATCTCGTGCAGTGGATGGAGTGAGCTCTGGGGGCATGTCTGGGATGCTATAAATGAAATCAGCCTGCGAGTAATAGCAAAAAATTATATCGGTAAGTAGCTGCCAAGTCAGTACAAGTCCATATAAAGCTTAAGAGACAGTTATCTTACCATGTATCGTATGATAGCTCCCGTGCGTCCGATCCAGCGTCGGGTGATCGCATGATACCACTGGAAGTAATCGTCAGATGTCCCAGCAGGCAAATCGGGCAGCTCAACTATGCAATCACGCCGAGCATCCCACTCAGCTATCCACCTGGCATGCTCCACCTGCCAGTTCCACTCGGAACGTCCTCTCATGTCAATCTCATGGAGGGGTCTCATGTCGGCAGGGGGCTGGAATCCCCTGGAAGCCACCAAACTGTCTGAGCACTCTGTCAGGGTAGTAGTGCTCGACAAGGTAGAAGCATACCAGGGGGACCCGTGCACGCCACACATCGCTCCCGCTAGGCAGTATGGAGGCAGGGAGGGCAAGATCGAACTATATGGGTCCCACACCACCTGATGCAGTAGGAAAAGTAAAATATTGCGTTAACAAACCATCGTACTATAGCAATGTAACAGCACAAGTCATTGCAAAACAATTGAGGTATAGGAGGGAACGGATGTCATACCTGATGCGCCGTCTGTCGATCGAAAGATGCGCGGTACTCAATCAGCAGATGTGTCGATACTCGGGTCACGTCAAAAGTCGCACCCCAATGGCTGATGAGTGGGCGGCCCGCGGTAACTGATGTGTGCAGGCGACGAACTGGGGCAATGTGGGGAAGTGCTCCCATGCCCATATCTGCAGGACAACTAACGGTCCTGCCATGTCCCCCGTGTCGATGTGGGAAGCCAAGCATAGCTGCCTGTATAGCCAGGCCAAACAGGCAGCTCCCCACGCGTGCTGCCCGGCCGTCTCGAAGTCTCGGAGCAGCTGGAGGTACATGAGATGGACGTAGTTAGAGGACTTGTCTGCGACAATAAATCCCCCAAGCAGCAGCAAAATGTATGCCCGAGCGTGTCGTCTGATCATCAGATCATCAGCAAAATCAGGTAGGTCGCTGAAGTGGCTATCCAACCACGACATCTTCAGGCGACCACCATCCATGTCAACGCCAGGCTGGGGCCGGAGTCCTAGCAACTCCTCGCATAAATCAGGATAATCAAGCCTAGCGGTGCCCGTAACTGCCAATCCATCTACAGGGAGGCCCGTAAGGACAGAAACATCCTCTAAGGTCACAGACCACTCGCCCGTGGTCATGTGGAACGTATGTGTCTCTGGTCGCCACCTCTCGACCAAAGCTGTAAGATGCCAATCTAGCTGAATGAAAGGCATCTGGGCTGCCCCTATGAACCCTGCCTGAGACAGGAATGGCAACAGCCGCTCGTCAACCTCTGTAGGTACTCCTGCTGGTCGCCTGAGCCTCGCCTCTCGGCGCCGGCAATGCAAAACCTCATGCTCCTACAGTAAAGTTATCGCATTTATTAAAGACCAATCTCACCTTAGCCATCAAATCTGCAATCACTGAATTTCAAAGAATGAACTAACCTGTCCATCCCAGGCTAGAATGGACCTGTGTACAGGCTGCTGTGTGAGTAATGAGCTATCGATCGGTCCTGGATCCATCTGCGAAGGAAAAAGAAAGAGATGTTGTCAAAGTCCACATATGTTGATTAAACACAAGCATAACAAAATACGTTAAATCATGACTCATTAGTGCAGTAATAAAAACATATGAGAATAAAGAATTACCATTACCACTACGACTCGACTGCCCCGTAACTAGTCTACCGCCGATCCCGCATTTGGACAACTTCTTATGTTGTGGCCCTGCTGCCCACAACAATCGCATGAATAACCTCGGGGGCCCTCTCGAATGTCCATCTCATTTTGGAATCGTTTCTCCCTAGGCCGGCCCCTTTTTCTAATAAGTCCTGGATTAGGGTGCCACTTTGGTAAGTCCAACCGAGTCCAATTTGCCTTATCGGCTGCGGAATGAAGGAACGACCATACACTCTTAGTTGGTGGTCCCACCTGTACCACTGTCCTACGTAGGCAACACAATCCATGTGCATTGTCCCCATCACTGCCATCGCATGCGAGCATGGAATTCTATATGTCTGCCACTTGTTACACGTACATCTACATGATCTTAACTCCACTTTTTGTATATGGTCCCCCTTCTGACCATACATTGTTGGACGTGGTGCAGTTATAACCTCGTATATCCGTTCTTGGTAATCGAAACAAGTAACTCTATGGGAACTGGATATGTTGTTCCATCGCTCAAACTTATTCGCAGCGTATTCTGTGAGCAACTTACCCATACTCATGGCATCGCTGGCTTCACGCCTTTGCTTATTAAATATGGAGTTGCAATTGTAGAAGGTTTTCTTTACCAATGCTGCCACAGGTAAGCACCTGGCATCTTTTATAACTGAATTGTAACTCTCTGCCATGTTTGTTGTGCCTAGGCCAAATCTGACACCTTCATCGTAAGATAAAGTCCACATGCATGGAGGCAACTCACGAAAATATCGTGCTGTCCAAGGATTGCTTTGAAGTGCAGCATTGAAATATCCGTGGAACTTGCGACTCTGGGCTTGATAGGCAGCTCTTTTTACTATTTCCTTACATTCCTTACTTTTGGCCTTCGAATTAAAGTTGCTTGCAACATGACGGATACACCAGCGCCAAGGCCACCCCCTAGGCCACACCGCATTCTCACCTTCGACCGCACTCCTGATACCGGCATGCCGGTCCGATATCAAGCAAATATTGGATCGGTCTTTGACGTGTTCCAGCACTTTTGCAAGGAACCAACTCCATGTATCCGCCTTCTCCTCATCCACAAGGGCATACGCCAACGGACTATATGATTGGCCCCATCTATTGCCACTGCAATAAGCAATTTGTGCTTGTACTTGCCATACAGGAAGGTACCATCAACTGTGATCACAGGTCTGCAATGATTTAACATATGTAACTTAGTCAGTGAATATCAATAACCTAAAACAAAATTTAACAATGATTACAATACATACCTGCAGTAGTGGAACGCCTCAATGCAAGGACCAAATGCCCAAAAAAGCTTATCTAGGAATACGTGGCCGGCGGTATTTGAATCTTGAGTTTGCCACTCAACCTTTGTTCCTGGATTTGCCTCAGTATTGCATTAAGTAGATGCGGAAGCTCCACATAAGATGCTCCCAACTTCCATACACCTGCTCAATGGCCTTTCTCTTTGCCTCACGAATTCTCTTGATATGAACATTATACCCGAACTGCTTTAATATATTCGTTTGGAGATCCTTCGCCCTCACATCTGGAGAATTGCGGATCTCCAATATTATGGCCCTGGACAAGCTGGTGGAGTCCAACTGAGAGTGATCCTGTCCAGTGATTTCATCCAAGCAAGTGTGAGGTCCTTCATATTTAGTGATGTGAAACCACCCACCATGTTTCTTATAACTGCCTCTGAGTCTCCACTTACAACCTCTGTTGTGGATATCAGTACACTTAACTGCCCATGCTCTTGGGTCCGAATCCACTACCTTGAAGTTATAATGGTTCGTTATGTGCCACATTTTAACTGCTCGTATGATGATCTTTGGTCTCAAAACGCATCCCGACCTTGAATTCATCACTGAAGCTCCAATTCCCAGCACTCATTTCCTGCTCATCATCATATGCTGCGTAAGTACTACCAACTTCAGCATTGAAAAACGGAACTGCCGCTGAGCTCCCTACTGCATCAACGTCAGTAGGAGCAATAAAACGGTCCCAGTTATTTCCCCTTCGTTGTACCTCGGGCAATGCATATTGTTGTCGAATTACTTCATCATTAACATTTTCATCATCATCATAGTCGTCACTGGATTCACTTGCCGATGAGTCTTGCCCAGCATCCATATCATCACCACCTACTGATGTAGGTCCACAAAATTCAAAGTGACCTATTTCTACTTGTGCACTGCCTATTGTCTGAACTGGAGTAGAGTTTGAGTCTACAACCCCTGGCTCCAATATTTCTATCATTGCCCATTTCCCCTGCAGGTGCCTGTGACAATTCAATTTCCAAAATCTGCACATAAACAGCCACTGAGCCTTCTGTGTATAGCAACATCTCTTGTGCCGCATCATCATCGGTCACTGGAATAATATCATAACGTAGCGTCCTATCTCCAATAGCTACCCTATGATATAGCTCCACCCGATGTGTACACCTATTTACCTTTAGTCTATTGCAAATAATCTCCACTATCTGCTCATATGTTGAATTCCTACTAATACTGACCATAGCAACAGGCCGCTTATCATAACCAAAACCATCATCCCCTTGCACAATATTCCATGAGCGTACAGTATGAACTTCGCTTTATCCATTTCCTCACAAATCCTGCCATCTCATCAAAATTAGCTTCCACGCATCAAATTCAAAAAATCACACTTATGAATTGCATTCCTCGTAACATTTAACATAATTCCTAAACCTGCACCTCCACTTTCAAAGTTGAAATTTAATTTTGTAATCTATTCTGCTTCTTACAAATATTTGCTTTTTTCATCGCATTTTTCCATGCCATATTAAATCGCCATACCAATGCTAAAGTCCTAAATACACCCCGTTAACGACAATTGAAATTATTTTCAATTTTTTTCGCATACTCAAATTCCTAAAATAATTATCCAACAATAACTACTTAGGACTTGATTTTTTCCAAAGCAAATATTATACATATACATATCTATACAACATACAACAAGCAAAAAAAAAAAAAAAAACCAGTCGGCGTTGGAATCATGCTACAAAATTATTCTAACAACACATACAATCTACATTCAACAATGCTAAAGTACTAAATACACCCCGTTAACGACAATTGAAATTATTTTCAATTTTTTTTCGCACACTCAAATTCCTAAAATAATTATCCAACAATAACTACTTAGAACTTGATTTTTTCCAAAGCAAATATTATACATATACATATCTATAGAACATACAACAAGAAAAAAAAAACCCGTCGGCATTGGAATCATGCTACAAAATTATTCTAACAACACATACAATCTTCATTCAACAATGCAGCATGAATGATTGAAAAAAAATACGAAAAACGAAAATACGCGAAATCCAACCTCAACGTTCGCCGTTCTCCTTCTCGCCGTGGTTTCGCTTCAAATCTCCTCTTTCGATCCTCCTACCCAACCAATCGCAATACAATCAACTTCGAACAAATGGGGATGGGATTGCGGTTGATTTGTGGATTTCGGCCGCAAAAATCGAGGAATAGATATTCCATTAGGGTTCCGACGTGCAAAAGGGGAAATGGAAGAAGAAGTGCGCGGAGAATTTAACCCGCTGACCTCGTCTCTTCAAGAGACGAGGTTAATCACTAATGACCTCGTCTCTTGAAGAGACGAGGTCACATGCGGAGCAACCTCGTCTCTTCGAGAGACGAGGTCATTAAACAAATGAGACCTCGTCTCTCGAAGAGACGAGGTCAGTCACTTATGACCTCGTCTCTTCAAGAGACGAGGCCATGTTGCCTAAAATCGGAATAATTTTTTTCGATGATATTTTCGTAATTATTTTTAAAATATTAATTTTTATTCCTTTTCCCTTGTTGTTACTCAATAGGTACAATATTTTCCACGTATCTCAATCACTTCAGATACATTTTACTTATTTCAATACTGTTCACGACAAATCTTATATAGTAAAATATAGAATATTTATATATTCATAATTATTTATATGTTATGTGAGAACATGATTGTTAACATTTATGCGATCATCTTTGTAAAAATTGATTCTGAAATAATATAAACAACCTTAAAATATATTCTTATTTCCTGCTTATATCCATGCACGTTCACGAAAGTAAAATAATGAATATTTTATTTCTACTGATTACAAGTTCCTGTTGTTGCAACTGATGAAATGAATAAATGAATAAGAAAACATATAATCAACAGTATGTACCTTACGTTTCATCATTACCCGAGCACCGGACTGGACATGCTAAATTCTACAGGGGAATACCGCCATCACCATGTGAGAGAAGTTAAGCAATGCACCTAGGGTTTGCCAGCGTCGAGACGCGTCATCAATGTGACAAAAGCAAAGCTTAACACGTTGGATTGAAATATCAAAATGCCTGATGTCTCAATGGAAACCAGTATTAAAGTTAACTATTTAAAACTTGTAAACTTGAATTAAAAGAGAACAAAAAGAAAAAGAAGTCTGTGGTGAAATGATTAAAAGATTATAATTTTTATGAGTATTCCTCCCAACACATTTCAGACACCGATTTCTTAAAGTCAGGCAACACATAATATTCTTGTTTTGAATCCTCCAATATTTTGAAACATAATGCTAAAATGTAAAAAAATTCGCCATGATCACCACCTTAATGTGACAAAGCATATGCTATCAAATTGTTATCACCAGATTTTGTAAGTGATCATATAGTCATACTAAATGGATAAATTACATCAAAATAGCACAACGTTTACAGGTGAGTTCATTTTAGGTTATACAATGTTTCAAAAAGTTCAAAAAAGATCACAGCGTTTAGAAAAGTGTCTTCTGAGATAAATATTTTTTTTCTATTAATACATGCTAATGTGGCCTTAAAAAAAGATTTTTTGCGTTTTAATTAAATGTTTCTTCTATTGACCAGTGATAATGATGGCCTTAATTGATCAACTTCTCTAAACGTTGTTACTCAAAATGAACTTATCTATAAACGTAGTGATCTAAAATGAACTTACTCACTAAACATTGCGATCTAAAATGAACTTACCCCTAAACGTTTTGACATTTTGGTATAATTTACTCTACACCTAATAAACTTGTACAAATACTTTTGTTGCTCAGGAGTCTGAATAACTTGATTAAATATTTCCTTCGAACTCCTATGGTCCATTCTTGTTGTAAGATGTCATCCCAGCAAATATTGTCTCTACTTCTTAATCGATTCGACAATAGCATATAGTTCAAAATATAAGCAGAAGCTTTTCTCAAATAAGTCAGTAGCTCTTCTTGTTTAAAAATAAATAGGTTGATTATGTTGCAATAAAACCGCTCAAATCCCTTGTCACAAAGTGTTTGTCTCTATAGTAAATGACTGTGAAAAATTAAGACGTCTCAAACTTGGATTTGAACATAAAGCCTTCTTTCAAACAATCCAAAGCATGTAAGGCTACATGTGTCCACTCAAACCCATCTGTCTGCAACATATCAGTTAAGGGATTAGCAATTTATGTGTATGCCTTAATGAATCTTCTATAATACCCTGATAAGCCTTGAAACTCTCTTAATTCTTTGACTATCGTAGGTTGAGGCCAATTCAAGACAACTTTATTTTAGAAGGATTTGGCTGCACTCCATCACAACTTACTACATGTCCTAGACACTCAATCTTGTGTTGACCAAAATAATATATAGATTTCTTTGGATAAATTTGATCATCCAATAACACCAACAAAACAAAAGTTAATTGTTCTTTATGTTGATTCTTGGTCTTACAATAAACTAAAATGTTATAAAAAAACAATGACAAATTTCCTGAAGAGGGGTTTGAAAATGCCATTCATTATAGCCTAAATTGTGGCAGGTGCTTTACTAAAGTCAAGTGGCATAACAAGAAACTCATAGTGCCCTTTGTATGTTATAAAAGCTGTCTTTTCTATATCTTTATTATACATTCTAATCTGGTCATAACTAAATCGTAAATCCAATTTAGAAAAAATGATGCATCATATAATTCATCTAATAATTTATCATCCGTCAGTACAAGAAACTCATCTTTAATTGTTACTTAATTAAGCACCTCATAATCAATACAGAATCGCCAAGTCCCATCCTTTTTTTTACTGAAAGTACTGTACTAGAGATGAGAATGGACTTATACCATTTCCAATAGTCCCCTATTCCAACATATGCTTCACTTATTTCTCAATCTCATTTTTTTTTTCTAAATATGGGTACTGAGATGGTTTCACATTCATTGGTTCTATCCCATTAATAAGATGCATTTGGTGTTAAACCTAGCGATGTGGTGGCAATGATGATGGTGTCTTAAATACTCTAGAGAATTTGCTCAATACACTCTCAAAAGAGTGATTGCTGGTGGAACTCGATTAGAGTAATGAGCATTAAGTCACTAACAAAAAACAAGATGCAATAACATCTATTTGAAACATACAACACAATTGATTATTGGAAACATGTTAGGGTGAAGAAGTTTCACCCTTAAGAGGCACTAATTTTCCCATATGAGAAAAACTTATGATTAAAGCATTGTAATCAATAGTAATGGAACCTAAATTTTGAAGCCATTGAACACTTAAAATCAATTCGACTCCTTAGATGGGTAACGCATAAAAAGAGATTGAAAAGTGTAACCTCTATATACACTACCCTTCACACATCATTTTAGTTCCATCACCAATTATCACCATAAAAGAGGGAGCTTGAATTACAAGTAAGTTCAAATGTCTAACTACCTTTGATTGTAAGAAATTGCGTGTACTACCACCATTTACTAGAACTGAAAAATCATATTTACTAATGATGCTTGAAAATCGCAATGTCATAGAGAATAGACATACTTGATAAAGCATGTAAGCTAATGGTAGCATCATTGAATTGTAAACATTGATCATCACATTGATGCTCATGAAAACACATATCATCATTTTGAGAACTCTTTTGGTCATTTTCATCTTGTTGCACCACTATATTTAAGTATCATGCTTTTGGTCTTTCTTGTATTTCTCATTGTAATTGTAATATAACCCCTTTTCTCTCCTTGCAGCCATTTCATTTGCAAATAGTTTCTTGAGAGATAAAGTGTGTTTTGAAGTGGAGGGTTCGAAATTGAAGTTGGTTGACAAAATTGAAGGGTAGATGAAGAAGGTTTAGATGAAATAGTGTTTGAAGAAAAGAATGGTCACTGTACTTTACTTCATGAAGTTTGGCTAATGCAATTGCTTGCATCATATCAAATGGCTTGGCAATTTGTAACTCTCATTTCAAATAAGATTTAAGACCTAAAATGAAATAGCTAAATAGAAAACTATTTGAAAGACCCACTACACAATTGAAAAGTGCCTCAAATTTGGATTGAAAATCATCCATCGAAGAAGACTGCAAAAGCTTTGCCAACTAACCTTAAATATCCTCATACATTAATGGGCCAAATCTCTCATCAGTAGCTTTCCTGAAAGCACCATAGGTAGAAAGTTTATGATTATTGTCCATCCATTGATACCATTTTAATGCAAATGGTGCAATGGTAAGGCATTCTTCATCAGATACTTTATGAAAATTAAGGAACCTTTCCGTTTTAGAAATTCAACATAGAGCATCTATTCCATTGAATTTAATTATTTCCAAGTCAATGCCTTTAAGAATAAAATCAAAGGCATTAGCAATGGAAGATGATGATTTCTAATATTGAGAAACCAATTGTTATGTGTTGGATGAAATCTGATTCCCCACACTTTGCAAGTTAGTAGTAATGGTTTGCTTAACAATATCCATAAAAGATGTAAGCTTCTTATTAAAATCTTGATTCAATTGTTGCTTCAATTTCTCTAATTTATGTTAGGGCCCGCCTTACGGGTAGGCCCTAAGCTAAAAACTCATTTGTATGTGTGTGTGTGTGTGTGTGTGTGTGTGTGAGAGAGAGAGAGAGAGAGAGAGAGAGATGGATGGATTTTTCATAGGTAAAGAAGACAATTAATCGTATTTCAACATAGCAACAACTGCTCAAACATATATTCATACATGCATGATTGTCTTTTTCTTTTTATATCTCATAATGACATAGCCACAACATACTCATAAAATTTGTTGTAGGCTCCACTCTAAAAAATTTCCCTATTGTGAGGATGCCCTCTAATCTTCGGTCATACCTAAGGATAATCAAGTATCCCCTCAGCTCATTGTTGAGCTAAGCGAGTGGATTAAACAAAGAACAACATAATAGAAATAGATACAAACATATGAACATATATAAACAAAACTATGATTTAGTAAATGCATGTTATGCTAATGCATGTGACATGCACTGGTAGCAGTATCGTATCTTAACCTAGCTTTCGTCTAGTTAGTTAACATCCAAGTATTTGAATAAGAAATCTAAGAACTTAAAGTTATAAAGAGTAGCTAGGACTCCTTATAAACCAAGCCTATCCAACTAACTAATATAGTAGTCATAAATTCATTTGCCAATGCAAACCCAGCTTAGTTGACTATGATCGTAGCCAAAAATTGATTTGTCAATATAAATCTATATGCCACAAATCCAGCCCAGCATAATCTACGACCCGTAGGTCTTCTTTTATGTGTCATGTCGTGAATGCTCTATTTATATACTAGGCACAAATTCTTATATGATCAAAGGATTGTAATATCAAAGTTATCCATAAATTAAAGTTTTATTATTATCACTTGGACACATATAAGTGAAACCCTATAAGGTCAATCCTTTATAAAGAAAATTATCAAGTCACCAATCACAAGTACAACCAATAAAGAAGTCACTCATAATTATTCAAACAACAAAAACATAAACAACTTAATTCACAAAATCAATAAATATAAGTCTATTGTTGGTAAAACACAAAATCCATTAACCTAGAGTTTAGCAGTAGTATATTAACAATGTCCAGAAGTGTGTATGCTCCTCAGATAGTTCTCCTAGCAAAGTGATATTTCCCATCAATATTCTTTTCATGGTTTTATCAATTACCTCTGTCAATTTTTTTTTTATTCTTATGTGTGTAATATATATATACTCGTATAATTTTTTTTTTCTTTAAAAGATCGTACCATAGAATTGCCGTAATTTACATTTATTTTTATTATCTCTTTTTTTATTTAAAAACTCACTAAATGATTTGGAATATCAAAATGTTATGTGTATTTATATCATTATGAATATTAACTGTTCTCATAATTTTGTCAACTCTAGCAATATTTTGCATTTTTCTTTCCTTTTAAACTTTTATGGGAGTTCAAGAGTTCCTCAATAAGAATAACACTTCATCAAAAGTCCAAGTACATTATAATTTTACTTTTTGCGAGGAGTTCAACATTATCTTATATAAGAATAAAAGTTTCTTTTAATGAATAGATGCTAAAAGCTTTATATTTGGATTTTCCGGAATTGAATATTTACCAACAGCTTTGGCATGAAAAATGGCTTAACGATATTAGGAGATCCTTTTAATACTCTAGTCACGCCAAATACGTACATCATGGAGAACATTGTCAGAATAGTGAGCTTCGTCTTTGTTGCCCCGTTGGTTAACCTACCACAAGGATTACCAACCTTTCTTTTTGAATTTCAAAATAATCTCCAGCAGCTATAATCTTTTATTTATAACCCAATCTATTATTATTTTTGGTGTTAATATGTTGTATCAAGTGTGCTTAGAAATTACCTTATTTTTGGTGAAAGCAAAAACACCCTTTGCTCAATTTAGATAATTGGCTCCTTTAATTATTATTGTACCATAGTTGCCTTGACCAGCTACTGGTTGGTAATATTTTGGTGGTAATACACTAGGAATAATTTGCAACTATTATACTATAATAACAAGAGGGTGCTAAAAATTTTAATTTTTTATGACATATTCAATATTCCTTACTATTTTTAGGAACTTCAAATTATTTATATGAAAAAGGTAGAACAATATACTAACATGCATGTATTATTCTCTCAGTACATTTGATGTAAGTCTCGTCCTTCTATATATATACAGAGAGAGTGAGAGTGAGAGAGAGAGAGAGAGAGTCTGATCTAGCTCGAATAGATCTTGTGCGATTAATCTTGTATACCTAGCCAGAAAGATCATAACAAACACATTCGTTCGTGAAAGTAGAGGCAGAGTGAATAGAGGAGTCGGAAGGGAGATGAAAGTAGGGTTAAAGGAAGTGTGGGCTTAAACAGTAGTGGACCGTAATAGACTCCCTTTACAAAATTATTTAATAAGCTACGTAATGACTTATAAGTATTTATCTGTTACGTGGGCACATATATTATTTATTTATTTAGCTCTAAATGGCCATGTCTTCATAAATATATGTATATTTATACACGTATTAATTGAAAATAATGTGTAGATTGATACTTTTGATGTGTACATAAAAGTTTACTAGGAAATTTCTGTCCAAAGAGGATTTCAAGTTTGTGCAATACCAATAATAATATCAATACGTGTGGGGCTGGGTTCATAACCAGTAATGTTTAGGTGAAATAAAATCTATAAAGTCAAAGTAACTTCTTCATGTTATGGTGGGAGTCAAAAACGAAAACAATCCAGTGGAATGTAAGTTGCTCACACGTGTATATACATATATACATTACGACTGATACTGCCATTGATGATATAAATTTTCCATAGACGAATACTCATTGAATAGAAAAGCTGAAAACTTGTTAGAATATATTTTATTTTAATTATTTTTTTTAGAAAAAAAGTGGTAAAATACTGATATAAAATGTAGATTTGTTTAAAAAACCCCGACAATAAATACCCATACTCATGACGAGTAATTAATTCTCAAAGTTTACTAAGGAAAAAATTATAATCATACATCTATGGTTACTGTAGTTTAATATTTTACAACAATTTTATAACTATTATAAAGTTGACGGAAAGGTTAATTTAATAAATAAATAAAGGAAGAATCATTAATTTTGACTTTCCAAAACTTCTCTTTATATAATAGAATAGAGGTTGAAAGAACCAGTATGTGAATATATACTTTTTAGTTTTGCTTATAAATTATCTGTCACTGTATTATACAAATCCGGATTTGCTTAAAAATTAACGTTCTTAAAAATTGTGAGAAGAATATATTATGTAATAAATGAATCATTATGTATACACACACACTTTTTCTTTAAGCCAAAGAAGGAATCATGAGATTACTTATTTTTGGCAATATATATATATATATATATATAAATATGCATATACACACATATGCACATATGGATTGCTTTTAGAGTTTTTTTTATCATAATATATAAGAATAATAGAATTAATAAATGATTTTAAATTTCCAAAAACAGAAGAATGTGGAATAAAAATTTTATTACTTTATAAAAAAATCATAAGCATAAGTTGTTTTTATAAAATATAAAAAAAAAAAGTTTTACTATTCAATATTGGCCCATGTTATACCTAGTTTGATCCCTCAACCCCCAACCCTTAATATGTATTAACCTCGGCTCAGTTTGACAACATTACAAAAATCACATTTTTGTACTATATTTAATTAAAAAAAAAAAACTACTTTATATATAGGAACAATTATATTTTCAGGCCTAAAAAAAAAGAAACTAAAACCTAACCCAAAATTAAAATAAAAAATAAAAAATAAAAAAGCAACATGCATGTTTAATATAAGAAACCGAGAACTAAATCAAAATCGAGTTAAAAAAAGAAAAAAAACTATTGAAATCCATATACTAGAATGTTTTTCTGGTAGTTGGTAGTTATTAATTAATGTTGTACAATTTCGATCTTTTTTGCTAAATCACCTAAAATAGATGGTGATGACTAGTGAATACTCAAATATGGCAACAGGATATATGACATTTTAAAATCATCAACAACACTAGCACACTCAATACCACATTAATACAACAAATATTAAAAAGATAAATTTATCATCACCTAATAACAACACTCGAGCCACTTGATACTAACGTTAATGCAATAAATATTGGAAAGATAGACTCATCATATGTGGTCATCAAGTGTCAAGTATATAGATAACATCCTGTATTTTTTGTCTCCACTGTTTGTTTCATTATTATTATTACTGTTTATCCTTGAATTTACTAATACAATTCACAATGGAAAATTTTTTACTTTTTTTTTATTAGTGAATAATTTTCATAAATAACTTAACCTCTTTAATTTAGCAATAAAAAATTATGTATCTTTGCCTGTCCATTTTTATGATTCCATTGTTGAAATCTTTACTTTTTGGTATTTTGTAGACTCATTATTTTTGGTAAAATTGCATTGATATACATTTGGAAACGATCATAAGGTCATGGGGAAGTAGAGTTTGAAAAGAAAGGAGGCCTACAACATACAAACAAACACTGTTACATATTGTTTTTTCTATGGATAGAAGAGATATTCGTTACTTAAAAAATGACATTGCGATCCAGCAATATAGTACGATAAGCGTCCTTTAAAGAATAAAACATCCAAGCCCAAAATAAAGGGCAACTATCTTCTTGCAACAGTATAAGTTCAAAGATGCTTCGACAAAATCGGTAATTTATTGTCTTATACTATTAGTCACAGACCCAAAATAAATTAAAAAATAAAAAGGTTAGATTTAAAAATAAAATTAAAACTTATAACTTGAATGTCGTATCAGAATGAAGATCAAACCCACTTAAAATAAAAATTGCCTCAATTCATACGGGCTTTTATGATACGACAATGCAAGGAAGCACAGAGTGTTAGTGATATCAAAGACCACCCATTTCCATGACACTTGTGACATTTAAGACCCAAAAGAGAGACGTTACATTCTTAACCGTATTTGGATATTAAAAAAAAAAAAGAAAAGAAAAAAAACGCAGTATTGATTAAACACATACCTAGCTCCCATTAATATAATATATATATATATACATCCTCCTAGTCGTTGTCATTTACATTACAATCATTATAAGAAATATTACTCTCAAATTCCTTGCTGCGCCATTTGTTCCCCATTTTGAAACCAAATATATCAAGCATTTCTTGAGTAACTACAGTAGTTGTATAACTATAAACCTTAAAGTGAAGGCTAGTACCAACAGAATAGAGCCAAAAATCTTCTCCAAAGTGCGTGAGACGAGAGACAAAATGGTACGCAAAGTGAAACATTTTGGTTTTTTTTTTTCATTTCATTTTCTCCTTGAAACTAAATAAATCATTGACATTTATAGACGGCTCACAATCTTGCCTCTACATTTAACACAAAAATGAAAATGTAACTGCTTAAGTATAACTCCCATTTTGACTTTGAAATCATCTACCCCTCTACAGATTCTTCATACTTCCGGTCGTTGTGCTTCCTGGCATACACTGTGTCTCTTGGGTTTCTTGATCCATTGTAGTGAGCTTCTAAGGCTAGTTATGTGCTGTGTGGAGTAGCGACTTGTTGCGTAAAGTGAACCGATCCCACCTGTTGAGAAAATAACCACAACAACAGCTATGGCAGAGGAGGAAATTCATCAGATTCATCAACAAACGATAATAAATATTTTGTTAGCAGAAGAGGAATAAATGTAAAAAAAATGTAATGCTGAAAGGAAAAAAAAAAACTAGAGAATAGGATTATGCTTCAAGAAGAATACGTGAATACTTTGAAAGGTAAATTGGCCGGAAAAAAAAAAGGCATGGTAGGAGAAGCAAGAAAAAATGTGAGAGGATTTAATGAAACATATGCAGAGTGAAATCGGACAAATGAAAGAAGCACATAAAAAAGAAAGAAGCCAAAAGGAAATATTAGAGACACAACTCAATGAAAGGATTATGGAACTACAGGAGCTACAACATAAGCCTGTGGATCACAACAAGTAAATTCCTTTTACTCACAAAGAAGGGAGGTGATATCAAACAATCTATGTTGGATTTTTGTTGCCCTTATAACATGTCTATCTTTTTTTACTTTACAAGACTACCTCCATGCTAAAGGAAACAAATTACATGATTCTATATTTATCCCATTTTCTATTCTAGTTAGGTTGTGAGGGATGGGTTTTCTAATAATACGATTTACATAAACTATACCACATAAGGAATTTGAATTTTTTTTTTCAAACTGTCCATTGCCTTAGTGAACCTAATTTTATTATATCATAAAATTATTACTCCTAATACGATTTACACAAATATATTTTTCGACAAAAAAATAGGAAACTAAAACCTAACCTAAAATTAAATTAAAAAAAAAGCAACATGTATGTTTAATATAAGAACCGATAACTAAATCAAAATCGAATAGAGAAAAAAAAGAAAAAAGAAACAAAACTATTGAAATCCATATACTAAAAAGCCTTTGCGGCAGCTGGTAGCTATTAATTAATGTTGTAAAATTTCGATCTCTTCTGCTAAATCACCTAAAATAGATGGTGACTAGTGATTCCTCAAAGATGGTGACAGGATATATGAAATTTCAAAATCATCAACAGCACCAGCATACCCAATACCACATTAATACAACAAAAATTAAAAAGATAAACTTCTCATCCCCTAATAACAACACACGAGCCACTCGATACTAAAGTTAATGCAATAAATATTGGAAAGAAAGACTTATCACCTGTGGTCACCAAGTGTCAAGCATATAGATAACATTCTATATTTTTTGTCTTCATTGTTTATTTCATTACTATTACTGTTTATCCTTGAATTTACAAATACAGTTCACCATGGAAATTTTTTACTTTTTTTTATTAGTGAATAATTTTCATATATAACTTAACCTTTATAATTTATCGATAAAAAATTTTGTATCTTTGTCTGTCCATTTTTATGATTCCATTTTTGAAATCTTTACTTTTTGGTATTTTGTAGACTCATTACTTTTGGTAAAATTGCATTGATGTACATTTGGAAACGATCATAAGGTCATGGGAAAGTAGAGTTTGAAAAGAAAGGAGGCTTCCAACATACAAACAAACACTAGTACATATTGTATTTTCTTTAGATAGAAGAGATATTCGTTACTTAAAAAAGACATTATGATCCGGCAATACAGTATGATAAGCGTCCTTTACAGAATAAAACATCCAAGCCCAAAATAAAGGGATATTGACTTCTTGCAGTAGTATAAGTTCAAATATGCTTGGACAAAATCGGTAATTTATTGTCTTATCCTATGACTTACAGACCCAAAATAAATAAATAAGTAAAAATAAAAAAAGGTTAGATATAAAAATAAAATTAAAACTTATAAATTGAATGTTGTATTAACAATGAAGATCAAACCCATTTAAAATCAAAACAGCCTCAATTTATACGTGTTTTTATGATATGACAATGCAAGGAAGCATAGAGTGTCGGTGATATCAAAGACCACCCATTTCCATGATACTTGTGACATTTAAGACCCCAAATAAAGAAAAGTACATTACATTATTAACTGTATTTGGAAAAAAAAGAAAAGAAAAAAACTTGTATTAATTCATCACATATTTAGTTCCATTTATAAAACATATATATACATCATCCTAGTCGTTGTCATTTACATTACAACCATTATAAGATATATTACTCTCATCTTCCCTGGTGCGCTACTTGTTTCTCATTTTGAAACAAAAAATATCAAGCATTTCTTGAGGAACAACAGTAGCTGTATAACTATAAACCTTAAAGTGAAGGCTGATACCAGTTGAATAGGGCCAACAATCTTGTTCAGAGTACGTGAGACAAGAGAAGAAAGGGTACATAAAGTGAAACTTTTTGGTTTTTGTTTTGTCATTCTACTTTCTCTTTGAAACTAAATAAATCATCGACATTTATAAACGGCTCATAGTCATGCCTCTACATTTCACACAAAAATGAAAATAAAACAATTTATGTATAACCCCCATTCTCACTTTGAAATCGTCTACTCCTCTGCAGATTATTCATACTTCTGATTGTTGTGCTTCCTAGCATACATTGTGTTGCCTGGGTTTTTTGATCCGTTGTGGTGAGCTTCTAAGGTTGGTTGTGTGTTGTATGGAGTAGCGACTTGCTGCATAAAGTGAACCGATCCCACTCGTTGAGAAAACAACCATAACAACAGCTATGGCAAAGAAGGAAATTGATCAACAAGCGACAATAAATATTTTGTTAGTAGAAGAGGTACAAATGGAAAAAATTGTAATGCCGAAATTTAAAAAAAAAAACTAGAGAATAGGATTACGCTTGAAGAAGAATACGTGAATACTTTGAAAGGTACTTTACTAGAAGAAAAGGATTGGCAGGAGAAGTAAGAAAAAATGCAAGAGGATTTGATGAAACACATGCAGAGTGAAATCGAACAAATGAAAGAGGCACGTAAAAAAGAAAGAGGCTAATGGGAAACATTAGAGACATAGCTTAATGAAAGGATTACGGAACTACAGGAACAACAACATGAGCCTATGGATCACCGACAATAAGTGAATTCCTTTTACTCATAAAGAAAGGAGGTGATATCAAACCATCTATGTTAGATTTTTGTTGCCCTTTTAGATGTCTATCTTTTTTTACTTTATGAGGACTACCTCTATGCTGACAGAAACAAATTACATGATTTTATACTTCTGTTCTAGTTGGGTTGTGGGGTATAGGTTTTCTCATAATACGATTTACAAAAACTATACTACATCGTGTAAAGAATTTGAATTTTTTTTCAAACTGTCCATTGCCTTAGTGAACCTAACTTTATTATATCATAAAATTATTACTCCTAATACGATTTTCACAAATATATTTTCTGACAAAAAAAAGAAGCTAAAACCTAACCTAAAATTAAATTAAAAAAATAAAAAAGAACACGTATGTTTAATCTAAGAACCGAGAACTAAATCAAAATCGAGTAGAAAAAATGAAAAAAAGAAAGAAAACTACCGAAATCCATATACTAAAATATCTCTTTAGCAGTAGGTAGCTATGAATTAATGTTGTAAAATTTCGGTCTCTTTTGGTAAATTACCTAAAATAGATGGTGACTAGTGAATCCTCAAAGATGGCATCAATATATATGACATTTAAAATCATCAACACTGGCACACTCAATACCAAATTAATACAACAAATATTAAAAAGATAAACTTCTCATCCCCTAATAACAACACACGACCCATTCGATATTAACGTTAATGCAACAAATATTGGAAAGAAAGACTCATCACCTGTGGTCATCAAGTGTCAAGCATATAGATAACATCCTATATTTTTTTGTCTCCACGGTTTGTTTCATTATTATTACTATTTATCCTTGAATTTACAAATACAGTTCACAATAGAAACTTTTTTACTTTTTTTAATTAGTGAATAATTCTCATATATAACTTAACCTCTATAATTTCGTAATAAAAAATTATGTATCTTGCTTGTCCATTTTTATGATTCCATTGTTGAAATCTTTACTTTTTAGTATTTTGTAGACTCGTTATTTTTTGTAAAATTGCATTGATATAAATTTCGAAACGATCATAAGATCATGGGAAAGTAGAGTTTGTAAAGAAAGGAGGCCTCCAACATACAAAAAAACACTGTTACATATTGTCTTTTCTTTCAATAGAAGAGATATTCGTTACTTAAGAAATGACATTACGAGCCGGCAGTATAGTATGATAAGCGTCCTTTACAGAATAAAACATCCAAGCTTAAAATAAATGGCAACTAACTTCTTGCAGCAGTATAAGTTCAAATATGCTTGGACAAAATCGGTAATTTATTGTCTCATCCTATGACTAACAAACCCAAAATAAATAAATAAATAGTTTAGATTTAAAAATAAAATTAAAACTTATAACTTGAATGTTGTATCAGCAATGAAGATCAAACCCATTTGAAATTGAAGCTACCTCAATTCATAGTGTTTTTATGATATGACAATACAAGGAAGCATAGAGTGTCAGTGATATCAAAGACCAGCCATTTCCATGACACTTGCGACATTTAAGACCAAAAATAGAGAAAAGTACGTTACATTATTAACCGTATATGGAAAAAAAAAAAAGAAAAGAAAAGAAACGTTGTATTAATTCATCATATATCTAGTTCCATTAATATAATATATATACATCCTTCTAGTCGTTGTCATTTACATTACAACCATTATAAGATACATTACTCTCATCTTCCTTGATGCGCTACTTGTTCCCCACTTTGAAAAAAAAATATCAAGCATTTCTTGAGGAACAACGGTAGCTGTATAACTACAAAACTTAAAGTGAAGGTCGATACCAGCTGAATAGGGCCAAGAATCTTCTCCATAATGCGTAAGATGAGAGACAAAAGGTAACTAAAGTGAAACTTTTTTTTTCATTGCACTTTCTCTTTGAAACTAAATAAATCATCGACATTTAGAAACGGCTCATAGTCTTGCCTCTCCATTTCACACAAAAATGAAAATAAAACCATCTAAGTATGACCCCCATTCCACTTTGAAATCATCTAGTCCTCTATAGATTCTTCATACTTTTGGTTGTTGTGCTTCCTGGCATACAGTGTGTTGCCTGAGTTTCTTGATCCGTTGTAGTGAGCTTCTAAGGCAGGTTGTGTGTTATATGGAGTAGCGACTTGTTGCGTAAAGTGAACTGATCCCACCCGTTGAGAAAACAACCACAACAACAGCTATGGCAAAGAAGGAAATTCATTAAATTGATCAACAAGCGACAATAAATATTTTGTTAGTAAAGAGGTACAAATGGAAAATAATTGTAATGCCAAAAGAAAAAAAAAAACTAGAGAATAGGATTATGCTTGAAGAAGAATACGTGAATACTTTGAAATTTACTTTGGTAGAAGAAAAGGATTGGCGGGAGAAGTAAGAAAAAATGCGAGAGGATTTGATGAAACATATGCAGAGTGAAATCGACAAATGAAAGAGGCACGTAAAAAAGAAAGAGGCCAATGGGAACATTAGAGGCATAGCTTAATGAAAGGATTATGAACTACAGGAACTACAGCATGAGCCAGTAGATCACCTACGACAAGTGAACACCTTTTACTCACAAAGAAAGGAGGTCATATCAAACTATCGATGTTAGTTTTTGTTGTCCTTTTAGCATGTCTATTTTTTTTACTTTATGAGGACTATCTCTACGCTGACGGAAACAAATTACATGATTCTATACTTCTGTTCTAGTTGGGTTGTGGGTGTAGGGTGTAGGTTTTCTCATAATGATTTACAATAATTATACTATACCGTATAAGGAATTTGAATTGTTTTTTAAAATTGTCCATTGCCTTAGTGAACCTAGTTTTATTATATTATAAAATTACTACTCCTAATACAATTTTGACAAACATATTTTCTCGCAGCTGGTAGCTATGAATTAATGTTATACAATTTGATCTCTTTTGCCGAATCACCTAATAGATGGTGACTAGTGAATCCTCAAAGATGGCATCAGTATATACGACATTTAAAATCGTAAACACTGTACACTCAATATCACATTAATATAACAAATATTAAAAAGATAAACTTCTCATCCCCTAATAACACACTAGCCACACGATACTAAAGTTAATGCAACAAATATTGGAAAGAAAGACTCATCACCTATGGTCATCAAGTGTCAAGCATATAGATAACATCCTATATCTTTGCTATCCATTTTTATGATTGCATTGTTGAAATTTTACTTTTTTGTATTTTGTAGACTCGTTATTTTGGTAAAACTGCATTTCTATACATTTGGAAACGATCATAAGGTCATGGGAAAGTAGAGTTTGAAAAGAAAGGAGGCCTCCAACATACAAACAAACACTATTACATATTGTCTTTTCTTTCGGTAGAAGAGATATTCGTTACTTAAAAAACGAGATTGTGATCCGACAGTACGGTTTGATAAGCGGCCTTTACAAATAAGACATCCAAGCCCAAAATAAATGGCAACTAACTTCTTGCAACAGTACAATTATTGTCTTATCGGACTTACACACTAAAAATAAATAAATGAATTAAATAAAAAAATAAAAAAGGTTAGATTTAAAAATAAAATTATAACTTATAAATTGAATGTCGTATCAACAATGAAGATCAAACCCATTTAAGATCAAAACTACCTCAATTCATACGGGTTTTTATGATATGACAATGCAAGGAAGCATAGAGTGTCAGTGATATCAAAGACCAGCCATTTTCATGACACTTGTGACATTTAAGACAAAATAGAGAAAAGTACATTACATTATTACCGTATAAGGAAAAAAAAAAAAAGGAAAAAAAAAATTGTATTAATTCATCACATATCTAATTCCATTAATATAATATATATACATCCTCCTAGTCGTTGTCATTTACATTATAACCATTGTAAGATATATTACTCTTATCTTCCCTACTGCGCTACTTGTTCCCATTTTGAAACAAAAAACATCAAGCATTTCTTAATGAACAACAGTAGCTGTATAACTATAAACCTTAAAGTGAAGGCTGATACAAGCTGAATAGGGCCAACAATCTTATCCAGAGTGCGTGAGACGAGAGAGGAAAGGGTATGTAAAGTGAAACTTTTTTTTTTTTTTTTTCAATTCCACTTTCTCTTGAAACTAAATAAATCATCAACATTTATAAACGGCTCATAGTCTTGCCTCTACATTTTACACAAAAATGAAAATAAATCAATTTATGTATAACCCCCATTCTCACTTTGAAATCATCTACTTCTCTACAGATTCTTCATATTTCTAGTTGTTATGCTTCCTGGCATACACTTTGTCGCCTGGGTTTCTTGATCTGTTGTAGTGAGCTTCTACGGTTGGTTGTGTTGTATGGAGTAGCGACTTGTTGCATGAAGTGAACCGATCCTACCCGTTGAGAAAACAACCACAACAACAACTATGGCAGAGAAGGAAATTCATCAAATTCATCAACAAACGACAATAAATATATTGTTAGCAGAAAAGGAACAAATGGAAAAAAATTGTAATGCCAAAATGAAAAAACTAGAGAAAGGATTATGCTCGAAGAAGAATACATGAATACTTTGAAAGGATACTATGGCAGAAGAAAAGGATTGGCAGGAGAATCAAGAAAAAATGCGAGAGGATTTAATGAAACATATGCAGAGTGAAATCTGACAAATGAAAGAGACACGTAAAAAAGGGAGAAGCCAATGGGAAACATTAGAGTAACAGCTTAATGAAAGGATTATGAAACTACAGGAACTACAGCATGAGCCTGTGGATCACCCATAACAAGTGAATTCCTTTTACTCACAAGAAAAGGAGGTGATATCAAAATATCTGTTTAAGATTTTTGTTGCCCTTTTAGCATGTCGATCTTTTTTCACTTTATGAGGACTACATCTACGCTGACGGAAACAAATTACATGATTCTATACTTCTGTTCTAGTTGGGTTGTTGGGTGTAGGTTTTTTCATAATAGGATTTACAAAAACCATAGTACACCATGTAAGGAATTTGAATTGTATTTTTAAATTATCTATCACCTTAAAGAACCTAATTTTATTATATTATAAAATTACTACTTGTAATATGATTTTAACATATATATTTTCTGACAAAAAAGAAAGGAAACTAAAACCTAACATAAAATTAAATAAAAAAATAAAAAAGTAACATGTATGTTTAATTTAAGAAACCGAGAACAAAATCAAAATGGAGTAGAAAAGAAAGAAAAGAAAAACTACCAAAATCCATATACTAAAATATCTTTCTGGCAGCTGGTAGTTATGAATTAATGTTGTATAATTTGGTCTCTTTGCCGAATCACCTAAAATAGATGGTGACTAGCGAATCTTAAAGATGACAACGTTATATATGACATTTTAAAATTATAAACAGCACCAGCACACCTAATACCACATTAATACAACAAAAATTAAAAAGATAAACTTCTCATCCCCTAATAACAACACACAACCCACTTGATACTAAAGTTAATGCAATAAATATTGGAAAGAAAGACTCATCACCTATGGTCACCAAGTGTCAAGCATATAGATAACATCATATTTTTTGTCTCCACAGTTTGTTTCATTATTATTACTGTTTATCCTTGATTTTACAAATATAGTTCACGATGTAAAATTTTTTACTTTTTTTTTTATCAGTGAATAATTTTCATATATAACTTAACCTCTTTAATTTACCAATAAAAAATTCTGTATCTTTGCCTGTCCATTTTTATGATTGCATTGTTGAAATCTTTATTTTTTTTGTATTTTGTAGACTTATTATTTTTGGTAAAA
The DNA here is from genome assembly GCA_024138025.1 of Combretum micranthum. NCBI lineage: Eukaryota > Viridiplantae > Streptophyta > Magnoliopsida > Myrtales > Combretaceae > Combretum > Combretum micranthum. The sequence goes on from JAMXBD010000215.1 coordinate 1,048,647, forward strand.
TTGCATTTATATACATTGGAAACGATCATAAAGTCATGAGGAAGTAGAGTTTGAAAAGAAAGGAGGCCTCCAACATTAAACAAACACCGTTACATATTATCTTTTCTTTGGATAGAAGAGATATTCGTTACTTAAAAAATTACATTGTGATCCGAGTAGTATGATAGGCGTCCTTTACAAATAAAACATCCAAGCCCAAAATAAATGGCAATAACTTCTTACAGCAGTATAAGTTCAAATATGTTTGGACAAAATCGGTAATTTATTATCTTATCCTATGACTTACAGACCCAAAATAAATAAATAAATAAATAAATAGATTTTAAAATAAAACTAAAACTTATAACTTGAATGTCGTATCAACAATGAAGATCAAACCCATTTAAAATCGAAGATACCTCAATTCATACGTGTTTTTATGATATGACAATGCAAGGAAGCATAGAGTGTCAGTTATATCAAAGACCAGGCATTTCCAGACACTTGTGATATTTAAGACCAAAAATAGAGAAAAGTAAGTTACATTATTAACCTTATATGGAAAAAAAAAAGAAAAGAAAAAAAACGTTGTATTAATTCATCACATATCTAGTTCCATTAATATAATATATATACATTTTCCTAGTCGTTGTCATTTACATTACAACCACTATAAGATATATTACTCTCATCTTCCCTACTGTGCTACTTGTTTCCTATTTTGCAACAAAAAATATCAAGCATTTCTTGAGGAACAACAGTAGCTGTATGACTATACCTTAAAGTTTAGGCTGATACCAGCTGAATAGAACCTACAATCTTATCAAGAGTGCATGAGACGAGAGCCGAAAGGGTAAGTAAAGTGAAACTTTTTGGTTTTTTTTTTTTCATTACACTTTCTCTTAGAAACTAAATAAATCATTGACATTTATAAAAATCATAGTCTTGCCTTTACATTTCACAAAAATGAAAATAAAACAATTTATGTATAACCCCCATTCTCACTTTGAAATCATCTACTCTTCTGCAAATTCCTCATACTTCTGGTCGTTGTGCTTCGTGCATACACTGTGTCGCCTGAGTTTCTTGATCCATTATAGTGAGCTTCTAAGCTGATTGTGTGTTGTATGGAGTAGCGACTTGTTGCCCTTTTAGTATTTCTATCTTTTTTCACTTTATGAGGACTACCTCTTGCTGACGGAAACAATTTACATGATTCGATACTTCTGTTGTAGTTGGGTTGTTAGGTAGGTTTTCTCATAATACGATTTACAAAAACTATACTACATCGTGTAAGGAGTTTGAATTTTTTTTTCAAACTGTCCATTGCCTTAGTGAACCTAACTTTATTATATCACAAAATTACTACTCCTGATAAGATTTACACAAATATATTTTTTGACAAAAAAAAAAGAAACTAAAACCTAACCTAAAATTAAATTTCAAAAATAAAAAAGCAACACATATGTTTAATCTAAGAAACGAGAACTAAATCAAAATCGAGTAGAAAAAATAAAAAAATAAAACAACTATCAAAATACATATACTAAAATATCTTTTTGGCTGCTGGCATCTATGAATTAATGTTGTACAATTTCGATCTCTTTTGGCGAATCACCTAAAATAGATGGTGACTAGTGAATCATCAAAGATGGTATCAATATATATGACATTTAAAATCAACAGCACTAGCACACTCAATACCACATTAATACAACAAATATTAAAAAAATAAACTTCTCATCCCCTAATAACAACACACGATCTACTCGATACTAACGTTAATGCATTAAATATTGGAAAGAAAGACTCATCGCCTATGGTCATCAAGTGTTAAGCATATAGATAACATCATATATTTTTTGTCTCCACATTTGTTTCATTATTATTACTGTTTATCCTTGAATTTACAAATACAGTTCACAATGAAATTTTTTTTACTTTTTTTTATTTGTGAATAATTTTCATATATAACTTAACCTCTTTAATTTAGCAATAAAATATTATGTATCTTTGCCTACCCATTTTTATGATTGCATTGTTGAAATCTTTACTTTTTGTAATTTGTAACTAATTATTTTTGGTAAAATTGAATTTATATACATTTAGAAAGATCATAAGGTCATGGAGAAGTAGAGTTTGAAAAGAAAGGAGGCCTCCAACATACAAACAAACACTATTACGTATTTTTTTTCTTTAAATAGAGAGACATTTGTTACTTAGAAAATGACATTGCAATTCGGCAGTACAGTATGATAAGCGTCCTTTACAGAATAAAACATCAAAGCCTAAAATAAAGGGCAACTCACTTCTTGTAGCATATAAGTTCAAATATGCTTGGACTAAATCGGTAATTTATTGTTTTATCCTATGACTTACAGACAAAAAATAAATAAATTAATAAAAATAAAAAAATAAAAAAAGTTAGATTTAATAATAAAATTAAAACTTATAACTTGAATGTCGTATCACAATGAAGATCAAACCCATTTAAATCAAAACTACCTCAATTCATACGTGTTTTTATAATATGACAATGCAATGATGCATAGAGTGTCAGTGATATCAAAGACCACCCATTTTCATGATACTTGTGGCATTTAAGACCTAAAATAGAGAAAAGTATGTTACATTATTAACCATATTTTGAAAAAAAAAAAAAAGAAAAAAAAAAACATTGTATTAATTCATCACATATCTAATTCCATTAATATAATATATATACATCCTCCTAGTGTTGTCATTTACATTACAACCATTGTAAGATATATTACTCTTATCTTCCCTACTGCTACTTGTTCCCATTTGAAACAAAAAACATCAAGCATTTCTTGATGAACAACAGTAGCTGTATAACTATAAACCTTAAAGTGAAGGCTGATACCAGCTGAATAGGACCTACAATCTTATCCAGAGTGCGTGAGACGAGAGGCGAAAGGGTACGTAATGTGAAAATTTTTTGTTTTTTTTTTTCATTGCACTTTCTCTTTGAAACTAAATAAATCATCAACATTTATAAACGGCTCATAGTCTTGCCTCTATATTTCACACAAAAATGAAAATAAAACAATTTTATGTATAACCCCATTCTCACTTTGAATCATCTACTCCTCTACAGATTATTCATACTTTTGGTCATTGTGCTTCCTGGAATACACTGTGTCGCCTGGGTTTCTTGATTCGTTGTAGTGAGCTTGTAAGGTTGGCTGTGTGTTGTATCGAGTAGCGCCTTGTTGCGTAAAGTGAACCGATCCTCCGTTGAGAAAACAACCACAACAGCAGCTATTGCAAAGAAGGAAATTCATCAAATTGATCAACAAACGACAACAAATATTTTGTTTATAGAAAAGGAACACAGAAAAAATTTGTAATGCCGAAATAAATAAACTAGAGAATAGGATTATGCTTGAAGAAGAATACGTGAATACTTTGAAAGGTACTTTGGTAGGAGAAAAGGATTTGCGGGAGAAGCAAGAAAAAATGCGAGAGGATTTGATGAACTACATGAACTACAACATGAGCCGTTGGATCTCCCACAACAAGTGAATTCCTTTTACTTTCAAAGAAACGAGGTGATATCAAATTATCTATGTTAGATTTTTGTTGCTCTTTTAGCATGTCTATCTTTTTTTACTTTATGAGGACTACCTACATGCTGAAGGAAACAAATTACATGATTCTATACTTATCCCATTTTCTGTTCTAGTTGGGTTGTGGTATATAGGTTTTCTCATAATACAATTTACACAAACTATGCTACATTGAGTAAGGAATTTGAATTTTTTTTCGAAATTGTCCATTGCCTTAGTGAACCTAATTTTATTATATTATAAAATTACTACTCATAATACGACTTACACAAATATATTTTTTGACAAAAAAAATAGGGAAACTAAAACCTAACCCAAAATTAAATTTTAAAAAAAATAAAAAAGCAACATGTATGTTTAATATAAGAAATCGAGAACTAAATCAAAATAGAGTAGAAAAGAAAAACTATTAAAATCCACATACTAAAATATCTTTCTAGCAGCTAGTAGCTATTAATTAATGTTGTACAATTTCGGTCTCTTCTGCTGAATCACCTAAAAATAGTGTGACCAGTGAATTCTCAAAGATGGCAACTGGATATATGACATTTTAAAATCATCAACAGCATTGGCACACACAATACAACATTAACACCACAAATATTAAAATGATAAACTTCTCCTCACCTAATAACAATACCCAACCCAACGTTAATGCAACAAAATTTGAAAGACAGACTCATCACCTGGTCATCAAGTGTCAATCGTATATATAACTTCCTATATTTTTTGTCTCCACTGTTTGTTTCATTATTATTACTATTTATCCTTGAATTTACAAATATAGTTTCGTAATGGAAATTTTTTACTTTTTTTTAATTAGTGATATATAACTTAACCTCTTTAATTTAACAATAAAAAATTTGTATGTTTGCTTGTCCATTTTTATGATTACATTGTTGAAATCTTTACTTTTTGTATTTTGTAGACTCATTATTCTGTGTGAAATTTATTTATATACATCTGGAAATGACAACAACTATGGCAGAGAAGGAAATTCATCAAAATGATCAACAAACGAATAATATTTTGTTAGTAGAAAAGTAACAAATGGAAAAAAAAAAGTAATGCCGAAAGAAAAAAAAAAACTAGATAATCGGATTATGCTTTTAAGAAGAATACGTGAATACTTTGAAAGTACTTTGGAAGAAGAAAAGGATTGGCAGGAGAAGCAAGAAAAAATACGAAAGGATTTGATGAAACATATGTAGAGTGAAATCGACAAATGAAAGAGACACGTAAAAAAGAAGAAGCAATGGAAAACATTAGAGGCACAACTTAATGAAATGTTTATGGAACTATAGGAACTAAAACTCGAGCCTATGGATCACCTACAACAAGTGAATTCCTTTTACTCTCAAAGAAAGAAAGTGATATCAAACTATCTATGTTGTGTTTTTGTTTCCCTTATAGCATGTATATCTTTTTTTACTTTACAAGGACTACCTCGTGCTAAAGGAAACAAGTTACATTATTCTATATTTATCCCATTTTCTATTCTAGTTGAGTTGTGGGTATATGTTTTCTATTATACGATTTTACACAAACTATACTACACCGTGTAAGGAATTTGAATTTTTTTTTTAAATTGTCCATTCGTCTTAGTGAACCTAATTTTATTATATAATAAAAAGAGTAATTAAAGTAATCATTGACATTTATAAACGGCTCATAGTCTTGTCTCTACATTTAATACAAAAATCGAGGATTCACTAGTCACCATCTATTTTAGGTGATTTTGTAGAAGAGACCGAAATTGTACAACATTAATTAATAGCTACCAACTGCTAGAAAGATATTTTAGTATATGGATTTCGATAGTTTTTCTTTTCTTTTCTACTCGATTTTGATTTAGTTCTCGATTTCTTATATTAAACATACATGTTGCTTTTTTATTTTTTTTTAATTTAATTTTGGGTTGGTTGATTAGAATATGTTAAGGGATTAGGAGTTGAGAGATCAAACCAGGTATAACCGGGGCCAGTATTGAATAATGAAACTTTTTGTTATATTTTATAAAAACAATTTATGCTTAGAATTTTTTTATAAAATAATAAAAAAAATTTATTCTACATTCTTATGTTTATGGAAATCTTGAATCATTTATTAATTCTATTATTCTTATATATTATGATAAAAAAAACTCAAAAAAGCAATCCATATTACAATATATGAATATGTATATATATTGCCAAAAAAAAGTCTGTGTATGTATATATAATGGTTCATTTATTATATAATATATTCTTCTCACGATTTTTAAGAACGTGTTAGGTTAATTTTTATGCAAATCCAGATTTGTATAATACAGTGATAGATAATTTATAAATAAAACTAAAAAGTACATATTTATTCTTTTGTTTTTTGGGTGAGTCCTAACACATTCATCATCAAAGTCTCATACATGCTGAAGGAAAATACAAAACAAAATATCTCTGCCAATGATTACTTTGAGCATTAGAGAAACAAGTTCCACAAAATGCAGACTCTTGGTAGATTGTAAATTAATATTTTTTTGATAAAAGAAGTCGTATGTTGTCATGTGATTTGTGTCGGTATCTTTTTTAAAATAATATGTGTAAATATGTTTGATTTATATTTATATTTTACTTATATTTAATTTTTTTTATGTTTTAATAAGATCAACAACTTTTTTTTCAATTCTTTTAAATAATTTATTAAAAATTAAAAAAAAATGTCTGTAATCTATCTGCTAACAAAAACAAACAGATGGGAAATTAATTATCTGTAGCAATCCTTGTTGAATCGACAACATGCTTTATTTGCGAAAGACTTTCATTGACCAAAGCCTTACGTAATTAATTATCTGTAGCAATCCCAGTTGAATCGACAGCCTACCTTTTCAATTGCTTAGCCAGCTTTACGTTTTGGTTCGTGAATAGTGCATCATTAAAAAAACGAAAAAGAGGTGTACGTTTGAAAAGATATACTGGAGGGGGGTAGGGAAGGTGTTATCATAGACAGCGCCTTCGGGTCAAGGTAGTAGGTGCTGTCATAGACGGCGCCTTTGAGGAAAGCGAGGAAGGCGCCGTCACAGATGGCACTTTTAACCCAAACACCTAAGGCACCTATCATGTTTCGGATGAAGGCACTGTACATGGTGTCATAGTCTTGCCTCTACATTTAACACAAAAATCGAGGATTCACTGGTCACCATCTATTTTAGGTAATTGTAGAAGAGACCGAAATTGTACAACACTAATTAATAGCTACTAGTTGCTAAAAAGATATTTTAGTATATAGATTTCAATAGTTTTTCTTTTCTTTTCTTTTCTTTTCTACTCGATTTTGATTTAGTTCTCGATTTCTTATATTAAACATACATGTTGCTTTTTTATTTTTTTAATTTAATTTTGGGTTGGGTTGATTAGAACATATTAAGGGATTAGGATTTGAGAGATCAAACCAAGTATAACCGCGGCCAATATTGAATAATGAAACTTTTTGTTATATTTTATAAAAACAATTTATGCTTAGAATTTTTTTATAAAATAATAAAAAAAAATTATTCTACATTCTTATGTTTTTGGAAATCTTGAATCATTTATTAATTCTATTATTCTTATATATTATGATAAAAAAAACTTAAAAAAGGAATCCATATTGCAATATATGAATATGCATATATATTGCCAAAAAAAGTCTGTGTATGCATAAATAATGGTTTATTTATTATATATTATATTCTTCTCACAATTTTTGAAGAGCGTGTTAGGTTAATGTTTATGTAAATCCAGATTTGTATAATACAGTGATAGATAATTTATAAATAAAACTAAAAAGTACATATTTATTCTTTTGTTTTTTGGGTGAGTCCCAACACATTCATCATCAAAATGTCTCATACATGCTGAAGGGAAATACAAAACAAAAACATCTCAGCCAATGATTACTTTAAGCATTAGAGAAACAAGTTCCACAAAATGCAGACTCATGGTAGATTGTAAATTAATATTTTTTTGATAAAAAAAAGTCGTATGTTGTCATGTGATTTGTGTCGGTATCTTTTTTAAAATAATATGTGTAAATATGTTTGATTTATATTTATATTTTACCTATATTTAATTTTTTTTAATGTTTTAATAAGATCAACAACTTTTTTTTTCAATTCTTTTAAATAATTTATTAAAAATTAAAAAAATGTCTGTAATCTATCTGTTAACAAAAATAAACAGACGGGAAATTAATTATCTGTAGCAATCCCTGTTGAATCGACAACATGTCTTTTTTGCGAGAGACTTTCATTGACCAAAGCCTCACGTAATTAATTATCTGTAGCAATCCCAATTGAATCGACAGCCTACCTTTTCAATTGCTTAGCCAGCTTTACGTTTTGGTTTGTGAATAGTGCATCATACAAAAAAAAAAAAAAACGAAAAAGAGGCGTTTTGAAAAGATAATACTGGAGGGGGGTAGGGAAGGTGTTATCATAAACAGCGCCTTCGGGTCAAGGAAGTAAGCGATGTCATAGACGGCGCCTTTTAAGGAAGTGAGGAAGGCGCCATCACAGATGGCACCTTTAACCCAAACACCTAAGGCGCCTATCATGTTTCGGATGAAGGCACTGTGCATGGTGTCATAGTCTTGCCTCTACATTTAATACAAAAATCGTGGATTCACTAGTCACTATCTAATTTAGGTGATTCTGTAGAAGAGACCGAAATTGTACAACATTAATTGATAGCTACCAACTGTTAGAAAGATATTTTAGTATATGGATTTCAATAGTTTTTCTTTTCTTTCTTTTCTACTCGATTTGATTTAGTTCTCGATTTCTTATATTAAACATACATGTTGCTTTTTATTTTTTTAATTTAATTTTGGGTTGGGTTGATTAGAACATTAAGGGATTAGGAGTTGAGAGATCAAACCAGGTATAACCGGGGCCAGTATTGAATAATGAAACTTTTTGTTATATTTTATAAAAACAATTTATGCTTAGAATTTTTTTATAAAATAATAAAAAAAAATTATTCTACATTCTTATGTTTATGGAAATCTTGAATCATTATTAATTCTATTATTCTTATATATTATGATAAAAAAATACTCAAAAAGAAATCCATATTACAATATATAAATATGTATATATATTGCCAAAAAAAGTGTGTGCATGCATAAATAATGGTTCATTTATTACATAATATATTCTTCTCATAATTTTTGAAAAGCGTGTTAGGTTAATTTTTATGCAAATCCAGATTTGTATAATACAGTGATAGATAATTTATAAATAAAACAAAAGAGTACATATTTATTCTTTTGTTTTTCGGGTGAGTCCCAACACATTCATCATCAAAGTCTCATACATGCTGAAGGGAAATACAAAACAAAAATATCTCAGCCAATGGTTACTTTGAGGATTAAAGAAACAAGTTCCACAAAATGACAGACTCTTGGTAGATTGTAAATTAATATTTTTTTGATAAAAGAAGTCGTATGTTGTCATGTTTAATATTTTTTTGATAAAAGAAGTCGTATGTTGTCATGTGATTTGTGTCGGTATCTTTTTAAAATAATGTGTAAATATGTTTGATTTATATTTATATTTTACCTATATTTAATTTTTTTTTTATGTTTTAATAAGATCAACAACTTTTTTTTCAATTCTTTTAAATAATTTATTAAAAATTAAAAAAATGTCTGTAATCTATCTGCTAACAAAAACAAACAGACGGGAAATTAATTATCTATAGCAATCCCTATTGAATCGACAACATGCCTTTTTTGCGAAAAACTTTCATTGACCAAAGCCTCACGCTATTAATTCTCTGTAGCAATCCCAGTTGAATCTATATACACCGCTTCATTTGAATTGACTTGATCAACCATTTGAATAAAGTTCCCATTGCACAATCCAAAGACTTTAATTTCGACTCCAACTGAATACATTCTCCTTCAGTATTTGAATAAAGTAATTTTTTTAATATATAAAATGCTAAAAAGACACCTCTAACAATAGAAAAACAAATCATAAATTTACAATGCATTATTTTGATTTAAATTTTTTTTCCAAAAATACTTATCTATTAATTTTTTTCCCTCCCTCCTATATATATACATATATATTTTCGGGAAAAAGGTTTCTTTAGGTACCTGAACTTTTAAAAAGTCCAATTACATACCTAATTAAATTTTTCATGCCCCTAAATACTACTTACTTAGTTGTTGCCTGACACGTGCCAATTATTTCAAAAAATAATGAAAGAGTAGGATAATGAAAAAGTGGCACAAAAAGTTTAATTAGATATAGAATTGGACTTTTTAAAATTGAGATACATGCTAACAAATGTTGGCTCAGTGGTAAGGCTTCGATCCATGATCCTCGGTGGTCATTGGATCAATTATTGCCGTAGGCAAATGTAGGTCACTTGCCTTACCCAAATTTGAGTATGGTGTCGTCTTAGTGATTTCAACTGCAAAATATGATGGAGGATAGCTATGGTCTCCTATGATGGTAACCGGAGTCGAAGCCATCGCGAAATTTTTTTAATAGCCAAAAAAAAAGCTAAGGTACATCATTGTCCACTTCGTCAAAGCAAGGTACCAAAAAGACTTTTTTTTTTTTTAGTAAATTTCACAAAACTTTTTGAAATATTTTAAAATTGCATGGATCTTTATGTATTCAATAAGTCGGCGCCTAGATCCATTAAATTATGTTCATTGGCTGATGTGGAAAGATAATAAATTAATAAAATCGCATCAAATTATTTTAATTGAAATCTTAAAAGTGTGATCATATTTTATTTAATAATATGTAGTGATGTGAATATATGGTGGAAGAGACAAAAAATTGAAAATAACATGGATGCATTTTAATTAGTCTAAATTTCTTAATACAAGTAAATAAAATAAATAAAGATAATTAAATAATAATAATAGAAATGAGGAAAATACAAAAAAAAAAAGAGAAAAAACTAAGAGAAAAAAATTTCGACTCCACTGTAGATACACAACCGTCTCTTCAAAGTGTTGGAACTAGTTTTGTTAATACGATCAACATCCTCTGGGCTTCAATAGACTTCATCTTGGAGATTCACAAGTTATTGGCGATAGTCACCTAACCTCTCAGCCACCATATTATACTATCTTAGGATCATTAGTTTCTCCTAAATCTAAAATGTCACATCAAAAATTATTTTAATTAGACTCTTGTTCTTATGAAAATGGAATATAATTTGATGTGATTGAATCTTGTTCTTATAAAAAATGGAAGCCATCGAAGAGGGATCCTTCTTCTTCTTCGTCAAAGGTGTGTTCAAATTTAAAAAAAAAATGTAAAAGAAAAAGAGAGAAATGTTTTAGCATCATTTACTAGCCATCGATCCTTGCAACTAACGAAGTTCATTTTTAGTTTTTTTTTTCTCTTTTTATTTTATTTTTTATGTCTTCCTCACTTTTGTTATTATTTTATTATCTTTATTTATTTTATCCATTTATTAAAAATTTAGACTAAATAAAATGTATCCATATTATTTTTGACCTTTTATCTCTTCCCTATACATCAACATCACTACATATTATTAAATAAAATATGAACACACCTTTTTAAGATTCCAATTAAAATAATTTGATGTGATTTTTATTAATTTATTTATCTTTCCACATCAGCCAATATATATAATTCAAAAGGTCTAAGTGCTGACATAGGTTCCATACAATTTTAAAACATTTCAAGAGGTGTGTGTTTAAAAATCAATATTAATGATATTAAACTACAAAGATATTGGGTATTAAGTTATTTTCTCAAAACTTAGTTTTGTCTTGTCAAAATAAAAACTTTGGAACAACTTATTCCCTCCCTCAGAAACGATAACTCAAGAGCCGCTATCTAGTTTTTTACGGCACGAATATCTATCGAAGAGTTAGGAGCCAGTAAATCGAAGAAGAAATTGCAATCCAAGAAATCAAGAAGAAGCAACATGTGCATGTGGAGGAGTCGTACCTTTTAACCTAAGAACGATTGGTACGGTAGATTATCAACTTTTTTACTTCTTTTGGGAGAATTACAAAGATAGGTTATAATCTAAAGGCAGATGATTTTAGCTAACAACCATTAGGTCACCATTAAAAGAAAAAAAAAATATGGAGTGTATAACATCAGATGTAAATTTAATTTTTTAGAGAAATACAAATCCATCTTCTATATTAATATCCGAAGTAATATCATACTAGGATTTAGAGCAAATGTACACAATTAAAAATCATAAGTTAGAAAGTAAAATATAGTCTAATAAAAATGTCTCTAAGATTGAAAAAAAATCATAGATGCACACCCTAGGATAATCATAAATTAAAAAAAAAAAAAGAAAAATTAAAAGGAGAAAACAAGTCAAATCAAGCTAAATTCAACCGTCCTTCTAAATTCGAACCCTAATGAATGAATAATTTTGATTTAAACCTTAGATAATCAGTTGATAAACCTAGAAAACAATCTAATGCAATTTAAGATTATTTTTTCATATGTTTTCAGTTAATTTAATATTTAATGGAGAAATAATTATAAGATCGAATGATAAGGAAAGTTTGGTTTCATCCCATATCATATAAGCTGCATGTTAGGTCAATAATGAACATAAACTAAATTACAATTGACCTAATTATGTGTTACTCGTGTTTGTCAATAATGCCCAAAACACATAGGGATAGGTAGATTGGAAACGTTGTCAGATTCGGTCCGGATTTGACCAAGACATGCTAAAAGTAAAAGGTCAATATTCATTAGGTAAAATTAGGGATGAATTGCAGTTAAATCGATGGTTTTACAACTGGATCAGGTTCAACTAGATTGAACCAATCTGGTTTGATAATAGGGCTTATAAGCGCTATTGATATAGTTGACAATGGTTGAAAATCTAAAAAGAAGCCATCAACAGAATATAACCATGGTATAGATAGCCACAATATCTATTGATATTCTAAAGGGCGACACATGGGAATAAGCTAGTGCAAGACATTCATGACGCTTGAACTCTCAAATACTGTGTCACGTTCGGTAGACCAAAATGATTTGGAATGAAATAGGTTTTGGAATGATAAATCCATTCCTATGTTTAAAAGTATACATGGAATGAAATGGAATGGTTGTAGGATGACTTTGTCAAAATATCTCTAGTAATAAATGCAAGTTATGAATATGCAATAAATAAAATCGAATTGTATTACATGCAATTAATAAAATTGGAATAGAATCGTGATTCTACCTTCTCAAAGACAAATCACATTCCCTTTCAAAGTTGGAATCGTCGATTCAAGAAATCACGATTCAGCTTCTAAAAGTGCATCCAAACATGAAAAAGGGAATGAAAATCGGAATTGCGATTCATTCCATCATTCCTACGTACCAAACATGATAGAGTTTTGTTGTTTGACTCTTAAGCTCTTGGACTCTGATTTGATGAATTGGACTTAATTTCAAGATAATGAATGAGACTTGTTGCTTGCTTTTGTTCGTGCATTTAGAACATGTAATCATGCACGCTTATACACCATTGTATGGTTATTGTAGTGCTTGGCTTGTGAAAGTGCTATTGCTCTCTCTTTTGTGAAATTATTATAAAACATTTAAAATATAAATATTTGGATTAAAGAAAAGGAATATTAGGAATTTATACAAAGCACTTTGCTTTAGGCGGATTTTTCAACTCAGGTGGCTGGGATTCTAACCCCAAAAAAAGAGGACAAAAAGCGCATCTCCGGTTTTAAACGTGCTTATCACACGACAAGGAAAAGTAACGAGTTTTTGGCTATAGTTATTTCATTTGTCCTTTTTTTAAGCATCTCTTTCTTTGTTATTTTTAAATAAATTTTTATTAAAAAAAACATAAACAAATAAAAATAGATATTTTTGCTCATAAATAAATCATACAAATAAAAATCAGATAATTTATCACTTAAGCTCATTTAATAAATATGTTGAATTCCAGTTCAAAATAAAACTCATTTCATTAAATGAATTGAGACAAATTTTATTTAGACTTGTGAGCAGACTCACGAATAGGCTCATTGGTCAGATTTGTGAGCAGCTTGCAAATAAACTTATTAAGAGCTCACGAATAGACTTATCATCAATTTTTTGCAAAATATTGTTTTATTATATATACAATTATTTATATTAATGTAATATTATAATTATAAATGAACTTACTAGTTGAGCTGGGGCTCATTAATTGGTGAGCCAAGCCTATACTTTTTAAGTTTGTTAAAAGTCAGCTCAGCTCACAAGCTTGACTTCGCCCTGCTTGTTTCCTATTTAAAGCCACGAAGGATCAAGACAAGATGGAAAGAAGAAATTGGCAAAATTGTATTATTCTTATTCTAATAATTTCTTATAGGATTGAAATTAGTCATCTACAGACGCATTTAACACGACAAAGAAAATATTCTGTATCCTTGCAATGCAAGGATGCATATTCTTTGACTGTCTTAGCCAAATTTCTCCCTTGATTTGATCATAAAAGGGTTCTCATGAGGAAACCTTCCACACTAGCCACTAGGGATGGACGACATATCCAATGGCCAAGCCAATAAGAGCAACCATGAAGACGTAGAAGAAGGGGAAGCCGACTTGAACTTTTGTGATACCGTTCTTTCTCAACAAATCCTGCAATTAAACGAAGAAATGCCATACCAAATGAGAAGAGCAGGAAGGTCAAGAGTGCCAAAAAAGTTATGCAAAGTCCAAGAGATTTCCACATGTTGAGATCAAAAGAATGCCCTGTAATGAAGACAGTGAACTGAAAGATGCAAACAAAACAATTTCCTCCAGAGAAGAAACAAAGCAATTGAAGTTAGACCAATAAATGTTTAGCAAAACTACTGCCTTTGCCAATGAGGCCCTCCATGGCCCCCTTTGGCCTTGTCAATGTAACTACAAAAATCAGGCGCTTCTTGGAAAATCAGCATTCGTTCTGACGCTCAGACAACACCCAGTGGCATGCATCAGCAAGTGGATGTTCATGTGTGATCCTTCATGTGGTGTGCCTCGCCCCTTGCCAGGGTTCAAACCCTTGGAAGGGCATCCCTACTGTCATGACACCAGACTATGAACTTATGTCTATACAAAAGCAAATTTTCCAAAAATTAAGCAAACTGAAGAATACTGTGCATGTAACCTGTCTAAATGCAGTTTGATCCAAAGGAAATTCATGTAATGGCCCCTATTGCTAGAGAATTTGAAATGAATACAGTTCAGGTGATTCTAAAGAGGGTGCAGAAATTAGCTAGTCGCGTAAAATAAGACCTAGCAGTGCCTCCTTTGTGCCCAGGCAATCAATAAACATATTACGCACAGGACATTATGGACGTACATAATGTCAACAGAAGCTTGATTTACTCACCAAATCCCGCTTAAGGGAATCCTTTTCCCTTTTGGCCATGCTTCTCTCCTCCATCAACTTTGTGATGGTATAATCAGCCTGCAAACAGTCCACTAGTTATGACTATTATTTTGTAAGTTCCAAACAACATTTATTGTACCCACCAACCCAACTTCCTGTATATCCATTCATCATTATTTTCCTCATGATAAAATTGTTGTCTTCCAAAATGCATGCAAAAGCCTCAAAAAGGCACCAAATCCGTAGATTGCTTCCTATATAGAGATTAGAGGAACAGGACCTAAGCAAGAGAGTAAATCTTACCTCTTTCAGTTTTGAATCCATTATGCTGAGCTTTGACTTCAGTTCATCCAAATCCTCTGCCAAATTCAAATTAGCAACATCCTTAAACCATTCTAAATTGTCCCCATCCTTCAGCGGTCTTAATCCATCCATTGTAGCTTTCATATATCCTGCACCATCAGCAGCTTCCAATTCTTCTACATCCTCAGCTCCCTGTCAGATAGTAATTTGGCTAGTAAGATCTGTAATACATTCATCATGACAAAAATGTTTTATTGAATCAGCCACACCAGAAGAGACTTCAGTTCTCACCTATGCCAAATCATTCTTCTTATCGTCATGAATAAACATAAACAGTCATAGAGCCATTGAAAGTTAAACCAGAATTGAAATTCCTACAGCATTCCTATGCTATGCCTATAATAAGATTAAAAGTTTTGCCCAGAAGAAACTCACAGGACGCAAAAGCAGAAGGTATTGGTGAAATAGATGTTTGCTCACCCTGTTTGGTGGAGGTATATTTTCAACCCCACTTAATAATCTATCTTTCCGAACTGCATTTTCAGAATATGGATCTTGATTCGTTGGCTCCCCATTTCTTGGAAGCAGTACTGTTGGGCTAACAAGGACCACTTTGATCTTCTTCTCCTCAACATACCTACCGCTTTCCTTTGTGAACTGAGAAACAAAATAACGATACATTGAAATAACATGCAGCCATTCTAAATAAATAACAACACACAGCAGAAACTGCTACCATGTTAGAAGTGATGTCATCTTCTGTGGTCCCATAAGGGACAACGATACTCTGGATCAAAAATTTGTCCTTGCACAGCATATCAGGAGGTGCGGCTCGCTGAGCTTGCATGGTGACTATTATAGTGGAAAATAATATCTTAGGTTATTGCAGATACAAGGAAACATGGAAATGAAGCAGATTATCCGAAAATGGCATTTTATATATCACGAGTAACTTGAAAAAATATATAAATTTTCTAAGCATTTATTTTCTTTTTTTCCCATGCAATGGATGATTATCATTTCTTCATCTGTACATCTGAACAAACTGAAAGATAAGCGCAGTAAATTATCACCAAAATCAGCTGTTCCCAACAATTCTTCAGGCCATAAAAACTACCCCATTTCTCCAATTAAAACACATCGATATATAAAATTACATTCTGATCTTCACAATGCACTTTTACTATTTGGGTGGTGGGGTGGGGGGGTGGGGATTTGCATAACCCCTCTATTTCACGCTAATCATCTAATTAGGTATTTTTGCCGAAGACTTCCTTCTGACAGTCTAACGTAGCAAATAAAAGGGGGATCATCTTGCCTAACAAGTATACCTGTAAAATCACATGCTGTATTTGGCTTGATAATGCCAACATTGGGTCGTACGCAATAATTCTTTGGAGATGTGGTCTTCACCTACAAGATGAATTGCAGCCTGTAAAATTATAAGACCTTTGACATAAGATAACACTAGCCTGTTCTTATATAGACAGATCATTATGGTCCAAAGCTTCTTCTAGACAGAGTTGTTGTGCACTTATCATCGAAAGCTTACTTATAACTTTCCTGAAAAGAACTTACGAAGAAACTCACCTTAAAAGCAACATATTGATCAGATTTATTGCCAAGTTGAACAGAACATGAACTTTGCTTCTTCGCTTCAACTGCATAGTTGAGACAGACATAGGGATAGAGAATTAAATCGGGACACAAACACAATTTTCAGTATAAACCCTTTGAGAACAAACCCCAAGCATTCATTTGATCTACCAAAACCAGATTATAAAAAAGATCCATAAAATAGAATCAGCTTGATATTCAACACTCATAGTACAATAAAGATTTTTCTTTTACTTCACATTCCAAATTCATTGATATACTCAAGTAATCACCTTTTCCAAATCAGCTTGATATTCATGCTATGAACAAAACAAACTACAATCAAGTAATCCACTTAATGATAGAAAACGAGTAATTCCTTCATGAACTTACATACAAATTTGAGTTCGTTTGGTTGAATCTCCACCAATTCTCTTGCCATTGCTCTTACCTACACAAGAGATCATCTTATATTCCAAATTTCCTGAGAAACTATTTACCAATAGTAAAAAGTTTGAACCACAAACTGATAAATTTCCAATCAATTGTATTTCAACTAATCAAGAATAGAAACAACAAATGAAAATTAAGCAACACAAAAAGCTGCATAAACCATGATGTAAAACAACATTTTACCACTGACAAAACATACTATAAGTAGAACTCCATTAAAAAGAAAAAAATTCTATATTTTTGCAACATACTGCGTTCTGTCATTTAAAAACGCTGGATATCTCGATTATACATCAAGTGAAATTTATTTTAAAACCATGTCACCATTAGGAAGTTGCTAAGGGGGATAATTTCGCATGGAATCCGCAGGGCACCCTTGTCATGACAATTTCATGATCAGTATCAAAAGCCTTCCCACTACTAAGATAGGAAAGCTAAAAATTTGAATCCGATATAATTCAGAATTCAATAATCTTTGACTTGATTCTTTTTTTGTTATTAAGGCACTAGTTTAGTTTTAACAAGAAAACCATGATACCAAACAAACCTCTGCTGTAAAATTAGAAATGAAGTGAAGAAATTCCGCGATGAAGAACTTATACACATACTGTATATCAGCGGGGAAACGGGGAAAAAAACGAAGAACAGGAAGAACAGTTACGAAGTAAGGATCCTTGAACATAAACTGATCATAGTTCTAGTGTGAGTATGAAGTTGAATTGGAAATTAAACTTACTTATTGAATCAACGAGAGATATAATATAGATGAAAAGTGCGAAGGATGAGATCGTAATCTCTTGATCGGGAAATTACACAGAGAGAGAGAGAGAGAAAGAGAGAAGTGAAAGGGAAGAAAAAAAGGTGAGAAAAAGAAAGAAAGTGAATAAGAAAGAGGGATGGAGGGGAGAGAGAGAGAGAGAGCGCATCGTTTCTATTGCAATAAGTGGGCAGTAAGTCGTTGAACCGTTGTACGTGTACCCGCTGGGAAAAGGGATTTTTAAATTCCAATTCAAATGGGGGGAATTTTCCTACACTTCCTTTTACTTTTGTTTTCATCTTTAAAGTTTTTTGCTTTGTCCGTTTTCCTTCCCAAAAATATAATAAAATAATATTTTAATAAACAATTACAAAATACTACTGCAGCAAAAATATTATTAGTTTTAGATAACTTAAACTCGTATTTTCAAGAGACGGTTTTATTTTGTTTCAACTCATCTCTTCAAGCAACAGAGTTGATAGAATTAAACTGGCCTTGTCCTCATAAAAAGAGATCTTCATGATAATATGAGACTCTAGCATTCTACCCAAGCCAAACAAAATGAAAGAAAATCTTAGTCGTCAAGACAAATGTTAGTATTATGATCATATATAATATTAAATCCTAGGAATGACATCTTTAGTCATGCAAAGGCTTCATATCATGTGGATTCCCTAGAAAGGAGCATAGCCCGTGTCCTACCACGCTAGCAGCCCATGCAACTCTATGCATAGGAGTAGTAGCCTTCTGAAATGTGACTCGATGGATCTTATGCATGACCGTTTTCTTGTTAACGCCATTTTGTATTATAATTCATTAAGGGGTGACCAATCAATTCAAACACACGTAGCAATCAAGCATATCAATAAATAAACATAGTTAAGAAAACACTCTAGGGTTGCGATATATTTAGTATTCACTTAATCAAACAAGCAAGAAACATATACTTAACCCTAGAGAGTCCTCTATACATGTCTATTTTTATTTTTTCTTAACATGCTAGTGCAACTACTTTATAAGAACAAACAAGGTAACGAATTTAGGAGGAATAACTCACCCATCCATTAGAGCAATTCTTAGTTAAAATAATCCTTTGGAAATGGTACGTTAAACTCCTTGTCACCTAAAAAAAATCAGAATTAGTATTTTATAGAGGTTCTACTCAATTTTCAAACTCTATTTGTTTTATTCATGTCATTTTTCCCAGTTGCGGAAATTCCAATTTAAAACGATCATAACTTGTTCATTTTAACTTAGAATTTCACATATTAGTAGTCATTTTCTACCTACTCGAAAAATTTATCTATTTTTAATGTTATTTTTAACATTTAAGGCAATTAAGGTCTCGAAAAAGGATGGTACATATTCATCCTACAATTTCCAACCCTTAATTCTTTCATTTTTCCGAAGTTTTACTTTACCTAAACATTTTATAGCAAATGTATAAATATTTATACCTTTGAAAATAATTTAATATTTACAATAACTCATACTATATGCATTATCCTAGTGATGTTATATTAAAAGTAAAATTTTGTAAATGATCTTCGTAAAATATTGAGTTTTATGAAAAATCACCCTTTGACTTGTGATTAAATTTGTTATTTTGTAAATATGTGATTTAACAACAAATATCATAGTTCAATATCTATATATTATATATATATATATTTTAAAATAAAAGGTCCTATATTTGTTCAAAAAATTATTTTATAAGACATCATTTTACTTATCTGTTAGATAAAACTCCAAGTGTATTCCCTTTTGAATTTTTCTTAAGTAAGTTTTAATTCTTAGATTTTGCAAATCTGAAACTTAATTAAAGAAAATCATGATTTTATATTTATTTTGAGTCAATGAATAATTTTTTCCTTGTTAAATTTCTTTTAACTAATTATTTTTCAAAACATGAATATTTATGTGGTTGTGAAAAAAAAAAATCATTCTAAGTTGTATCATTTTTAAAATGTTTTAAGTTTTGACATATGAGAAAATTTATGTAAATGACTTGTTCTAATTTTATTTTTTCTTTTTTTATTTCTAATAAGAAGGTGTGTTCATGTACTGCAAATAAGGTTTTTTAGAAAATTTTGCATAACAAAGAATTATCAATATTTATATTTGAGAAATTCATTTTGGTAATTTCAAAAATACCTTTGGGTGTTTTCTTTAAAGTTCTTAATGATAGGATTTCCTAAGTATTGGAAATAAGATTTTTGTAAAAATATTTTTCATAATAAAGAATTATCGATATTTGTATGTTTAGAAAAACTTATTTCGACAATACTTCCTAAGTGTCGATAATAAGGTATTTGATATTCATTTTATAAATTTTTCATCTTTGATAGTCTTTTATGACAACATCACTTATGACCATATATGTTCATGAGTAAAAATATAGCAATATACTTAAAGATAAAATTATGGTCACAGAATTATCAAAACATAAAAATTAGAGATCGATAATCAAAAGTGAGCAAATACATAAAAATTAGAGATCGATAATCAAAAGTGAGCAAATATAAAAAATAAAGGCATAGGAGTTTTAGCTTTTCATGAAGACCCCTCAAGACTTGAATAAATTCTAGTCACCATAAAAAAAAAAAAAAGAAACTATGAAGAAATAAAACATGAAGGTCTTAGATATTTTTCAAGACTTCTCGAGATTTGAGATAAGTTAAGTTTCATAAATAAATTAAGTATATCGAATAAATAAATATGGGAGTCTTAGATTTTATGTCAAGGCTCCCTGGGACTTAGAAATGGATAAGTCATTTTTAGATAGCAAAATAAATAAGAGCAAAACAAATAAAATGAAAGCCTTAGAATCTTTTTCGACAAGGCATTCTCGGGACTTAGATTATAAATAAGTTCCCATTTTATTTTAACTTGATTAAGGATAAGTCTAAGACTTAGATTATGGATAAGTCTCAAAGAGTAAATGAATAAATAAATTGCAAAAGATAAAATAAGTGCAAGGAAATAAATGTTAGATTAGTGAGCATTTAGGCTCTAAATAATATAAGTATTACATATACCTATTAATATATAGAAAGTTAAGTAAGTAACAAGAATAATACATAAATATAAACATGATCATAAAGTTAAACATTACATGAACAATATGTTGTCTTTACATTTCTATTTCCTAGCATATGCATCATGGGGATTTTATATGGAAATTACAACATACATATTTTTCATGTCATATAATATATGGAGGAGGTTTAGTGTTTACCTAAGGTAGTTGATGAAAGAAGAATTTAAGAGAACTTAGGATTTTTGTATGGATGAAAGAGAGCAGGAAAGTGTTTGAGAAAAAAATTAAAAAAAGAAAAGTTGTGGAAAAAAATTGGTAGAATTTGATTATGGTGCAAAAAAGTATGCAAGAAGTGAAGGAGGGAATGAGTATTTATAGAGGGAAAAAGGAAGAAATAAAGATAAAAAAAAGAGGGCAAAAAATTAATTTAAGTAGAAAAAAGTGTAATGAAGTATAAGAGAAGTTAAGTGAAAACCGTAGTAAAATTTTATAGGAAAAAAATTGTAAGAGATGCAAGAGATATGTAAGAATAGGTGTAAAAAAATAGAGATAGAGGAATAATAATGAATAGTAGTGAATAGTAAATAAGATAAATAGATTACCAATAATAAAAAAAAAAATATGCGTAAATAGGATATATCTAACGTTTTTAGAAGCCAAAAAATTTGTAACTGATATGTTTATGAAACTATAAATTATTAGATGATATTTGAAAGATGATTTCATATTATTTTATCATTAATTATTATCCAATTTTGTTATCTTGGTTTGTGTGATCAAGGTCAGTATTGAAACGGTCTTTTAGGCTTAACCGTTGAATTTTTTACCCAAAAAATTTATATCTAATATTTTATAAATATCTTAATATATTTCTAGTATATATTGTTTGTCATAATATTTTTATCGTTTTACATGTCGGGACCTGATTTTAGAAACTAATCCTGTTTAGGTCTAAAACGAGCAAATTTTTGGCGAATAAGATCTTTTTAGGTTATATAACATTTTTCCAGGTTATAATCTAGGGTTAACTCGTTTTTATTGCTTTAGGATTTCTAGCGTGATCTTGCCGAACCTAGATCTTCTAGAACTTATTGTTGACTTAGGCTAGCTTTTAACGTTCCGGTTTGAATTCCGGCTTTAAGATTTACTTGCAAGGTTACAAAATTTATGAGTTTACACTTATAATATATATTTACTTCATAATTTAAGTTTTTTTTTCTCTATTTTATAATTTATTTGATATGTTAAGATTCTTAGGATTGTCTAATCGAGTCTAGGCTTCTAAGGTTAAAAGTTGACTTGGTTTGACTTTTGGTATTAGTTTTAATTCCGAATCTAAGATTCATTTATAAAGCTATTGAAGGATCTAGGGTTTTGCAATTTTATCATTAATTGTTATCTGGTGGTATTTCTCTATTTGCATGTCGACAACCTGGTATGGAAACATTAGCTTAATAAGTGAAAGTTTAACTCGATAGATTATCACTATATTAAAGAAAAATTATTTTGCATTATTTTATTATTAACCATTATTTGGTTATATAGCTTTGATTTATGTTAAAGATCCGATAGACGAATTGTTTAGCGTAAGGTTTCTAAATCGAACAATTATTGAATTTTTGTTTTGTTTTCGAAGGTACTCTTTTTCTTTGGGTTAGGAAATTTCGTGTTTTGATCTCATTTATGGTTTTTAGAGTTCGAACTTGGGTCGGTTTTAAGGTTTCGGCTTTGTTATTACCTTCTAGGATTTTCTTCTAAGAGTATTAAAAAATTCAAGGGCTTACAAATTCAATGGAGGATGTTAGATTGCAATAAAAAAAGTGGCAATAATATTGATCACCCTATGGAGAATGAAGTCCCTGCAATAGTTAACACCTTTGCAGGAGGACCCCACTTGACCACCTTGAAGATGTTAAAATCCCCCTGAAGGATGGCGATCTTGAAGATTTAGAGTTCCTCTTTAGGATTCTCTCATTATACGAGCAACATTGGTGGGATTTGATATGACAAAAGTCTTGGTTGACACAAGAAGTAACACTATATCTTTTAGCCACTCTTTTGAATAGTTGTGTGACGCTTACTTTCAGAAGAAGTTGAAACCCCTTAAACATAAGATTTTCAGGTAATAATCAACCCATTAAAGTCAAGGGGATTATTAATGTCCCTATGAGACTTTGTGATGGCAAGCACTAAGCTTAATATTGTGTGTGAAATTTTTTATGGTAAACCGCCAATTGTCATATAACATGAAATTAGGTCGACCAAATTTCTTCACTTTTCATGTGCCCACTTGATCGACCCATGTGAAGGCTACATTTCCTATGCTTGTGGATGTTGTGATTTGCGAAGAGGACCAAGATTTGTCCAAGAAGCTCTATCTTGGGGACTTATCCAAAGATGAGATACATCAGATTAAATGTTCATATGACTGACTAGCTGAGAAGAAAAGGAACCAACTAAACTAACTTAAGAAATTCAACTTGGTGATACTACTTAGTAAACCACTCAGATAGGTGTTTTACTACCTCTTGAGCTAAAATCTAAGTTAAGGATGTTGCTTAGGAGCAACTGAGATGTGTTTGCTTAGTCTCCCACTGACATGACAGGAATATGTCCATAGGTGATCACCTATAAGCTCAATATAAACATAAAGCTAAGCTGGTATAAAAAAAGACAACATTTTGCTGCAGCTTGACAAGTTGCCATTGAAGAAGAACACCACAAATTATCAAAGGCTAGATTCATAAGAAAAGAGAAGTACCACACTTGGCTTGCAAGCATGGTGATGGTTACAAAGGCTAATGGCAAGTAACACACATGCATCGACTATTTTGGCCTCAATAAAGCTTGCCTAAAAGATTATTTCGTCTACTGTAAATTGATTAACTTGTGGACTTGACATCAAGCTACTTATTGTTGAGTTTCATGGAACTTTCTCAGGCTATAACTAGATAATGATAAAGTAAAAGAATTATGTTCACACATCATTCATTATCAACTTCAATGCTTATTGTTATAAGGTCATGTCATTTGGCCTTGAAAATGTGGAAGTGATGTACTGGGTATTAGTGATCTAAGCGTTTAAGGAACAAATTAAGTGAAATATGAAGATATATGTAGATGATATGATAGCAAAGACAAGGAGCCTGATAGTCATTTCGGTAATCTACGAGAGACATTCAATTGGTTTAAGCAATATCGGATGAAACTCAACCCGCAAAAATGTGTTTTTAGAGCATCTATTGAAAGTTTTTAGGGTATATAGTTACTCAGTGAGAGATTAAAGCTAACCCTAAGAACATCTGTGTCTTTCCTTGACATGTAGTCATTTAGATTTATGAAATATATGCATACCTCACTTAAAGAATAACAACCCTAAGTAGGTTTGCATCGAGAAGCACAAATTGAAGCACAAAATTCTTCAAAATTTTGAAGAACCTAAAAAATTCTAGTGGTTTGGCTAGTGTGAAGTCCCTTTCATGGAATTGAATAAGTTCCTTACCATACTATTGATCTTGGCGAAGCCTGTCCTAAGAGTAGAATTATTCTTATAGCTGGCCATTAGTGGTCGAGCCCTTTCCCTAGTCCTTATCCAAGCCGATGGAAGGGAGCACCTACTAATCTATAACAAATTAAGAGAATTGATTTAAGTTTTTAGGGTTAGACTTGGTATAACATGTAGGGTAGGTTTTAGGGTGTCCAAACATTTAGGTTAATTTAGCTATAAACAAATTATTTTTAAGATTTTAGCTATATGGCACAAGTGATTAGGGTTTTTCACATAGCAATTAGCAACATGATTTTTTGTGTTTAGGTTTTCATGGTATATTTTAGGGTTTTTAGTTATTCAAATTTGAAATCGCATGTTAAATTACTAATCGAGCCGTTTAGGGTTATTTGATGTCTTATTAATTACGTTATCAATTAACAATTTCTCATCTGACTATACTCATTATCGTTATTAGATTACAAAAAGTTTAGGGGTTATACTTAATCCTTACATTAAGGTTTAGGGTTTAAGATAAGTTGCTTAGTTTTAGCTTGAGGAAAAGTGGTGACATTCTCGGGTGGGGGGAACTTTTTGTGAGATTGTGGGATACAATACAATCTTAGTGGGCCTTTTCTAATTTTAGCTTCTTTTGCTTATTTCTTTTAAAATAAGAGTTTAAAGTGGTTTTTTTTTTAATCTAATTATACTTATTTAGGAATTTTAAATTGTTTTTATTTTTGTAAAATTTTATTCATGGTAAAGGGTCAAAATTGAAATTAAAAGAAATTTTGATTTACAAAAATCTTCTATAGTTTTCTTTATACAATCTGCAAGGCATGAGAGATTAGGATAAATTGACAATAAGAACTACTAGTACAGTAACATGTTGTGATGATCAAATTTAAACCATCAATAAAGCCTACCAGCATAATTTTTAAAACTGCAAGCAAACATATATGATTTCATAAATTTACAATTTTATGAGATTTTTACCTATTTAAATGGATAAAATCATTTTATTATAGACTTTAGTAGAAATATGAGTTTAGCTATATGATTTTTCAAAGTTACAATTTTATCGATTTTACATGACTCTAAAAAAGTGTACGTCTTAACTCTAAATAGAATCACAAGTTAGATAAAGATGTCTTTGAAACCATGAACTATAAAAAGTGAACTTAAACGGGTACACCAAGAAGAATAATTTGATGGCATAACTTTGATTTTACAAACTTACAACCCTTTCTGTTTTATGACTTTAAAATTATGTATGTAATGATTCCAAGTAGAATCACGAATTTGACAAATATGTCTATGATACCATAAACTATGAGAAGAGCTTAAACTAGCACACCAAGAGGAGTAATTTTATGGTACAAGCTTCACAAGAATTCCTGCGCCTGCATTGATAGAATTAACATGTTGCATTGGATTGCAGGAGAAAGCAAATGTGAATTGACATTACTTATTCCAATGTTTGTATTCGCGTTCTATCTGCATTGATGCATGCTTGTATTTCTTCCAATGTTTTTCCCTTTGTTTCTGGAACAAATTTAGCTACAAATAGAATAGTCGTTGCAGAGAACCCAGAGTAGATAAAGAACGTGCCTGCATATGTACCAAATGAAGAATAATCATATTCATGAAATGTACCGGTGAATACCAGACAAGATTTATTACGATTATTGTTTTCAAGCTAAGCAAAAATTAGGGAACAATGTCATTTCTTCTTTCACTTACCTGAAGAACTCCAACTCATTAGGAAGTTGAATGTGTAGGACACTATCCAAGCACACAACCAGTTTATAAGAACTATCAAGCTGCCTGCAACGCCCTTTATTTCTATTGGAAGAATCTGCATTGTCAGATATAGCATAAGCAAAGTTAAACCATTATTTTTTTTTTTTAAATCAAAACCAATGAAATTGTTATGTCTGACATTGGGATAATGGCAGATCAAATGCTGTAATTCTAACTTTTGGCAATTGTGTCTCAATTTCATACTTTGGCCAATTAGTGTTTATACTTTTAAAAATATATACAATTCGGTATTTTTGTTACATAATAACTTTTAGATGTTTATTTTGATGGTAGGATAATGGCAAGTCAAGTGACTTTACTTTCAATTTTTTACAACTTCTTGATAGTTTAGATTTTGGCCATTGTTAGCCAAGTGTTTGCCATTATTTGAATGTCCATCAAATATTATTTCGCAGAGACATTAAATCATACATATTTAGAAAGTAGGAGTATTAATTTGCTAAATTTAAAATGGAATTAGATTATCAAAATTGAAAATATAGACACTTAACTTACCTTTATCCTTTTAACATTGTATGTTTAGCTATCTTCCATAGGAATTTCATTACGCAGTAGATAATGGAAAAAGTTATTATGGACAGGAGAACAGCATTGGAGATCGTTGCTAACAGGATGAAGCATAGTTACAATTGTAGCTACTGTCTTAATCGAAATCGGTTCCTAGAATACAATGACAAGCTCTCATCCTTTTGAATTAAAGTCTCACCTCCGACATTATATCATAAGGAACTGCTCCAATTCCAATACAGAATGATGCAATGTAAATCTGATTTGAAGCAGTAAAGAGAGAAGAGTTATATGGTTTTTCTCAACATAAGGATCAATTCAATATCTTATTGTAATTGGGCAAAGAAGTTTACCAGTAAGCCAGCAACTGCAAGTGATGGTGCAGACTCAAGAAACATCCCATGTGCCTAATGAGATAAATGGTAAATCCATTAAGATCTAAGGAAAAAAACAAGAAGCACCAGATGAATAGATATCAAGAAAATTAATCCGCAAACTGTTCACCTTCAAGAAGAATGACAATCCTGTCAAGAAGCTTCCCACAAAAGTTCCGGTTGCTGATACCTTGAAAGCAAAAATTAATGGTCATTAAGTCAAGTTAATTCTGGGATGGCAAGAGGCTAGACCTTGTCTGTACCATTATTAACGGTCGCCTTCCAAATCTATCCATCAGCATTGCCTCCAATAACACTATTGGAATCTACAAATTAAACACAAATGATTAATATCATCCATAAAAAACACAAGCTTGATTGGTTGGCCCATGTTTTGACTCAATCCGGACGTTAAAATTACCTGAATACAAGCATAGGCAATAGTTCCAAGTTTTCCTGAAGAATGACCTAAAATGTTCAGGCAAAAGTCAATATTGTTTTAGCAGAAGCTTGTTCATATGTACATGTACATGTAGTTATGAATGAATAGGAGACAGTCTGATTACTAGCTGAAGCAAAGGTTCGCTAACACAGAAGCTGATTCCATTGATTCCGATGAATTGCTGAGATACCATCAGTCCTACCCCAATCTGAAATTAATGATACTTGTTAGTACATCAGAGAAGGAGATAGTAATTATACATAGGATCTAACAGAACATATGAGAAGAAAATGAGAAATTTTCTTACAATGATGAAGCGAATATACTTGCTTTGGAACAAGTCCAGCATCCTAGCTTTTGGAAGGTTTTGCAGGTCATGATATAATCCTATTGAGAAAGAAAGATATATAGGAATCTATGAAAGAAACCCTCTAGAGGAATCTGCTTTCTTTGGCCTAAACAAAAATTAAAAAAAAAAAAAAAGAAAGGGAGCTGATCTTGAAGGAATTACTTGAATCTCTTTAGCTTCTTGTGAGATATCAGCATCCTTTCCACGAAGTCGTTGTAGAGCTAACTGACATTCGTTTGTGTGACCTACCATGGCCTGAAAATATCAATCAGTTTTCCTCAATTTTGTTTCTACTTCCCTTGGTTTATGAAGATCAAGCTCAATCTCTTACCAGCCATCTAGGTGATTCGGGGACGAAGAATAGCCCCACAAGCAAGAAAAGGCATGGAACAATTGCTTCAGCAACAATTAAACTCATTAGTGATCTAACAAAATGGGTTCTATTATCATCTATAAAACAAAGAAAAAAGATTTACCAATAAGAGCCAATGTTCTCCATGTTACAGCCGAGCCAATTATGAATGAAACTGTTGCTCCAGAAACAACGATGAGCTGCATAGAACCTTTTAATGAGGAAATCGGGACCAGAACTATGTGATGACTCTCTTCTCAGCTATCATTATGGATTTAAATTTGCTTACCTCGTTGAAGGTAGTGAACCCTCCCCGGAGATCTTTTGGTGTAATTTCAGCTAAATATGCCGGATTCTGCCAAACCAATTTTGCTCAAAGGTGTCACAATTCTGGCACAACCTTCACTAGATAACAAGGTAGAGTACAATGTTTGAAGTCTCCTTCAAATCATAAGAATCAAGTTCAATTACCACAAAAGAGAATATCCCAATTGCACATCCTGTGAAGAATCTTCCCATATCAAGCGATAAAGCACCCTTCATCAAAAATGAAAACGAAAGAAAACACATAATTATCATTTAATCTGCATTAACTACAATTTGAAACAAAACGAAATGTGAAACTGCACATACATTAGAGAAGTGTATCGTTAGCCACCCAATAATGCAGAAAATGGCTGCTGTCCTCATTGCCTGATCCAAAAACAAACCAAGATCAAACTTCTGCAACACTATCTGGCTTGACCCGATTCAATGCATTGAATTGAAACAGACAATGAAAGTTTTTAATACCCCTTTTCGACCGATGAAGTATGCAATACGGCCACTCGACATGGCACCAAACATAGCACCGATTGTCAATGTGGAACCAAACAAAGAGTACTGTCACATGGTAAAACAAACAATTTAGTACTACGACTTGATCACCTGCTGTAAACATAAACCTACTAGAAAAGCAAAATGTTTATTACTACCTCGGCCAAAGAAAGGTGTAGATCTTCCCTGATAGCAGATTCTGTTGGTGCAGAATAACTCACCTGCCAGGCAATAATCAACAAAAAGAAGGTATTACCTTGTCACATGATTAGTAAAAAAGAAGCATACGGGTTTAGTATTTTTAGTGCAAAATTACATTAAAAGATATCTAATACGTTAAAGTCATAATGTATTTTAAAGGATAAGGATTGCTTACGCATGACCCGAATCCATATGATCCACAAGCAGTGACAAAGGTGCTTAATAAAACCATGCAAGGGATCCATTTTTAGCACCATTGTCAGTACCAACGTTTTCCAGCTTAATGAAAGGCTTAGCCAAGTCCCTGAGGCCCCGGACGCCGCCTTTTTCAACATCTTTGCATGGCTTTCTAGACATGTTGACGATCAAGTTGAATTCTAGTACTAAGATACTAAGAAACAGAGGGTTAAAACTTTGAGGGGATGACAAAGAAATGTGTGATGGCAGGTTGCTGATATTATTATATTGCCAGGATCTAGTATTCGCCAAGATTGATAGGGGTTTATATAAAAGGTGATGAAAGCTTAATGCACTGATTGCGTCGTATAATTGAATTACTCAAATGCTTAACATATCAATTATTTACTTTAAAAAGGAAACAAATTTCAGATATTTGACTTACTTAAGGTTAGATAGATCTATTACCAAATTTGTCAGATTACTTTAGGGATATTTAGGCAGTAATTTTCATCATATTAAAATCTTATTTACGTTATCGGATTTTCTCGAAAAAGTTACTAGAGTTTTATGTTTGGGATTCTTTACCTGTTTGCACTACTATTACCTACCTTATATTTTAGCACGACACCTATAAGAATAAAATAAATGACGATAAAATAAAAAAGGGAAAAGATCTCTTCTTTTTTAACCATTTTTGTTTGCCAAAAGAAAAAAAAAAAAGGAAGACAATTTATACAACTCTACTAAGCCGATATGACGCAAGATGGAAAGCGTAAATATAACAAAATCAATAGCAACGATTGATTTCAAAGACCAGATGCAAAAGATTGTAACTTGATTGAGAAATTCTCTCAAATAAGGTTTCAATTATGATAAAATGTTCTAAGAAACATAAACTAAGGTTTCTGACTATTTATATGCATAAAAAAGTTCTAAAAACAACAATAAAGAAAAATAACTTGGATAATTAAAAGTTGGAATTAAAGCTGGTAGCTTAAAGGCGAAACGTCGGGCGGCTTAAATATAGGCCGGCAGCCAATATCTTTAAGCCGGCCACTTATTAGCCGGCGTTGCAAGTTCCATCAAGTTCGACAACTTTCATTCCTGTGCTTCCAGGGTCACTTCTTGGTCGCTTCTTTGCTCATAAACGCGTCGGCTATCTCATCTATTTCATTCTCCCATCTGCAAAGAACTCAACCCGAGTTCTCATCTGGATACAAAGGCACATCATCAATATGGTAAAGAGACAAATCAACAATATTGAACGTCTTTGAGATTCCCATGCTGTTGGGAAGTCTAAAATGCATTGTCATTGATCTTCCTCACTATTTGATATGGGCTATACTTCCTAGGTTGCAGCTTGTTGTATTTCCCAACTGGAAATCGCTTCTTTTGTAAGAACACCATCACTCGATCTCCTACTGAAAACAACTGCTGCCTTCGATGCTTATCTACACTCACTTTGTACTTAGCGTTAGCTTTCTCAATCCTCTCTTTGACTTCAGTTGTAATTGTTTGCCAATTCTCTGCCATATGCTTAGCTGGCGTACTGAACTCAAATGATCTTGGTAGCTTCAACAAATCCACGGCATGCTGTGGTGTCTTGGTGTAGACAATAGAAAATGGAGATCTCCTAATGGTCCTGTGGACTAAACTTTTGTAGGCAAACTCCGCTCGAGCAAGCGACAAGTCCCACATCTTTGGGTTCTCTCCACAAATGCTTCTGATCATGTTTCTATGGGTCCTATTGGTCACCTCAGTTTGTCCGTCTATCTGTGGATGAGCTGTATTGCTGTAGTTCAATGATGAGCAGAACAAAAACCAGAGTGTCTTCCAGAAATAGCTTAAAAATTTAGTGTCCATATCTGATGTGATGGACTTTGGAACCCCATGTAGTCATACTACTTCTTTGAAAAACAACCTAGCAATAGCTTGAGCATCAGTAGTCTTCCTACATGGAATGAAATGGGCCATCTTAGAAAACATGTCTACAACAGCAAAAACTGAGTCAGTACCTCGTTGGGTACGAGGCAAACCGAAAATAAAGTCCATGGACAAGTCCTCCCAAATGTTCTCAGGTACTAGCAAGGGAGTATATAGTCCAGTTTTTGGAGATTAGCCTTTAAACGTTTGACATATGTAACACCTCTGCACAATCTTTCCCACATCTCTCTCCAACTGGGGCCAATAATACCTCTCAGCCACTGCAGCAATAGTTTTATCTCTCCCAAGATGCCCTATCAACCCTCCTCCATGTAGATCTCTAATTAATTTTTCTCTCAATGATGATTCAAGGATGCACAGCTGGTTACCTTTCATCAAATAACCCTCATGTATGTGATACTCACCACAAGGTTCCTTAGTATCGCACTTTTCCCAGATCTCCTTAAAATCAAGATCTCCTACATAAAGTTCCTTCACATGCTCAAATCCCACTACCTTAGCGCTCATCACAGCCAACACTTCAGCCCTCCTCAAGGCATCAACAATTTTATTTTGAGTTATAGATTTATGCATTAGTTTAAAAGGAAACCTTTGCAGAAACTGGATCCATCTAGCATGCAGAAACTGGATCCATCTGGCATGCATATCCTTATTGATCCTAGTTTGATTATTTAGATGTTTCAAAGCCACACAGTCTGAGTACAACACAAACTCCTTCACTACTAGGTAGTACTCCCAGACTCTCAAAGCTCTCACAACTAAATAGAACTCCTTATCATATGTAGACCAGTTCCTCCTTGCTTCACACAACTTTTTACTATAGAAAGCAACGAACCTCTTCTCTTGAGATAGCACGGCCCCTACCCCTACTCCACTGGCATCACAATTTACCTCAAAGAGCTTCTCAAAATCAAGTAGTGCTAACACAGGAGCACTACATGACTTCTCCTTCAATATAGTAAAACCAACCTCAACTTCCTCATCCCACTGAAACTTCCCTTTCTTCAGGCACTCAGTCAAAGGAGTAGTAATGGTACTGAAGTGCCTAATAAACCTCTTGTAAAAACTCACTAAGCCTAGGAAACTTCTCAACTCTGTCACAATCTTAGGAACAAGCCAATCCCTTATAGATCTCACCTTCTTATCATCCACTATGATCCCTTTACTACTAATGATAAACCCCAGAAATAGCAGCATTTTCACCATAAAAATACACTTTTTCATATTGGCATATAATTTATTTTCCAGCAGTACAATCATAACACTCCTAAAATGCTCTATGTGCTCTTCCTCAGACATACTATAAATCAGGATATCGTCAAAATAAATTACGACAAATCGTCCAATGAAAGGTTTTAGTACCTGATTCATAAATCGCATGAATGTATTGCGGGCGTTGCTGAGGCCAAAGGGCATCACCAACCATTCGTAGAGCCTTTCATTTGTTTTCAAGGCCGTTTTCCACTCATCCCCAGGCCTAATCTAGATCTGATGATAACTACTCCTCATGTTTTCTTTGGAGAAGACAACTGCCTTACTCAATCTATCTAACATGTCCTCCAAGCGAGGAATTAGGAATTTATACCCAATAGTGATCTTGTTGATAGCTCTACTATCAACACACATCCGCCAAATGTCATCCTTCTTAGGTGTAAGCAGTGCAAGCACAGCACAAGGACTCAAGTTATCCCTAATAAAGCCCTTTTGTATAAGCTCCTGTACCTTTTTCTGCAAGATTATTGTTTCCTTAGGGCTCATCTTATAGTGTGGCAAATTTAGCAAGCTAGCTTTAGGCAACAAATCAATCTAGTGCTGGATATCTCGCAAAGGTGGTAACCCCTCTAGCAAGTCTTTAGGCATCGCTTCTTTAAATTCTTCCAACACTTCCTTCGCATACTCTGCCATCTCACTGTTACTCTCCTCTTCACCTTCATAACATTTTTTACAACTAACGCATGTACCATCGTAGACTCCTTAATAGTTTCCTCCATCTCCTTTCCTGATTGATTAATGGTCAGGAAGGATCGTTTCTTAGCCTTATCAACTTTAGAACGGCTTGCCACCTTAAGAGATAGCAAGGTGTACTTCACTCCCCCTTCTCTAACCGATACAAATTTTCCTTCCCGGCGTGTTGTGCATTCACATCGTATTGTTAGGATCGTCAAACAACACATAACAAGCATCCATGTCAACAATGCCACAGTAAACCTCATCCTGGTACTTGCCAATAGAAAATGGCACTCGACACCTCTCTTTCACCTCTATCCTCTCAGCAGACTTTATCCACCAATAACATATGAGTTGGGATGTTCCTCAACAGGAAGCTATAACTAGTTGACAACTGCTCTACCAATTATATTCTCACAACTCATTGTCTACAATTAAATCAAACACCTTTCCACCAATAGTACATCGAGTGCGAAACAATTGATGTCATTGAGTACCGTCCTCTTGCTTAGGTGCCAACATCATTTTTCTAATCACATATGTCTACTCAACCTCCTCATCCTCTTCTTCATAAACATCATCATCCCCATCAGGTTCACATACCTCTTCTTCCTCATCCTGCTCTACAATATTCATATTCTTCCTGTTCGGGCACTCATTTGACTTGTATCCAGGCTAATTACAATGAAAACATTTACCCATGATAGGCTTGGCATAGGGTTTGTTCTGCTTAGGGGCAACTTTAGTCTCCATGGGCCTTTTACCAGCAGCCTTGTCATCCTTCCTATCACCACTCACATTCTGCCTCTCCTCATGACCCTTTTTTTCTCAGTCATGGATTTACTACCACTTGCACCTTCAACTCCATATCTCCTATTTCCTTCATCAAAGCAGCTACTCTTATCCTGGATCATCATCTTCTCTCTCAACGTCATATTGTTTGCTTCGTTCAAACTCCTCATAACATTAACTTCGATCTTGTCCCTGATTTGTAATTTCAGCCCATCAACATATCTAGCTACCTGCTGCCCTTCACTTTCCCTCAAATCATTCATCTCAGCCAACCTCATAAACTCCTCGTATAGTCAAGAACAAACCGTTGACCTTGGTGACATCGTTGATATTGCTGGAAAAGAATCTGCTCATAATCAGGAGGCAAGAAATCCCTTTGAAGCAATCATCCGATACCAGGTCCTCGAGGCTGTCTTCCTTCCCTCCGTCTCCTACTCTGCAACCTCTCCCACCAAGCAAGGCTCCACCCTTCAATCTGCAAGCTACTAATCTAACCCTCAAATCCTCTGGTACTTCCATGTATTCAAAGAATCGATCTATATCTGCTACACAATCTAAAAATTCCTTTATATTCATACTACCAT
The DNA here is from genome assembly GCA_024138025.1 of Combretum micranthum. Lineage (NCBI taxonomy): Eukaryota > Viridiplantae > Streptophyta > Magnoliopsida > Myrtales > Combretaceae > Combretum > Combretum micranthum. Next base: position 1,083,524 of record JAMXBD010000215.1, read on the forward strand.
TAAAGAAAGGAATGTTTACCTTCAATTGGAAGTCTCCACCTTCACCTTGATCGTAGCCGTAATAGTTTCTCTGATATCTACCCCCACCATCTTCACCGCCTCTCCTTCATGGCTGTCTCGCATTAAGCAAAAACTCATCCTCCTCCTCAGATTCCTCATGGAAATCTGCGCCCACCGATTGGCGGCGGCAGGTCTATTGATTGGACCCTAAAGGCTTCTCTTACCCACCGTCTCCTATCAACCTCCCTACCTCCGTTGACAATCTCTGCCAGTGCATCAAAATGCTAGATCAATTCCTCAAGACGATCTTCAATCAATCGGATTCTGATCCATGGCTTCGTTTGTCACCCCAGGAACCTCAGTCCTTCGGATTCCCGTATCATGGCACCTCCACGAATACGATTGCTACCAGCACCTTTGCCTGAAGACATCTTCATAGGATTCTAACCGAGCTCTGAAACCAACTAACGCAGGACAGAAAGCATAAAGATAACAAAAATTAATAGCAATGATTGATTTCAAAGACCAGATGCAAAAGATTGCAACTTGATTGAGAAATTCTCTCAAATAAATTTTCAATTATGATAAAATGTTCTAAGAAACATAAACTAGGGTTTCTGGACTATTTATATGCATAAAAAAGTTCTAAAAACGACAATAAAGAAAAATAACTGGATAATTAAAAGCTGGAATTAAAACTGGCAGCTTAAAGCAAAATGTCGGTGGCCTAAATATAGGCCGTCACTTAGTCGGCAGCTTATATCTCTAAGCCAGTCGGCTTATATTCTTAAGTCGGCCACTTATTAGCCGGCATTCTAAGTTTCCATTCAAGGCCGGCATTTTAAGGCCAGCAACCTTCATTCATGTGCTTCGGGGTCACTTCTTGATCGCTTCTTTGTTCATAAACGCATTGGCTATCTCATCTACATCACGATACCATTTTTTCCTATAAAGTTAAATCAATATAATTAGTTACATGTTAATATCTATCGACCTTTCTCTACACACATAGATATTAAACTTTATAAATAGATTTGATGTCAAATTAGGTATATAAACTTTGCCGAAAAATTCAATTAAGCTCTTAAATTTCAAAAGTTGCCGAAAAATTAATTAAGCTCCTAAACTTTCAAAAGTTCAATTTTAGTACCTATTTCAACTTTTCAAGGTCAAATTTGGTACCTCTGTTAACTCTGTTGGCTCTATTAGTCCATGTGGCAATATTAGATAATGATAATGCGACATGTGTCTTTTCTAATTAAAAAAAAAACATAAAATTACTAACCATGGTTAGGAAACATAAGGCAAGAAATTAAACAGTAGTAGCACATGATGCTTACACCACGCATTCTTAGTTAAAGGAGGACAAAAGATTTGAAAAGCTAATCGAGGAGAGAGACAAACAGTGAAACCCTAGGCAATTATTGGAAACTTTCGATGAAATTAGAGTGAAATTTAAAGGTTTTCTTTAGTTACCATCAACCCCCCCCCTAAATTATCAAAATCCTTCATTCATTTGCATTCTAACATCAAAACCCTAACTCGCCTTCATTAAACAATCGAACTGTGCACCACGTGATCTTCTCTCACTGACTCAAGAGCATTTCTGCCCTTACAAGAACCCACAACCAAGCTAGATGAGACAACACACTTGCTAACTGTCCCACTCAATAACTAGTTAAAAGGGGAAGACGACATCGAGAACAACGTTAGGCATAACAAATCCATGTGAAAGGTAACTTTCGAAATCATTTTTTTAATGTTTCTCGAACTTTTTTTCTCTTTCCATTTATACAATATGCTAAGCTGGCATGTGTGTGTGTGTGTAGAACTCTGTATGAAACCCTAACTACTTTTGCTTTGTCAATCATCTTTGCTATTGTGACCCAACACACATGCTTTTGGCGAATGGGTTTGTGACATACAGGCTATTTAGTGTAGTACGAAATTTAGGTTTTGTGTATGAATTGTCGATCATCATTATTTACGGTAGCCATTGATATTACATAGGTGCTCTTACAATAATGTGATGATCTGTATGTTGCATGCACATATAGTAGCTTAGATTGTACATAGGTACCATTCCTGCAATAGTGTGGATTATGTGTTGATTTTGAAATACCTTATTGAATTTTTTATGTTTAGATGTGTCGTTGTATTTACTACTATCAACTTAATTGATTACCATGTGTCATAAATTACCTACTTTGTATGGTCATATTCTTAGACCCATTTTTCCCTAATTTGCAAGGCAAACCTCCTAATTCATGTTAGAGGCAGTTTTCAAGGATAAGGTGCTACCATAAAGTACTTACTTAGGTGGTAAACAAATTTGCTGGACTGTTTATCCAAAACATTTAAGCCAGGATGCACTCCTTTGTTTCCTTAGGGACTTTCATTTCTTCAATATAGAGAAGATTTATTTTTCAGTCCCAATGAAGACAATAGAATATGGATTGCTATGCGTAGCTTTGTGTGATGTTGTAGCTTACAACATTGTTGTTGCTATATTAAAAGGAAGTGGTATCGACCACTTGTATATAAAGCATACTCCTGGTTGGGTTCATATGGAGAGAGTTGAAAGTGAAAGATTACAACAATGTACCTTAGAATCTGAGGAGAAGGAAGACGAGGTAGTTGAGGTAGATTGTTTATCCAATGATGATAATGAGGAAGTTTTGGCTACTAGGACAAAGAAAAAAAGCTTCTTAGCCAACAAAGGATCTTATGTCATTAAAGGATTTCACATCTAGGTAGATAACGTGTTTCGAAGGTTCGATGAGCCATAAATCTAATGCAAAGAAGGGTTGTGGTGTGACTAGAGTAGGGATGCAATTGGGGCAGGTCTTTATAGGGTATCCGATCTCCCGCCCTGCTAAAAACTCTATAGGGTTTAGGGTCGGGTTTTGGGTCGTACTCATAACCTGATGGAAAACTCGACCTGGTATAATTAAAAAAAATAAGAATTTTATTTAAGGAATCTATGTGTTCATTAGTTGAATGATATTTTTCGTATAATCCTTTTGTTATTTATGTATTAAGTCACATGATATGATATAAATAAGTCTACTTACTCTCATGAGTAAGGATAATTGATTGATTTTTTTTTTAATTATTTTTTCGAGCATATATAATCACTAGTATCGGGTTCCCTAAAATTAGGTCGAGTCGGGTTTCAAGTTTCCTCAAATCAGGTCGGGTCGAGTCAAGTTCTGGGACATCCATTATACAAAATCGGGTCAGGTTTAGGTTCTGAATGACCCGTCCCAAACCCGCCCTATTCATATCCCTGAGGGAAGAATGGCAAGGATGGGGTCAAAAGCATCAGTAGGCTTGTAATTTTCGACCCTTCTTCAGCACAACCAAGAAAGAATGGCAAGAAGGAAGTCAACAAGCATCAGAGGCAAACATTGAAGATTTTGGCTTCAGCCTGCCCTGAGCACAGCCATGCTGACACCTATCATGACTTGAGATTACTAGAAAAATATAAATAAAGCCTTGTTTTCTTTCTTTAGAATTTTTTATCATTTTTCTAAGCCCTAAAAGAGGAATTATGAAGGAAAACACGAAGAACTTCAAGGAGAAATTGCTTGAGCATTAATTTGAGATTACAAGACATCTACAAGGGTTTTATCTCTATATCATGATTTTTTTTGTCTCTTTTAGATATTTTTTTCTTGTTGTAAATCTTATGGAGGCGTAGATTCTTCATACCCTACATCTTCTGAAACCCTAAACCATGTGAATTGAATTGCTTTTCGATTAATGAAATGTTCATGCATTTGTATCTATTCATGTGATTCCATTGTCTTGTGATTGATTTATGCACAAATTAATTGCATGTATTATTCTTATTAGATAGAAAGAGGTTTCATCTAATGAGATAGATCTTTATGAATAAAAAAATCACTTATTTCACTTAAAGATAGGGAAATTCTGATTTTCTGCTACAAGGATTTAATTCTTGTTACTTGGATCATGTTCTTTCATGCAATCTTATATGATGATTAGTGATGGAGAGGTCTCCATTATTTCATATAAGGCTAGGAATTAATTAACCCGAGTGAGTAATTGATTTGCTTGATGAGATCCTACTGTGCAAACCATGAATAATTCATTAATCAATCCATTATTATAAGAATTTTAAGGTTTAGTGTGGATCAAGGTGAAGGGTATGTCTAGTGATTAAATTCATCTTTTGAAAGCAAACTTGATTGATCTTAGGGTTGCTAGATTAGTTGTTTAGTAGTTGAATCATACTTTTGACTTCTAGATTCAAAATAAATAGTACAAAACTAGTAATACTAGTACTTGTTTTCGAGATCTCTGTAGATGACACTCGGAAATCTATGCTATAATAGATAAGTACACTTGCCTAACTTAGATCGTAAATTTGATTGGGCTCATAAATTTTGAATTTGATACAATCAACAAGCGTGCATCACCAGGTTAGCTTGGATGTGTAAGAGCTCAACTCAGTCAATCCTTCCCTTCAGGAATTAGCTCAGTTACTGCATTTTGTCTTGTAATCATGAGCATGCTCAGGCTGCTGTCTTGATTGCTCGATACTTCTTACTCGGTAGTTGAAGTAGCAGCTCGACAGTTGGCTACGTTTAGTGGAGTTAAGTGCAACAGCTCAGACATGGTTTGTAGTTGCTGTAGATATTAGCTTGGACATTGTATTGAAGGGACTCGTCACGAACTTGTGGAGCTCGGTTCGTGAGTGTGCAGCAGAGTGAGCGCTCGAATCACATCAGGTCGGTACAATTGGAAGCTGTTCAACATCTCGATGTGGTTTGACTGCTGCTATCGCGGTATGTGATATGTCAAGTTGAACATGGTTGAAGCTGCTTTGACTGGTCCATGAAGCAAGGAAGTAGCTCGGTGACTCGGATCAGTCATCATTCGTCTGCTCGGTTGTTGGCTTCAAAGATATGCTGCTACTCGATGATGGACAGGGGAGCTCGGGTCATGCATAACAGCAGCTGTAGGCGCTCGGTATGTGTTTGCTCGGGCCATTCACCATCAGGTCGGAGTGAGCTTTGTGTGGTCGTGGTCATTCTTGCTACTACTCGGTAATTCTGGTTGGCACTCGAACAAGGTTGCAACAACTGAGGTGAAGTTGCTCGGTTGGGACATGATCAGCAGCTGCTCACATCCTGATCAGGTTGGCTCCCCGTTGCTCTTGAAGTAGGTGCTCGGCTGTTGGCAAGAGATGGCGCTCCGCTTTCTCTCAACTGATGCTGTCATCCGAAGACTCAGCTGCTACTGTTCTTGCTCGGTCAAATACAGCAGATACCAGGTCGACACGCATGGCTCAGATTGGACGTGGGAGCTTGGATTGGAACTGCTAGTTCTGCTCATAAATGCTTCTAAGTGGTACTACTCGCACAATAAGTGTTTGAGTCTGCTGTAATATGAGCTCGGAATAAGACGCCACTGCTGTCATGGAGCTCAGTGCTTATTAGGTCGGTATAGGAGCTGCTACCTTGCTCTGCTCGCTCTCCAATGAGCAGCAAAGGTGCTCGGTTGATCCTCATGTATCTCAGCTGCTACTTCAAACAGTTGAGCCACCATACTAGAAAGTCAGTTGATCTGTATATAGCAGCTCCAAGCAAGTTTGGATTAAGCCAACAGTCATGAATTTGCTGGTGTGGAGCTACTCGAATGATGTTCCAGAGCTGCTCCTTGAGCGCTCGGCATGCTGGTGCTTGCTCAGGAAAACTAGTCCGCATGATGTGATTTGCTGCTGCACTTTTACATCTTGGTTTTCATTAAGTTGGCCCCTGCTATAATTTCTGTTATTACACCTCAATATGGTGGGAAATTTCCCTGAGCTCTCATCAACAGCAGCACTTGAATGCAATATTCGAACCAAAATCTGCTACAGTTTTTCAAGAACACTTGATCAGCTTCCACATAGCTATTACTCCTGCAGCTTTTAAAGAGCAATGAATAGGACACAGAATATGACACAGTAGTAACATAATTAGGCCTTAATTTGTGTGACAGCAACAGCACATACAAGAATCAAAATCCAAGCTCTCATTTAGGCATGCTAGCAGTTTGACTCAAACATTTGGGAAGAAAATTCAGCACACGGGGTTTAAATTATATAGCAGTAAAAGATCAGGCTCAAAATCCGTGAAAAACATGTGTAATTTTTCATGCAATGGAACAAAAAATGAATATATCACAATTTTTTCTGCAAATAAGTCACTAAAAGCTGAACGAAATGGCACAATTCATGTGAATCAAGTGAAGATAAATGTGTCATTTTATACATTTATTAATTTCCATATTTGACTATATTTTAATTTTATAGGTTACTTCATTATAGTCAAGAATAACTATTACCAAAAACAATCCGCGAGCTTAAGGAATATCTATTCGAATTGTAGAAGTTAATTTGATAATGACATTGTTTTTCTTTCTTTTTTTTCTTTTTCATTTACTTGTAAGTACTTTATAGATTTATATATAATATTTTAATTGCTAAATGGATCAACACAAGATATAGAACCCGATATAAATGAGCTTGGTCATGAATTTCAATTTTAATACATGATTAATAAATAGATTGTGTCATAGCTTATGATTATGGATGGATCTAGGGATGCCAACAAGGGACCCCCAGACTTGGAAAAAGTTAAAAGTTAATTTTTGAATATTTGAATAAAGAAAAAAATATATGTATATTATAAAGAGTAAATAGTAACGTGAAAATGAAGATGGTTTAGTGGTTAAGTATTTAGTTTTACAATCGAAAGATCTGGGTTCATTTAGGATAAACTTATATATGACTAAATAAATTCTTGTAAACTATTTTTTATTCATAGTACACCACAAATAATGATTATATTATTTATATTACAAATATTCTAATTTTATTACATAAAGTATTTTTAGATAATACTAATTATATCATATATTAACTCTATTTTTTAATGAATTATTAATTTTCAAGTAATATATATGTAATATTTTACCAAATGCATTAAATACCCTTAATTAATTTTTTAATATGTTTTTCTTACTTAAAAAATATATTAGTGAAATCATTAATGAAGTTTTTATGCATATATAATATGCAATATAATTATAAAAATAAATAAATATATATTGATAATTCTAATGTTAACTTAACTAAAATTTAGCCACTCTCGTCTAATCATTATATGTCCGATTGTGATGGGTTGTGTTATAAAAAACAAGATAACACGAATTACTAGATGCTAGTCAAAACTTCATAATACTTCTACATACTTTTTTGTAATTTTCTATAAAAATTGCACTTGTGTTAAAATTTTGTTATACTCGTTAATCCACTGTATTTCGTAAAACTTTATACGCTTTATAAATTTATTGAAAAACTTCACAGTTTCCTTCAAAATTTCATAAAACTACCAAACTAAATTTCCGCTGATGGGAAAAATATCTACCCCCAATCGATGTCCGGATGGGAAATTCGATATTCCGTTATCGGAGCAGTATCACCGGATGTGATGTCGGATGAATCGACATGCATTTATTGTCATGGATACATTACACATTGGTTTTGAACGGAGAATCAGCTCAAACCGTCACAAACAGTTTTGAACCAGAAACTAGCCGTGAAATGTGGGTTTAAATCGCCATAAGACCCGCCAGTTCTAATAAGCCTTGGCAGTTCTACCTCCAAACCACTTGATTCAGTGGTTTGGGAATCGCCGGTTCGAGAACTGGCTAAATCGGTGGTTTCCACAGTTCCACACTACAAAAAGTAATTAAAAAAAAAAAGAAAGAAAGTAAAAGGAAAAAATATTTAAAAAATAAATATTTAAACTATTTTTATGTAAATAGTAAAAACTTATTTTCTGTTTACAATATTTAATACGTTATTATTAATAATACAAATAATAAATATACTTGAAATCATGTGTTTTTAATTTATATAGATTTTTAACCTAAGTGGACTTTTTTTTTCTTAACAAAATGAGATTTGTTTTTATATTTGTGGAAATTTATTGTATTTTGGATATCTTATAGTCCCATATTACTAACATAACAACTAAAAGTACAAGTAGCTGCATATATATAAATGCACAACTATAAAAATTTTTTAACTAATGGATTATAAATAGTTAAGCTAGATTATATTTTAAGTTAAAAGTTTGTTTTGTATTTTCTTTACTTAAATTAAGTAAAGTTATTTAATTAATTTTTTTAATTTTACGATTTCTAGTTCCAGAGAAATCGGAACCGAACTATGGAAACCGATGACTCCTAAGGATAGGAAATTAGACTAGCTCCTATGGATCGGTTCCGATTATACCAATTTCAAAACCAGAAACTGGCAATTCGGTCCGATTGTGGACGCTAATTGAATCGTGAGGACATCTAGGACTCACATGGGCCAAGCAAAGCCGCAAAATGGTTGTGGAATGTATTGTTGGAAAAAGATTGCAATTACTAGTTGCAAGCAATGCTAATTTGTTTTAGCATTGTTATAGTCTAGCAACGACATTAATAATTTTGAACAAAGTATAGCAACAAAAAGTCATAGTGGCAGTCTAAGACATGGATATTTAAGATGATTACTGGAAAAAGGAATAATTAATATTTCTTATATGATTGACGCAATAATTTTGCAAACACTTTTTAAAATAGATTTCTTTAAAGAGAAAGAGAATTTGACTCAAATTAAATGGGATTGGGCTTTAACTCCTAATCTATTGTCCTTCATTCTCTCATCGTTATACCTAAAACTACTATCATGATATTCAATAGATGAAAATGACAATTCATAATGAATTTATATTACTTAAAATAATAAATAGGAATTCATTTCCAACGGTTATGACTTGTCATTTAATGGTTTATTTTTCAACTTTATCATAAATATCCTCTTCATAAAAATATCATTCATACAATTATCCTCTCATAAGGGGGTATTATATATATTTTATTTTTTATTTTAATAACTCTTCATTTTATATTGTACATCAAGTGAATATTATAATATTCGTTACAATCTTATTACATTCTTATTGAATTGAGATTTAATTCCTTCCTATTACATATAGCGAAGTGAATGAGCCATTAGACTAAATTATCGGAAGTGTTAAACAAATTTTACTAGATTCACCCAAAAAAAAAAAAAGATTTAAGATTGAGTTTAAACCATAATTACAAGTAAATGTAGGCACGGGTTAGGTCTAACCCATGAATTAGCTCGATGCCAGCGAGCATGACTCATTTGCTTAACTCAGCCCAACCATATGAGTCATGACCCATCAATTGACTCAACAAGTTTTCAGGTCTTTGACTAGTTCAAGCCTTTGACCGATGTGACCAGCCAAGTCATAAAAAAACTTAAAAGGTAAAAGAAAAGATGTGGAAAAAAATTAATATAAATAACAAAAATGAAAGTTTAAACTATTTTCAGGTGAATAGTAAATAATTATTGTTGAGTTCTCTCTTAAATAAGCGTTGATGAAAAAAAATTAAAAGGTAATTAATGAATCTATTTTTTAAGTGTGTAGAACACGGTATTGTGTTAATACAATAGATACCTAAGCAAACAAATAAAAAGACATTCCAATAGATGGTTGGCAAGACATTCCTAATTTACAGAATGAGTGTTTAATTGTTTATAAGGATTTCTTTTATCATCAAAGCATAAGTCAGCTTTTTAATTTACTGAAGACCCAGCTTCACTAATTAAGTGTATTTGGGTAATAGAGTTAATACATTCTTCATAAAGAGGATAATAATCCATGGGGATTTTTTCAGTTGGTTTTATTTTAATTCAATCCAAGATATTAAGATATAGTTATAAGTTGCAGTAGAATTCTTGATTTGAGTTTAATGAAGATTTTAATATAAAGTTTATTTTTTGATAAATTTAACAAAGTCGCTAGAAGGAAAAGAATATATGTTTTACCCATGTTTTTCATATCAACTGAAGCTTATCCGATCTTCAAGGAATTTAAATTTCAAATTTGATTTAATCCAAGCAAGATTGTCGAAGATTCGAATGAAGATAAATATCAAGGATCTACATTATACAAGCAATTGAGAACACCAATCGATACAGAATATAATCAAGCAGTTTAAATTTTGAATTACCAATAAGACATCAAATCCCACAACCATAAGTATATCAAGCATATCCATTCAGCTAAGTCAAGGAATGATTGGAAGATTTTTTTAAGATAATATGACTATTCAACACTATCATTAAGAGAGTTGTTTAAAGAGTATATAAATTCCAAATTTCAAGATTTTGGAGAAAAAATTTAAAAAAAGTTTACAAAGATTCAGTGGCACTTCACAATCTATCTAAAAAGGCTTTCTGAACATTCTAAAAGACACTCTGACAAACATTGCAAGTTTCAACTTTTCTTTATATATTTTCTTTAAGTTTCGAGCTTATCTTTGAGAACTTATATTGTCTCACATTGTAACTATTCTCTTGCAATTGTGAGTAGGGATTAGCATAGAAGTTAAGTTACAAATAGTCTCATAGTTTGTGCATACCCAAGTAATATGAAGAACCATTAGAGTTTATAATTCTTCTTTGCTTATTGGATTAGTGGAACGACCAATATAGAGCAATGAAGCTGGAAAAAATGATTGACTCATAAGGAAGCGGGCTTCTTTATTTATTTTGCTTTTTAATTTATATTATCGTATTTACGGCTTATCACTTGCATTCATATCAGCATACAACACATTTCATAGAGTGCTCTTGAATTTCGAATTATTTTTATTTAAATCATTCTTCAAATATCAAGTTTAATAAGTTTACAATTAATTTGATAAGTTTGATAAACAAAGTTTCTTAAAAGGTGTTTAATTTAAATTTTTCGAGAAAAAGGTTTTAATAAACAATTCACCCCGCACTCCTCTCTTCACCCACACCACCACCCCCCCAAACAAAAAAAATGTTTTTGTTAATAACACAAGAAATAAATATGCTAAAACAATTGTGGTTGTAACCTTATCGTATAGGGTACCTACCTAGACCTTACTCGACCATATAGGGTCCGCTTAGGTGTTAAGAGCCACAGGTTAAGATACTAATATAAATTTTTTAGAATCTACTTTCACAGGGTAGGGTATGAGTATGAGGCCTTCATACCATATACCCATCCTAAAAACTGTACTATATTATAGAAGGTACAAGTTTCAGGTATCATATATCCACCTTGTTAAATAGTACATAATAATATTAATATAAAATAAATAAATAAGTAACGATTTCTATATTTTATATTGCAGCTACTCATATTCAAGATTATTATTTGTAGACTACATTCTAAAAAGTTTTATTATGGAAGGATTTGTATAATTTTATTTTAGAATGACTAGTTATTCTTATTTTAGAACTATGGTTGCATGTATGTACTTGAACTTCCAAATTATATAGAAATATTGTTTATATTATAACACTAATTAATATATAAAAATAGTTCCAAAGTTTTTTATTTTGGAATTTGGTGCAAAGTTTATAATTTTGTTTAATATCATATAAATAGGTTTCACAAGTATTTATTGTAGGTTTCAACTTTCACGCATGAATAGATTCTATATATTGTAGAACTTATGATCTTAACAAATTACTTTATAAAATCTTTTCCTATGTTGTTTATTTTAAATTTATTAAAAAATAAGATAATATTACATATTATATGAAAACATATCAAAAACTATAAACTTAATGTTTTAAAAAAGAAAAATATAGAGATTTTGTAAAAAAAAAATTATAGATTCCATAGGATATCTTATACTATGTAAGTTTTCCAAGCTAAGCGGGAAAGGTGGGTACAAGAAGAAATAAAGTAGGTTCCGGGTATGTGATTCAATACCACATACTTCACAGGGTAAGGTACGAGTTGTGCTTCATACCCTACTCACTCTGTTTCCGCTCATCTCTAATTGGATTTTTATATACTTCTAATTAAAGTTATTTATAATTTTTTAACAATGTAGGACTTTTTTTTATGTGTCTTTGAGGAGTTGTTTTTATGATGAGGGTTTTTTAGTCACATATTGTTAATTTCACAAGTAAAAGTGTCTTGTTCATAAATAAATACACACCTTGAACAATTATTTCAACAAATGGGCTAAAGATTATTGTTCTTTAGCTTGCTAAATTTTGTTTTAATTAATTTTGAATTTATCTATATATTTTTTATTATATCTTTTAAAATAGAAGTATTATAAAAAAATAATCGACTGGTTCTTTGAGCCACAAATCAGCTCGTAACTAGGCAAGTCAGTTCCCAATCACCCTTAACTAGACCCGAATTGCAATTATGCAATAACAAGTGGCTTCGCACCTAAAATTTAGTAGGATTATCATTGGTAAATGGAGATAAATTCCTGTTTACCAATACGCTAAAAAAATTACACAAGTATTAATTAAATTAAAAAATTAAATAAATACTATTATAGTATCACATCTAATACATGAGACACTATATTTTCAATGTATGTTGCATGTAATAAATGGGATACTCACTAGATGTCATATTATTATATGCATCATACATTAAAAATATTATATTGCATGTAAAAAATAAAACACTACAAGCTATGATGGTATTTTGATAATTTTTTTATATAATTAAAATTTTAGTACTGTTAGGTATCTGAACTTTAAAATCAATCAATTTTTATAAGAAAAAATTTTCTGTGTATGTTAATGTTTCCTCCATCATTTACCCACTAAAATGTGGTGAGTTGTTAAGATATAATAAAGAAGTTTAGAGAGTGGATTGATTGACTTAGACGCTAATAATTGTTAAAATATGAGGAAATTTATTAAATGGTTTGTTTATTGGCAAACAAGCTCAAGACTAATTTACCGACAATAATTGAAATATTTAGTTGTAATGTTTTTGAGGTGTGGTTGAAAATAGACAAGCATGTGTCTACACGAAGACACACCCCAAAAGAAAGGTTTGAGCATAGATCTGTCTCTTATTCTAGTTTTAACTTTAATTATCCTCAAAGCGATGTCTGATCTAGATGCAATCTCCAACAAGCTCCCTAATGAATGTCTTTAGATTCATGTCTGATGAGCCACCTTCCTTTGCCGCTTCTCTAGCCAAATCCTTCCACTTCAGGGCGTTTCTTCTCAATTCTTCCTTTTTCTCTCCATCTCCCATCACCGTTTCCAAACATCTCTTGATCTCATCACCTTCAACAAACCCTTCTTCATTAGCCCGAACCCTCACTCCTGTCCTCCAAGCATCCTCAACCAACTTTGCATTTGGACCTTGATCTGCCCATTGAGGAAATGCCACCATTGGAACTCCTAGGACAATGCTCTCCAATGTCGAATTCCACCCGCAATGAGTGACAAAGCACCCGACCGAAGGATGGGACAAAACCTCCAATTGTGAACACCATGGCACTATCATCCCTTTTCGTTCCAGTTCTTCCATGCAGCTAATCTTATCTTCTTTTCTCTCTTCTTCCCTTATGACCCACATGAAAGGCTTGTTAAAATCGATTAAAGCACGAGCAAGTTCCTCAGCTTGTCGTTTCGATAACATGGCAATGCTCCCAAATGAAACATAAACAATGGAGCCATCGGGTTTAGTATTTAACCATTGGAGATAGCCCTCCTTTGTGGACTGAAAAAGATCAGCACCACTTGATGTATCAGTCAAATCCAGACCATCTAAATAAGCTGATGGAACCAATGGCCCAATGCCTACCACGTTGTACTTTTCAATTGCTTTCAATGCCTCAAATTCAAGTGCATCGAATGTGTTCACCAGGATCCTAGGATTGGCTTGTTTGTCTAGGTTTGCAAAATGTTCTTCAAATATTGAAACAGAAAAAGGGTAACCATTTGAAGTTGATGGGGCTAAAAAGGAAGGCAGGTCATTACCAGTAAGTTTCAATGGCAACCCAGGTATTTCAATCCAGCTAGTGGGTGCATCGCCTAATTTTTCTTTAATGACATTGTCATATCCATGGAAATAGTAATAGCACATGTCTAGGACCGCCGCGGGTTGAACCCAAAGTAGAGCTGACGGAAGGTCCAGCTCTTGTGCCACCTTTACTGTCCAAGGAAGCAATATACTACAAATTATGCCATGGAAAGGTTGGCCGGATTGTGCTTTAGACACAATCAACTCCTTAAGAGATTTTTGGCCATGTCGCTTGAGTTCCAACATGTATTGCTCATCAGGACCATCACTGGGCTTGAATTCACCATCATATCCATCTGAAATGGAAGCGAAATTTAGGCCTTCCATTGACAAGGTTTTTGAAATGTGGCGGGTGGCAAGAATAGTAGTGGCGAAAGTAACATGAGCTCCACTGTGTATTAGGCGCTTAGCGAACTGGATGCTTGGATTGATATGGCCTTGTGCAGGAAATGATGTTAGAAGGAAATGGGGCTGTGGTGCCATTATGGTCGTATGGCGTTTGGTCTGAAGGTTGGATACGAAGGTCAGCGTATGCTAATGTTGGGGATTGATTTTACTATTAGATCTTTTTGGATGGTGAATGTAGTAAGGTGTTTCACAGATATATACTGACTTGCATGTTAATGTCCATTGTGTCGTTAAGGATGGAATATCAAAGAAAATGGAAAGAAATCAAAGGGCACAAAATGAAAATGTATGTTTTAGCAATTTAAGTACAAAATATAAATATACGAAAAAGGAAGGAAATGGGTAATATATTTACATTTTATAGTATAGCCCATGGTTTTTCTCTCCGACATTAGAAAGAAATTAGTGGAAATGACTTGAAATGAAATTCATATACAAAACTGCTCTTCCGACCATTGTTTATAAAATATAAAGTAGAAGTATGGTTTTGTTAACTGTAACTCCATTTTCATTTTCTTTTCTTTTTTTTTTTTCTTGATATTCATTTCTTTTCAAAGACGAACAAAAGCAAGAGAAGAAGAAGAAGAAGAAGCATTTTCTTCCATTTTTTAATGTTATCAATCACAAAATAAACATTATAGTTAATTTCGTTATTTAATTTCCACACTTGTCTTTTCTTTTCAACTCATCTCTGCCCTTTGTATTGTTTATAAAATTATTAGACACAATGGTCATCTTTGAAAATTAAGGTGATTTTTATTTGCAAGAACTTTATAGGATATTTAGAGTTACACAATAGTAATTGAAGAACTCTCTCCTTTAAAGATTTATTTTTAACTTTAGTTGTAAGGTTCTAGAGAAAAAATATTTACCAAATACTATTTTCATATAAAAATGGCTAAACCTTATAATTGTTAGATATATAATTGACAATATAATAAACATCAAAGTTAAACACTAATTCTTAGCTTAATATTGGATGGTGTAAATGGGCTTTAAAAAAATCATTATTATTTATTTGTTTGAGCTTGACTAATAGGCTGAGTGATAGGGCCTAATGAGTCCAGTTTAATTATTGGGATGGCTTGGGGAGATTTAGCTTGGTGAGCTTGGAACAGGGTACGTTGGGTCGGTCCGCCGTATCCAACCTTTCTCAAGCAGGCTCATGCACATACAAGAGATGACTGCAGGCCTTGGCCCATGAGGAGCTCATTCATGATAAGTATGAATTGGTCTTGCTCCATCTCATCCGTCAATCACCGAGGTGATCTAACGGTCGTCATCCATGCCAAGTGCTTATAAATATTCAGTTACTCTTCCTCCTCATTTAGAACTTTTGGGGAGAGAAGACGAACAATAATCTGTAAAGGAGGTTCTATTCAGGAAGATTAAACAAGGCAACTTAAGTGCTTTCTACTCCAACTGCTCAAGAACTATAAGGTTGACGCGCGAGGTCTAGTCAAGCTCCCTTATCTGTCACTTATGCATTTAAGACACTTAGACTGCCTGTTCCTCCTCCCTTTGCATTCTCTCCAAGCCATCCCGTCATCAAGTGTCATTTCCTCAGCAGCATTCTGAAGTCACATGTCAGGCGTGAAATCTACATGTCGCGTGCGTGACCGCTATCATCAAGAACCCCGCATCTATAGTTGGTAATTAAAAACCCAAATTTACTTGTTAAGAATTTTTATAAAGAGGCTCTTAGTATAGATACTTGCACTAAAAAAACTTGAATAAAATTAGCCTGAGTGTAATATGGAAACGTAAATATCAACCTAACTGGAAATAGTAGTGAATATAGAGGGCAACTGTTCTTCTTAGTTTCCTTTTTCTCCCCAGTGAGATGAGAACTTTTCACGTGATAATTTTTATCCATTATATTTCAAAAGTTACCATAAGATTTTATTGTTGTGCTCAGGAAATTATCATAAATTGCTGTAGCTAAGGGTAAAATTCTTATATATAAGCGGTATACCACTCCCATCGAATTTGACATAATTTTTATGTCCTATGCAGTAGTTGATAAAAAAAATAATAATACTGAAAATACCCTTAAGATTATATATGTGTGTGTGTGTGTAACTATAAATTTATAAGGGGATGGTAAGAGAAAAAGTTAGGAGAAAGAGGGCTTTTATGGCAATGTCAAATTTAGTGTGATATACTATTTTTCACTTTAGTTTGAAAGACGTCTAAATTATTAATTTAAATAAATTAAATTATCAAATAAATGTCAAATTATGTAAGGTAAAAAGGAAAAATTCAAGAAGAAAGCAAACAAATCCAATTAAACCGAGGTGGCGAGGTTGGTGTGGCCGATATGGGCACGCACGTAGCCCTGGGTCTCGACCAACGTTTAAAATAGGTTGTTTGACCCACGACTTGATTTCTGTGGACCAACAAAATATGGTTTAATTTATATTTTCTTTCTTTTTTTTTAGCTAGTTCAAATGACTCATCTATGCAAATCATGGGATGAGAATTTTCCACCTCCATGATGGTGTTTTATCCGTATCTCAACAAATGAGTATTTGACACATGTGAAAAGAATTTTTAAAATAATACAAATAATGATTATCACTTCAAGATACATATTACATATTCATTTGTTGGGACGGAAACGAAATAACATCATCAGAACAGCAAATGTGTTTCCCAAATTATGAGTCACCACAATATATGCTGTATTGGCATTCCAACCACCTGGTCATGGTGTGGTCAATTTCTAGATTTTGTATTTTTTTTATTTAGTTGTACCATTTTACTTAATATATTATTTTATTTATTTAAAATAATAATTTAGAAAAACTCAGTCATACCATATATCGTCGATTTATGAAAAACTAAAGGTATTAAGAAAAAAACAAGTATTTATACCCATAGTTTTTCCTTAAAGGTAGCAATTGTAGAATAAGGGATCAAGGATCCCTAGACACAGGTATGGTTTCAGAACCGAACCAGAATAGGAACCACCAGTTTCGAGTTTTGAAAATAAGGAATCGGAACCAGAACTGTCTCTCACAATTCCGATCCAGTTCTATGGAATCGAAGGTTGGAATGTGGAACCGTCTTTATTTCAAATAAAATGAAATATAAATGAATTTTAGTTTTTAAGAAAATAAAAATTTAAAACTCAAAATAATTAATTATTTGGCTAAATGTGTTAAATTATTTAACCAAAAATTTTAAATATGTTTAGAATGCATGATTATTTATATTCAAGCACAGCCAATATCAATTGTAGTTAGTGTTAATAAAAAAATTAAATCAAGTTGTAAAGAAATCGCGGTCAACATCAATAATTAATAATTGTTATTATGTTAATAGTATTTATGTTTGTAAATGGCAATTTATTAAGGTAATTAAGTTTTGTTTTAATGAGTAATTAATACGCATTAAGTTTTCATTTATTAGTTCGTATTTTTAGTTACATGTAATGGTCTTGTTTATTATTATTTGAATATAAGTATCAATTTTGAGATTGCAATAATGTGTGAAACTCTGCCTCTCTTATCCTTTTTGTTTCCATGTGTGTGAGTTTAGCAAAATTAATGTCTAAATGATATCAAATGTTGTTTTGTTAAAATCAACATGGTATCAAAGCCCTCTTCTTACAGGATGTGAGTGTATGTTTTTTTTTTTCCAAACATCATGGAAGCTGAAGCTAGTTTTGCCTCAAGTGCTCCACTAGTATTCGATGGAGAAAACTACCAAATTTGGGCAGTTCGTATGGAGGCATCTTTGGATGTTTTGGATCTTTGGGAAGTAGAGGAAGAATACTATGATTTTCTTGCACTTCCAGACAATCCCACCATGGCACAAACCAAAACGCATAAGGAGAAGAAGACAAGGAAGTCAAATGCCAAAGCATGCTTGTTTGTTATGGTGTCATCAACGATCTTCACAAGAATAATATCCCATAAGACAGCCAAATCTACATAGGATTATCTCAAGAAAGAATATAGAGGAGACAAAAGAATCAGATATATGCAAGTCTTAAATTTGATAAGGGATTTCGAGTTGCAAAAGATGAAGGAATCTGAAACAATCAAAGAGTATTCGGATAGACTTCTTGAAATTGCAAACAAAGTTAGACTACTCGAGTATGAATTTAATGATTCAAGAATTGTATAGAAGATCCTTGTTATAATACTTGAGAGGTATGAACAGATAGTTACAGCCTTAGAAAATACCAAAGATATGTCAAAGATTACCTTGGTGAAAGTACTTAATTCTTTGAAGGCATAAGATCAAAGAAGAATAATGAGGCAAGAAGAAACCAAACAAATAATTGAATGAGCTTATCCAGCCAAGGCTTCATCTTTAAAAGGAAAACGAAGAATCCCTTCATGCAACCATTGCAAGAAGCCTAGCCATGAAGAGAAAGAATGTTGGCACAAAGGAAAACATCAATGTTTTAAGTGCAAAAGGTTTGGGTATCTATAAAAAGATTGCAAATTTAAAAATGAAGAACAAGAAATATAACAGAAATGATTGAAGAAGAAACTCTATTTTGAGTTACTTGGTGAGAAGTGTACCAAGAGATTTTGGAGAGAAGTGCTCAATTAAAGATGATGAGAAGTGCATCATATAGTGAAGAGAAGTGCTTCACATATAAAAAAAAAAAATGATACAAGCTTGATTTAGGAGAGGCAGTGTTAGTAAGAAAATTAAATCAAGTTGTAAAGAAATCATGGTTAACATCAATAGAAACTGCCGGCATTAATAATTGTTATTATGTTAATAGTATTTATGTTTATAATTGGTAATTTATTAAGATATTTAAGTTATGTTTTAATGAGTAATTAATAGACATTCAGTTTTTATTTATTAGTTAGTATTTTTAATTACATATAATGGTCTTATATAAGGACCTTTTACTATTGTTCGAATATAAGTATTAATTTTGAGATTGCAATAATGTGTGAAGCTCTGCCTCTCTTATCCTTTTTTTTTTTTTTTCTATGTGTGTGAGTTTAGCAAAATTAATGTCTAAATGATATCAAATGTTGTTTTGTTAAAATTAACAGTTAGTAGTATGAGATCGCAAAATACTCTAGGATAAAAAGAAAATGATAATACAAAAAATAATCTCATGTTATTAACGAAATAAAATTTTCTATTAGGAGAAGTTTATATAAACTAAAGTATATACTATTTTGAGTTATATTTATTTATGTTATCAATAATAACATATTAAAATTGTAAATAAGTAATAAATTTTACTATTAGAGTAAACATTAATAATTATATATTTAATATAATTTTTTAAATTTTCTTTTTTTTTCTCTATAGAACCGGTTGGAACTACTAGTTCCACCCAATTCTAAGCTGTAGAACTGCCAATAAACTGGAAAACCGGCTAACCAGTGATTATTCATGTTCGGTTCCCGGTTTATAACTAAACTATGCCTATTATCTTAATCTAATTGTGTATGAATTGTAATCGATTCAACTTGCTTCAAATGCCTAATCTATTAATGGTTTATTTGACATATACATCTTGACTCATTAACTCAACTAGCTATGACCCATTCAATCAATTTAACACCACCACAACATGCATAGATATGATTCATTACCTTCTTAATTACCCTCGTAACTTATTAGATTGCATATGGTATAAAAATCAGGCATGTATCTAATGAATACATATGTTTGGTGGGGAAAAATGGTATTTTCACTAATTTATAAAAGCAGATATGCTAATAATATCATGAACGTGTTTTGCAGATGTGGCAAACGAAAGGATGTATTTATTACTGGATTTTTATAATCGAATTTTATATTTATTATGTTGATAGTAAATATTTGGTCATAATCTATTAGGCACCAACGTCAGTCTAATGAGCTAGCAGACCTATTAGGAGCCCTACAAGGTTACTACCTCAAAAAGCCTTGAGCCTATGAGGAACTTTGACCCCGGCCTCTCTCACGAAGTCTCTAGCCACTCGAGGACCCCAACCTTGTGCCCGTTCTCCATAAGGCCTTCTGTCCCTGCTAAGATTGAGGCCTCCCCAAAGTTTGGTCGCAACTCTTCGAACAGATGCTTGTGGCAACTCGATCGCAAAGGTTGCAACCCTACACTCAGGAACTCATGACGACTTACTCAGTGCTCAGTTCTCATCAAGGGATTGAATACCACTCTTAATACTTGACACTCTTACCCTCCACAAGTTCAGGTCAGCTAACAGAACTTAGGGATCTACTACATCGGATGCAAATATTCTGTAGGGTCCCTATTCTTGTTATAGCCACCATTCATAAATAAACCCTCACACCAAAGGTATGGAGGTAAGCAGAATAATCAATTGAAAGAATAGTATATCCTTTCCATTTTTTCCTTATTCCCTCTTCTAGAACCCACAGTTAACTTAAGCATTAGACAAGCGGTGGTGAACCACTTCCGGCGCATCACTAATCGTGTTTTTTTTTCCTTTGCATTTTGCTTTCCTAATAATTGAGTTACCGAGTCATGATCCCAAATTCATCTCCTTTTCTTCACATACACATTCCCTTTTGCCGACACACATGGCCAAGTTGGCTCATGTTAGGGGTCAATTGGAGAGCAGCAACTACTACTGCCACAACCGTGTTGGTTGAATAGCGCCAAACAATGCTCCCAGCTCTAATAGAGGTTAAGCTTATTGACCCAAGGCAAATAATAGAGTTGGAAAGCTTGTGTTGTCAACTTGTACACATGTGATATATGTGTAATTTTACACATTTATCTTTATTTAAATGACACATTTTATTGCACTTTATGGAGCTCTTATTCCACATCTTGCTAGAAATTGCTAAAATAAGCATGCTTGAATCAATTGTTGTGAAAAAGGATTATAATGCTACTTCAATGAGTATAATGGAATGGAACCATGGAAACCATATCCAGTGTTTTTTTTTAAGTTAGAATTGTGTCAAACATGTATTTGGAAAAGGAATGAACACCCATTGGTGTTTAAAAGAGCATTAAACTCTATTTTGTCCAAGAATATGAATGCAATTATTAAAAAAAAAAAATGCACAATTCAGTTGGTTACATTATTTAAATGATAGCAATCTTGAATAGAATATGGCAACTAATTATGAGAAATTTCAAATTTTTATTCAAAATTGAGAAAGAATGCCAATCCAACACATAAGCTACATCCTAGTCGTTAGCAAGCAATGAACATCAAGCGGTCGAGGCAAATTCACTCAACGAGTTTTGAATGGAACTTTCCTTTCCATTTCAACAATGATGAATCTGCCTTTCCATTCTTTTACTTGAATCCAACCAGATGAAAAAGAGGCAGTTCTTTCCTCTGCTGCAATTGTACCCATTCATTGTTCAGACGTTTAATCATAAAACAATGTTGAAGCAACTAGGGAGAAGGCCTCCGACACAAAATTATACATAAAGCCTTGAATGCAATTAGTAGCCTCTAGGAGTTTGACATTAACCAGTCGAGATGCCAATTGATATGATTTACACATCCTCTTGGAAATTGAACAATGGGAAACACGAACCAAAATCCAAACACTTAACATAAAACACAAATCCTGGACCTATATACCAAGTTACTCGGTCACTTAGTTTCAGCATAATAACCGAATAGTCAATAGGCACCTCCGCAAAGTAATGATCCTGTGCCTTGCGAAGAACATCTTTAACAATCTTGTTATAAAAATTGTTAGGACCACCAATAGCATCTAGGTCAGAATACGTCATTAGGTCTCTTGCATCCACCCTGGCTACGTCATAAAGGCCCTACCATCGGATTCAACTGCTACAAATAATTGGGCACTATCATAAAATAGGGATGGAGTAATCATTAATGGAGAGACCATACATGTTTGCTTTACTCTCCATAATTTTTTGGGCAATAGGGGTAATCTACATTGTTCAAGTAATAGGGGAAATAACCCTAGAGTTTCTCCATGAGAAGCCTCACCAATAGTACAAAACGAATTGCCACTCTCACCTGCCATTGCCGAAAGCATTGATATGCGATTGCTATAAGGAAACAAGAAACCGAAGGATTGATGCCAATGGAAAAACAAGAAATGCAAAATACATGACTGATTGTTCGTGATGGATATTTATAAACCCTACAAAGGCCTCGTAAAAAAAAAGAGGGGCATAATGATGGAGAATAAAGGAAAGTTACCCCCAACCGTTAGACACACCTCAACTGATGGAATCGATCACCAAGTTAAATTACGTAAGGTGATCCCATCTGAAAAAAATACAGAATAATAACCACCCACACTCATGAACCATGAAGAGTCACCACGCTATATTTTCTCGTCAAGAAACAAAAATGTCATGATAAGAAAATTAACTTTGATCGCCCCAAAACCGGATAACTAATGCATGACAAACCAATCACCTCCTTTAGCTCGACTCTGTCGGCCACTTCGCCTTACTCCCTTTCCCCATGAGGAGGTAGGGAAGGACAACTATTGGTGGTTTAACTTTGGCCTTCGGCTTATCCGAGTCGAGCTTATTCTCTCACAGGGTTGGATTAAAGTAAATCCATGAAACCTAGTTGACTTTCCTCCCTATTATCCCAAACGCTACCTAGACGACTTAGATAGGACATTTCCATATGCGTATGCTATGTTCTGTCGGGATCGACCTGTGCAAATAAGATCATGGCACCACAATCCCTACTTACCTACTATTAGCATAATCACCAGCCTTCAGTCGGCCACTTGCCCACTCACCCATGACTGACATAACCGTTAGGGAAGTCACTTATAAATATAGTTGAATCACCACCAATTAAGGTAATATTGCATAAAAATTGTATTCCCCAATCAATTTGTAGGCCATTAATGATGAACACTAATGTAAAGCCTCAACATGCCCAATCTCTAATATTAGACATGCTGAGTCTCCAGCCACGTGTAATACCTAAATACTACACATAAGTCCATCTGAAAAAAGGATGTGTTTATGTGGCTGCTCGTTTAACTTGTTTAGATAATGCCTTATAAAAAAGACTATGATCATGCTTTTTCTATAATGTGTTTTCTAAAATTCTTTTTAGTTAAATTGAATTCTTTAGAAGAGCAATTTTTAATCGGCAGTGTATTAAGTGCATGTGTAGTAATAATATATTGGTGAATATCGAGTTGAATCCACAGGGAGTAAGGATTAGATCTTTACTATATTAGTTCAATTCATAGCTAGGCAAATCAAAAGTTGTTTCTCTTTTTAGATTTTATTTTATAAGACTGACCTATAGAAAAATCTTGGATTTCCAACACCTTTGAATTGATTAAGTTATGAGCCAATAGATCTGAATAATGAATCAACGTATGTTACTGACAAAAAATGCACTTATCAATCTAAATCATCAATGGGTTCAGTTTTTCAATAACAAAGAACAAGATAACAATTCCTTTTGCCAAAGTGAACTATTATCCTAAAATTACCAATCAATGTTCCCTATCCCTAAGAAAGTGATTAATTGACAATTCTTTTCTAATTCACCAAACCCTAATAGAATTACAACCCATATCCCTATGTGAAATACAATCCTAATTATATAATCACAAAATTGATTAGAAGAGAATTTCCCAACTACAATCCTAATCATTCATGAATTCCGGATTTAAGCCAAAATTGCATGAATTGTGAAATAATATTGATAATTCGAATATGAACAAAGATTTAATCAACAGGAGAAATCATCAATCATATGAATCAGATCAACAACTCAAAACCGATTTAAGATCAAAGGAATCAGCATTAAACAACATCCAATAAGAGGATATAAGAAAAAGAACAAAATAACATTTCAATGGAATCCTGTTCTTGAAATCTAAATCCAAACGACATCATCTACTTGAATCCCAGTGTTGAATCCACAGATAAATTAACATAAAAAGTTTTCTAGTGTTTTACCTAATCTAGATATAGGAGCAAGGAGAGAATTTGTATTTTCGTGCCTAGGGTTTCTAATTCCAATGAACAAATAACAACAAGATGAATTTATATGAAAGGTCACAGGGGAGTTACACGCGGCATTAAAGGCCGGCGGCCTTGAATTAAATTTAGCCGGTCTTTAATGTGAAAATTAATTTCCAAGAGTAGCAATGAATATACACCGTCTTTAACACTGACGTCCTTGATTTCTCCTAGTGTCGATGTACATTTGAAATATTGAAATCCGAGAGCAATTGTGATTCTATACCAGCATGTGCACCGGCGATGTACATCTTCCAGTAGTCGATGCGTATATTAAAATTTGCAGAAGCCGATGAAAACAATTTCAACGCTGGTAGTGTTGCATCGACGTTAATAAATTACATTCTGTGGACAACGAAGGGCGTCTCAATGCCAGCGGTGTAGGTTCTAATTTTGCCAGCATTTAATATAAAATTTCAACGTTTGTGATGTCTTTCTTTTTTAACACTAGCATCTTTGGATTTTTCTGATTGAACGTTACCTCTCTTCTTTCAAAGCCGACGGTGTTGTTTGTATGAAATGCTAGTGTACATTGTATTTTGCTCCAAATTTAGCTCAATTCTTCTCATATTTGCTTGTTTTTCATTCATAAGTCCTTAATGACCTGAAATAACAATATAAGCACACTTAAGTACCATTTCCACTCATTTTCTATAAAATCTATAATAGATAATCATGATTTGTTCAAGGAAAAATGAGTGAAATATGACTTTATCAGACTACTCATCAAGGAGTAGATGCTTCAATATAACAACACATAACTACCAATAACTTGGTATCTTAAGGTTTACAAACCATATATTACATACAATATAGGGAAACTTAAATACTTTATTTATAAACTTAGGCTTATAAGCAAACCATGTCTATACTATTACATTTTCTAAAACAAAACTTGGTTTGGTCTCTCTTGCATGGAAAAATAACAAGGTTGGTCCAAGAGTCTTAATCACCGCACTCATCTACAAAATCCTCAAGGTCAATCCCACAGCTTAAAGAATCATAAAACTCGCATTCTTTGGTACCTGAAAGAGATAAAGTGAGCTAAAGGTCTAGTATACATGTAATATACAAATGAATAATGTATAAAGAAGGATGGAAGTGTCCAAAGAGATAAAATTATAAGGTTAATATAGACAAAAGTCTAATTATAGTGATATTTTGATCACATGACAAACACATGATGGAAGATGAAAAGTTTCATATTGAACACCGGCTCAATACCGCCGACATAAGAAGGAGCATCATCAATGTATGTTGCTGTGGCTCCACCGGTGTTGAAGCAATGTTGAAATGTGAATAATGCTCAGAATTGTGTATGCCGCCAAAATGAAGTTTATGTCATTGGCATAGGTTCTGGCATACGTTGAAAGGAAAATGACCTAAGAGCTCGACACCGCTTCCACGCAGCCAGCTTTTTAGTTTGCGTCGCTGGCCTTCAAGCTACACCATCAACGTATGTTTTAAAAATTGCAGTATATGTTTCTTGAAGGAGATGAAAGGTTGCTCGCTTTTCTTTTTATCTAACCTTTGTTTTTCATACCTAAAACATTCCTAAACTTAGCAAACTTTCTCTTGAGTGTTCTTAGCCGCCAAGAGGATTTGGTAGTCTATAAGGTAATAAAATCCTCATCTTTGCTTTAGATTTCCTAGATTTGTTAGATTTTCATTAGGGTTTTATATTGTTTGAAGGAGAAGTTGAGGAAGATCTTATTTTCTTTAGGAAATCTGGAGATTTGTTGAATTCCGGATCAAGTATTGGTAAGTGCATATTGTTTTGATCATTATAAAGTTGTTGTTATAAGTATTTGTTATTTATTGGTTATTTGGCATGAAATGGAGTTATAGAGTTTGGAGATATGTTGCGGAGATTAGTGATTCTGAGGGAATGTTATATTCCGATTAAAAGAATTGAGGATTTGATCATAGATAAATTGATAAATCCTTAACCTCTATCATAGTCATGACTTTATGTTGATTCTTTGGTTTGATTGGTATTGAATTGTGATCTAGAATTTGGTTAGATTGGTGAGTAGATTGATCCTATTGGAGGGTTTTGGGATTTCAATCAAGGAATAAGGTGTGATTTTGTAATTCTTTGGAGATTAGGATTTATTTGGATTTAAAATAGTTATATGAAAGATATGTATTGAAATTTATGTGTTTATGTGATCAGGATATTTGTGGAATGTGAGTCTTTTTCCTTGAGGTTGAATCAGGTATGACCTTACCTTATTTGTTGTATGTGCTTATAGGTTTATATCTATTTGTTGTATGTGTATAGGGTTAGAATATGAAATCAATTTAATTCTATATGGCATATTAAATTGTTTTTGCTGTGTGTGTTTGACTTTGGTTAGTAAAGACAACGCAGAGTGTGATGCTAATGAGACAACCTGATGATTTATGTGTGAGGCTATCACGAGTGGACTCGTGCATATAAATGATTCCTGTAGATTAGGTTTTGGTAGAGGCCGCGGTGTGTGGATGGTTCTCCAACACCAATATATGTATAGTTATCTATTTTTATATATGTTTGTTTTTATGGAGTCATGAGTTACTTCAGATTTGGAACTAGATACATATGGTTCTGAATTGTGTTGCTTGCCGGCTAATATAATAGAAGAAATGATGTTTGTTGCATAAGAAATAGATACATTTTATTATATATGTTGTGTGTGCATATGCATTTGTATGTGGTTTGACGTACTGAGCTTTTTGACTCATTCCTTTCATTTTTCAGAAACAAGTACAAAACAGTTTATTATAATCTATTCGGTTTTGACATATTTATGGATGATGGGGATGACAATAGTGGACTGGATATTCCTACTGATATTTAGACCTGGATAGCTTTGACATCGAGTTGAAGGCTTACAGAACTTTCTATCTTTTAAGAGATTTCTTGTTTTGTGAATTAAGACCAATCTATGAAAACTCCTTTATGTTTTAAAGTTTATGATTTAAAGATAGCTTTGGTTTAAACTAATTAAATTGATTAACAGTTTTACTCCTTTGAGATATTTATAAATTTGCACCCCTTTTTAGGTGAGTATTAGAGTTTATTATTAATATTTACTTGTGGCATAGTATTGTCTAGTCCTGACGTGTTCCTATAAAGAGAATGGCATGTGGCGGATTGTAATACTTTCATATTAGGATGTTACAATACAGTAACAAAAACAAATACGATATGACATACACTCTTGAACTATTACAAGGCAAAAATCATAAATTATTTCTCTTTATTTAAGTCAACAAAACAATACTGGAGTATTTAAACTCCGATTTCAATACTAGAGAATTTGAGGGTCCTAAGCAACTAGTTAGTTAGGAGGTTGATATAAGCAGTCCGAATACTTATATCTCTGATATAACCTCATAAAGAAAAAGTAATTGCATCTAGGGTTTATAGTTGTTACTCAACTTTACTTCATAATATTATCTAGTTTAATCGTCCTCATAAAACATCAAATAAATCATATTATACTCTTTTAAGAGTAAGCAAATATTACACCGATACTATACCTCTTATCAATTACTCGCTGAGTCATTAATGAAAGTCATTGCATCATGACAAAAGTGGTCTAAGCACTTAAACTATCATGTTAACTTTGTTAACAGGGTTGCTACTCTCGAACCAAATTCAATGCCAAAAAGCACAACCAATACAAACACTTTTTATACCTTCTTTAATTAAGATAAATTTATGACATGCCTATCATAAGCAAACAATATCCATGTTACCGTGTACCTTGATAAATAGGTTTATCAGGCAAAAGATCGGTATTCAAACTCAATTGAGTACGAGAATTTGTTAAAGAAATCATTTCATATAAAATATTGTTAAGTCACAATTATACATTAATTCATTAAACCCTTGTCAAATTTAAGCAAAATTCAAAGCAACATATAATTCATATTCACACACATAATATATATATATACATATACTTATCACATTTCAAAAAGTTGCATATCAAATATCACTCTCTCTCAATTGAATATTAACCCCTTTAACATTTAACAAATTCAAATAGAAACTCATAAAAAAGTATAACTTAATATATATACATACAGTAGGGTTATATAAGCTTTATACTTAATCACAAAACTAAAGAACAAATAAGGAAACACATATAAAGCAATAAAATTATAACAAACAAATTTATTTCATTTTTTAAGGTACGCTGGCTCAAAGGTCAGCGGCGCAAACACAAAGGCCAGTAGCATACAAGTCTAGAACAATTTTGCATAAAAGATTAGAAAGTGAAATATCCTGCCATATAGACCGTTTCAAAGGCTATTTGAACTCAGGGAAAATGAGTAAAAAGCTCCAAAAGATGAAAAGCCCTTGCATACAGGCTATTTCAAGGCGTATATGGCCCATACACCCTTCCAAACAGGCCGTTCGACAAGGTGTTTGAAGTTTTTCGAACTTTCCCCGTTTCAAACTCCATTTTCACAATCCTACTATACCCTAAACACTATACAAGCTTCATATAACATACTACATGCGCTTAACAACTCAAAATATACATGAACTTCACTTTTCAACATCAAACAACTCTCACTACATCACACAACCCATATCAAATCCCTCGTCTCCAAATTTCATCAACTCATGCATAACTCATAACAACTCACACTATTTCATGCACTTCTAATAACTAACAACTTCAATACATGTAACCACTCGTTTACCACAACATATTTATCTTTAAGAACTCATTTAACTCCATTGATTACCATGAACCATCAAAATCACCTTCAAACTAACATGAATCTACTAGAACAAGAAGTCATTCTTATGATAAAAACAAAGAAAATAACAATCATAAAAGCATGCAAACTAACCTTATGTGACTTTAACTTGAGAATTGAGTCTTGGGAAAGAATTCTTAGCAAATTAAGCGAAAAATTTTTGAAAAGCAAAGATGGAACGGAATGGAAGAAGGCACCATCGGTTTTAGGGTCTATTTTGGAGTTTGTAATTTGTCAAAAATGAGTTGTAATTATCCTTATTTAGTTTGACTTTGGTGGCAGATTTTTGGGAGAGAGAAAAGAGAGGCTTGGGCTTGTTTTAAGGCTTTGTTTTGAGCTTAAAAAAATGGTTGCCCAGTTTAAATTGGCTTTAATTTGCATGACACGAGTTTAACTTATATCAAACTAACAACACAATACAATACAAATACCGAATCATCCTAGTACGTTAAATTCCAACATGCATAAATTATCAACTAAAATATATTCATAAAATTTTTATATTTCAAACAAGTAAAACATATACATGCTATACACTACTATTACCAAATCATGCTATCACACTATATTTTATTAACGAATTATTTATCATGATTTATATGTTTCAAGCAAACATAATATATAAATATGCAAATTAATCATGCATTGAAATTCTTGGTTATTTCAACTAAATTAAGCATCAGAGTAGCTGCATCGAGCCATACCAGATGAGCCACTAACTAGTTTTTTATTTTGTAGATCTCATAACACTATGCTTTGGGCCCATCTACAACTAGACTGGTCCTTGTCGAATTGAGCAAGCAACAAGTATGAATATATTAATTATTTTAATTGTGTAGTCATAATCAAGTATGAATATAAATAGTTTAATAGTTAATGTTCTGTGAAAATTAACGGTGGGAATATATAATTTTCTATGATCTGCAATATAAAAATTTAAAAACAATTATATGACGAGAACATATTATAATTTTTTTTTTGAAGGAAAAACTGTTATAATATTATATTATTTTTCATATTTATTCGGCCCACATCGACGGTGAGTATGTTAGTATTGGAGTGCCCTTTTAAATTTTACTTTTTTAAATTCCATCCTCCCGCTCATTTCCACAGTTCTCTCTCTCTCTCTCTCTCTCTCTCTCTCTCTCTCTTTCTCTTCTCCCTCACTTGCCAAATCTCCAAAAGCAAAATATTTCTACTCATACTCTGTTCAGGAGCTGAGCAGGAACCCACTTAACTCCGATGAATCACTACCACATTTACGAAGCCATTGGCCGTGGCAAATACTCGGTATTTTATCTCTTGCCCTAACTGCTCCTTCTCTTTCTCTTACTCCCTCAGAAATTAAAATAACATCAATTTCGTTACAAAACGATTCTCAACCTGTTGTTTTGGATCTTCTCTTGCAGACTGTTTACAAAGGAAGAAAGAAGAAGACGATCGAGTATTTCGCTGTTAAGAGCGTGGATAAATCGCAAAAAAATAAAGTTCTTCAAGAAGTGAGTAACAAATCATTTGGATTATTTACTTTTTAGATTCTATTTTTGTAATTTGTAGCTATGATTTATGTATTGAGTTTGATATAAGCATATGTTTTGAGGGTGCATTAATTTTATATAATCCAGTAATTCGCTTATAGAAACTTCTTAATTGAGGTAGAGCTAGGGGAAAAGGAAATTAATATTGATTTAAAAAAAAACTATACAAATACCACTAGAGAAAAAATAATCAAAGAAATAGGTAATTATATCTCATTTCTTAAAGATAACAGGCTAGTCACTTATGCTTCGTTTCTTAAACGAGGTTAACTTATCTATTTTTGTGATTTTTTCCATCTGGTGGATTTGTAAACTTTTTTTGAAAAAAGTTACATATCTGAATAATTTATGTCCATACATATCTGAATTTAAGTAAATCTAGTGAAATTTATGATTTAACGAGTCTCTAAGTGCTTATGTTGGAATCGAGCTATTGGGATTCTGCTTTTTGTTAATGTTAAATTGTACACAGTTTTTTTTTTTTTTTTTTTAACTAGCAGATTAAATGGGGGAAAACTTGGTCAAGTCTTGTATTGAATACTTACACTGAAGATACAAGAAACACCAATGGATTTTGCCTAACATTGCAGGTTTGTTTAAAAGTTTTAGGTGTGATAGAATAGGTATAAAAGTTGTAGATGGTAAGTTGAACAATAGGTAAGAGACTTGACCCAAGTAGGTCCAGGTTAAATATGTAGTCATATTTAGAAATGTATGAATTGAACTAGGAGTTAGTTCTATACTAAAATTAAAGATTTAAAGAGTGTTTTTAGTCTGATTGGTGCTAGAAGCATTCTTCTTTTTGTTCCAGTCGAATTGGAAAAGATCGAATTTATATCCATCAAGTGAAACTGTGTCTGCTTTCCATTTTGTTAACTCGTAAATTAAACTCCGAATTATATTCAGAAAATCTTTAATCAAGTCAGGAGTTGATTGTTTTATATGAATTACTATAGTTAAATTAATAATTCAAAGTCCATTAAATGCTTGATTGAATTGGTGCCAGCATATCTTGCTTTTTGTTTATGCGGAATCATACCTAGGTTCGGATATATTTTTCTTTATTAAAGAAAAATTGTGTTTAGACTCTATTTTATCACTAATTAGCTCATAAGAATAAGTATATTGCTTGTAAATTAGATATCAGGCTGTATTAAAAAACTTCTTAACTAAGCTAGGAATTACTTTCTAACACATTGTCATAGCTTAATATAGAAATGAGTGAGATAAAGTGTCTTGAAAATACTTTATCACTGCGATGCTGATATTATATTATTTTTGTTTGTATTGGATTCATATTAGGTTTTGCAATATTTTTTGTTTAAAAAATTTGAAGCAAGCATTTGTTGCTATAGAGAAAACCAATTTAAAAATGATTACATGCTCGATAAGGCATTAATTTGTGTAGCACAGATGTATCCACGAATCTGATCACTAGCCCTTCATACTTTGTGAGCAAATAGAAATATACGATGATTTAAACACATGTACTTTTCCCCCTGTTTTTATTATTTTTCAACAAATGTTCTCTAAGTTCTTCATCTGTAATGCTCTTCAAATGTTCCCTGCCTCTTTATGTAGTAAATATTATGGTTTATTTTAAGCTGATCATTTGTAGATGCATTTGCTTTGTGTAACCAATTTAATCTCTTAAAGACGTAGTCTACATATTCTTTAGACGGTTGATCATATATAGCAACTTCTTTATTGTGGGAGATGTTACTTGCACATGGTTTTCGAAGTTAAATCCATTACATGTACTGTTTGAAGCATCTCAAAATGCTTACTTAGTTCAGTACTGAGAGTTTTATCTTCGTTTTGTTTGTGTTGAACCCAGATTAAGTTCAAACAGAGTATAATGTTTTGAAATTGTATTTTCATAAACCGCAGGTTCGAATTCTTCACTCTCTCAATCATCCAAATGTTTTGAAATTCTACTCCTGGTAAAGTCCAATGATACACACATGTATGGATGTAAATTGAATACTTTTAGAGTTCTGTCTCTAATTTTTATGGAATTGCAACTGCTATCTTTAAGTCTCGTCTTAGTTAAATGCTATGTGCAGGTATGAAACGTCTGCTCACCTGTGGTTAGTTTTGGAATATTGTGTTGGAGGAGATCTTATGAATTTATTACGGCAGGTAGTCTCTATGATTTCTTATCTTAAAACTATTAAATGCCTTTTTTGCCTTCTCAAAGTTTACATTTCATGCCTTTGGTGCTTCCTGATAGTCAATATGTTATCTTAAAAGAAGTCTTGCGGAATCTTTGGCATATAGTTAAATAATTTTGTTTACCAAGCACGTAAGAGTTCACAATTGCCTTGGCATATTTCGTATATCGACAATACTACTTTCATCATAGGACATGGGTGCTTCATATGATTAATGGTGTATTTTTATGCTAATGTCTTGAGTAAACTTGCAGGATTGTCACTTGCCTGAAGATTCAATCCATGATCTTGCTTGTGACCTGTGAAAGCCTTGCAGTAAGATGCCCTAATTAGCTGTGTTAAGTTCCCTATCAAGGATCAGGGAGACCTTTTATCGCTTGGTAATTGCAAACTTACTTGGTGCTGTTCCTTGTTTCTAGGTACATTCATTCTCAAGGGATTATATACTGTGATCTTAAACCATCAAACATCCTACTGGATGAAAATGGACGTACAAAGGTAGTTGTATTGTATAGTTTGTCCTAGAGTCATTCCTTTTCTAGGTCTTTTGTGGACGGCTTTCTTATTTTTGGTTATGCAGCTCTGTGATTTTGGACTAGCGCGGAGATTGACCGATATTTCTAAAACTCCTACTTCTGCTGTAAGTTCTCATAATTTTCATTCGCACTTTGTATACTGATGATTTAATCTAGATGGGTGGAGTGCTTTAACTGCAATAAACTTTTCCATATTCAGCTGCCCCCAGCAAAGCGTGGAACGCCTTGTTATATGGCTCCTGAGTTGTTTGAAGATGGAGGTGTCCATTCATATGCTTCCGATTTTTGGGCCCTTGGTTGTGTACTTTATGAATGTTATGCTGGGAGGCCTCCCTTTGTGGATAGAGAATTCACTCGGCTTGTCAAATCCATCTTGTCAGATCCGACTCCTCCTCTGCCAGGATCCCCAAGCCGTCCATTTGTGAATTTAATCGATAGTCTACTGACAAAAGATCCATCTGAAAGAATAAAGTGGTCAGAACTTTGTGCACATGCTTTTTGGAGAAATAAGTTCACTCATATGCCTCTACCTTCAGAACCTGCTTTTTCTAACATGTTACAGCTTCATGGCAAACCCTGCCTCTCTGAATTTAACAGTGAAAGATCTATGAAAAACAAGACACCTCCTCGGCATCGTGAAAAAGATGCTAAAGGACCTTCAAAGCAGGACGAGAACTCTATCACAGGACATAAAGGTCACAACACTCCAGCTAGGCTGTAGGAAGTGCACGTAAAACCCAAATAAGAACACCAGGAAAAGGAGCTGAAGAGAAATCTAAAACTACTAGGCTTGTGAATCTTCTAAGACTCTCAAGAATAGCAAAATCAAACCTACAAAGGGAGAATGAGAAAGAGAATTATCGTAGGCCTTTGGCTACAACCTCTGATAATGATTCAGAGGTGAAAATTGAAAACACAGACATGGAACTTGATTTCAATGAAAGTGCTGAAGATGAGACACAAGAGGAACCAGACGGGAGTGACACACCAAGTTCTGTTGCAGTTGATCAATTTAGAAATGAAAGCCATGAGCAGGATAATGTGGAAGAGATGGACATTGATATGCAAGCTGACGCTGCAGCAGTTTCTGATGAGCCTGCTTTAGATGATTCAAGGGCAGCCCATCAGGAATCTTGTCTGGACGCTGCTCAGGTGGCTACCTCCCCACCCAGTGTCAGTCCTCTACTCAGAGGCCAGAAAACCAAAGAAAATTCAGGACCTCCTCCTGAAAGTGCCTCTCCCATATCATCCAACAATGTTTCTGAAATTATTTGGCATCCGTCTGATTTGTCAATAAGACCAGTAATGCCCAGCAGAAAAAGCGATAAATTATCTGAGGTGATTCCTTCTCTTCCATTTGAGGCATTACAGGCAGCTGATTTTGGTAAAATGTCCAAGGAGCACTGGAAGCACTGACCACTAGGATCTTAGCAGTATTAAATGGGAATACTCGCCCCACAGAGAAGCAGAATGTGCTTCGGTATTTGGAAATGTTAAGCAGTAATCCTGATGTAGCCAATGTTTTGACAAATGGACCAATAATGCTTGTGCTTGTCAAAATGCTGCGGTTATCCAAGGTTGCTGTTCTGCGTGTTCAACTTGCTTCTCTTATTGGTTTATTGATTCGGCATTCTACTTTTATAGACGATGAATTGTCAAATTCTGAGATCATTGGTTCACTAAAGGATGGCCTCCGTGATGGACAAGAAAAAGTAAGGAGGTTTTGCATGGCTGCATTAGGAGAGTTACTTTCTACATTTCCACCCAGAAAGAGCAAACTCACAGAGAAATCAACCCATCTGAATCTCCATTGAAGGACAACCGATCTGCATCTGGGTGGCAGGTTAGCTTCATATATAATTACTGCCTTGGATTTTCCAGAACTTTGCTCAGTTGAATTTGTCTTTTGACCTTATCTTTCCTAGAGTTACAACCCTTATGCAAGTATATAATTTCACAATTTGAAGTAGGCATTAAACAAATAACAAGTCATGTAGTGTTCGTCTAAGTACTTATCTTCATTGCTCTGATGAAACCAAAACTTTCTTTATGGGGCAGGTTCAAAATTCTATAATTTCATTGGTGTCATCAACTCTAAGAATAGGAGAGGATGATTTGACTCAACTTTATGCGTTGAGAACAATTGAGAACATTTGCAGCCAAGAAGGACATTGGGCAGGTCGTTTCAACAGCCAAGATGTGATAACAAATCTGTGCTATATCTATAGAGCTCCTGGGAAACCAGAGAACATGAGGCTTACAGCAGGATCTTGTTTGGTTCGCCTTGTCCGTTTTGGCCCTCCAACCATTCAATTGGTTGCAGATAAGCTCCCACCTAAGGATATTGCATCTGCTATTAACAGTTCATCAAAAAGAATTGCATGTGCCCTTGACAAGGGAAGTGCACGTGATCAGCAAATTCGCTTAAACCTTCTAATTATGGCCATGCTTGCTGGCCATATCTACGCCAATGTAAATCGGCACATATCACAACTGTCAGAGGTCAAGACCCTTGCAAGTAGTATGGTTTCTCTCATAGAGCAGGGAACTGAAGTTCTGAGAGGAAAAGCGCTTGTCTTTGTGGCTCTGCTTTGCAAAAGCAGCAGGAGATGGTTGTTACAGTTTTTTTCCAATACGAGTTTAATTTCTGCAGTAGACAGGCTATCAAAGGAGAAGGATGACTATCTGCGGCAGTGTATAAATTCGTCTGTTCAGGTTGTGGCATCATGTGTGCCGGGTCTGCTTGATAGCATATCAGGATTTATTCAGCATACAATAGGAGGGAGACGCCCTGCTATCGCTTCTCCAATTAATAACAGAACGGTGCCAAAAATTACCTTGCAATTTCAGTTGTTTGCTGTTGTCCTGAATCTCCTCTCAAGCCCGTCTTTCAAGCACAGAATTGCAACTCACGAGGTTCTTCAGCAGCTAGCAAATATAGTAAAGCTTGCAGAAAACCCATTTCAGGTAGGTATCTGCTGATTAACTTACCTTTCATACTTAGCCCAAACTTATAAAATAAAGTAAAAAAATACCTACCTTTGTTTTTGGCTGCATTCTATATCTTTATATATATGTATATATTATCAAATTCCTAACCAAGAACATGGAATAAAATTTCTAATAATAAATTGACCTTTTACTGAATACTTTCTAATTAGAGGAGCATTCTTTCTTTTCCATCTGAATTGGCGATACGGGAATTTTTTATATGGCTTTGAATGGCTTGTCTTGACTACTTTGTTATTTATTTATTTATTTTTTTCCCCCTCTCCTGCTTAACTTAACCAATGTTTTGACTTGTGAACACTTTTTTCATCTTTTTATCTACATATGATAAAAGACCTGGTCTTCTCAATGATTAACAGTCATCTTGAGCTGAAAGCTCTTGTTGTAGAACAGCTTTTTGCACATTAGTTGGAAACCATGCTCGCAGCTGCAAAGGATGATGAGCATGGGACCCTGATATGCTGAATTGCAACAGAGGGAAGAATATTATGAGACTGCCATGGATATACTAATATACATATTGTTTTGATTACAGGGTAGAGATGATCTGCAACTTACGCTACTTCAAATTATTGAATCTTTAACAGAGGAGCCTTCTTGGGTTCTTGAGAGCTCTGATATTTTTGTTGGAATTCTTCCAAGTTTGACTATAATATATAAGGGTAACAATAATGGTAATGCCAGATTTCTGTGCCTCAAAATTCTGTTCGATGTGATGGTAACCTTACTTAATGAGTCAACCGAACAGATTTTAGAAGCCCTAAAGTCCATCTCTCACACCCATTACCTCCCAATTTACCCAATCTTGGTTGAAGATGAAGATCCTATTCCAATGTATGCTCAGAAGCTTTTGCTAATGCTAATTGAATTCAATTATATCAAAGTTCAGGAAATCTTGCATCCAAAGACAGTTTCTCGATGCTTTGGGTTTTTGCTTTGTGATCTCTCTAATGCAAACGTGAACGATGTAAAGTTGTGTCTTGCTTTGGCATCTGCTCCTGAAATAGAATCCAAGTTGCTTTCCCAGCTCAAAGCAGTCAGGAGGATTGGAAACCTACTGGAATATGCATGTGTTAGGGATATGGAAGATTTTCTTGAGCCTACTCTGAGTCTCTGTAGGGCTTTTCTTCTTCATTCAATGCGAAGCCAAAAGAATTTCACCTACAGGGAAGAACCAGCTCTTCTCGGTGAGACTTTAACTGAGGCAAGCGGCTCAATCAATCAGCAGGAGGGCATAAGGGACATAGTGGAATTCGGTAGCAACACAGGTGTTTTTCTCGAGCTAAGCAAGTCACATGATACAAGTGTTTCCGATATAGCTTCTGAGTGCATAATACTATTACTCAAGGCAGCTCCAAGAGAAGGGACTGTGGGAGTTCTTACCAACCTTCCAAAAGTCAGTGCAATCCTTGATTTTTCTCAGACGCAGGCATCTCATCAACTCATTGTCCTGCGAATGCTTCATGCTCTAGGCTATTCGTGTAGGCAATACATACTGCATGCGATGATATTGTCTCTATCCATGTCGGATATCTTAAAGATTGAAGATATTGTTAGTAAGATAAAAAGCTCAAGCATACCTGCTTTAGCTGATGCCGCTGTGCTTGTATCCTTGGAACTAAGGCGGCTTCCCCATTCCAGTTAGACCTCGAGGTCGTGAACCTGTTCCTTTAACTTTGTTTTAATCCATTATCCTTTTAACCCCTTGCTGATACATGGAACGTGAACTGTCAAGGTTGCCATGAATTCCGAAAGGGTTTGGATGGATGACTGCTTAGGGATTTTGGCCGAAAAATCCTTGTAGGTGAGGACAATTTTCTTAGGAAGTTTGTTATGCATCCTTTGTGTAAACATGTATAATGTATGAACTTGAACTTCGTTATGCTTGAAATTATTTTATTCTTATGCTCAGGTATGAATGTTTTTACATGGACTATGTTCTACTTGTTTTAAATCACTTACCCCTCCTTATATATATATATACATATATTCACTTACCCCTCCTTATATATATATATATATATATATATATATAACTGATGGGAATTGAAAATAATAATAAATAAAAAGAATAGGGGTTCCTTTTTTGTGTAAATGATAAATTAAATCATTGGCTTTTTACGGTAACACTAGCATCTCTTATTGCAGGTATAGATAGATCCCAACATGTTTTGGAGGCGATGGTTATAGTTCGCGTTAATTGAAAAGCACAGTTGGTGTTGGGGAAAATTGCTGGATGGTGGCTGCCATATCCCATTGCTTGGAGTGGTGT
Organism: Combretum micranthum; assembly: GCA_024138025.1. NCBI lineage: Eukaryota > Viridiplantae > Streptophyta > Magnoliopsida > Myrtales > Combretaceae > Combretum > Combretum micranthum. The sequence continues at coordinate 1,122,114 of JAMXBD010000215.1, forward strand.
TCTCATTTCTCAACGCATTTTGTATAATTTATGTTTATGTTCCAGAAATGAACTGGAAAATTATTTGTGTAAATATGAACTTGCATACCTTGACTTGGATTCCATTACAAGTTTCTGAAGCCATAATTATCATAATTTATAACAGAAAAATGCTTTCTTGTGACACATTTTAGCCTCAATGATTGGGAAAATTCAGTTCAAACACACTGGGCCATATTTATGGAGAACTACCCTTCTTTTATTATGGTACAATACAAGTTTCTCTATAGGTGTCTATCTAGAGATTGAAATAGACTTAGGTGGGTTTGTTGGGTTAATTGCCAATTTTAAACACTAGTCTCTGCAGCAGGGAAGATCTAGTCATGGCATGGTTTTATTGGTGGATGCATCTCTACCCACCTGTACTTATGTGGGGAATCTTGCTTTGAGCCTGTGACTGTCGGAAACTTTCTTCCCCCTTCTGTTCATGGTGGGTGAGTTTTCAACTCGATACACATTTCTTTTTTTTTTTTTAAATAGCATTTATAGCATCAAGTGTACGCATGAAAAGATTGGTGAAACCAGGTCCTTCCACGGAAATTCCAGACCAAATTTGATATTATGTTGCACTTTTCTTAGCTGAACAATCAATAGGATTTTTTTCAATTGAGATCTAAGCAATTAAACTATTATATCAAATGAGATGTGGTTATTATAAAGTCTTAGCAATGGCTTTGGACTTATACATGGGTGACATTGATAGATTTAAAGATTAGGGGAATAATGGACATCTAACACTACTGCTGGACAAAGTAAAGATTGAAAGGCTATATTCGAAGTTTAAGAAGTGCGAGTTTTGAATGGGGTATGAAGCTTTTCTTGGTCATGTGATCAATAAAGATGGCATTTCTATAGTTCTAGATAAAATGAAAGTAGTATTGGCGTTAGCCTATGTAAAAAATAATTATAAAGATTAGAAGCTTTGTAAGGTTTGGGGGTTACAATAGATGATTTGTGAAAAGTTTCTTCAAAAGTAACTCTATTGACCAAATTGGCATGAAAAGGGGCCAGTTTTGAATAGGATGAAAGGTGTGAAAAAAGCTTCCAGCAGTTGAAACTACAAATGCAAAAGAATTTACAATCTATGGTGATGCTTTTGCATAGGATTTAGGTGTATATTGATGCAAAATGGAAGGTTATTTCTTATGCAACACTAATTTAACATGTATGAGAAAGAATGACACTACTCGTGATCTGGTGCTAGCAATTGTGGTCTTAACGCTTAAGTTATGGATGCATTATCTGTATGGAGAAAAGTGCACGGTATATACAGATTCACATAGAGAGAGTTGACTATGAAATAGCTATTGAACTGAAAGGTTTATGTTGGATTTTCATGAGATAAAAGTTTGTATCATAAGCCAATTAAGCATAGCTTTTTCATAATTCATTTAATTTTACAATGTTAACATGTGCAAATCACACAACCTGTATTGACCATGCATTGATGGCTTCATATGTGAGTTGTGTCATGTTGTTGCCTTTCTTTCTTTTTTCTTTTCACTTTTGTGGGACCTTAATGTACTACAATTAATGTCTAAATTCCAAAATTTTGAGTTCAGATGCTGGGACTTGGAGTCTAGACGCTAGCATAATTAGAAGATATGAATCATGATTTACAGTAGGCTTTTAGATGCTAGTTTGATTAGACATGATTAGTAAGATATTAGTCATGTTCTAGTGACATAGGTTTGGGTACCGACTTAAATAACCATGATTAGAAAGTTGCTAATCATGTTGTAGCGTTTAACATCTAAACACCAGGGCAAGGCATCCAAAATGCATAGTGTTAAACTCTCCGTTGTCTTTTTGCAAGTTACAGTCTGATCTTCTTGAAGGATGAAGACTAGACGACTGAAGATTTCCATATGACATATAGACAGTAATGCATTTGGCGTCTAGATATAGTACAAAATTTAATAGTTGGTTAGCATTTTATGTAGAGGTAAAACAGAATCATATTTTATGAAGAACTTATAAATATGACACTTTTAGCAAAATTTTAAGACTTTGGAAAGCTTAATCATTACAAACAGAAGAGTTGTGCATCATTATCATTAAATTTTTCTCTAGTTCATAAGTTTGCAAAAGTCAAAATTGGGAGACTTGTGTTGTGCTATCGAGAGAGTGGGTTGTGAATTGTGGAAAGGCACTACTTGTGCATTGCTAGAGTACTTGTGTGTATCAAACTCATAATTTAAACACTTACACAATCACCAAAGTGTTATCTATCTGTAGATGGAGCCTTAATAGTAACTAGATCTATAGGGAAATTATGAAGCTCCTTATGAGCATTCTTGCTCTGGTGGTCAAATAAAGTAGCGTGTGAAGTCTTCAATTAGAGGCATTGTGGATCTTTGAAGAATAAGGAGTAGTTTAAATTCCATGTTAAAATTTGGGCTTGAATTCAATTTCCCTTATCTACTTATTTTCTAGTAATTTATTTGTTGTATATTCACTTTTCTTATATTATTAAATTTGATAATTTGGAATTAAAATTGAAAAAAAAAATTTGGACTTAATTCACCTCTCTTGTCCTATCTTGAGTTTATCTTAGTATAATTTCAACAACAACTTTGGTTAAATTTAATAAAGGACTATGCTGTAGAGATCTAGAATCATCCTGGTAAAGCTGATGGAGCACAACTAACCGATCTGTGAATTTTGTTTACTTTGGTGAATTGGATTAAAGTAGCTCAAGTTAATGATACAAGTATATCATTCGAAAAGAGCTGAACATGAGATAGTAGCGTAGGTTAGAGTTGATAAAAGACTATGATATGGAGATTCAATCATTTTGGTTAGGCCAACAAACCATTGTTAACCAATCTGTGAATTTAATTGACTTTGGGGATAGATTAAAGCTACTTAAGTGAATGATATCAGTATTTAAAACATAAAGAAGAAAATGGAGCAAGGTAAAGTTGTTGGACTTGCTACAGATGTTGAAGATGTTTTAAGATACAAGGGTAAATTATGTATGTTAGGTAATGAAGAGTTGAAGAAAGAGTTGCCGAACACTACTCCAATTATTCGATACACCCATGGAAACAAGATGTTATAGGAACCGTGAGTCACTTTGACCAATAACCTGAGCTAGAGCTAAGGGCTTATTGAACTTAACTCAAAGAATCCTTACAAATGATCCAAATAATGATGAATTGGGCTTTCTTAGAGGATATATGATGCACTTTAAAGTATGATCTGATTTGATGTGCTTAAGTATTGAAAATTCATCGTTAGAGGATATCAAGCCCGCTATCACGCCTGTAATGTAGGTCATGATGGAGAAGATGCTTGTGATCAAGCCTGTGATTGAATTTGAGCTTAGATGTTTTGCACCAGTGGAGATCATGGCTGCTATCATGCTTGTGATCAGGTTTGATTGAGAATTTAGTCGTAATGGAGGCTGTGGGCACGTCATCAATGTATGAATCAAGGACTCGAGGAGATAACGGGCATGATCATGCCCATGATGCTAATCGTTATCTACCCTATCACACCTTTGATTGCTTAAAGATGAAGGAGTAAGTTGATCCAACGGGATCATGGCCGTGGTTAATAGGGTGATCTCTACTTTTTTTTTACGTCAATTAAAGTTTTATTTCCTATTTTATTTGTTTGTTTTGTTATTTTTCATATTTGTCCATGCCCAACTTACAGGAGTATAAAGGGTTATTAGTGATATGTTCACAGTTTTTGTTGCTTGTTTTACCCTCGATAAGCTTTGTAAAGTCCTTTGACAAATTACCTTCTCGAATAAGATTGAGTTTTTTATTCAAGATTATTCTTTGTTGTTTCTTGTCATCATGCATGATATCGATTGATTAGAACAACTAGTCTGATTTTATCTTTGGTGCATCATTTCAAGGATTGATTGCTCATATCTCATTATTTTTCAGTTTCATAAATAATGATAACCCAAAATATACTATAAACCCTCAATTGCAATTGAAAGCACTATATTGCAAATTACTCGGATTCTCCCATCCATATCATCTTGGTATCAAAGCTTAAGGTTGCAGATTGTGGTTTAAGGCTTCGGTATTGGATTCCTTGCTCAGTAAGTTTAGCTATTTTGATAGCTTAAGTTGCAAGTTTGATTTCTTTTCAGGATGTCTAGAAAATTTGATGTTAAAAGTGGAGATGGCAATGCTTCTAAGGGAGAAAGCACCTTTAATATGGATAGATCCATGGATTTTATGAAAGATATGATGCAGGATTGTGACATGTGATGAACAACAAGGTGAAACCCTAAGGAGTGTAGAAGGGGAACCTCAAATCCATGAAACACAAGGATAGGGCGTATTGAGGAATTATAGGATAACCATACGATTCAAATTCCCCGTGGTGGAGTAGTAGATGGCAATGGAAGAGAAAGAGGTAATGTGCGTCACCCGGTGCATGGTTGTAGAGTGGGAGACTATGAAGATGATTTTAATGATCATCGAGATGGGTGTAGGCCTAAAGGATTACGCAGTATAGAGACCGTAAAACAAAAGCACTGTCTTTTGATGGTACTGATGGAGCGGATAAATATTTTGATTGGGAAGATCAAATTGAAAAGCTCTTTAACTATCATGATTGTGATGGCGTACAACAAGTTAAGCTTGTTGCAATTGAATTTAAGGGCTATGCTTTACATGGGTGGAAGAATATATTAACTAGTAAAAGGAGGAAATGAGAGCGAGATGTAACTACATGGGCTAAGATGCATGAGTTATTGCAGTGAGTTTGTTTTGGATTACTATAGCCAAGAATTGTTGATGAGGTTGTATACGTTACGACAAGTGAATAAAAGCATGGCTGAGTATATTCAAGAGTTTGAGATCCTAACTGTTCGTAGTCAAATTATGGAAACTCCAGATCAATCAATTGCTAGATTCATTGCAATTTTGAAATATGAAATTTTGATGTTGTTGAGCTTCAAAGGATTGATACCTTGGAGGAAGCTATGTTGATGGCGAAAAAGGTTGAAAGACAACGTAAATCTCACAAATCGTCATGTAACTCTTCTAAATATGAAAGTAGCAAAAAGTGTTGTTGGTGTGATGATAAAAAGAAGGGTACTAGTGGTTATAAACACGATGAGAAGCATGGTTCAGTTCTTGACAAATCGTCGATGAAAAAGGGAAGTGAATTTCTAAATCGAGTGATTCTAGAAGTGTTAGAAAGAAGACAAGAGATATTAAATGTTTCAAATGCTTGGGTTATGGACATTTGACTACTCAATGTCTAAATAGGCGAGTTGTTTATACTCGTAGAGGTTATGTAGAAAGTGAAGGTGAAGAGGAATGGAGTAGTTACTCCGATTCTCAGGAGGAAGGTGAGGAGTTGACGGCTGAACCATTAGTTGGGCTGTTATACTTTTGAATGGAGTAGTGAGAGGAGCTTGAGTTTCACTTCGGCTGTTGATCAAGAGCAAAGGGATAACATATTCCATATCAAATCTTAGTGAATTGAGATATATGTGTAGCATTGTTGATTTTGGAAGTTATACTAATGTAATTGCAACAACACTTGTAGAGAAGCCGCAACTTCCATCTACTCCCCATCCACAACCATATTGTTTGCATTAGCTCATTGATAAGGGCATGTCACTAGGTAGGTATCAGTTTGTATCTCTCTACCTAATCATTACATTGATGAGGTTCTTTATGATGTAGTGCCAATGAATGCGTCTCATATTTTGTTAGGTTGCCCATAGTTGTTTGATCGGAATGTGAGCCACAACAAAAGAGATATAACTTACTTTGTATTATATAATGGCAAGTGGATTAAGTTATTTCCTATGAGTCACGAAGCAGTGAGGCAAACACATAGGGAATTGAATCCCCTTAAGAAGGAGTTATTGTTGGTGACACAAGGAGAGGTTGAGAAGGAATTGACCAATAGACAACCAATGTATTTGTTGTATGTGAAACTGGCTTTAGAAGTTGAAAATGATCTTTCTATCCCGGATGAAGTCCAAAATTTGTTGATATTTTTCCAGAAGAACTTCTAAAAGGATTACCTATTTTGAGGGGTATTGAGCATTAAATTGATTTGCTACCTAGAACTATCTTACCTAATAGGCCAGCTTATTAGATAAATATCGAAGAAGTAGGTGGATCAATTTGCTAGAGAAGGGGTTTGTGCTTGAAAGTATGAGTCCATGCTCAGTGTCAGCTTTATTAGTGCCCAAGAAAGATGGTAATTGTAGGATGTGTGTGGATGGTAGGCCAATTAATGGCATCATTACAAAATATCGGTATCCTCTACCACATCTTAATGACATGTTAGATGAGATGCATGGTACTCAATTATTTTCCAAGATTGATTTGAAGAGTGAATATCATCAAATAAGGATAAAGGCTAGAGATGAATGGAAGAGGCTTTCAAAACTAAGCATGTTTTATATGAATGGATGGTGATGCCATTTGGCTTATCCAATGCTCTTAATACTTTCATGAGATTGATGAATTATGTATTAAGAGAGTTTTTGAGGAAGTTTATAGTAGTTTATTTTGATGATATTTTAGTATATAGTCCAGAATTAAAGAGTCATATTATGCACTTGACTTCGGTTTTTATGGTGTTGAGGAATGAGAAATTATATGCCAATTTGAAGAAGTGTATCTTTTGTAGAAGTGAAGTGGTATTTTTCGGATTTGTTGTGTCTAAAGAGGGCCTTTGTATTGATGAAGAGAAGAACAAGGCTATCACTGAGTGGCTTATTCCCATTAATGTTTATGAGGCATGTAGATTTCATGGACTTGTTTTTAAGGAGATTCATCAAAGATTTTAGTACCATTGCAACTCCATTGTCGAAGTTCAAAGAAAGGAGTTTCTTTCCATTAGAGTCTAGCAGTCAATCAAAGTTTTGAGTTGATCACAAAGAAATTGACTTTAGTTGCATTGTTAGTGCTACATGATTTCAACAAGTTATTTAAGCTTGAATGTAATGTCTCCAATGTTGGAGTTGGTGAGGTTTTATGCAAGATAGTCGTCCCATTGCCTATTTTGGTGAGAAGCTACATGGAGCTACATTAAACTATCGCTCTATGACAAGGAATTGTATTCTTTGATTTGAGCTCTCACGGTATGGCAACACTATCTATTACTTAAGGAGTTCATCATATATTTTGACCATGAAGTTTTGAAATATTTGAGAGGTTAAAATAAGTTATCAAAGAGGCATGTGGGATGGGTTGAGTTCTAGAGACATTTGCATATACTATTAAGTACAAGAAGGGAAATACCAATATGGTAGCTGATGTATTGTCCAGGAGGCATACCTTGTTAAATTTTATGCAGGCTAAGTTGTTAGGGTTTGACTAAATCGTAGAACAATATTTTGAGGATGGAATGTTTGCACCCATTGTAGTAGCTTGTGGTGAGGGAAGGTTGATGGGTGGCTATCATATGGTTGATGGATATTTGTTTCGTCAAGGAAAATTATGAACCCTTAGATTTTTGAATAATTATAAGTAAAGCCCTGGAACCGGAAGTCAAACTGGAACCCTGAAGTCAACCTAGTTCTACATTAAGTTCTAAAGTATCTAGATCTAGCAATCCCGTGCTAGAAACCTAGAACAATAAAAATTGAGATAACCTTAGATTATAGTATGAAATAATGTGTTATAACCTAAAAAGATTAGATTCGTCGAAAATTCAATCGTTTCAGATCCTAACGGGATCAGTTTTAGAAAACAGTGTCTTGGCACGTAGAATGATAAAAATAATCTGATAATAGATTTAGACTCATAATAAGATGAGGATTCATAAAATATCAGTTTCAAAATTTTTCAGCTTCTAAAAAATCATCTATAGCCTTTTTGCTTGTATTTTCTGTACCACTAGAAATTTATTTGTCTAATTTACTATTAATTATACTATTTCGACTATTCACTACTATTTATTTATCCCTACTTTTTCTTACAACCTATAAACCTATTCTTACGACTTTCTTTTCCTATAAAAACTTTACATCACTTTTCATTATACTTTTCTTACTCTTTCTTCTAAAGTTACTTTTTAATTTCACTCTCTCTTTTCTCCCTCAAGTGGCCGGTCATCTCTCTCTCTTTCTCTCATTCCTGCCATTCATTTTCTTTTATTTAATAAACTCTAAATTCCCTCTAACTTTTCCTATAAATACCCCCTCGCTCCTTCATTCTTTACACACTTATTCTATACATAACAAAACTCTACTAGAATCAAAACTCGAAACTTCTCTTCTCTCTTCTCTCCCTCTCTCTTTCACGTGATTCTTCCTCTCTCCCTCACCCATATACATTTCCATTTTTCTTCTTTTAAGGTAACTATTCTAAACTCCCCTCCTTAGTTCATGTTATGTGACATGAAAAATATGTGTGTGTTATGGTTTCCAAATAAAAATCCCCATGAGCACATGCTAGGGATTGGGAATGTGCAAACAACATATTGTTCATCTCATTTTAACTTCTTATTCATGTTATGATAAATTGTATTCTTGTTTCTAACTTTAACCTTGTATATGTTAGTAAATATATGTATAACATACACACAAACACACATATTCATAGAGCCTAATGCTCACTAACATAACCTCTTATTTATTGCATTTTCACTTGCTCATCTTTTGGTTCATGCTTAATAAATAAGACTAGTCATCTTCTAGTCTTATACTTGTCCATTATCAAATCAAAATGTATATGAGACTTATCTGTAATCTAAGTCCCGGGGAGTTTTGACATAAATCTAAGACTCCTATATTTTCTTATTTTTCTTGCTTTTCTTTATATGACATGTCTATTTCTAAGTCCCTGGAAGACTTGAATAAAAATCTAAAACTTTCACATTTTCTTTCTTTTCTCTTTTCTTTAAGCTTTTTCTTATGCTTTTCTCTTTTTTTAATTGAACTTGTCCATCTCTAAGCTCCAGGAAGTCTTAATACCAAGCTAAGACTTTCATATTTTCGTTCATATATATATATATATATGCTTATTTAATTTTCTATGTCTTTTATAAGAATTATTTTCATCATATAACATAGCTATAAGTTCATATTCATGCATGGTTATAATATTGTTGTCTTAACAAAATTTTTAGAGAAATAAATAAAGTTATTTTCTTCACTTAAAAGAATGACTAAACTCTCAAAAACATGATTTTTAGCACTTATGAGGGATTTTCACTAAGACTTAGAAAAATAGTCCAACTATAATCTTTTCAAACTAATAAGTTTATTATAAATTTTTAATGTTGATAATTATTTGCTATATAATATTTTCTTAAAAACTTATTTATAAGGTTTATATTAACACGTTGAAAAACAAAGCAAGTTTTATTAGTCAAGTTTAAATTCGAATCACTAGTTAAACACCCACTTACTGCCCGTTCACTTCGTTGTAATTGTACTTCTATTACAGTCTTATTCCTTACGAATAGCAATTACGGCGTTTAGTTCATTGCATAGCGATTTCACAATGAATCTCTATTACACAAAACATTGAATAGTTATTTTTTATTCAATCCTATGAATATTAGTTCAATGCTAAAATTGTCTTCTTTTTTTTTCAAAATACTATCATTTGAATAAAAAATTAATAAAGAAAAATCATATTACAGCTTTATTACATTCCTCCGTAATAAGAATTCTATTACAGCCTTATTCATTCAACGAAGTTAACGAGCCATTAACGAATAAATATTTGTAGACAACGTAAGGAACCAAGTTTTTAAGAAATAAATCTAACTTTATAAAGTCAAGAAAATATAAAAATGATGGTTTTAAATGAGTAGGCATTCATTAGTAACAAAATCAAAATTTTGATTTTTTTTTTTCCTTCCAACAACCTAAACAGAAATCTTGTGAACTTCATCTTTCAACACTTTAGAGTAAATTGTTTTCTGAAAAATCATTGTTGTGACAACACCACTAGAATCATGCATGTAATATGAGTATATATCTATATTAAAGGATTTTTCAACTATATAAATATCTATGTGTTTATTATAGACTTTTGGATGAAGTAAAATTTGGAAAAATTACAATTTAAGGGCTGGAAATTTTCGTTTCAATTCATATTAACCCGTTTTGAAACCCAAGCGGCTTTAAATGTTAAAAATAACTTTAGAAATAGATAAATCTTTTCGATTAGGTAGAAAACGATATCTAATATGTGAAATTCCGAGTTAAAATGAGCAAGTAGAACTTCCAAAAAATACTCATTTCGGGTATTTCTTTTGTTTAGGTAACAAGGATCAATACTTTCTCTTTCCCAATGATTACTTTGATTAATAGCAATCGCCATGACCGAGTAAGTTTTCCTTTATGTTTTATATCTTCGCTCATGTGCTTATAAGTTAAGCTACTAGAATTTAGGAAAAAGATAAAATTAGTATGCATGTGAGATTATCATGGGAATTATGTATGTGATTCGCTATGTATGATAAATGAACGATGAGTATACTGGAACTCGATTGGTTGATTAATATAAATTGTCTCTATGTATTTATGCTATGTGTGCTAATATTGATTGATCACCTTAAATGAGATGAAATGTGGATCGAAAATTCCTCATAACTAAATTGATTATGCATATCACTTAGAATATCATATTTTCATTTTGCTGTCGCTGCTGCTGCTGCTACTACTCCTCAGCGCAGGACTGGAAAGGTAAACTGCCTAGCTATATCTTAAGGAATTATGATGTTCGAAGAATACGACTTCATGGTGTAGCCAAGCCGGATCGATCTCTTTGGGTAAGGAAAGCCTAGGAATTAGTAGTACGGTTGATTAGAACCCCAAGACGCACGTGCAAATTTCAAGAAGTTCATTAGACCCATTCAAAGTATTCCCTAACCTTGAATGGAGGGTGTAAATCCATTCTATATACGAATCTAGATAGTTTATGTATTTGTTTGATTATATGGTTGTTGCATTTTATATGCTTGCTAATGGACTTATTTGATTGATTTGTTATGGGTACATTTGCGTAGGAATTATCTCACTAAGCTAGTAGTGCTTACCCTTCAACAGATTTTTGATATTGCAGGTTAACCGTTTTGGACCCGAGATCACCTTTATGGTTAGAACCTATAATTTTAGGAGGCTCTTAGGAGAAATCTATTTGAAGAATTTAGATAGATTTCCTTTAAAATCTTTTAAGTTATAGTTATATCTTAAAGTAAGGTTATGTTAATATTATGATTTTGGAGATTTATCAAGGGAATGCCCTGTAGAAGTTATAATACCTTATATTATGATGAAACATAATAGTATTGTCTTGCATGTTCCATTACTACTACCTTAAAATATATAACTTCACTAGCATCCCTTTGTTGTGAATGTATACCCTGTACCAATATAAAAGCTTTCGAGTGACTAAGATAGTCATTCTCAAGTTTTAATATTGTGTATAGCAGGCTGTCACGTTTAAGGTACCTGTTAGGGCATGACAAAAATTATGTATTCCACGTGGATAAATGTGAGAAATACTTGTCAGAGAAACCCATGGTGGTGGACTTTTTGGACACTTTAGAAATCATCAAATCCTTAATGCATTAAAGGAACAATTTTATTGACCTAGTATGGCTAAGGATGTGCATAAAGTGATTGAGGGATGTTTTACTTGCAAGAGGACCAAAAGTTGAAGCAAACCGCAGGGCTTATATATGCCATTGCCTATCCCTACCAAACTGTGGGTTGATTTAAGTATGGAATTTGTCTTGAGACTTCCAAAGAATCAAAGAGGACATGATTCTATCATAGTATTTGTTGATCAATTTAGTAAGATGGCACACTTTATTCTGTGCCATAAAACTGATGATGTGGTATATATTTCTGGTTTGGTTTTGCAAGAAGTGTTTAAACTTCATGGCATTCCACAATCTGTTGTTTTTGATAGAGATGTGGAGTTTTTGAGCTACTTTTGGAAGATCTTATGGAGGACGTTGGGAACTAAGTTGTTGTTTAGCACCACTTGTCGCCTACAAACCGATGGTTAGACCGAGATTGTGAATAGGACTTTAAGGTCTTTGTTGCGAGCTACTATTGGAAGGATTTTGAAGGATTTCATTTGCCAATTGTGCCATTTGAAGTTGTTTATAGGTTCAATCCTAATTCTCCAATGGATTTGCTTCCTAGAGCTCCTACGATTGAAGATAGTTAAAAGTGGGTTGGAACATGCTTGCTAAATCCGACAACTCCGTCAAAAGGTATATGATTGTTTGCAAAAGCAAAGTGATAAATTGGAAGAAAGGAGAGGTAAGGGAAGATGAAGAGGTAAGTTTACATCTAGTGACTTGGTTTAGGTTCACCTTGGCAAAGACAAATTCCTGAGATGTAGAGGTAAGAAATTGGCACCCCAGGTTAATGGACCATTCAAGATTGTTGAGAGGATTAATGATAATGCTTATAAGGTTGAATTACAGAATAATTTTAGAGGGACTTTAGCTACATTCAATATGACAGACTTGTCACCACACACTCCAGACATGTTTGATCAAGATTTGAGGGCATAACTTCATGAGCCCTGGGGAGATGATAGGAATCATGGGTCACTTAAGCTAATAACCCGAGCTAGAGCTAAGGGCCTCTCAAACTTGGCTTAAAGAATCCTTACAAATGATCCAAATGATGATGAATTGGGCTTTCTTAGAGGATATATAATGCATTTTGGAGTAGGATCTGGTTTGATGTGCTTAAGTATTGAAAATTCAAGGAGATCACACCCGTAATCTAGATCGTGATGGAGAAGACACCCATGATTGAATCTAAACTTAGTTAATATACAAGTAGAGATCACTGTCGTTATCACACCTGTGATCTAGTTGCTTGAAGATGGAAAAACAAAGTTGATCTGAGGGAATCACGGCTGTGATCAATATGGAGATCTACACCCTCATTTTCTACGCCGATTAGAGTCTTATTTCCTATTTTATTTGTTTGTTTTGTTATTTTCCATATTTTTTTTTACTGAACTTGTGGGTATATATAAGGGTTATTAGTGATATGTTAAGCAATTTTAGCAATTTTTGTTGCTTGTTTTACCTTCGGTAAACTTTGTAATATCCTTGTGGCAAATTGTCTTCTTGAATAAGATTGAGTTTTTTATTCAAGGTTGTTCTTCGTTGTTTCTTGTCATCATGTATAAATATCGATTGATTAGAACAACCAGTTTGATTTTATCTTTGGTGCATCTTATCTAAAGATTGATTGTTCATATCTTTTAATTTTTCTATTTCATAAATCATGAAAACCCAAAAACATACTATAAACCCTAAATCGCAATTGACAGCACTAGATCGACAAATTACTTAGATTCTCCCATCCGTATCAAGATGTCAAAAAACGCGAAGAATTTGTATTGCTGGAGCAATATGTAGAGGAGATTGAAGAGTATATGCCTTGGTGTTTGACTTGCTACTAGATCATAATAGAGCATAAAAAACTAGTGGATGGGTCACAATCTTTACCAATACCTAGTGGAAGTGGGACCACGTGACTATATATTTCATCAGAGCTTTCCAAAAATTGTAGTTAAGTTTGATACCATGTGAGTTATAGTAAACTAGTTAACTAAATTAACACACTTCATACCAATCAAGATAGAATACATGTATGAGAAATTAGCTAAGCTCTATATTAAGGAAAATGTGAGATTTTATGGTGTTCCTAGGATAATTGTTTAATGTTGACAGATGAGTTTGCATAATGCCGATGCCATGGTAACTAAGTTGAAGTTCAGTGTGACATTTCATCCTTAGATTAATGGCCAATTAGAGAAGACATAAATCTTGGAAGACATGTTACTAGCATATGCATTAGGCTTTGGCGATCATTAGGATGACCATTCGACTTTGGTTGAGTTCATGTATAATGATATCTACAAGTGATAATCTAAATGACACCATACGAAGCACTTTATTGAAGAAAGTGTAGAATGCTTACACATTGGATGAAGTTAATGCTAGACAAATTTGAGGACCAAAGTTGATGCAGGATGCTATTAGCAAGGTTAGGTGATTAACAAAGAATGTAAACTATGCAAAGTCGCCATAAAAGTTATGTTGATAAGAGGCAACACCATTTAGAAGTTCAAGTATGAGATCATGCGCTATTGAATATATTACCAACAGAAGAGGTGGTTAGAAAAGAGTAGTCCCTTTGAGATTTTAGAGAAGAGTAGAGATATAGCATATCCGTTGGCTTTACCACCAAGTGTACAATTGATACTTATGATCTATTGTGTGTATTCATGCTAAGGAAGTTTGACCTAACCTAAAATCAAGTGATTACTTTGGAGCCACTAAATGTTTAACCAAAATTATACTTCAATTGAAAAGCTTTTCAAGATTGTGGATTTGAAAGAATAAATTTTAATAAGACTAGTGAATAATTTCGTGAAAGTCAAGTGGACTAATCAAACTAAACGAGATGCCACTTGAGAGAAGGAAGAAGGAATGAGAAAGAAATATCCAATGCTCTTTCATGATCTAAGTAACTTTTGAGCAAGAAAGATTTTCAAGGGAGAACGATGAAATAAATAAGCGAAAATGTTTTAAACATTATAGAAATTAGGTCATTTTAAGTAGATTTTAAAGTCTATCCTATATAAGTTGAGAAATGACTGTTTCTTACTTCTATTTTTTGTTCACTACTTTCCATATAGTTTCCTCTCCTTCCCTCATAAAACAACAAAATCCTAACTCATTTTCATCGCATGATGTTGAAAATCAACAAAGTAAGTGAAATTAGATTTGTACATCACTTGAGACAACCTGTTTATCTTATTAGTGGAATTGAAGAGCTTTCTTTAATTTGCAGATCTTTGAAGTACAAGAAAACTAAAGAGCAATTTCTAAAGTCTGGGTAAGTTGTATTAGTTTCCAAATGAAATAATGTACAAATAATGGATAGTATTTGAAGTTTTTGCAGATTTTGGTATCATGGACATATCTCACAAGAAATTGTGTATGATATTTGAAATATTGAAGTTGAATATCAATTTACATATAAGTATTTACAATGTGTTACAATATGAATAGTTATCAATAACTTTATGTTTTGTGATGTGTATTGGTTATCAATTGTATTTGGAACATTAATATATGGATAAAATTTTTGGTGTTGGGGATTTTTTCATGAAGTTGAAGTGTGAAATTTCAAAGAAATGGCATTTAAGGAGTGTATGGATGATTGTGTAGAAAAATTGCAAAATTTTAAAAAGTGGTAAAAGATTCTTAAGTGCTTCATGAAAAGAATGTCCAAGAATGTGCATTATGTCAAGTGGTTAAACCACTTTAAAATAATTTGATCTACTTGAGATAAGATGCCCCAAGAATGGGGATGGACCAAAATTATATGCTTGGAGGGTGGACTTTTAATTAAGTTAATATTAAAATTACTTATGTATCTACTCAATATTACAATTATATAGCATCTTATAAATGTTTGAATTTTTTTGTTAATGATTTTGCCATGATATTTCTTAAAAATTTTGTAAGTATAAAAAAAGTTCTTTCAAGAAATAACTAAGGGTGTATACATATCATAACCATGACTTGAGCTGTGATCCCCTTGGAGTATATTTCTTCATTACAAAAATAGCTAACGTAGCGGCGATTTGACTGGTCACAGTCGGTGTCATGGGCGTGATGACTCCCATTTTCTCCTTGGGCTCCAAACTTTCTTACGATGTTGTGATAACACCCTTGATCATGGGTGTGATGCCCTTCACATCCTAGACCACAAGCATGAAGGTGGGTATGATCTCCATTGGTGCATGATGTATAAGTTCAAACTCTATCATGAACTTGATCATGGATGTAATCTCATCTGATGATAAATTTTCAATGCTCAAGCACATCAAATCAAATCCTATTCCACAGTATATCATGTTTCCCTAAAGATAGCCTAATTCATCATCATTTAGGTCATTCTCCAGAGCTCGTGAAGATTTTCCCTCAAATATGGGTCAAACTCATCAAAGTACATGGTGACAATCCATTACATTGAATGTAGCTGAAGTCCTCTAAAATTATCCGGTAACTCAACTTTATAAGTGCTATCATTGATCCGCTCAATAATCTTGAATGGTCCTTCAACCCTAGGTGCCAATTTCTAACCTCTATGCCTTGAAAATCTATCTTTACAAGGTAAACCCAAACTAAATCACCAGATGCAAATCTAACCATTTGTCTTCCCTTATCTCTCATTTCTTTCACTCATCACTTTGTTTTTGCAAACAATCATAAACCTTTTGATAGAGTTGGTGGATTTGGCGAGCATGTTCCATTCTACTTTGACCATCTTAGTCATAGGAGCTTTGAGAAGCAAATCCAATGGATAATTAGGATTAAATCCATAAACAACCTTAAAAGGTGACTTGCCTATCATACTATAGACCGAGTGATTATAAGCAAATTCCACAATAGGCAAACATAAATCTTAATCTTTCAAGTTCTTTCCAATAGTAGCCTACAGCAAAGAACCTAAAGTTCTATTCACAACCTCGGTTTGACCATCAATTTGTGGATAGCAAGTAGTGCTAAACAATAACTTCGTACCTAACTTACTCCACAAGATCTTCTATAAGTAACTCAAAAACTTTATGTCTCGATTGGAAACAATAGATTGTGGAATGCATGGAGCTTAACCACTTCTGCTAAAACAAACTAGAAATATATACTACATTGTCAATTTTATAGCAAGAAATGAAGTGTGTCATCTTGCTAAAACCATCAACAAATATCATAACAGAACCATGCCCTCTTTGAGTTCTAGGGGATCCTAAGACAAAGTCCATACTAAATCATTCCACGATTTGGTAGGAATAGTCAACAAAATGTATAAGCCCTGCGTTAGTTTCAACTTTTGGCCTTCTTGCAAGTAGAACATATTTTAATCACCCTATGAACATCCTTAGCCACACTAGGCCACCAAAAGTGCTCCTTCAGTGCATCAAGGATACAATGATTTCCAAAATGTCAGAAAATCCACCATCATAGGCTTGTCTAACAAGCATCTCTTATAGATCATGTGGAACACACGATTTTCCATGATGAAACAAATATTCATCAACTATATAATAGCTAACATCGTCTTCCCTTTACCGTAAGTTACTACAATGGTTGTAAACACATTATCCTCAAAATATTGTCCCACAATTTGCTTAAACCCCAACAATTTAGCCTGCATAGAACTCAACAATGTATGCCTTCTAGTCAATGCATTAGCTACTACATTACATTACCTTTCTTGTACTTAATATTATATGCAAATATCTCAAGGAACTTAACCCATCTTGCATGCCTCTTAGACAATTTACTTTATCCTCTCAAATATTTCAAAATTCATGATTAGAAAATATGATGAACTATTTAGGTAAAGATAGTGTTGCCATACTATAAGATCTCGGATCAAAGAGTATAACTCCTTATCATAGATGGGATAGTTCAGGCAACCCCATGTAGCTTCTCACTAAAATATGCAATAGGACAACCTTATTGCATAAGAACCAGATTAGCTCCAACACTGGAGGCATCACACTAAGCTAAAAACCTTGTAAAATCAAGTAGTACTAACAAAGGTGCTGAAAGTCAATATCTTCTTGATCAACTCAAAACTTTGATTAGCCACTTGACTCCATTAAAAAGGAACCCCTTTCTTTGTTAACTCTGTTAATGGTGCTATAATGGTATTAAAATCTTTGATGAATCTCTAGTAAAAAGAAGCAAGTCCATGAAAGCTATGCTCGGAAACATTATCGGAATAGGCTACTTAGTAATAGCCTTAACCTTCTCATCATCAACACGTGAGCCTTCTCTAGATACAACAAATTCGAGAAATACCACTTCGTCTCTATAGAAGATACACTTCTTCAAATTTGCATAAATCTTCTCCTTTCTCAACATCATAAAAACTAAAGTCAAGTGCATAATATGACTCTCCAAATTTAGACTATATACTAAAATATAATCAAAATAACCACTACAAACTTAACAAAAAATTCTCTTGACACATAATTCATCAATCTCATAAAAGTACCAGAGCATTAGACAAGCCAAAAGGTTACCGTCCATTCATACAAATAATGTTTGGTTTTGAAAGTGTCTTTCATTCATCTCCAGCCTTTATTCTCATTTGATGATAGCTACTCTTTAAATCAATTTTGGAAAACAATTGAGCACCATGCAACTTGTCCAACATATCATCAAGGCATGGTATTGGATACCAGTATTTCACAGTGATGCGATTTATTGCTCCACCATCCACACATATTCTCCAATTACCATCTTTCTTGGGCACTAGTAAAGCTGCCATCGAACATAGACTCATACTATCTTGCACAAACCCCTTCTCTAGCAATTCATCCACTTGTTTCTTCAACTCATTAGCTTCTTCAAGATTCAATAAGCAGGCCTATTAGGCAATGCAACTCTAGGTACCAAATCAATTTGATGCTTGATTCTTCTCAAAGGAGGTAATGCTTTTGAAAGTTCTTCTGAAAAAATAAGCAAATTGGTTCAATAATTGATGGACTTCATCCGGAAAACATAGATCGTCTTCAATTTCCAAAGCTTGTTTTACATACAATAAATATGTTGGTTGCCTATTGGTTAATTCCTTCTCAACCACTCCTTATGTCAACAACAATTACTCCTTCTTAAGGGGACTTAATTCCTAATGTGTTTGCCTCACTACCTTTGGACTCATAGGAAAATTTAATCCGCTTACCATTGAATAACATAGAATAAGTATTGTCTCTCCCATTATGGTTCACATTCCAATTAAAAAACCATGGCGACCAACAAGATATGATATGCATTCATAAGCACTATATCACAAAGAACCTCATCAGTGTAATGATTAAGCAAAGAAATAGGAATCAATACCTGTTTAGTGACATGAACTAAGCCCTAGTCATTGAGCCAATGCAAACGATGCGATTATGGATGAGAGTGGTTGGAAATTGTAGCTTCTTTATAAGTGTTGTTGCCACAACATTAGCACAACTCCTAGAATCAATGATAGCTAAACAAATAGCTCCATTCATTAAGAACTTGATATGGAATATGTGCTCCCTTTGTTCTTTATCAATAGTAGGTTTATACTTAAACTCCCCTCACTACTCCATTCAAAGGTATAGCAGCTCCAACTAATGGTTCAGCCGCTAATTCCTTACTTTCCTTATTGGAATTGGAATACCGCTCCTTTCCTCTTCACCTTCGCTTTCCACACAACCTTCATAGGCATAAATAGCTCGCTGATTTGATTGTATCAAAGTCTAAAATGTATAAATCCAAATTAATTCCTACGATCAAATTAGGCAGTGTACCTACCTGTAGTAGTAGCATAGGATTAAACGTATATCGTCCTCAGGGATCTATTAAATAAGTACAAGAATCACCCTTTTTCTACTATTTAGTCCAATCATATGAAGAAACATCGAATCTTTAACTACTAATTATCTAAATTGTCAACCCTAGAATCAATTGTATTGCTTTAAAAAAATTATATCAATCACAAGACATACCCTTTATTGAGATGAAAATTACTCTTAATTCTTTGGAATAAATTAGATTAATTTGTTATTAATTTTATAGAAATTATTTGGAATTGGTACTTATTTGTGTTTTATATGATTTTTAGGAATTTGAAGTCAATAGAAGCAAATAGTATAAGATTGGAGCAAATTAGAATCAAGAGGCAAAAGTCAGCAAAGTAGGCCAGGAGAAGAAGTAAGCCGCCGGCCATGACCATTCTGGCGAATTGGTTCAACATGAAAGGCCGGCAGCGTAAGTATGATGGCCATCGGCCATCATCATTCTGGACATGTTGACAAACCAGAAACGCTGGCAGCGTATCTATTTAGGCCGCCGGCCATCCTGGGAATTTCGCCAGCCTTCTTGTAACGGCTGGGTAAATGAAAAGCCATGAAGCATTTAGGCCGGTCAATTCATGATCTAAACAGATCCAGCCTTTGTCCCTACGAATTCCATAATTTCCAAACTTGTATTTATATATTATTTAGGGTTTCTTTCATTATTCATTCCAAATTTTAGATACAATTTTGTAAGAAAACCCTAGAGAGAATTCTAAGGGTCATGAGTGGCTAAACTCCAAATCTAGCCAAAGGGATTATTGCAAATCAATTCAAGATGGATTGTGAGACCAAAGTGGTTTGATTTCATTGTTCTCTGTTTTGAATATTTATATTTCATCAGATTTATTTGTGATTGTTTGTCTATTATTGATATAACTTTGGATCCGGTTGTATTAGATAACAAACAATAATCAATCAATTAGGACTCATATCCGTAATTGTATGAATCTCCTAATATAAAGTGATGAAACAACACGATAGTCGTAAATAGATGATTATTTGTTGTTGTTGATGAAATATAATCTATTCTAAATGATCCATGCTCTATGAGATTGTTGATTAGGGTTAGGTCTCTCTAACTTCTAATGTAATTGATAGATTAAACCTTAAGAGCGTGTTTAGGGTTGTCTATTCGATTAGGAATAGTCTAAGATCTTATCTTGGTTATTTAATATATAAAAAGAGATTGATTTTCAGAGCTTGTTGAAAATTATAACTAACCTATTCAAAATAGGAATAATAATTATTGAGTCAAGGATCAATCCCGGGAATTGAATTGTAATAAGACCTAGGCTAGATAATCTTTTTAATATAGAAATTCTTGTTAATTAGATATAGGTTTATTTTAATCGTGTGATTTCAAAAACCCCTTATTTTATTTTCTTTTTCTCTTCTTAATCTCGATAGAAACTTGGGAATTTTACCAGTCCCTGTGGAGACGATCCTACTCACTCTATTTACAAATATTTAAAGCAGGTTGATTATAAATTTTTTTTGTTGGATTCGACACCCACCACCCTTAATCTTGATCCACCTTAAACCCTAATTTTTCATAACAAAATATTGATTAATGAGTTGCTTATGCTTTGCACTGCAGAATCACATAGTTAAATCAATTACTCCCTCGAGTTAATTAATCCGTAATCTCACATAAGATAGTAGACACCTCTCCCTCACTAATGCCATAAAAGATTGCATTAATATCAAGATTCTTAACAGAGATGAAATCTTTATGCAGAAAATCAAAGTTTCCCTACCTCTAGGTAAAACATGTAATCTTTCTATTCATGGGGATCTCTCCTATTAGATGAAACCTCTTTCTATCTAACAAGAATCATGCATATAATCAATCTTGTACATAAATCAATTGTAAGACAATTATAACTTATGAATAGATACAAAGGCAAAAGCTTTCATTAATCAAGATCAATTTAATTCACATGAGTTTAAGGCTTCACAAGATTTAGGGCATAAAGATTTACTCCTCCATAGATTTCACAATAAAAGCAATAGATCTAGAGAAGTAATCTATAAACATGATAAACAATTAACAATAAAACACTTTTGATTGTTGTCTTGTAATCTTCAATGAATTCCTAGCAATTTTCTCTCTATAGTTCGTGCCTTTTTCTCTCCTTAGGTTTAGAAATTGTGTAAGGATGTATGGAATGTGTAAGGATGCCAAACTAAAAGGTTGGGCCGGCTATTTATAGTGTCGTAACCATCTTTGAATGTGCCTGACCCTCGGTCGTGCTTGGGGTTATGCATTCTGAGAAGTCTTCATTTTCACCTCTAGTTGCATTTTCTTCTCCAACACAGCCTTCGACACTTCTTAGGCAGCAGCTAGGGTACAATTTGGGAAACTTTCTTATCACTTTTTAGAGCTCTGCCCCAGCATCTACATGGCCATGTTGAAGGTTGTGTACAATTGAAATTCAACCTTTTTGCATCATTTGTCAGATTTCTTCATGTTTTTTGCTCAAATCATCCTTAAACTTTTGAAATGTCTTTTCCAAACCCTAAAATCAAATATAGAGCAATTAAGTATCATTTTCTTGATAGTTTCATATAAAATCCATCAAAAATCATATCCAATAAGTACTAAAAATAACGGTCTTCTAACATTTATCACTCGCCTATTTGGATATTGAGTAGCCATATGTCCATACCCAAGCATTTGAAACATTTAATATCCCTAGTCTTCTTCCCAATGCTATTAGAATCACTCAGTTTAGAAACCGACTTTGCCTTTTCATCATTAGAATTATTAAGGACAGAATCATGGTTTTCATCACTCTAATAACTACTAGTACTCTTCTTTTTATTATCATGCCAATAAGACTTTTTGCACTTTCATATTTAGAAGAGTCACTCAAGGATTTGTGAGACTTGTGTTATCTTTCGACCTTTTTACCATCAACATTGCTTCCTCTAAGGTATCAATCCTTTAAAGCTCAACAATATCACAAATTTTAGAATTTAAACCTACAATCAACCTTGCAATTAATTGATCTTGAATCTCCATAATATGACTACGCACAATAAGGATCGCAAACTCTTGAATCTATTCAGCCATGCTTTTACTTCCTTATCCCAAAGTGTGCAACATCATCAACAATTCTTGGTTATAGTAATCTAGAACAATCCATCACTACAATAATTCGCGCACCTCAATCCATTTAGAAACATCTTACTCTCCATTCCTTCTTCTACTAGCTAATACATGCTTCTACCAATGTAAAGCATAACCTTTAAATTCAATTGCAACAAGCTTAGCTTGTTGTACATCATTACAATCAAAATAGTCAAAGAGCTTTTCAATTTGATCTTCCCAATAAATATATTTATCCGCTCTACCAGTAGCATTAAAAGACGACACTTTCAAAATCTTTAACCCTACGACCATGCACTGGGTAACGCACATTCCCTCTAACTCTTTTGTGACCATCTAGTACTCCACCACGGTGTAATTGGACTATAGGATTATCCTTTAATTCCTCAACATGTTCTTGTTCTTGTGCCTCACGGCTTTGAAGGTTTCCTTTAACAATTCGTTCTACATTTCGTAGGGTTTCACTATGTTGTTGAATCATATTTTGTATCCCCTACATTATCTCCTTCATAAAATCCATGAACCCACCCACATCAATGGTGCTTTCACCTTTAAGAGCTTTGCCATCTCCACACTTCACATTAGATTTTCCCAACATCCTAAAAAACTATCAAACTTGCAACACAAGCAATCAAAATCACCAAAACTTACTAAGCAAGGAATCTAATATTGGAGCCTTGAACTGCAATGCACAACCCTTAGCTTCAATACCAAGATAATACGAATTGGAGAATTTGAGTAGTTTGTGGATCTAGTGCTTCAATTGTAATTTAGTGTTCGGTATGTTTTTTAGTTTTATGATTTATGAAAATTGGAAAATGAAGGGATATGATCGATCAATTCTTGGATATGACACACCAAAAATAGATTCGAACCAATTGGCCTAATCAACCAATATTACGCACAATGACAAGAAACAACAAGAACAATCTTAAAAACAAATCTCAGTCTTATTCAAGAAGGTAATTTGTCATAAAGGACAATACAATGTTCACAACGGCAAAAACAAGCATAGACTTGCTAAAAATATCACTAACAACCTTTTTATATTCCCACAGATCGGGTAAGGAAAAATATGGAAAACTATAAAACGAACAAATAAAATAAGAGACAAAGTTTTAAACAGCATAAAACAAAGGTTGATATCACCTATTGATCATGGTTGTGGCTCAGGCCGTGATCCCCTTGAAGCATATTTCTTCATTGAAAAATAGCTAATCGTGGGTGCGATTTGACTAGTCATGGTCGGCATCACAGGCGTGATGATGCTCGTTATCCCCTTAGGTCTTCGAACTTTTCGACGATGATGCGATAACGCCCTTGATGACAAGCGTGATGCCCATCATGGCCTAGATTACAAGTGTGATGGCGGGCATAATCTCCACTAGTGTACAATGTCTAAGTTTAGACTCTATCACGGGCTTGATGGCTAGTGTGATCTCCTCTAATGATGAATTTTCGATGTTCAAGCACATCAAATCAGACCCTACTCCAAAGTGTATGGTGTATCACTAGAGATAACCCAGCTCATTATCATTCGGGCCATTCACAAGGATCCTTTGAGTAAAGTTTAGTAAGCCCTTGGCTCTAGCCCAGGTTATCAGTCCATATGACCCATGATCCCTGTCAATATATTACTTGAAAATTAATTATTAATTAAAAAAGAGAAAATGTCAAATTTGGTATCCGAACTTTACACGAAATTTGGTATATAGACTTTGAAGTAGTTAATTCAATATCTAATCAAACTTTTCGTGACTATTTTTATTGCTTTACTGACACCATGTGCTCTAATTTTTTACGTGAAAGAAGCAACCTATAAGTGCTAAATGGTATTAGAAGAAGTAGTAAAAATTCAACAATATGTTGCATCTTCCAAATCTACAAACATAATAAGAAGTCTTAAGGAGGTTATAAAAATAGCTACAAAAAAGTTTGATTAGGCAATAGATTGACTACTTTAAAGTTTTTTATACCAAATTGAATTTTTGTGCAAACTTCAGGTACTAAATTTGACATTTACCTTTGAAAAAATAAAACTAACACATGAAATTTGTATAAGTTTTGTTCACACCAAAAAAATATATACATATCTAAATAAAATAATTGTTCAATAATCCATATTTATTTTCATGATATTAATTGCAATAAAATATTATTAAATGAAGCCATATAATCGGTGGCATTTAGTGTAATAATTTATGCGATGTGATCAAGGCATTTGTAATACAAACAATATAATTCTTATTTATGATATACAACGAATAAGAAATAGTTATTTATAAGAATTTATTTTTATTAAGGTAAATATAATTTTATTATTAAAGAAAATAGTTTGCAGAAACAAATAGAAAATGAGACTATCAATTTAACAAATGCATCTTGGAAAACATGAAACTTGAACACAAGACCTCATTGATGTATAAAAATAAGATCTTAATTGCTAAATTAAGTTTATTAACATGCTATTTTTTTGTCTTTGTAATATATGTATAATATGTATATATTTTCTTTTCATAGCTACTTTTGCTACTCCATAACTCTATTTGCTCTGTTTAGTGATGTGGATGGGAGAATCAATGAGTGACTACATTTATCCTTAGAGATTGTTAAAAAAAGAAAAAAGAGAGAGAGAACCAATTCAGTCGAATATCATTATCGAATATCATTGACAAAGTATATGTGTCTATCAGGTAAGGAGTTAGGTTGGGCTATGATCACGAATAGGTAATAGATATCTTGATCACGTGTTGGTCTTAGTGCCACAAGCATAGTCAAATATGATTGACAAAGCATATGGATCTATTGGGTAAGGAGTTCGGTTATGGTCATGGATAGGTAATAGATATCTTGATCACATGTTGGTCTTAATGCCACCAACAGTAATGACTTCTCTAATTTTGACGCTTTAGCATCACATAGTGTGGTAAGAACAACGATGCCAAATGAGGCGTTATCAGTGGTAGAGAACACTATATTGATAAAAGCTCAAAGTTGGTCAGTAGATAGTGGTTAGTTATGGACTTTGAAACCCACTATTGGGCTAAATTCAATCCTCTAATTAAAGTTGACTAGATTAATTCAAAACAAAATAAAAATTCGATTTTTATTACTCTATGAGGGTTTGGTATTTTATTGAGTACAAGATCTTATTTTGAATTTAGTTGTGGAGATCAAAAGTCTAAAGAAAATATGGATAAGTTTTTTTTATTTTAGGCAATAGAGAGAAAAGTGGCATGGGAAGAAGATGAACAACTTTTTGGAGCGATTCTTGATAAAATTTCGTTACTTTCTTATCTTATAAACTACCATATATTCAACTAGTTTAATTTCTTTTGATTTTACCCAAGTTTCAAGAATTTTTAAGTTTTAAAGAGAGAAGCAAGTATGAGTTTGTGAATTCTAGAGAGAGAAAATGAATTTGGAAAAAATAAAAATGTTAGTTTTTAGTTAAAATGATGATGTAGTTGTATTCTACTACTTTAGTATGTATTTTTGTGTGATTAGGTTAAGGTTTTTTTTCTCTTCTTTTCCACAGTCAAATTTTTGTTTTTACAATTACAAAAAGAATGCACATAAAAAACTAACAAAGGAGGAAAATTCAAGATTTTCTTCTTTTTACTACTTCTTTTTTCTTTCATTTTCCATTTGTTTACCTTTTCTGTGTTTTCTTTTATGTTCTTTGATACGTGTCAAACTCTTATTGGTTCTTCCGTCTGAGCAAAAAAGTGGGTAGATCCTCCATTGAGAATCTGCTAAGTAGAAAAATAGTACCACATGCAATACCTCACAAGAGAGCATTACGGTACCATTTTCATATGACAAACCCTCAATGGATGGTCTACCCAAGATAGGTAGACAAGGATCCACGTATCTTTTTTTCCTCTCATCTATGTCACTAGACGAAGCAAATAAAGTTGAGGGATAGTAGAAATAACCATGAAAAGTAGCTTTTTACAACTTAGGTACCTAATTGAATTTTTATGTAAAATTTAGATACCAAATTCAACAATTTTCCTAAGTAAAAAAACTCAAATAAACTTAATTAATATCTAGCTAATAATAAATGACATATTCTTTGTGTTCGGTTGTAGTTAGTAACCTGAGAATATCGATAATACTAACAAGACACTTTTAATTTTTCTCTAATATTCGATAGTACTAACACGACAATTTTAATCTTTATCCTGATATTCTCCTGAGTGGTCGTTTGTTGAGAGGATTTTGGTAAACTTACGCTGTGTTTGGGAAGATAGAAAACTAAGGAAAGGAAGCAAAAAGATGCATGTGGACAGAAAATCAGTGTTTGGGAATGAGGAAAATAAGGAAATGGAAGAAAAATGACGGAAGTATTTCTGCTTTGAAATGTTCTCATTTTCTTTTCAAAATCGAGTAGAAATGGGATGAAAAGGAGAATAATAACTTAAAATTCCTATTTTATCATTGTAAGTAAAAAGTAAAAATCAGATTGAATTGATATTTTTATCAGTTACTAACTTTATTTTTCTTATTTTACTTCCATTTCCTTCATAAATTACCAAATATAAAATAAACATTCCGTCCATCTCTATTTCCACTAATTTTTATTTTCATTTTTTCTTTCTACTCGTTTTCATTGATTTCCACTTTTAATAAAGTTACTAAACATTCCCAACATCATATATAGATATAGATATATAGATATATTATCATATTTTTGTGCTTCGTGACTTACCCTTATATTGTTTGTAATAACTAAATAATAATAATAGTAATAATATTTAAGTGTTTTCCACATTGTGATCTGTGTCCTATGACCATAGTATTCCATACCATGCCTGAGCTCATCCTTTAACCTTTTAATAACTAAATAATAATAATAGTAATAATATTTAAGTGTTTTCCACATTGTGATCTGTGTCCTATGACCATAGTATTCCATACCATGCCTGAGCTCATCCTTTCACCTTTTAAAGGTACAAGTGATGATATAACAATCTTTGATATTACTAGTTGCAACATTTTATGATGTTTGTTAAGAAACAGATTCAGATAAAAAAACAGATATTTTTTACTTATAAAAAGATCAAACAGATAAGAAACAAACAAATGCAGATCAAATGTAGATCAAATATAAATAAAAATTAGACAATTCAAACATAGGTGTGTTCTCTATTCAAATTGAAGCCCGGCCATTAATGAGTGAAAAATAATAAGAACTGCAGAGAAATTGCATTTCCATTAATGTAGAGGATCGTTCAATAGCAATAGCACAAATGGACCTCACTCCTGTCCAAACAGACGTTCACTAAAGCTAGCTATCGCAGAAAATTAAAACAGGCTGGGAATCCCATGCAAAAGGAAAAATTAGAAAACTATCATCCTTAAAACTCTTGTGAATTATACTAGACTCACAAAACAAACGCTCACAAGACATCTGCTTCTAATGAATCATATTCCAAATTTAAGCACCCTTCTTCTCGATAAGCTTCTCGATGAGATCTGCTGCATCCTGGACGGTGGCAATGCTTTGAGCACTCTCTTCTTCCACGCTGATCCCGAATTCCTCCTCAAGTCCCATCACAATCTCGACCTGCACAAAGAATGAACATGTTATTCCCCCTGAAAGAGCAGCAGAATGTAGAGGTTTCAACATTGATAAGACAACACATGGATTTTCCCGAAGAAAAGCCAGGGACATAAGAATTCGCTTCTAAACGTGCGAAATGTTAACAGCCTGAAAAAGTTAAAAAACTAAGCAATTATTTAGGCATGGCTATATTCTGTCCTTATGGAAACACATTTGACAGTCTGAGGAAATTTCAAGTTTGGCATTATTTTACCAAAATAGACTAACAAATTTTAAATTAACAACAGAAGTCTTAACAGCAGGCCTTCATCAAAAGAAGATGACAATCAGAGAGGAAAAAATTTAAGAACTTCAAGAACCCACGACAGCATAATGATATTCCAATGTACAAACAGATTAGCAGAGAGAAGTGCATCAAATAAAGAGACAATGCCCAAGGATGTATGGAGGATGTACCGTGTCCAGGGAATCAGCTCCAAGAGCAGCAAACTTAGACTCTCCAGTAACAGAAGAGTCATCTGGTAGTGCAAGTTGCTTCCTCACAATTGTACAGACCTTATCTACAGTTTCTGGCTTAGCCTGTTCAGATTAAGCAAAATTGCTCATCAAATCTAATAAGACCTCTCATACAAGCTCTGAAAATGGTGAACTTCCAGTGTGCTTGGATTGGTGGTAATCAATGGAAATGGATGAAAGAAAAAACATATTAAGGGTATTAATGGGTGGAAATGAAAGGAAATCAGTGGAAATATTTCCACTTCAAACTCCAATTCTTCTCTCTCTAATCTGAAAGAGAACATGGTGGAAATGTGTGGAAACAAGAGGCTGATTACAAAATTATTCTCTTACGACCATATTTATCAAAATAAAAACAGGTTTAGATTTATCAAATACTAACTCCATGTCTCTTAAATTTTTCATAAGCAAACCAAACAAAGGAATAAAAAGAACAATTCCTTCCATTTCCACTATTTTCCTTCATATATATCCCCACCGTGAAACCATCCTATTTTCTTCTCTAACTGTTACTGAGGGAAAGAAATTAGTGACAAAAGCTGCCTGGTGAAATGGCTGAAAGTCTGTCTACATTCCATCGAGCCACTCGGTTACAGCAAAAAATGATTTATCACTGACACAGCACAATACACTAGAATGAGTGGTACAAACCTTGCAGGCAATCTGAAATCGCCGCGATTTCAAAGATGGGAAGCTTCTTCCATTCAAAGGGAGGGATACTGATCTGAAGCTGGAGACCCCATTAAGGACCTGCTCAGAATTAAACAATTGGCCCACTGGTCAAAGCTCAACATCAACTAGTGGGAAAACATGATCGAATTCAATTATAAAAGATACCTTTAATTATTGAAAGAAACCACATAAAATTAAAAGGACATTATAGTAAATGTAATTAATCTTCTCTACTAAACCAATCGTAATCACATCATTAAATTTTTTTTACCATATTAACTCTTATAATTATGTTACTGGATGATGACTGCCTACAAATTCTCCAATATTTTTATGTATTATATTGTTAACAAGGAGTAATAAAACAACATAGTCATAGAGCAGACAAATGCTAACAATTTAACAAATCTTTAATCTATTCACCAAATTCACATGGGGTTTTTTTTCCCAGATCCTTTGAAAAAGCTTTTCATTTGTTAAGCAATAATTGAATAGACTCACTGCTTTACCTTCAAAACCATTCATTATATAGACTTCCATCACTTTCAAATCAAAACAAATGCAAATACAAAATCAAAACAAAGCCACCCGAATTGAAATCTGATATATAATACTCCCAATCAACCAAAACCCATTAAAGATCAGATAAAACCATTATTACCAGGGGCCGTTTCACAGAGCATGACACAGAACTTAGATAGATCGAAGCGCCAGAAAAAGAAGCCATCTGGTCTTTGTTTTAACACAGAAAGAAAGAGAGATCCAAGAAAGCCTGAGAGTCTTCAAGAGGGGAGAGGAAGTGAAAGAAAATGAGAACGAAGACTGCGTGCCGTATTGCGATGCTTTATAGCGAGTTTCCTCTCTGTAGCATGTACGGGTGTGTGTTTGCTCGTTTGTTGTTGAAAAGCGCTATGTGTGGGTTTTGGTCTTACTTTGTTAGTATCGAAAGCAATTTTCTTCTTTTCTTTTCTTTTTTTTTTTTTTACCCTCCACTGTCCTTATTATTATTATTGTTGTTGTTGTTGTTCGTCTGCTTGTTTTAATAAAAATATTTTCCAGAAAACCATTTTTTTTATTTTTTATTTTTGTTTAAAGAAAAGTGAATAAATTTTTGGAGAATATTTTTATTTATTTTGAGCAGTAAAAACCTATTTGTCACTTATTTAAAAAAAACAACTCATTATTTATAAAAATATATGTTATTTTTCCATTAATTTACAAGCTATATCTATCATTATTTACTACAAACCATATCAATTATTAATTTTTAATATTTTTATTTAGGTAGATTTAATTTTTATTATCAAATATATTACATTATTAATTATCCTAATATTTTTCTTATCTAAATATTTGAAAAAATAAATAAATAATATTTTTATTAAAATTAACCAAACACCTAAAAACATGTTGTTTTCGAAACATTCGTATTTTTAAATATATTCACTACTAATTTAATCTTTTTCAGTAAATGACATACCAAATAATGAAAAGGAAAACCCAAATCTACCTTAATCAAAGCAAAAAGTATAGCCACCTCCACGACCTGCCTAAACTACCGGTGCGCACCTAACTTCATTAATCATACAAATAGACACAAAGATGCTACTTGAAAATGAGAGAGCCAAATAGGTTGTCGGGACAATGCTTATGACAATAGCCTCCAAAATCATAATTACATTTTGTTTTGCTTTTTATATCCGTTTCAATTTAATGAGCACAACTTTAAGTAAGCCTGGAACAGATTACAGCTAACATGCTTACTGGTCATCACCGTCTTGGTTTCATTGCAGGAGAAAAGTTGGCTTAAATTATGTATTTGCAACCTAATTTTAGAATATGATCAAGTAAACCGGTCATATTCATATGGTTGTTACAATCGAACAGAAAAAAAAACTACTAAAATATAATAAACCTTAACATATATCACAATCAAATTAACTTATCAGAATGTGACGAACTTACCACTTCCAAAAGATACTGTATAATCAACCTACTAAAGTATGTTAAAGTTATCATGATACAACAAATCTACTACTTAACATTAATAGACAAAGTTACCAAATGCGATGAACTTACTAGGATATGAAAAACCTACTTCATACTAAAATTACAACAATGAAACAAACAAGCCAAAATCTAGCAAAAATACCACATGTCATAATCGAACGAACTTACCAAAATATGGCAAAATTACCACTTCCAAAAGTTAGTGTATAATTGACTTGCCAAATTACGTTGGACTTACTGTACTATAACAAATCTATCACTTAGCACTAGCAGACAAATTAACAAAATGCGACAAAATTATCATTATACAACAAATCTACCACTTAACACTAACAAACAAAGTTATCAGAATGCGATGATATTACTAGAATACGACAAATGTACTACATATCAAAATTACCATAATACGATAAATTTACTAGAATCTAACAAAAATGCCTCATACCACAATCAGACTAACCTACCAAAATGCAATAAACTTATCACTTACAAAAATGAATGTAAAATCAACCTAATAAAATAGGACAAACTTATCAGAATTCGACAAAGCTACCACTTACCATAATGGAATGAACTTATCAAAATGCAATGAACTTAACACTTACAAAAGTTAGTGTAAAGTCAACCTACTAGAATAGGACAAACTTACTACAAACTGACAAATCCACCACTTACCATAATTGGACGAACGTACTAAAATGTGACAAAATTACCATGATATAAAAAATGTTACCTTTAGTCAGACGATCATGATCAATTTGTTTTGATTGAACAGTCCTAGTCATGTCCTAAAATTGGGTTGCCATTTGGCGACTTAAGCCAAGACAATCCCTTTCATTGCATTATCCATTGATTTCTACAGGTTAATATCCATAAATTTTCTCTTACAGACTATTCCGAAGCCAGATAATAACTAGTTGTAATCTAGTCATAGAATAATAAATCACTTTGTAATACTTATATCATGTATGGCATGTAAAACTAGATTAAAAAAAAAATCACATCTACAAATGTTATTCTCACTTCTATAATTGTTTAGATGCATTTATCAAAATTAGAATCATGATTCCCAAGAATCGACGATTATAGGTTGGAGGGAATTTAGTTCTCATTGGAAAGACAGAATAGTGATTACATTACATCTCATTAAAATTTTACATTTTTATCATTTTACACATTTATTATTTATATTTATTATTGAGAATATTTTTGAAACATAACATACCAATTCAATTTTATTCCATCATGTATCCAAGGAATGAACTTATTACATTGTCACTCATTCAATTCCATTTTACCTTTTCCAAGCCATTTCATTCTAAATGATTTTTATGCACAATGTAACATTAGATTAGAATCATGCAATTAGTGGGTATTATGCAAACTAACCTACTTAACCTATATAAAAAACATGTTGATCTAAGAGTTCTAATTAATTTTATTGTGAAAATCATTTTAGCTTATCTTATATAACCTATAAGGATAAAGCAAATCAACCTGTTGTGGATCGAGTTAACCTACAAACCCATGAAAGATTTTTTTTTTCCCTTCTTTTTTCTATATGTGCAATTCGACAAAAGTTTAAGGGAAAAATAAAAGTAAGCATGAAGCTAGTAATAATCAATAATTATATGTTAGCATTGAAGTAAAATGAAAAAGAATAAAAAACTTAACAAAATTAAAAGAATAAGAAACCGAAACATTAATATTAAATAACATTTTTTTATCATGTTCTTATATGTATCTTCCAATCTTTATCTGTTGTTTATCTTACATGTAAATATATTTTTTTGTAATTTTAATTGAACAATGACATTTACTTTTAATAATGGTTGAGAAAAAACAAACATTTGAAATCGAATGATATGTAACCAGTTATAATAGAGAAACAAGAAATAGAAAAAAAGAGAGAAACTTTAATCCCATAATTAGTTGCCAATGGTGTAACTCTCCCAAACTCAACCAATTTTTTATCACCTTGCACAATAAACAATCACAAACCCCATATCAATAAAGAGAAGTACAATAAAAAGAGTAGAGAGAAATTGCTTAAATAAGAGTGAATCTATTCCTCTTTTTTAAGGTATCTTTATGTGTTTAGTGGTTTCCATGGTTTGCTTAGGGATCTACTTTAGTGGGTTAGATTAGCTCTTAATGTGTGGGCCAACATTTGGTGTTGTCATTATTTGTTGTGGCTCTTAAAATGTATGTTGCTACAATGGCTTCCAATTTTAAGGTAATAAAAATAGGTAAATTACACCAGAAAAAGGTCTAGGTAAGTTTATTTGAGATCCCAAGATTTCAAGTGGTTCAAAAGAGCTCTTAACGTTTAGAAAAATGGGTCAATTGAGGTATCCATTAACATGTGTTGCAACACGATGGGTCCTTCGAGTTTTGATTAAATATTTCTCTTATTGATACGTATTAATGGGAACCTTAATTGACATATTTCTCCAAACATCGAAACCTTTTTTGATCCACTCAAAACATTGAGATCTCAAATGAACATACTCTTAAACATTAGGACCTTTTGGTGTAATTTACCCTTAGAAAAATAATAGTAGCTTCACAACAATAAAAAAATAATAACTTATTAGTGTAAATACAACATTGCAATGCTTTTTGTTCTCCTTTCTCAGTTGAAGGAGAATCGAACTAACACTGTACATTCAATAAAATGGTTTTTAAATTAGTGTAATAAGGCATCATCTTTGCATCACAGTTAATAGTCATATTAAGGCTACATTTTGAAGGGAATTAAGTTAGAATAAACTTAAATTCCTACGGACTTGATCCCTAAGGATGGATCTTTAGAGAGAATTTTTTTGTATTTTCATCATACCAAGGATGAACAAAGGATTACCATTAAAGGATTTGCAATGGAAGATGATGTCTTACATTGGTTTTGATGGGTATATCAAAATAAATAACTTAATTCTTGGAGGAATTCTATGTGTGTTTTGAAGTCAAATTTAGACTTCATGAATATGAAGATGTTCAGGATACTTTATCAAAGCTCATACAACTGCTAGTAATGTGCCTTAGGCGATGTGGATTTTATGTCATTTGGACATTTATTATCTTTATATTATAAGTCATTCCTTTTCATGAAGGTTTATTATAGGTCTTTTTACCTTGATAAAATAATTCCATGAGTAAATTTGTTATTCCTTATGCTGTTGAAGTATGTGACTTTAATAGTAAAACCATAAAAGGAAAAAATAACTTTATTCTAAATTATCCCTAATCGTTCATTGTATGAATAATAATGAATTAAGATTAGTATGTGGGCTGGATGATGATCATGTTTTACTGATAATGGATATAAGATATCGTTCCAGCACATAGATACATGTAATAGTACATTATATTGGAATGACCAATTATGAGAATACCATATGAATCAATATGAGAAGTATTTCTCACTACAGTGATTATTTAAGTCTTTTGACCTAATGACACAATGGATTCCTACATAGTAAGCTCCATGTTTTAATTCAGTTCTTCATCATCTTTAATCGGATGATTATAAGACTGTTCTTGGATAAGGAATAAGTTATGCAGAGGAATATGAGTGTTCGTGAAGGAATTTGTCTATTTCATTAAATTGAGAGAGATATCTTTTAGGCCCCTTATTGAGTAAGACTGGGAGATGCATAGCCGTGCACAAATGACATTGATAAATGAATTGATAAAGAGTTATCAATGTCATTTGTTTAAGTCAGTCAAACTCTGGATTCAAGAAATAGATGATTAAATAATATAAGTGTGTGTTGATCCACACATTATGTTTGATCATAAGACATCACGTGATAAAGGGACTAAATAATTGACTGTTAATAGGTAGAGTTGGATCATCGACCTTCACTTGATTTAGGTAGGCATAATATCTTACTAGAGACCAATTATGTCTTGTAGGCCTTAAAATGTGTTTAAGGGCTGTTGTTAACATTAAGTGAACCTACAAGGTCACACATAAAGAATGAATATATCTGATCATGGGTTATTTTGAATAACCATATTGGGAATAATTTAATTATTTATTAATCTAAATTATATTAAGATTAATAAATAATAATTAAAATAAAAATCGTATTTTTATATGGTGCATGTCCTTGTTGAATAAAATTAATTAATTAATTAAACCCTAATAAGATTAGGGTAAAAGATGACACCCTAAAAAAGAACATGATGGTCTCCTTAAAGGATAGATGACATGTGTTGTCAACGTCTGAAACCCTAGAAAGAGAGAGAAAAAATCGTGACTCTTGGAGACCCATTCTAAATCTCATCTAGAAACGTTCTAGATTGCGTTAGCATGCAAGAGGGAGGATCCGAATCATATTCATTCTCGTATGGATACCGTAGAGGACGTTCGCGGCATTGCAACTTCTACAGATCCTCGTTAAGAGATAATTTCAAAAATCATATAAAAAGTAAAATTTCGAATCACCTTTTGATTTCTATTTAATTGAAATGCATGGATCTGTTTTGGGAATTTAAGGTTTCGAAAAAAAAATTATAATCCAGCTGCGAAATCCATCGATTCAACCTCTAAATTCCCAACAACAACAAGGTACAATGGCTGAGTATCAATCTCAATTTAATGGTAAGTTTGCTTTGCTTCTAGGTTAAGGTCAATGATTAGATGATGAGTTCAAATTATGAAACCTACTTCATGCATGCAAGTAGTTTAGCTTGTTAAAATGCATGAAGTTAAGTTCCATGAATAGTATTCCAATAAACTATCATATTCTCCTACTTTTTTCTACTTCTAAACTACCTCCTTTACAATTCAGCAAACCTTTCTTTGGTTATTACCCATAGTGATAGGGACCAATTTCTAAGGCTCAAAAGGATTAAATTATTTTGTAATTCATGGAGAGCTTCTCATGAAATTTGATATTGACTTTGTGTGGAAGATTTTATGTGGCCTTTTTTTTTTTTTATTCTGTAAAGACTATATTATTATTTTTATAATTACCCGAGTGGGATTTATTTTTGTGGAGTTATTTAATTATTTTTCATTTAGGGTTAATTAAGAAATTTTGTTATTTGCTGTAGAGGGTTATATTGCTAATTGAGCATGAGCCTAAGACCTAATTTAATGCTATGGACGGGCTCTTTTGGGCGAATGACATGGTCTAAATTATCAAGCCTAAATAGGGATGTCTTAAAGATATTTGGCTTGATAGGTTTGGAACAACCATCTAACGAATTTTTTTTTTGTTCTCGGCTTTATTTTATTTTTCTCACACGTGAAAAGTAGACTCGAAAAATATCTCTCTAGTTAATTTGGGTCTTGTTTGACTTCTATAGGGTTTATGTGGATTAAATTAGGTCATAAACTCTTTTA
Source organism: Combretum micranthum (assembly GCA_024138025.1). Lineage (NCBI taxonomy): Eukaryota > Viridiplantae > Streptophyta > Magnoliopsida > Myrtales > Combretaceae > Combretum > Combretum micranthum. The sequence goes on from JAMXBD010000215.1 coordinate 1,158,743, forward strand.
TATTAAAGATGAGCTATTTTATAAAAGAATTAAGCCTTTTTTACCGAGTGGAAAACGTATCTACCAACTTTTGATAAAATTCCCTAAATAAAATCAAAATAAATTTAATTACAAAATAATCAATACTAAACTGCATGTTCACATGAGACTTCTAATTTTACAAGATAGTCGTCTTTTCAAGATGCGATTTAGCAAAAGTTGTATAGTGTTAAATCAAATATTAGAAATGCGATTCACCCTTTTCTTAATAAATCGCATCTTAAAAATGTGGTTTACTAATGTACTATTATAATTGTATGATATGTTTTTGAATCATATTTCTAAGATATGTTTGTGAATCATATGTATAAACACGTGAATCGCAAATATAAGACGCAACCTACATGGTAATAAAGAATCGCATCTTATAGATGCAATTTTGCGTTCGTATTTTGATAATTAATTTTATATAATTTGTATTTGTATAATTATTATTTGGGTGAGTCAATAATCATACGATTTCTTCCTTTTTTATCCAATAAAAGCCTTTGAATCTTTCAAGCTGACACCTAAAGTTCATGCTCATGTAAGAAACGAATGAATGAATGTTGGCCATTGGATTCTTATCATTGGGAATGATTTAATAGTTAGTGTTAATGTTTAATCCTAGCCATCTATCTAGATACTATCCAATGGACAATATTAATTTCTAACATCTATAAATACGAGGCTCATCTCCTCATTTGGGATCATTCTTCAAACTGCTAAGATTGAAACCAAAATAAAAGCTCTATTGAGGTATTCTCACAAAGATCAAAATAATTAATCAACGAAGATTGAATCAAGAACAATCAATTCTACTTGATTTGATCTTTTGTCACATATACGTGTTTGAGATATCAAATTTGCTTGCTCCTCCTTTGCCTCTTCCAATGACATCTGCACACGTGTTATCATTTCAAGGCTATCCCTAGGTAGAAAGTACATTGACTGTGATTGGTTAGTTGCAATATCATACCCCTACAATATATATATATATATATATATTTGCCAAAAAGACAACTTCATTCTTTTAACAATAGTACATCAAGATCCAATACATAAGGTACAAAATCTCAACAAAATAATTAGAGAGATGGGAGTCTAAAGATCCAATCCAAAATGGGCATATCTCTTTTACATCAAAGGGTTGAAATATCCCTTTTATAACATGAATTCTACATAGAGAATGAAAAATCAGCACTTTGGCAAGACAAAATCCCATAAAAAGATTAAAAAAAATAAACAAAAAGGAAAAGAAAAGACACCTACTTATTTTAAAAACTATGACACTCCAAAATCAGCACGATCATCTTCAATCCAACAGATTTGTAGATGTAGGATTGTGAAGATGGATATGCAATATTGATGGACTGATAGTGATGAGAACAGTATATAAAAATTTAGATATGAAATGATAAAAATAGATTTGCAAAATACGAATATCAATAATGGTGGATTTGTGAGTTTTTAATGGTGAATGAAAGGAAAAGGTTTGAAAAGGAGGGGTGGCCGGCGGCCAAGCCGACCCTTTATATTAGGGTTTGATCAAAAGGTTGAGAGAGAGAGAGATGGTCTCCCCCATAGTTATTTATTGAGTCCTATTTTTCTTTATAATATAGTTTTATCCTTGTTGGTCCCAAAAGTTAACCAAGAGGGGGAATGAATTGGTTTTCCAAGTTAAAAAATTCAATCCTTTGAAAATCTTCACAAAATTCCCATACTCGGTTAATTAATAAAAAATGGCTTCTTAATCTTAATGGAAAAAAATAAACTTAATAATCAACAATTTAAATTACAATTCGAATACAAACAGATTCAAGAATCATGGTTTGATTATGATTAAAACTAAAATAAACTTCCAGATTTTAGTCTTTGAATTAGTCTCTGTTTGGTTAATTCTCTTCCAGTTACCCTCTGAAATAGTTTCTGAATTTAGAACGCAGCTTAAGTAAATAATTAGAAATATATGAAAATTTAAAAGATAAGGTAGAGAAGAGTGCAAAGCAATTTATAGAGGTTCCATCTCGAGCATCGGTCCTCTCTTCCAGCACCAAGCCGGGGATCCGGTTGTCTTTACCAGTTTATTCCACTATCCAAAAACAAATGAAGTTACAAGTTGTCTTTTGCTAAAGCACTTGGTTACAATATGCACTCAGCTTGATCCTCCTAGCTTCCAAAAGCTATAATAAATTCTACCGAGTCTACTTATAACTCTCAATTTCACAAAGGTTAATCACAAATCAATTTGAGAAAATAAGTATAAAGTATCCTCTAATTTCAGTACAATGAGAAAATATATATAACAAATTTCGCTTGAAGGATTTTTGAGCTTTGATTGCTTTTTCACGATGAGAGAGTTGTTATTAAAGTTCCTCCTGAGCTTGCAATTTATTTATTTTTCTTTAACAGCTAGTAATAGAATACTTCCTGATATCTTGTAAATAACTCGGATAAGGCCGCTGGTCGTATTTCTCTTTCAAAAACTTTTGCTCAGACAAAAATGAATCCCTTTTATCTCGCTGATCTTTATCTTTTATAATTCAGATCTGCTTGATTTACTCCAACGTTCAATTTTAAATCAGCTTGTTGTAGATAATTCTTGAAATAATCAATCTGATCACATCGTTCTTGTAGATATCTCATGGAAATAGCATATTGATATTAATCCATTTGAAAACTGAATTTCCTTGATCTTAGATAAGCTTGTCTTCGACAAATATCTCTCATCACATGGTCTTCTTATATAATGTCATGAGACAATAATTATATCCTAAATTTTGAATTTCCATACGTGATTTTTTATGTATTATCTAAACTTTAATTCTTGAAAGAACAATCCTTAATCCATATAACTTAAATCCCCTTTGGATAATTGAACCAATTGAATGCATTACCCAAATACATTCACTTTGATGCTCGGTCTTCAATTTATATTGCTTAGAAAATCATTCATCCTTCATAATCGTGATTTTTACGTATCTCAAAAACTTTGTAAATTGCCTTTTGAAATAGCTTCTAATCGGTATTCAACCCTCCGTAGTCATTATAATTACTTTCTGAAACACTTTGTGATCGATATACAATCATTTGTAAAACATTGATTTTCCTTCTAAAACACTCTCTGAAAACTTATTTGTATGTGAAAATCATTGTTAAATATTCTCTAAAACACTTCTTAAGTTGTATCCTTTTGTAAACATTTATAAAATCTTATGGGATTACTGCACACTTAATGAATTTTATTAGTACACACTTAACACTTATTGTTATCATCAAAATCATCATTGAGAGAAACCAACATTCTCTCCTTTTTTTATGATAACAAAACCCATATAAATTAATTTTATCAAAACAAAATATATTAAAAAAAAATTGATATTGATATTTTGTTTACCCTTCTCCCCCTTTTTATTAGCATGAGACATAACAAATAAGAGACAACATATATGAAAAACATCATCAGTTGATACATCAACAGATGCAAACACCTCGAATTTTTTTTTTTCAATAATGGTTTTGGAATACAAATCGAAACCCTAAAGTCTGACCCAAGTTAAAACCGAACCTTAATCGATTTCGATCACGGGATTTCATAAGAGAATCTTCAAAAACAAAAATAGAAAATTCAATGATCATTCGATTCGAAAATCCGAACATGAAAAGATCTACCTATCCGATCCTTGAGTTAAACCCTCAATTTCTAGGGTAAAGTTGGATTAAACCCTAACCTTAGTCAAACCAGAGTTCCAAAAGTCAACAAAGGTCAAGATAATCAAACAATTTCAACTCCGGCAATCCCACATCCTCAAACCCTAGAAAACGAATTTGAGTTAATGGCTTTTTATGGTTTGTAATAATATAGGGTAACATAAAAATATCATATTCGCGAATTTCGAGTATCCTTCTGACTCAAACAGGATCAATTCTCGAAAAGCGTGTCTAGGAGCTCGGAATATTAAAAATATTCCAATAACACCAAAAGACTCGTAATTAAACAAAGATTTCAAAAATATCAGTTTTAGAATTTTTTGGTAACTAAAAATAACAGATATAGCTCGATTATATATATTTTTATTACTATCGGTATTTTATATGTCTAGTCTACTATTCATAGTACTATTCCTACTATTCATTACTATTCCACTATCTCTACTTTTTCATACACCTATTTCTTACTACCTACATATCTATTTTCTTATTTTTTACATTTTCAATACAACTTTATTCACATCAAACTTTACACATTACTTCTTTTATTACAAAACAAACAAAATAAATTATTTCTTCCCCCTACATGCAAGGAACCGGCGCCACTTTCTCTCTCTTTTCCTCAATTATTTTTTTTTCAATTTATTTTATTACATCCAAATTCACTCCAAAAATTCTATAAATATCCCATTCCTCCTTCATTCTTTCACACATCCATTTTACATAACAAAACTCTACCAAAATACTCTCTCAAAACCTCTCTCCAACAAATCTCTCTCAAAACACTCTTTACCAATTTCTATTCTTGAAGAAGAAAATAACAAACACAAAACCCATTCTTCTCTTTTCAAACCTTCTATTAAACCTTAGGTAAATATTCTACCTATATTCTTTATCATATTCATACAACTTAGCATGAGCTTAGTGTATATTTCTTAGACTTATATGAGTTAAAAGAAGCAATAATATGTTCATGTTTTGTTTTAGTTCATGTTCCTATTTTATATTATGTTGTTTTTATTATTGTTATTATTTTTGCTCTAATCTAACTTATATAATATTATATATACTATGTATATATATTTATTTAGAGCATATAAGCTCATTGTTATTTATTTATTTTCATGTCTTGCAATTTATTTATTTACTTGTTTTATGCAATTTAATTAAAACTAACTTTATAGTCTTAGACTTGTCCATATCAAGTCAAAACAATTTTCTTTCTTTCTTTTCTTTTCTATTCTTTTCTTTTGGGACTAGTCTATTCTTAGTCCTGGGTTGCCTTGATGAAGCTAAGGCTCCCAATACATGATCGGGATATCTTGATGAAGCTAAGGCTCCCAATGCTTGACTATTTTATTTTGTTTATTTATTTACTTACAAGTATTTCTTTCCATCTTACTATGCATTATCTTTACTTTTACATTGCTACATAATCATATTCATACATGATTAAAATATTGTTGTCTTAAATAAAAATAAAAATTGGTTCTTTCTTAAATAAAGAAAAGTAAACTAGATTTCTTAACAAAAGGAATTTTTAACAAAATACTTAAGTCTTGTTTTTAATAAACTTTTTCCAAAGGGCAAGCTAATCATAAATTCTAGAAAAAGTAGTAATATAGATTTTCTTTTCTTTTATAAACCAAATTAAATACTCCATAAAGGAAGAATTTTTAGCAATAAAGGATTTTTAACTCAACCATATCTTTTATACGACTTAAATAGGTTTACTATAGACTTTGAAAATCACATACTAAGAAAGCTTTTTCAAAACTTAATTTTTACATGTTGTTCCTCTATTTTCAAAATCAAAATGAAATTTTTGCTAAGTTCTAAGGATAACAATTCTTTATTAAGAAAGCTTTTCTTATAAACTTGTCTAAAAGAATTATTCTATCACTTGACGAATATTAAGAATAAAACAAGTTTTTCAAACCAAGGTAAAATCAACTCACTATTTTAGAAACTAACTTAGAACAATAAACTTTTCCAAGCAAGTAAAGTTTAAAGGTAAACTTATTTTCTAAAGGAGGAAAATGATATAACAAGGAGAGGAAAACATACATTTAACACAACTCTCAATATTTGACCACATAAAAACTTAAAGGATATTTTAAAAAGCTTATTCTTCAATCACTAGAAATAAAGTTAATAGATAACTCAAAAAACTAAAATTTTTGAAAACGAATTTTTCTTATGAAAAGTGAGAAAATAAAATTATAGTAGGAAAACATTTACTCATAACAACTCAAATATATTTTTATTTTCCTTCTAACAATTCAAAAAAGAGAAATTCTCAAAAGATTTATTATTTAAAACCATCAAAGACAAATTGTTTATAAAATACCAATAATGAGACAATACTATCAAAATCATGCATACATATGAGTATAAATATATGTTCAAAGGATTTTTCAACGATGCATATATATCCATATATTTTGCTTAAGGATTTTTGAGTAAAAGTAAAGTTTGGAAAAATCATTTTATGAACTATAAATTCGTAACTATTCTGTACCGTAGTATTTTCCAACCAAATGGCTTTTTATGACAAAAATAACCTTATAAATGGATAGATATTTTCGAGTAGGTAGAAAATGATATATTATAAGCACAATTCCGAGTTAAAATGACCAAGTTATGGCCATTTTAAGTTGGAATTACCTTCTATACGAATTTTAACGATCTTATGACATAGTATTTGATAAGTGCCATAGAATCAATAAGAAATACTCATTATGGGTATTCTTCTTGATTAGGTGATCCGAGGAGGAGTATTCATACCCGGAGGATTATTTTGATTAGTGGATTTACCGATCGACTCATCCGTAAGAAAGATAGATCCAGTGAGTTTATTTCCTACTTTTTGCGTACTTGGTTGTGCTTGTAGCTAGAGGCCCTAGAAGTAGGAAAAGATGAAAATGAATTATGTATGATAATATTGGTTGAAAAAATGTTAAGCATACTGAGGCATGAATCGTTGTTAACTTATGTTTTACTATTATACTATTGGAGTGTGTGCAAATTTTGTGATCACCTTTAAATTACTCTAATCATATACTACAAATTATATTAATTGATTCATGCATATCACGTAGTTAGTTTCATTGCATGAGCTGCTATTCTCGATGGGACAAGAGTTTAGTAGCTGGGTGTGTAGTAGCCAGAAATCTACAAGATGGGCGATTGGGAGCCTGAAAGAACTATGTTATGATGGGCAAGTAGGAGCCTGAAATAAACTACATGAGTTGGATTTAAAGATGGGTTTTAAAGAGCGTGGAACACCTAACCTTGAATGGAGGGGTAAATCCATTCAAACATATGATTTTGGTAGATCATATGTATTGCTTGATCACTTGCTTGATGCATTCATATGCTTGTTTAATAACTTGTTTTAAATTATTTATACAATTACATTGATTTAGGAATATTCTCACTAAGTTAGTTATGCTTATACTCCGATAGACCTTTGCTGTAACAGGACAAAATCTTTTATGCCCGAATACTTCATATATTCAAGTGGGATGACGTCTTAGTAAAGCTTATGGAAATCTTTTGAAAATCATATGTTAATTATCCTTTAATATTTCTTGGTGTTAGTATTATCTGGTTGTAAGAAATATTAAGTTGTTATTATGATTGTTTGGAGAATTATAAGGGAAAACCCCCTAAGATGATGTATGGATTATACTCTCTTAATGATAAATTGAATGTTTATTTAGATTCTTGTATGCTGTATTTACTATCTCGAACTATACATCCCACTGGTGTCTCCTATTGTTGTGATAGATGCTTTACATATGGTATTGAAAACTTTTGCATGACTTCGGGAAGTCATTCTTAAGTTTTAATACAGTATGTAGCGGACTACCACGTTTAGAATACCCTTCGGGACGTGACAACATATCATTAAAACTAAACATTAACAGTTCAAAACATCAGAAATATGAAGAAATAGTCCATAAAGGAAAAACAACACATGATCAGAAAATCAGTCCTTCCTAAAATCTCTGGATTTAACGGATTTTCTTGCTTTCATTTTGCTATGGGCAGAAAACGTTGATCGAATAGGAGGACGAATAATTGGTTGATGGTGAGAGTATTCATAACCGAAATAATGGTTTGAATTTGTTCTTGGGTGAGAGATGGAGTTGATTCAGTGGGTTAAATAGAAGGAACAATATGCAGATTTTCCTCAGTGACCTGTTCATCAGAAACAACACCAGTCTCACTAGAAGCATCAGTAGCAGCAGTCGGTGCCTTCTCTGTTGGAGCAACAGGTTCTGAATAGGTTGTAGCAGCAAAGGGTGTCTTCTCTGTTGGAGCAGCAGGGGAATCAGTCGTTTGTTGCATGGGTGTTAAGGAGAAGTGATGTCTTTATAAAAAACAAATTATGCATGTGAAGCTCGAGAATCTTGAATTGATTGTTTATATTCGTTAAAGACAGATAAAAGTGATTCTGTGAAATCCTTTTTAAATCCAATAATTGTCTTATCAAATATATCACTCAATTCATATTCAAGGCTAGATTTTGAACTTTCTCCAAGGGGCCTAAGTGGAGTTGAATCACTCTCTGCTTCTCTGCATTCTCCTTCTCTTATCTCAAACTTGCCACCAGTTTGAATCTTATAACTTTTCTTCGATTTCCATAGCATTTTTTCTTTCCTAGCTCGCTTACTAGGTAACTTCTCAGCTTCTTCACCTTCTGCTTCTTCCTCTGAACCACTTTTTGGTTCAAGAATAACCTCCCCCTCAACAAGAGCTTTGATCTTCTTCCAATCGAAAGCAAACTTGCTAAACTTATGGTATCTATACCAAGTGTCATCCATAGAGAACCAAAACTTATCAGAAACTAATATCCCCATGTATTTGAGATTGATTTCTCCAATTTTCTTTAAGGTTATTGGAATTTTAAAATTATTGGGTAAATCAATCTTTTTGAATTTGAAAAAATGCATCAAAAGATTGCCATAGGGTTTGTTTCTATGGTTTCTCCACACGTGCTTTAAAATCATTCTTTAAACATCCACTTTCAATTTTTTCTTAATAGCCAATACCACAAGAGCTTCTTCTTTTGAAATAGTGGTGGTACTGCCATTTTTTGGCAAAATACAGTCCACAACTATTTTGTGTAACAATCTCACCAACAACTCCAAATTTGTTGAAAAGATATCCTTGTCAACAAATTCTCCTATCCCATCATTCAATTGTTTATAAACAATACGTTGGTCTAAACTGATAGGGGTGTTCATGGACCGGTTAACCAGTCCATGACTCTATTTTTTGAACCGGTCCATAATTATCGGTTTTTCCATAATGCAAACCATAACCAGTCCATTATTAATGGTTAACCGTTAAGACAGTTAACCATTTTTTTCGGTTAATTTTTTCGGATTTCGGTTTTTAACCATTCAATATAATAATTATCCGTTTTTTGTTATACAGCTGATAAATTTCCTTTTGTTCATATTTTTAAGTTCCAACGTAGACATGCTACAACTACAAATGGGATACTGATTCAAACATTCGAACCATAATTTTCAAAAACTTATAAGTAGGAGGATTTAAGAAGACCATTGTCGAGGATACGGTATTCTGTTCAGGGGGTCATGGTGCTCTCATCATGTGGGATTGTTGGTTATTCAATTGGGTATTAAGTTGTAACCTATAATTCACACTCCACTGTGTTGATCGAAAAAACAAATTAAACAAACAAGCTAATACATTGACCTAGTCAACCTACAGTTATGAATGAATTCACGAAACTTGCCATCACATACACAATCTAACCACAACAGCACATATTAAACCATAAAAGATTCAGCCAAAACAAAAAGAATAGTTAATAGAAAAGTTCCAAAAACCTAATTTCACAGGACATGAAGTAAATGCGGTCAAAGTCAAGATGTAAAGCACAATAATTAACAAAGTCATCATCCAAAAAAAAAAGAAAAAAGAAACACATTTAAGAATCATTTTCAAATTTCAGAAATATCGAAATCCTGCAACTTGAAAGCAAAGATCCAAGAACAAATTCACCAAATCCAGACTTCATATCCACTTCAAACTTAAAATTGAGCATTTCTTATATTCTCCATCACTTTCTTGTATTCTCCATTACTGACACCAAGGTGTAGCCACACTGCAAAAAAAAAAAAAAAAAAAAGGAACATGTGAATCTATCCAAAAAATCTATTCAATAATATATGAGCCTCAATAATAGAAATTGACTTACATTCTCCTCTCAATCATCAATTGTGCAAAGGGGATGATCTTCTGTAATGCAAGATGTTTCTAGGAAAAACACAAAAAAGTGGAAAACAATAAAGAGTTTCAATATATAAGTAAAAAGATTTAAAAACAAGGAAAAAAAAAGAAAGTAGAAATAAACTTACCTATGGATACCGACTCAAGTTGTTCCAAGACATGCTCTAGATATATGGGTTTACTTGAATTCCTCAACCAATTTTGCCCACAAATTAGAGCCTCCACAAGTCTAGGAGTAAGAGCACTGCGAAATGAATCAAGCACACGACCTCCAGTGCTAAAAGCGGATTCACTAGCAACTGTAGACACAGGAATAGCCAACACATCCCTTGCTATCAAAGAAATTGTTGGATACTTAGATGCATTTGTTTTCCACCAACTCAATATATCAAAAGAAGGTAACTTCTTCTCACAATCATCATGCAAATATTTTTCTAATTCATTTTTAGATTCATCACTTCCTTCATCCCCACCATGTTTCATGTACATATCATCCAGATATTGGCCTACATCTTGATATTCATCAACCATTATAGGCGAGTCCACATCTTGTGGTTCTCCACTAGTTTGGACACCAGGTTTAAGATTGGAAACATTATAAGCTTCAAATAAAGATTCCAAAATAACTCTCACTTTTTCTTTCAGTTTGCTTGCAACACCCACATCATAAAATTCACCAACCATGTAATCAACATATCTCAATTTGCATCTAGGATCAAGAACCAATGCAATAAATAACAAAACATTGATATTATCAATATTAGCCCAATACTTGTCATACTTCTTCTTCATCCTAAGAGCCATTGCTTTCAAACTAGGATCCTTACCCTTTTCAATCATGTTTGATATCATCATGCCAAGACCATAAATCTTCTTCATATATTCATTACTAGTGACATGAAGTGTGCCAGATAAGCTCAAAGTGGTGTCATAAAAAATCTTAAGAAAAGGCAGCAATGATCTAGCATATTCCCAATCCTCAAAAGTTGGAGTGCCTTTTTTCATAGCAAGGTCCAAAGAGTACTTACTATCAGTGAACTCTAACAACTCAAAGGCCTTTTGAAATTTCAAGGCTGCCTCTAACATTAAATATGTAGAGTTCCACCTAGTCTCCACATCTAAGCACAAAAGACTCTTACTATCAATCTTCTCTTTTTCAACACAAGTTTTAAACTTTTGGTTCCTAGAAGGAGAAGATTTGACATATTTTACTGCATGCCTAATTCTCAAAATGGAATCATTTATTTCACACAAACCATCTTTTACAACCAAGTTCAAAATATGTGCAGCACATCTCACATGCAAGTGCTCACCCTCCAAAACACTTCCTTTCCAACTATTTAGTCTTCTTTTCAAATATTGTAAGCCCAAATCATTTGAAGATGCATTATCAACGGTTACAGTTAACACCCTATCAATTCCCCAATTAAGCAAACATCTCTCAATAGCCATTCCAATTACTTCCCCAGAGTGACCAGCAATAGGACAAAAGGAAATAATTCTTTTGTGTAGTTTCCAATTATCATCAATAAAGTGGGCGGTGAGACACATATATGACAAATTTTGAATGGATGTCCATGTATCAGTTGTAAGACAAATTCTTGAAGGCAACTTTTCAAAATATTTTCTCAATTTTCCCATTTCCTCCTTGTAAACATTGTAGCAATCTCTTCCTATAGTTACACGTGAAGGAATTCGAAAACGTGGTTGCATCACTTGACAAAAATCATGAAACCCCTCATGTTCCACAAAATTAAAAGACAACTCATCAACAATGATCATTCTAGCAAGATATCTTCTACATTCCTCTTGATCAAACTTCCAAGTAGCAAGCAAATTTGCACAAGTCCCCTCGTCAAATTTAGGTGAAGGTTTTAGAGATAATGTTGCTTGTCTTTTGTCCACATTATAAGGATATTTTTTACACCTACCTAGATGATTACTCAAACAACTTGTACCACTAGCAGATGGACATACAAGCGACTTGGTGCAATAATTACATATAGCTCTAGGATCATTGACATCATTATTCCTCTCAAAATGTTCCCAAACCCATGACTTTCTTTTACGCACCTTTGAATTAGCGGGTTGAAGGGGAGGTGGTTTTGCTGCATCACCACTTGAAGGTTGGGAGCTCAAATTCTCATTACTTGAACCTCGAGGGACCACATTTGGAGTAGAATCAGTGGTTTTATCATTATCCCCAGTGCTAGACATCTACAATAATATAAAAAAAACAGATATATTAGGATAAGGATATCAATAAACAAAAGTTATTGTGATGCGATAAAAGCCTCATTGAATCTAGAACAGTTCCAGAGGCCATGACAACAAAAGTTATTAAAAGTGAAAAAAAAAACAAAGAGAATGACATCACATGAATAAAGATTAATTGAATCAGAGCAGTTTCTGAGACCAAAAACTGACTTTATGACTTTTGGTTTGAGGTTTTCTGATGGACCGGCAGTACATGCGTATCACAATTTATAGGAGCAATACATAAGTGATTTTTATATCTCATTTTGAAGTTGCCATACAATAATAGTATAATTGATTTGTATTCATGTAATTTTTTTTAAATCATCTCAGTTTTTCCTACTACAGATATATACTTATTAGTTAGAGTATAAGCCATATGGGATAACTAATTTTAAATCATCATTCGTGATCAATAAAATAAGCATAACAATGATTTTCCTGAAGCACATTACAGTAAGTTCTATATCAGATGGATAAGTGATAAGGATACTTTTTAACATAACAAGGAAATTTGGCAAACTTGGCTTTATATGTTGTGACGTTATGTGGTGAAGAATGAGAGGTGAAACCCTTCGATTTTTTATATTTTTTTTTTCAAATTTCCCTTCAACAAACATATGAAACAAGTTAAAAAGGATCACACTCAAGTATTAACCAGATCCTATTCGGAATCGGAAAGGGAATGTTCTAATCTTAATGAATCTGTGTAAAATGTGTTTTGGCAGGATTGGAATAGGTAACGGGTTAAAGCTCCCCTCTTTTAAACAAGTTCAAAATCTCAAATATATAGTTATATACATGTATATATGCATAAAATCAAATTAGTATATAGAACAAAAATCATACCTGGAAATCGACAAATTGTGATAAGGTTGCTCGTTTAGCCTCTTCTTCAAAAGTAAAAAACCCTAAAGTGAAATCACAATAAATCAAAACCAAATTCAACGAACAGATCTTATGAAATCACAAAATCAGTCTACCCAAAACCAAATCGAAGCAATAAGAAGAAAAAAATAAAGAACAGTACAAACCTAATGTGAAGCAACCAGATCTTGCAAAAAAAAAAAAAAAAAAGGGGTTGAGCGTGAGAGATTGAGGTTGGCTTCCTCAAGAACAGTAGAACACGCAACACGGTAGAGGAGCCAAAGGGGAGACGGCCGAGGGGAGAGACCAAGAGAAACAGAGAGTCAGAAAGAGAACTGAGATGTGAGATGTGAGATCTGAGAAGAGATCAAGAGAAGACTCAAAAGAGAAGGCCAGGCTGGCCAGCGGCGAGAGCGAGGAGGTGAGCACTGACTGAGTTCAGTGAGTTGTGCTGTGCGTGCTGGCGTGCTGCTGCGTGACACTGTGACAGCATGATAGGAGAAGGAGAGGACTGACCGTGACTCCGTGAGTGACCGAGGACAGAGGCAGTGAGGCATAGAGCAGAGGCTGCAGAGCAGTTTTAGACTTTTAGTCTTTTAAGAATTAGGATATGGGAAGGAAATAATTAAATAAAGAGAAAAAGGTTAGCCGCTTTCCCGCTTAGTCGCGGTGTACCGTTCGTGTTTCACTTCAAATTCAATTGTTATATTTTTGAAAAAATTAATTAATATCATATATATAATTTTTGGACCGGTTAACCGTTAACTATCGGTTTTTTTAATTACAAACCGAAACCGAAACCGAAAACCAAAAAAATTAAAAACTATAAACCTAAACCGAAACCAATGGACCGGTTAACCTAATTTTTTTGGTTTTTCGGTTTCGGTTCGGTTTCTCGGTTTGATCGGTTTTTTTGAACACCCCTATAAATTGATCAGCCATTCATCATCCTTGACATCAAGCATCTTAAAACATTCTATCAAATTTTTCCTCATTATTGTGACAGCTTTTCCCAAAAGATTTGATTTCAAAGATAAATCCTCCAATTGTTCCAGATTCTCCTAAAACTCAGCATTTATACTTCCTTCTACAACATCCATTACCCCACATAGTTTTCGACAGCCTATCCTATCTAGTCGATGATTCCAATAAAATCCATTGTCTTTAAAAAACTTGAAATCTATAAAAGCACATTCAAGTACCTTGTAGTTGATAAGCTTTTTCTTGTTGAAAGGAGCAGATGAAGATTCCTCTGTTTTCTTTCTCTTCAAAGATTTTTCTTCCTTCACCTTTTTCTAACTTTCTTTCTTTGACTTCTTCTTTAAAATCTTTTAAGAACTTTCTTTTAGAGCTTCTGAATGTGCTTCTGAAGCAGGGTTTGGTTCTGAAATCCCTTATGAACCTATCTTCTCCCTTTTTCCTTCTTGTTACTGGGTTCTTTCTTTTTCGCTTCAACAGATTTCTTTATTTGATCATTTTTCAATTTTGATCGTATCTCTCTAGAGGTTCCATCATGCATGGTAGTTTGAGGATTTTCTTCTGAGTCTGAAGTTTCATCACGAATCATAATGGGTTTGGACGATTTTTCAGTTTCGAACCCTTTTGATGCAATACGAGAAGATTTACGAGGAGCCATGGTGATTTTAGGGTTTTTTTATGCTTGAGAGGATTTGAAATGAAGAAGTGAAAGAGTCTGACAAGCAATATGGTTGAAGGCAGATGAAAAGACATGGAAGATAGTGCTATTATTTAATTTATTATTATTATTTTAAAAAATCAGAAAACAAATGGCATGCGGAAGAATAAATGCATACATTCAAATTTAAACAAGTTCCAAAAAGAATAAAATTTTATATTAAAAGAATTAATTTTAAAAAAGGAATACTTATGCCTATTTCATTCCTTAAGAATACAAATCTATTTTTGTCTAATGGTTTTGTAAATATATTTGCACATTAATTTTCTGTTGAAATAGATTCAAAATTAATGTCTCCATTAGCTACATGATCCCTAATAAAGTGATGTCTAATTTCTATGTGTTTTGATCTAGAATGATACACTGGATTCTTTGTTAAATTAATTCCACTAGTTTATCACATTTAATACATACATTGTTATATTTCAATCCATAATCTTGCATTTGTTGTTTTATCCAAAGTATTTGTACACAACAGTTTCCAATTGAAACATACTCAGCTTCAACTATTGATAAAGCTACTGAATTCCGTTTCTTTGAAGACCAAAAAATCAGTTTATCCCCTAAGAATTGACAAGTACCGCAAGTACTTTTTCGATCAACTTTGCATCCTGCATAATCAGTATCTGAGTATCCAATTAATTCAAAATTTTGGTTTTTGGGATACTAGATTCCTAATTTTGCAGTGCATGCAATGTACTTGAAAATTCTTTTCACAGCTTTTAAATGTGTTTCAGTTGGATTGCTTTGAAATCTTGCACAAATGCATATAGAAAACAAAATATCTGGTCTAGATGCAGTTAGATACAAAAAAGAACCAATTAAACTTCTATAAAGTTTTTCATTAACCTTTTTACCTTGATCATCAAGGTCAAACCTGGTAGAAGTACTAACTGGTGTAGCCACTTCTTTTGTATTTTCATATCCAAATTTCTTTAATATTTGCTTAGTGTACTTCTCTTGGTGAATGAATATTCCTTCTTTTGTTTGTTTGATTTGTAATCCCAAAAAGAAATTCAGTTCACTCATCATGGACATCTCAAATTCAGCCTGCATAAATCTTGCAAATTCTTGACAATATTGTTCATTAGTTGATCCAAATATAATATCATCAACATAAATTTCTACAATTAAAAAATCATCTTTATAATGCTTTATAAACAAAGTTGTATCAATCGTAGCTCTTTGATATCCACTTGATACGAGAAATTCACTCAGCCTCTCATACCAAGCTCTTGGTGCTTATTTCAATCCATACAATGCTTTTCTTAATTTAAAAACATAATCTGGTTTGAATGGATCTTCAAATCCAGGAGGTTGTTCAACATATACTTCTTCTTTAATGTAACCATTCAAAAATGCACTCTTAACATCCATTTGAAATAATTTGAAATCCTTAAAACAAGTATAAGCAAGTAAAAGACATATAGCTTCAAGCCTAGCAATAGGTGCATATGTTTCATCGTAATCTATGCCTTCCTCTTGTGAGTATCCTTTAGCTACAAGCCTAGCTTTGTTTCTCACAATTTTTCCATTCTCATCTAATTTATTTTTAAATACCCATTTTGTTCCTATTATTGATTTATTTTGTAGTTTAGGAACTAGATTTCAAACATTATTTCTTTGAAATTGACTGTTCTTCTTGCATTGCATTAATCCAATTATTTTCATTCAACGCCTCATTAATATTATTTGGTTTTATTTCAGATAACATAGCAAAATGATTTTCAATATTTTTTAACTTAGATCTAGTTCTTGTTCCAAATTCTAAATCACCAATAATTAAATTAGGAGGATGTGATGATTTATATTTCCATGCTTTTGAACTTTCAGGATTATCATTTCTTAATTCCATATTACCTTCTGCATTAGTTTCTGAATCGTCAGATTCTAAACTTTTATTCAAATTACTTTCTGGTTTATCTTCTGCCTCATTGGTCTTATCAGACTTAGCTTCTGATTTTCCTTTTGATTTAGCAGAATCTGGTTCACTATATTCATTGTAGGCACAAATACATCATCATCATCATCATCCTTTATTTCATTGAGAAAACACACATTAAAGGATTCTTCAACCACTTTAGTTGATTTATTAAAAACACGATATGCTTTACTATTTTGTGAATATCCTAGAAAAATTGCTTCATCATATCTTTCATCAAATTTTCCAAGATTATTTGCATCCTTTTTCACAAAGCATGTACATCCAAATACATGAAAATCTGAAACAGATGGTCTTCTGCCACGAAACAATTCGTAAGAAGTTTTGGTTGTGCTTAGTCGAATATAAACTCTATTCATTATGTAACAGCAGTTGCAACAGCCTCAGCCCAAAAATATTAAGTCATCTTTACTTTCATTCAACACAAAACGAGTCATCTCTTGAATTGTTCTATTTTTTCTTTCAACTACTCCGTTTTGTTAGGTGATAAGGTGCTGAAAAATTATGATTTATTCCATATTCTTCACAAAAGGATATAAAAAAGAATTATCAAACTCTTTTCCATGATAGTTCTCAAAGCAACAATGGAAAAACCTTTTTCATTTTGAATTTGTTTAGCAAACTTTTGAAACACGTCAAATGTATCAGATTTGTGCTTCAAAAAGAACACCCATGTAAATCTTGAAAAGTCATCAACAATTACAAGACCATATTTATTTTTACCTAAGCTTAAAGTTCTTATAGGTCCAAATAAATCAAGATGTAAAAGTTCAAGAGGTCTTTTTGTAGAAATCATAAATTTTTTGCTTTTATGTGAAATTGAAACCATTTTATTCTTTAAACAAGTTGAACAACTTACATCATGCTTTATATTAATTTTAGGCAAACCAACAACTAAATTCTTTTTAGAAAGTTTTTCTAATTGATTAAAGTTCACATGACTAATTTTTATGACATGAATGTATATTGTCATTCATAGTCAAAAAGCAACATTCAACATTCATATCAGATGGTGTGATTAAATATATGTTCCTTTTTCTAAAACCTTCAAACAATTTCACACGTTCAGAATTATATGCAAAGCATTTATCTTTCTCAACAGTCGTCTCATAACCTTTGTCACATAATTGGCTCATACTTAAAAGATTATGTTTTAATCCTTTTACTAGTGAAACATTTTCAATTAAGTAAGGAGGATGACCTATGGTACCTATTCCAATTATCTTACCACGGCTGTCATCTCCAAACCTCACATAGCCTTTTTCTTTCCATATTATGCTAGTGAACAAGGAAGCGTCACCTGTCATATGACCTGAACATCCACTATCCAAGTACCATGTTCCTTTTATTTTTGTCCCTTGTTCCTGCAATTAGCACAAAAAGGTGATCAAACCTTTTTAGGAACCCAAACAAACTTGAGTCCTTGATAAGTCAAGCTCGTTTTATCTTGTTTCTTAACTTGATGTGTACTGAGCTTGTTTCTTTTGTAAAAACAATACTTTTCAATATGACCTATTTTGTTGCAAAAGAAACATGCATAAGAATGTGTATGATATCTATTATTTACCTGGTGATTGTAATTTCTCCTTGATATCCATTATTATCCATACCTGTAGGTTCTGCTATACCCTCTGCTTGAGAATTTTTTGAGAATACCTTTGAAAGAGTCCTGCTTTCATTTTCATATCCTTTTTAACATGCGGTTTAGCAGATTTTTCAATCACTGGGTCTTTTGCCTTAATAAACACAGTTTTCTTTATATTTGTTGATCTATCATCACCATACCCAAGTCCATGTTTAATAAAAGCGGGTCTTTGACTACTTATTAACATTTTTAGTTTTTCTTCACTTTCATTAAACTTATTAAAAGTATTTTTAATTTCTTGTGATAAAACTTCTACTCTTCCTTTTAAATCTTGATCTCATTTTTCAAAACGCCATTTTCTTTCTTCAAAGCTTCAGATTTAACATACAATTTCTCATTTTCATTTTTCAACATATCATCCTCATCTATAAGCAACCTATTGGTTTGTTTTAGAACATCTTTCTCATTTTTCAACGCCTTGTTTTCTATATCTAGTTTTGAAATCTTCGAATAAGCTTTCTTAAGTGCCTTTAGAAGTTTTTTCATTTCAATGTACATTTCATTATCAATTATATCAGTTTCGGATTCGGAGTTTACCTCAGACGTAGCCATCAAGCATAAGTTTGCTTCTCCCTCGTCCTCACTAGTAGTTTGGTATACAGGAATGGACCATAATAAATCACGATTCCAGCTTTCATTCCTTTTCCTATGTTTGGAAGCATCATGAGAATGTGGAATCGCAATTCCATTCCCCTTTCCATTAAGAAATTTTACTTAAATTACCTTTTTTTTATCCTATCTTATTTTTTGTAAAGGGTATTTTTGGTAAATTTTAATGTAAACTAAATCATATCCATTCCATTTCCTGTTCGTATCCAAACAAAAGAATAGATTTGTCATTCCTTTGTTGATTCCATTCCATTCCATTCCATACCTTTGGTTCTAATCCATTCTATTTCAAATGATTCCCATGTAACAAATGTGATATTGGTATATTGTATCCAAAATTAAATTATTCATATCATTTTTTCCTGTTGTTCATTAAAAACCTTAAAACACATATTACCACAAAAACACAAAAACAAAACTCGAAAAAAAATCAAATTTCATCTTTTTCATAGAACTTTGTTTCATAACCTAAGATACGAATTATTTCCCTATTACACTTAGTTAACCATATAATTTCCCTCTTTTACTCTGCTTTCGCACACCAAACCCAATTCACCCTTATATGACTTCTCTACTGCAATGTAACAAAAAAGAGAGCAAAGCTTGTGTTTTAATTGTTAAGTCTCCTAGTTTGGTTTTGATGATAACAAAACATGTATGAGTGTTTACTAATAGATTCATTAAGTGTGCAATGCTTAAGTATAATCAAAGTTGGTTTATGAAAATGTTTTCAAAAGAGATTCATCTTAGAAAGTAATTTATAATATGTTCGAGAAATTTTTTAAGAACAAATGAATAGTCAGAAGGTAACTCATAAGCTAAATCTGTTGCTTATCAAGATGAAAGTAACTGTCAAAGAGTAAATCAGAAGGTAAATCTGCCACAACACAAAAAGCTACTAAATCACGAACAGAATCTGGAATTTTGGATTTTCTTCAATTGATTCGTTATTTTGAAGACCCAGCAACAAAGTGAATGTATTTAGGTAATGCATTCAATATGTTCCACAAAGTTGGTTCAAATATCCATGGGGATTAAAAATTAAATTGAAGTTCAGATTTAAATTATGATATTCGAATGATATTACAAGTGCAATTGAGGTTTTTATTGCATATTTATTTCAGATATTTACAAGATTATTTTAGCACGATTTTATGAGGATTTCAGATCAAATTTAAGCACTTAAAATAGTGTTAAATTGGTTCAACAAAGCTAGAGTTATTTATGAAAGATAGAGAAGATATTGTTCCTATTTTTTTGGGATATTTGATATGGTGTACACTAGCTCTTGAAATTCGAATTTAAAGGATAATAATTGTTATATTTGTTAAGATACATCAGGCCACGTGATTAGAAGATAAACGAGAGATTATATGATATTTAAATTCGAATTTTGAATGTTGCAGCAGTTAAACAACTCATAACTTTCATGATTTTGGAAATATCTCCAACAACAACTCTATCTTGAAGATATACTTTTAGCCATTGAAGTGAGCATTATATATCAGCAAAGAAGGAAGAAAGAGAGAAGTACTGGGCACGAAAAAGTCTATACAATTCTCTCAAAATACTGTCATAGTGTGCTCGAAAATTCCATAGAAAATTGATGTTGTTGTTGTGCTAATTCTTGAGAATATTTAATCTTGTTCTTTGATTTGGTTATACACTTTTGTGTGAGGTTGAGAGTTACAAGTAGGCTCAGTAGATTGATTGTTGGCTTGAGGAAAGCTTTGAGAATCAAGCTGAGTGCATTTGTAGCTAAGTGGTTTGGCAAAGACAACTTACAACTTTGTTGATTAATTGGATAATGGAACATACCGGTGTGGAATACCGGGTCCCCGGCTTGGTGCTAGAACAGAGGACTGAGGCTCGAAGCGGAACCTCTATAAATTGATTTTGCCCTCTCTTCTCTCTTATATCTTTAAATTCCGTGCACATTTAATTGTTTGGTTTTGCTATATATTATACTGAGACTAAATCAGAGAGTAACTGGAAGTTTGTTTTCTAATCAGAGAGTAAAACTGGAAGTTTTACTCTTGTTTTTGTTTAATGTACAATGATCATTTTTCAACCTATTTTCATCCGAATTGTGAAATAAACTTTTATTTATTAAGTTTATTGTCTTCAAGTGAGTTTAAAAAGCCATTTTAATTTGATTAACTAAGTTTGTGAATTTGGTTAAGTTTTTGAAAAGATTAAATTTTCATTTTGGAAAACCAATTCACCTCCCTCTTGATTATCTTTTTGGGACCAACATTAATATGATGAAGTGCAATAAGAATCACAAATGTAAAGTTAATTTTTAATGCTTGTTCAAGATTAAAATGAAATGGAATAAGTACATAACAATATTGAACAATTGAATATTATCTCAAATTAATTACAATGCATGGATGATACTAGTACTGTAAGCTTTCATGCATTATTAAGATCTACAATGCCATGCACCTTAAATTCAAGTATAAGTCAATAGTTAACGTAAGTATAGCCTTGTGATTCAAGTACTCACCATTTTTTTCAAAGTCAATTGATTAAGTACTTGATATTAACAGTTTTATTGTTTCTAAATTTTAAGTTCTAATTGGTAATGGATCTAGGATGGAATGTGGAGTATTTATGATAATGTCCTACTAACAGTAATAGGACACACTTTTATGGATTCTTTCTATGTTTTACCAATAAATGGGCTTAAGGTTGTTTTGAGCATTCGATGGCTTCAACAGTGTGGATCATTCATTGTTTATTACAATCAATTGATAACGAAATTCATGAAAGAAAGACAATAGATTACCTTAACATTGGAAATAAAGGTTTGGTTCATCCAATTTCAAACCTTCAGTTGAGGTGTTTAATAACAACCTATGTAGTTTTGTTTGCAAATGGTGGTTCAAACTACATTGTGAAACATAAAAGAGAGCATTGCTAGCAACCTTCCTTTACAACAAGTGGTGGGAAGATTTTCTTAGGTTTTAGAAGGCCTTCATCATCACCACCATTGCGTTCATTTGAAAGAGGGTACTCCTCTACTAGTATAAAGTCGTACCAATATCCACACTTTCAGAAAAACGAAATAGGTTTACAGGTGATAGACATGCACAATTAAGGCATCATTCAACATGGTTCAAGCCCTAGCTTTTCTCTTGTTTTACTAGTTGAAGAGAAGGAAGTTGGCATTTTAAGATGGGTTATCAAGCTTAAACCAAGTAATTATTAAATATGAATTTCCTATGCTTGTTATTGATGAGCTACTTGATGAATTACCTAAAACATTATCTTTTTCGAATTTGATCTGAGATCTAATACCACCAGATTTTATGGATATTAAGGACATTGAGAAAATTGCTTCTTTTTTTTTCTTGTTATGATTTATTATACTGCCATTTAAATTAAGCAATGCTTTAACAACTTTCAAGCAATTACGAATCAAAATTTTTAACCATTTTTAAGGAAGTTCGTCATCTTTTTCTTTAACAATATCATTATCTATAATTGAACTAAGAAATTACATTTAAAGTTTTACAATTTATGGTTGATAACATTTTTTATTTGAAGGATATGCTCATTCAATCAAACTTCTATTGAATATCTAGGCTACACTGTTTCAAACGAAGGCACTTCACTAGGGTCTACTAAGTTGGACACTATTATAAGATGCATTTAGCATACATTATTAAACAAATGCATGCATTACAATTTTCTGGTTATTATCGACGTTCATAAGAGGTTAAACATCCATAGTTTTATCACTAACACATATTTTACAAAGGGACTAGTTTAAATAAATTAAGGATGCTAAAAAAGTTTTTGAAACAATTTGACAACATCGATGAATCAACCATCCTAGCATTGCCTAAATTTTAAGAAATTTGTTGCTGAAACAAATGCATTGGATAAGGGAATAGGTGCAATCTTATTACAAGATTCATACCTTATAGGATGAATCATAGAAGTCATGAAGAGATTTTAAGTTAAGTAATTTAAACTCTAGAAGAACAAAAGTGTCTAGCCACTTTGACTGGCTATGATTGCTTTATTTTGTTTAGATTAGGTCATGATAATGAGGTGGTTGGCTCTTTATCAAGGTAACATGGGGAAATGAATTCCATGGATATGACTATGCTACTTTGGTGTCTCATAGCAGGTTTAAAGAATGAACGTAAGGATAAACTTAAGTTTATTTAGGTTATCATAACATCGTCTTAAAGTAAGGAGTCAAAGTGGCCTTTGAAATGGCACCATGTGTTGTTATAATACCACATTAGATTATTACTAGTGCTTCAATGAAATGACCCGACTCTTAGGATGCTTAAAAGTGAGGTTATTTCACCGCACACATCGTCTCCAAACGATATGTGCAGGGTTTCCGATATCTATGTGAGTTTCTAATCACCTTTTACTTTGAAATTATGATTATGCTCTTTAGTAAACCATATTAAATCGAAAGATGTTTCATAAATCATTTAGAGACCATTATAGCCTCAGCTTAAAAGTGCTTTTAAAGAAAAGAGTGATACAAAATTTCGAAGTCCAAAACATCTAAGATAATGATTAAAAAAAGGGGAGCTAGACTCAACTTAAATACAAATTTAGCACTCGACCTAATAGTGATAATAAAGTTATAAGTTTACAGTCATCCTTAACAGAAATGAATAATATTTAAAAGTCTTTTGAAGTTTTATTTAGGTCTCAATCTATTAAAATTGCTCTCCATACTTGTCAGTCTTGAAACCTATAGAATCATAGTGGAGATTCACATATGAGCTTTCATCAATACCTGAAATGGTGAAAAGTGAGTGGCGAAGCCCAGTATAGCAGTAATCAAACACATGCTCTCATGTCATGCACACTTAAGCTAATGTAATAAGCACGATTTAAGTTTTATTAAATTTAAACCAATAATCAAATATTCCTAGCGTCTCGTAAATACAAACACGCACAATAGTACTTATGACTCTTGCCAAATAAAAGGGGTAGGGTTCATTCAGCAGATCATGTCATGAAGATGGGGTTTTGATAAGTCCCATAACTCACTAGAAAAAAAAAAAAGGAAAATAGTCTCATCTCGTTCATCTCCTCATGGCTACCACCAACGAGCATGGTCCATTGAAACTCTTTATATAGGGTCCTATAACACCGTATAACTTGTTACAACTTTATACCTGCTCTTTGTCACCAGTCCATTCTCGGAAATTTCCCTATCGACTACTCGTTGAGCCCAACCACTCATCCATAAGGGCCTAAGCACCTAAACTCCCACATCATACGAAGTTACGATCAAACTCGCAACCTAATTCGAGGGTGCCACTCCTGGATTAAGTGTTCAAGCAGCAAATAACATTCACTTAAGCCAAGCTTAAATTCTTGGTTTGGTTATTAAAATTATCATAGCAAGTAACACACAATTGTTGCGTACCTGTTGGTTAATCCGAGTTTGATATCCGTTCCCAAGTGAGGAGTCAAATAACTGTTTTAATAGAAAACGAAATCGGCTCATGTTTATCTACTTCAATCTCGTTTACTTTGTTTATCAAATTTAGGTTGTATTGAATTTATCATTTTGCCCTAAAATCATACTTAAAAGGCTTAATTAAGTTCAAGGAAGGAATTGGAATAAGTTTTGTTTAATTTGAAGAAGGATTGAAGAAGAAAAAGGGGAAGCATGTCCAAATGCATGGGAGGATGCATTATCCCATGCTTCAAAGCATGGCTAGAAAAGAAAGTTGTTTTTCTTCCTTGTTCGCGGCTCCAGAGGGAAGCACAGTGGGAAACACGATACCGTGTTCTTCCGGTGTTTTCTTGCGTTTCATTGCGTTTTGCTTAACTTAGTGAGAAGCATAGTAGAAACACGACTCATGTATCTCCCCGTGTTTCTCAGCGTCCTCTTCACGTTTTTAGATAGAGAGAATGGTGGGAAACATAACGTCGTGTTCCCATTGCGTTGCTCTGGGTTTCTCATTTCTTGTTCAATTGCGTGCCTAAGAGAAACACGGTGGGAAGCAAGTCATTGTGTTCTCATCGTGCTCTTCTAGGTTTAGTATATTTCACAATTCAACTTGTTATTTATGTCCAAACATGCTTCTTGGGTCAAATTTTAGTGATCTTAAAGGTTTTAGATGATTGTGTTTATGTCTAAACTTAACTACATTCATCTTTAGCATGCTATAACATGATTAATCCTAGGTCAAATCCTAAGTCATCTATGTTTGTTACCAAACACTAAGTTATCATACTTCCTCTGAAATTTCCAAAGCTTTCTATGTGAAATCTTTTGTTGAACTTATGGTAACAACAATAACATTACTCCTTACTCATTGCATGATCTTGTTCATAATCTTTAGACACATGGCAACAACAATTTCTTCTTAAGTTTGTTTCTAGCAAGAATACTACCAAAACATACTCATTTTTATTCTTCAACATCTCTAGACTTATCTTATCTCCTCAGTATCACACATTCACAGTACTAAAAGTTGATTTTCAAGTCTTACCTTGTTGTTGCAACTATAAGGTGATTCTTCAAGCTTAAAACACTTCCAAACTCGATTTTCTTACTCCCTTCACTTCTTACCAACATCCTCATATCAGAATGTACATCTAAAACATAATAAGCATTGCGTTTTGACGCTTGAAATTTTTATTCTTACCTTGTCATGAATTTCTTTGAGTTTCTTTCACACTCCTTCTCTTAATTCGCCTTCATTGTCCATATTTCCTACCATAAAATGGGTAATCCCAATTGATTAGTGCTAAATATTTCTTAATCTCACTTATTCAACATTTAAATAAAGGCTACAGTCTAGGGTTTCTTACCTTAGGATGGTGGTACGTTTCCTTAAGGTGTAAAGACATAAAATAAAAGGTGTTTATATAGGGGCTAGGGTCTAAGGTTTCTAGGTCTCATCCTAGAGTACCACATGGCACAATCCTAGCCGTCCAATTACATTAGGCTTTTCTTTAGCATATTTTTCTTACCTAATTTCCATTAGTTATCCATCTTTAAATTCTATTTTACCCTAACCCACTAATTAATTTTGTTCGTATTCCCAGTTATTTCTTGGCTATTTATTTGAATTTTAATTACTTATGGGTGGTGTTTGGATCATTTCACTCAACCTTAGTTAGTTCTCAAAATTTTGGCTAAATTGCATTATACTCCTATGGTAGGAGATTTTGCAAATTGAAAACATGTTAGAAGATTGCATTTGCTATCTGCTTTGCTTTGCTTTCTTTCTTTTCTTTCTTTGAGGAAGGGAATGAAGACTATGGCGAGTAAATATGTTCAAAATTGCAGATTTGCAAACAACTTAAGTATGCAACCTAGTCTCTATCTTAGTTACTCGAGGGCTTCTTAGATTTGGGAGCACATTAGCATGGACTTTGTTACATGCATGCTTGGATCACAAAGTTACACTATGGTTTGTGTGATAATTGATTGGCTATATAAGTATTGTCACTTGTGTCCTTTCTACACTCTCTTTATTACCTTGAAAGTAGTCGTCTTGTTTTTGTAAATGGTAGCAATATTGCATGGTTTATCTCTATTGTTTTTTGGCAATGACTCCATCTTCGTGATTCTTTTTTTGGCAAAAATTATTCAACCTTAGTTAAACTAGATTGGCAATGAGTTCTGTCCATCATCCTAATTTGGATGGATAAATGAAAGTTTTAAATAGAACTACACAACACTATCTATTTACTTTGCAAAGGATAAGTCCTCGAATTGGGTTCATTTTCTTCCTTGTGTTGGGTCTTCTTACAATGCTTCTTATCCTACAGGCTAAAGACTACTCTTTTTGAATTAATTTATGGCAAGCCTCCTCCGAAATTTCCTTCCTAGATTTAGGGCACTTTAATTTTAAAGGTTGTAAACATTAAGTTGGTTGCATGAAAAATTATTGAGAAACTTGAAGCGTAATTTTGAATAAGCTAAGCTTGAAATAATGCTCAGTCTAGTGAACATAGAACTGACATTGAATTTGTTCCGAATGAAATGGTCTTTGTAAAGCTTCAACCATATAGACAAGTTTCAGTTGCTCATTAGTCTTCACAAGTTATTAATATGATATATGATCCTTTTAGAGTTTATAGTAACATTAGGACTTGCTATTATCAACTTAAGTTACTTCCACATGCTAAGATTCATGATGTCTTTCTTCTTTTAACGTTGAAATGAGTCTATGGGTTTAACTTACCTTTGCTAGATCTACCATCAAAAGATTTTGATGCCCATCCATTTTAAACACCATTATCCATTATAAATACTATAGTGATTAGAGAGGGATTCGTAGTGTTCAGTAACTTTTGGTCCAACGGTTAGGATTGCTACTAGAAGAAATAAGTTGGGAAGATTGTAACCTTTTCAAAAGACTATTCTTAGTGCGATACCAGGGGAGAAAGATGGTTTTGAAAAGGGGGATCTAGTTGTTAAAAATAAGTCTCATTTACCAAGTATTAGAAGGAACCAACATGGGACGATAACTATTTGTAGTGGGGTAGATCTAATCACAATGGTCACGTGCATGTAATGCACGTTTCGTACTACACGTAGCCTTAGGGGAGTGACGCGAAAGCACATGCAATGAATGACTAAGAGTGATAGGATATGGAGGAGGAGCAAGCAATCTCAAGGAGCTCAAATGCATTAGTAATAGGTTTTTAATGAGCTAAATAACATTAACCCTACTATTTTAAAGGAGATGTTGTGTGTTCTTTACTTTGAGCTTTGTTTGATCTCTTATATGAGTATTCTGATAGCACGATGATGTTTTTGTCAATTTTTAGATCCACCAAATGAGGAGGAATTCTAGGTATTTATAGAGCTTGTCTCTTAATGGTGTCTATCGAATCATATTAAACATCAATATATGAGATAGGTTATCCTAATGATGTATTTCTCCATAGGTTCTCTAGCACATGGAAGGCCTATTTAAGTACATGAACTCTTTGAGAAAGGTTGTGAGCAGATGAGTTAGTTCGATCGAAAGATCCTTGCTCCATGCTTACCACGTCAAATTTCCCTTAGTTGCCTTAATTTCGTGGATTTGACTCTTTGGGCTCCATCACTTAGCCCAAAGAGTCAAGCCCAAGTCATTATCGGGTTTGAAGGCTTGGTTAACAGATTTAGCCCTGTACACTATTATATGTAGTCTATAATTACTAGCATGTATTACATTTTAGGGATCATAAATCTAATAACAATTGTAATTAAAAATGGTGTTTGTAACAAGATGCGAGTCAAGTTGTGGATGGGAAATTATAAACATCTCAACTGAGATCATATTGCGAGCAACTACAAATAGTGAAATGAAATATAAGAATATCAAGAGGAGCTTTAACCATAAAATTAGTTGTATCATAAGAGTAACTCTCTCAAACTTAGCTAAGATTCATCACCTTGCTCAATAAATAATCACAGATCTAGAAAAGTTAAAAAGAAAAAACTAAGAAAATAAGTGGAGAGAGATTACATGATAAAGAGTGAAAGGATTCTTCTTTTTTAGGTCTTTTGTGTGTTTAGTAGTTTCCTGGTTTGCTTTGTGATCTACTTTGGTGGGTTGGATTAGGCAGTAGTGTATAGGCCAACACTAAATCAAGTAGATCTTCGTAAGTCTACATGACAATAACAATAGTTTTCTAGATTTTGGATATCTCCAACTTTTTCTTTAGGCAACAAAAAATTATGGGAAATTATATCGATAGATATCTGCATTTTAGGGTATGTTTATGTAATGTACCAATATTTTAAGTGATTAAAGAGAGAGATTAATTTTTAGGGATAAATTCATTTGAAATATCAATGCTTCAAGTGATTAAAAAAATTTAATATTTTGTAAAGCGAGCCAAGTAAGGTATTAATAATTGATAATTGATGAAAATTAGGAAAACTTAATTGAAAAATAATTTAATAACTTAAATGAATTTCGTAAAAAGTTGATACTTCATTTGATCCACTTTGTGAAAAATTGATATCTTAAATGAACTTACTTCGAAACCTTAACCTTTTAGGATAATTTACTAAAAAAATTATATGTAATTAGGCAGGTGCTTCTTAGACGTAGAGAATGGCAAGGGTTGGTTCGAACCACTGAACCGGCCCGAACCGTCACCGGCGAGCCTTGACCGTTGGTCTAGAACGGTCGTACGGTTCAAGGCCTGGTTAACGAACTGTCGGGTTGGCAGGTCAATGTGCTTGACCCATCCAATCCATCGGTTCAAACCAGTTCACAAAAAAAAAACAAATAAAAAAAAATCCATTACCATGTGATTTTTTTTTTCATGCATCTTTTCAATGATTATAATAAGGTATGCTATTATGTAATTATTTTCATGATTTTTGCAAAATAAAAGACGAATTTGTTATGCTATTATTACTGCAACAATAATTGATGGAGTTTGGATGACCCGTGTTATTTATTTTTTAACAAGTATGTGACCCAATTTTCATACAAAATTGTCAAAATTATTAAATAATTTTTTTTCTTTTTTTTTTTTAATTATTGGTTTAATTTTTTTACATTTTCAATTTTTTTATAATAGTTACCGGTTCAATAGGCCATGAACTGGCGGTTCGGTCCGGACCGAACTGGCCTTTGGCCTATCGGGCCGGTCAAGATTGACCTAAATGCAACTCGTGAACCGGTGGTTCAAGACCAGTCCGAACCGCCGCCCATGTCTACTTCTATGTATATATCATGCAATCAACTTGGTGCTTTTATTTGTTATTGGATAAAGACCTGTCTTCATCTAGGCTGTGATTTCATTCTCAATTTCTTCATTTACATAATATCAATGACTTTCCTCCAATATGGCATTTGGCTATAAACATCAAATTATACTCTCACTTTATAATTGATAGTATTGTAATGAATAGTATTGTAGGCTGTTGCACCTTTTCTATATTGGTTTAGTTTTTTATACTAGCTTAATTAACCTACCATTAATCACATAAATATGTTCCATCTTTGATAATTTTTAAACAATAGTAAAAATAAATTTCTTTTTTATTAACATAATAAAAAAGTATTGAAATTTTTTAAAATCCAATTGAAAAAATAAAACCTACGATAGTTATTGCTTACATTGGACTTCAATGATCTTTTTATTAGACATTTTAATGTATTATGTTTTTCCCTTATAATAATATCATGGAATTAGTTATTTTAATAATACTAGTTTTGGTTAAAATTGTGCAAATGAGTTATTCTGACCAACTATTTAAATATAGAAATAGAAAGAAGCACGTAATATCAAAAAGTTCAACACACTTTAATGTACGGGAAGTTTAGGAAAAAAAAAGAACAAAATTCTAGTAGGAATAAGTATATCTATACTATTTAAAAAAAAGAAAAATAAATTGTCTAAATTAAAAAAAAGAAAGAAAGTGAAACATTAATATTAAATAATAATTCTTTTATTTTTATAAGTATCTTCCAATCTTCATTTATTTGTTTCGTATATGTAAGTAAGATTTTTAAAATCTTAATTAAAATACAATGTTTACTTTTAATAGAATATTAGTTCTTTACCAAAAAGAAAACAAAATTTAGCGGGTTGTTAGTTCAACCTGCATGGTTCTCTAACTTGTGTGGGCAAAGAGGAGCAAGGCGGATTGACCTGCTTAGTCCACTTGTATAGTTCTAAGCCAAAATTTTTTAGCCCACATAACCCATGGTTAAAAGAAGGATAGGGCAGGGTAGGTTAACCATTTAACCAACCCCCACTAACTTTTACATCTCTAGATTTTGGATAGAGGTGAATGAATATAGAGTAGGTAAGGTATGAAGCCTCACCTTTTGGGTTGCAAACGAGATGAGCTGAGACAAGCTTTTGAAGGCTTGGGCTCGGCTTGTTTAAAAATCAATGGGCGCGAGCGAAGCCAAGCTTTTAACGAGCCTAAAATATAAAGGCTCGGGTTCGAGTCCATTAAAAATCCGTGAGCCCTAGCTAAATGATGGTGGTGGTCTCATGTCTGTGTTGTGTCCGGTTTTGTATGTTTTTGGGTTCGGTTTTGCTTAGCATCGGCTTGCTTGGTGTCAACGAAGATAGGCGAGTTGTTTGCTTGGTTGGCATCGATTTTGGTTGGAGTGGTCTATGGCGTGTCTAGTTGCTTGGTTGGCATTGACTTACTATGTCTATTGGTGGATTCAAGCTTTTATGGTGGCAAAGGGTATTTGACGGTGATTTTATGGTGGTTTGATGTGTGTTTAAGGTGGTATTCGTGGTGGTTTGCCAATGGGTTTGTCGAGATGATTGTGAGTTTTGGTGGCTGTTGGAGGGGTGAAGGCGGTGTGAAAGTAGTTATTGGATGGGGTGGTTGTTTCCATGGCTTTCTAAGCTTAAGCTCGGCTGGAGTTAGTGAGATGAGAGAGAAAGTGAGTGGGCAAGATAGTAAGACAGAAGTTCACTGATAGAGAGAGAGAGAGAGAGAGAGAGAGAGAGAGAGAGAGAGAGAGAGAGAGAGAGAGAGAGAGAGTTTATGGTAAGAAGACATGAAGAAGGCAAAAGCAAAGTATAATATTAAAAGGGCTTATTAAATATTAAAAAGAAAACAAAAGAAAGACAAGAAATGAGGATTGAAGCAAAAATAACGAGACATAAAAGAGCCATAAATTTGAAAAGATATTAGTGTGACACTAGTATGGTTGTATGGAGAATTGGTATGGTCATATGGAAAATTGATATAGTGACGTGACTTCTAGATATTTTAAATTAACTTTCATATTGCATATTAAGATCCTAAAATAAATTTGAAATTCTTGATGATTTTTGTTTCTTTCTTTGCATACGGATGGACAAAAAAATATTAGATGGTGTGATGTTTAAAAAGTTCTAAAATATATATTTTTTATTTTTTCCCATTCCCATGCTTGATAAATATTTTTCAGAAGTCATGTCAATATATCAATTTCATCATTTTTTAGAATGTCTTTATATAATTATTTATACAATTATATTTACAATATTAAGTTTATAAATAATTATGTAAAATATTATATTTATATTAATATATTAAATGAGCTCTTAACGAGCTTGTTCACAAGTCTCACTTACGAGCCCTTAACGAGCTTGTTCACGAGCCGGCTCACGAGTCTAAAGACAAGCTCAAGCTCTAAACGAGCCAAGTAGAGTCGGGCCTATAACTAGTTGAGCTCAAGTAGCTTACAAATAGCTCGACTCGTTTGCAGCTTTACTCACCTTTGCCCTATCTAGGTTACAAGGTACTAAAATTTGTACATAAAAACCTAATCTGTAGCACTTTATACCAACCATGTACCATATTTTTTGTAAGACCTATGTGGTATAAGACTATAAGGTATTTTTTTTTTTTTTTTTAGTTTCTAGTCATTACATGATTAAGACATGAAAGAGAGGGATTCAAACCTATTACATCTTACTTAGAAGACCAAAAGTAATACAATTAGACTACAAGATGATACAAAGTACTTTGTGGAACCTGTAATTTTTTTTTTTAATTTTAAGTTTGTAATAATGATGTGATTTCATTGAATATGTAAAACTATTTTATATTCATATATTCATTGTAAACAACTTGTGAAAATAAATTTTGAGAGCATTATCTTAATATCGCAAGTTTTATAATATGCATAACTTATTTATGTGTGAAAATTAGGGATGTAAACGGGTCGGGTCATTTTGTCCCAAACCCGATTCGATTAAAAATTTGGGTGTCCAAGAACCCGACCCACCCGGTTTTAGGAACCCGACCCGTTTAATCTATTACATAATTAAATGCATCATTTTATTATTTCATTAAATTATTATCGTAGTGAGGCATGTTGAGGAGGGCAAAAATTTTAATGGAGTTGATAAAGATCCTAATTTTTATTTAAAAAAAATTAGAAAACGTTAAAGACAGGTAAAAAATTATTAAACATGAAAACTGAATATATAGGTAAAGTCAGTAACTCAAGACATGTCATTGCCTAAAATTATTAGAAGACTTACATATATCTATATATATATATATATAATACATCCAACTCAAAATAATAATAATAATAATAATAATAATAATAAAATGATGACACTACACGACGATCTATATATTCTTAATTTATTTGTCATTATATATATATAATATCTATTTTTTTTTAGAAAATTAATTTTTATGCTTTGTTGTGTTGCATGGGAAAGAAATGAATTTTGAAAAAGTGGGGAAGGTTGCACATGGAAATCGATTTTCTCTAGATAATTGGTCAGTGATTATTAATTATAAATATAATTTATATCCTATCATGTGACTCAATACATGAATAACAAAATGATTATATGAAAAGCATCATTCAACTAATGAATAAGTAAATTCCTTAAACTAAAATTTTTAATTTTTTTTAATTTAATCGGGTCGGGTTTTCCCAACGGGTTATGAGTATAACCCAAAACCCGACCCTAAACCCTATAGGGTCAGACCCTATAGGGTTTTTAGCGGGGCAGGCGGACGGGTACCGTATAACGACCCGCCCCGGTTGCATCCCTAGTGAAAATTGGAACTTGGAACAAATATCTATGGAATCTGCTTATGTGATATCAAACAAAATTATGGACCATATAGCAGATTCAGATTTTAAAAAATTTGCAGTCTTTTCTATATTTATCAACCTCATATGATAAGCAATAATTTAGAAGTATATGTGGATTAACCAAGGCTCTTCTAAAATAAAAATAACAAGTTCTTCTAAAATAAAATAATATGTAATTTTTTCAAAATAAAATTTTTCGAAAGATAATCTAAAAATATTAATTAAAAAAAAGTGATAAAAAAGGAATAATATTATTTATTATATATTTTTTTAATTTTTAATAAATTTTAATATGGTAGGTATAGAGTGCCTTATAACCTTTAACCTATATACATTAGAGCACATATTCCAGGTTAAGTATAGCATATGAAAACATTATATCCATACTCTACCATGTGAGAGCAAATTTGGACCTATTTGTACTTGTACCTTATCCCATAACTTTCAATAATTACCAGCTAACTCTTAATCGAAGATGTTAGAGTAGTAACTTCTGACAAGCAAAGTTCAACTTTTGTTGACATTTAATGGTTTTAAACTTTTAAAATAAAATATGATGAGCAAAAGATTGATTTGGTTTCATATCCAACAACTTTAAATATCATATAAAAAATTAAAATTTTACACCAAGTTTAGGCATTTTGACATTATCTAAAAAGAAATCCTTACAAGGGTTAGAATTAGTTAACAAAATGCTAAATTTAAAAACTTTTTATCCTCGTATAATTTATTTTATGTAAGTGTGAAATCAATATCAACAAACTTAAACCTCATGAATTCGCGCTTTGGTATACATACATTGCCAATTATTTTATCTCCCATATCAACCTTTTTTTCCCTTGCCAACCATGTGTTTTATGAAAATGGAAGAAATATGAGGCAAAAAAAAAAAGTGGAAGAAATAGAATTAAACATTTGTATATTTTAATGTAAGGAAGAAATAGAATTAAACATTTGTATATTTTAATGGAAGGAAGAAATAGAATTAAACATTTGTAAATGATTGTATAAACTTAAACTACTTTAAATTTCATGTAACTTTTTATTAGTGTCATTTCCAAGAAAAGAAAAAGGTGAACGAGGAAGAAAAATGATCATATTTCAAAACTAGATTTTAATATGGGTCACGCAAAACTAATATAACAAATACTAATTTGAAATTATAAGAAGAAAATGAGATTTTTCTTTAGCTATAATTTATAAGGAAATTATAGGTACATGCTACATGGCTAATTTGCACTTTCCATACCAATGGTTTTTTATCCTCCTCCTTGTTACAATGACAAAAAAAAGTTTTTTTTTTTTTTTTTTTTTTTTTTTTTTTGCGGTTTCTACATTTTCCCTCTTTTCATGTTTTGTTTGCTTTTCATGCTAAGAAACTCCTAGGATTAACTATGATTTTTGAATTTACTTCCAATAAGTTTTTTATTTTTGTACTAGAGAAGCAACTTTATTTAATATAAAACTAATATGTTACATAATAGCATCTACAAAGGAAAAAAAAAAAAACAAAAGGACGAAGAAGAGTAGCTAAAGGAGATGAGGGAACCTACTCCCTAAGATTAATGTTCTTCCCTGTTTTGCCTTTTGAAGCAACCCCACTAGCACAAAATTTGCTTTTCTTTTCACTAAAGAAAAAACTACCAAAAAGGAAATCAAGTTTCAATTTGGATATTTCCTCCACAATAGTCATGGATGTCCTTGAATGAGGACTCTTTCCTACCACATTGTTAAAGCACAACTTGGAATTAGTTTTAACAATAATATTCAACTAATCACTTTCTCTTGTCGAGAGAAGAATTTTTTGAATGGCCAAAGACTCAATAGTTTCCACATCATTGTAAACAGCTGGAAAAGCTCATGTAACAATAGAACACCTTTTTGATTAATTGCAATCACTCACCAACCAACTTTCCTTTGTTTAGTCTCCATAGCTTAATTGTAGTTCAACTTATCAACCCCTCCCCTGGCTTTTCCATGTACAAACAAAAGTTCCATTCTCATAATTAGTAGAAATTAGGACATTCTTCAGAGTATTTTGCTCTTCCATTGCAATAAAACATACTTAATGACATAACAAGGGTTAGTGCTCTACTAATAAAAGATGCCTTCACTACTATGCTTCTAAATAAATAAGACATACCAGAGGCTTTGTTTTTCCACTACTTAGTGGTATGCTTTGGGCTAGAAATCTTCATAAGAAACTAGCTTTCAACCCTTTATCTTAAAAAAAAAAAAATCACTAGTCACTCCTATCAAACTAACCATTTTAGTCCAAAATAGTCCAAATTGAGGTGTTTTACTAATTCTTTATGGTAATAGAAATTGTATCTTGGTGCACTTAAAAAGATTAACTCTAATTGCAATAGTGTTTGTAAAGACTCTCCATACATAATGTTTGACATTAGGCTTTATGTTTAAAGACCAAATATGCTTGTATAATGTAGTAACTACTTGGAAAGAGGAGGAGGGCCAAATAGAAAGATCATTCCACATCCCTGTATGTGTTTGATATATCTCGATATATCTTCACCAACTTTCTCACACGATCACACCACTTTGTCATTTCAATCTAAATTTAGCAATAATGCTTGATTGATCGCTTCGATTTTTTTTTGATAAACATATGTTCTTTGATTAGGTTCAAGTTCCAACACTTTAGATTTATGTCGATAAGAGCATCCATTACAAAATTTTGATATAGAAATGAGTCTTCAAGCTATTTTGTTCGACATTGCATCATTAAAATTTTATAAATGTTTCAAACCTAGTCCTCCTTACTATTAAGGCGTAGCCTATGCCCTTTGTAGTCTCCTCCCCATGAAATCCTTGCCATTTACGAAAATCAATCACACAACACCAGCTCTTAAAACATATAAGTATGCACATTGCATGATTTGGTATATAACCAAAACAACCGTTGCACCAATATTTAACATCTATATTTTCGTAAAAACCGCATTTTACCCGTGCCATTTCTTCGCAAATTGAAACTAAAGCAAAATCACTTATTACTCTTGCGATTTTTATAATAATGTTTGGCAAATTACCTTTACCCAGCCTTATCTTAAAAAATTATTTTTGTAATGAGGTAAGCTCAACTCTTATCTCCATTTTCAACCCATTTGTCTATGCTATGGCATTATGAATTTATGATTATATCGTTCCCCAAAAGTACAACTCGAAAAGAGTCTATTTGTTTGGCTTTTTTTGATAATACAGATACTTTTTTCAATTTTTTTAACAAATCATTTATTAAAAAATAATATAGATAAAAAAGTTGGCAGTTCTCATAAAAAAAATCAAATATCAAATATAGATGTAAATCAATATATTTATATATATCATTTTAAAAAAGATACAAATACAGGTGAAAAACAGATCATCCAAATAGACCCTAAAATCATTATGATAAAAGCGATTTTATAGGTGTCTTTACTGTAAAATAATCCTAACTAAGAACGAGTAACGATAATTTTCGTTGCGAATAACTCCAATTATCCGATGACTATGGACTGTTTCAATACAACGTTTGTCTCCGTGTCTTCCTCTTTGAATTTCATTAGACTCTTCAAAGTCTCCCAAGACAGTATAGCACACAAACCCAAAGCTTTGCGTTTGCCCGTCTTTTTACGTTGTTGCTGTGTGTGGGCGACCACAACCGCAACTGTCCCTACCATCCATCTATCTTCTCTCACCACGCAACACACACGCAACAACACAACACAACACCAGAAAAAAGCTCAAAACTTTAGAGAGAGAAAGCCTTGTAGTTTATATACTAGAGAGAGAGAGAGAGACAAAAAAGAACCCCCCAAAAGCTAAAACAGCAAAAAGATTTGAACTTTGGAATTTTTAGATAGAGAAATAAGTACAAAAAAACAAAAAAAGAGGAGAGAGAAAGTGGGTAATATACAGAGGTTTGAAAATTCAAAAAAAAAAAAAATTGT
Organism: Combretum micranthum; assembly: GCA_024138025.1. Lineage (NCBI taxonomy): Eukaryota > Viridiplantae > Streptophyta > Magnoliopsida > Myrtales > Combretaceae > Combretum > Combretum micranthum. The sequence continues at coordinate 1,196,247 of JAMXBD010000215.1, forward strand.
TACTGGGGTATTGTTTATTTTGGTTGATCTGGTGAACTGAGCTTGGAGTTTATTATTAGATGAGTTGTTGCAGGTTAACATAAGCTCTACTGTTATCCAAATGGTAATTCGTGAGTTCTATTTTGAGCTAGTATTTTGGTGTTTCTTTTTTTGTTATACATTCATTCTATTATTGGTATAGGCTTAGTTTTGAGGGTTTTTTTTTTTTTTTTTTGGTGGAAAATTGAAATCCGGTTGACGTTAGTGGACATTTTGAATAATTTTGAAATTGGGTTTACTTTGCTTGGAAATTATATTCGATCTTTCTGTTCTAGGTTATGAATTGTGCATCATAATAAAATATTTTGAATCTTTTAAGTTGTGGCATGTCGTGTCGGATTGAAATCGAATTGTATGTATAAAGTTTTCAATTCAAATTTGTTCAAGTATAGCCGTAACCATTGTGGAAGGGATTGAATTCACAATGAGTCACTGGAGTAGGCTACTTGCTGTTATTATTATCAAATGAAGCAGCTTCATGGAAATATCTGTCCTGCCATGATTGAATTTGTTATATATGTTTTTACCATATACAATAGCAGTCGTCAAGTCTTGTAGATGCTACCTACCATTGCAATCTATTATAAATCATAGCTTCATTAATACCTATGAGGGTGTCTTAAATCACATGTATATACGTGGGCAAACATCTCAGTGGTGCTTTCCTTATCTTCCCACTAATGGGCACTTCTGTATTGTTCTCTCTAATACATTTATTTCTTTCTTATCCCATTTTGGCCGATCACCCGTTAATCTTAGGATTCTCGTCCCTGTTATTCTAATTTTTCGCTCATGTCCATAGTTTAGTGCACAATGTTTAGAATCATAAAGCATTTCCTATGTTAAACTTTATGTGATTCTTTCGATCAGGTAGAGTTCTTAAAATTCTTTTCCATTTCATTTACCTTGCTTGTGCAACAATTCTATCCCTTGCCTTCGTTGTTTTGTTGTGTTGGTCCTATGAAACCCTGTTATGGAACCTAGTAGCACTTCAACTTATAGGATATTTGAAACAAAAATAAGATTCCAAATGACTCTTACTTAGTATCTTGTTTGGACTCATTAGGGTAACAACTCTATGATCTCAATTAATAAAAAATTTTAGAGAAAAATGGACTATCCTTTCACGTTCATTATCACTACAGAAAAAAGGTATTACAAAAGTGATCTCAAAGGTTGTCCTAATGGTGAAGACTCAAAACACATAATAACAACTTGCATGAGGTTCTTGGGTTCAAATCTTACCAAAGATGCTTCTTAAGTCTGGTCCATCACATAAACAAAACAAATCAACATGCATTATAGCATGGCTATAATAATTAATAAAAGACCATAAGTTGACTTCCAAGTCCTTCGGGTGTAGACATGCTTGGAGGGCATAAAAAATTCTCACTTGAAGATATTTCTAGTTTGCCTACTTTCACCAAGATTTCACTCTCTCCTTTATCACTGAACTTGGAACTCATATATTTACACCAAGATTCAAGCTTAGGGTTTGCTCATTTCTGTGTCTTGCTCACCAAACTGATATCCTCAGCAAACAACATAGATCATGGTACCATGCGTTGATTATCTTTGGTGAGTTCTATCATAACTAAAGTGAATAGATAGGGGATAATGTCAAATCTTGGAGGTGGCCCATCTTTCTAGGGAGTTCGTGCAACAGACCTCTAGGTTTTTTATCCCTTGTCATCATCTTTATTCATATATTTTATAACTTCAATGCATGCTACTCTCACACCTTGCTTTTCTATAATTCTCCACAAGCAGTCTCTAGGAATTCTATGTTATGCCTTTTCTATATCAATGAACACCATATATAATCTGCTTAATTTTCATTAAATTTTGTTAGAAGGTGTATGGCTTCCATTGTTCACCTTTCTAGGATTAAACCAAACTAATAATTGTTAACATATATGCCTGATTATTTTGCCATGACATGCTTAAGGTTGAGTTGTTATGCATTTGATTTTTTAATGCATTTTTTTTTTTCAATTATGCAGGCTGAGCCTGTGCAAATAATAGTAGGTTCTCATGTGTGGGTTGAAGATCCCTCGCTTGCATGGGTTGATGGTGAAGTCACTAAAATTGCTGGACAAGAGGTTCACGTCATCACAACTAATGGAAAGAAAGTAAGTGCCTAATAAAAGAAATCTCATTTCCATGGACAAGCAAAAAAGATGTTATAGACTTATTGTTGAAGTTACTTGAGGCTACACTTTAAATTTCAAAAAGGAGAATTTCTTGGGTACTATGTATTTGATATTTGCGATGCTTTCCAATTTTATTAATTATTCCTATTCTAGGATGGGGACAAGAAAACTGGGTAACACATGTTGTAAATTGGTTATCCAAAGCATTGGCTAGTAAAATGTGCAAGGTAGATTTAATGTTAGGAAACTTTAAACTTCAACAAGGCTCTTCTCAGTGTTACTTACTGAAAAACTAAAATTGCAAGAATTTTATGAGGGATACAGTCTCCTGAGAAATTTAGTAGGCTTGGTTACAGTAATATCTGGCATCTAGGTTTTGTGATGAAGGCTGAAATTCTTGTGAAGATGTTGCTTGCAGTATTATTGGCCTTCTCTTTTGAATAACAATTGCTTACAGCTTAAGGCTCTGTTTGTTTAAGGAAAAGTATTTGTTAATGAAAATAGTTTTTACTTAAAAAAGTTTTTTAGAAAAGTAACATATTTTCAAATGTTTGGTTAATTTTATAAAAATATTTTTCCTTTGTTTAGAGTTTCGAGGTAATTCATATATTTTAAGTATAAAAAATGAAAAAATACATATATTATAATGAGAAATAAATCTACTTAAAAGAAAAATATTAAAAAAATTAATAATAAATATTTTTGGATAGTAATGATTGATAGAAACTTGTAAATCGATGGAAAAATGACTTATATTTTATCCATAAGTTATTTAAAAAAAAAAAGCTATGAAAAGTCTATATTTTCAAAACAAGGGAAAATGTTTTCCATTCATTGTCCTTTTTTTTTTTTTTTAAACAAACCGGAAAAATGAAAAGACATTTTCCTGGAAAAAATTTTCATTGAAACAAACGAGACCTAAGTTTCCTTTTTTACTCTTTTGAGCTTATACCTCTTCAAAGATGAAGAGTCTAAGCTTGGCTGTGATTAGGTCATACGAATGTGTAGACTTACTTGATAATGCAAGACAAGAACCCAAGAGGGGTGAAATGGGTTTCAACTGTTTTTTATTGAAAATTAACAATTTATGAATATGAATGAATTAATATGGTTATAAGAAATAACAAATAAAGAGTGTTGTGATCAAATGAGATAGGAAGGAGAACAACCAAACACTAGGAGTTTAATGGAAGGTTGGCCTGCTTGCTTAGTCGTCCCAATCACGAAGTGCCTCTTAAGAGGGCTTCAAACACCATTTCTTATAAGGTTGACCTTGCTTATTTTGCATATGACATCGAGAAATTGTTTAGTTTCCAAATAATACACCAAAAGATCTTTATTGAACAAGATTTAGTAAAGTCATATTGTTTTTCTTATCAAAATCACAATTGAACGTTTTAGTTCAATTGATGCCATTTAAATGATAACACAATAAACTGTCCTGAATTTGACTGCTTCTGGCATGCTACCATAACCATTAATGAAGGCCTTTGCACTTATTATTGAGGTTATGAATGTACTCACAGTTTTGAAACTCAAGACTCTTAAGTTTTTTGTAATAATTGGAATGATGATGTTGTGTAGGTCATTGCAATTATATCAAGATGTAGTCACAGTTTTGAGACTCAAGTCCCTGATTTGTTATTTGTAGTAATTGGTGTGATGATGTTGTGCAGATCATTGCAAATATATCAAAAGTGTATCCGAAAGACAGAAGCTCTACCTGGTGGTGTCGATGACATGACAAAGCTTTCCTACTTACACGAACCTGGAGTGCTACAAAACCTGGCTATGAGATATCAACTTAATGAAATTTATGTAAGCTAGTTGATTTAGTCTGACCTTTGAATTTTATAAAAATGATTGGGCATTGTTGTGCAAAATTTTCCTGATTAATTAACATATATGCTGTGCATTTACAGACTTATACTGGAAGCATACTAATTGCAGTCAACCCATTTCAAAGATTGCCTCATCTATATGACACTCACATGATGGAACAATACAAAGGAGCTAGCTTTGGTGAGCTGAGTCCTCATGTTTTTGCTGTTGGGGATGCAGCTTACAGGTAAATCAGGTTCTTTTATGTATTGTTGAATTCTGCTGTGTTTTCTCCTGCTGAAATCATCTGACACATGTGTATAGGGCCATGATTAATGAAGGAAAGAGCAACTCTATCCTTGTTAGTGGAGAAAGTGGTGCTGGCAAGACAGAGACCACAAAGATGCTTATGAGATATCTTGCATATTTGGGGGGACGTTCAGGAATAGAGGGTAGAACTGTGGAACAGCAAGTTCTGGAGGTGATATTTATATTCTCACTCATAGACTCTGTTCACTGGATTAGTATGTTGAGTGGATTACAATTTTCTTTTCCTTCTGAATTAACTGTTGTTATTGTTTTAATAACTTTGTAGTCCAATCCTGTCCTTGAAGCATTTGGCAATGCAAAAACGGTCAGAAACAACAACTCCAGGTGATTATTCACCATGGATGCATTGATTTTCTTTCCATTCCAAGGAAAATATATATAGGGAATGACAGGAGTAATAAATGCAGTTGAATGATTATCAAGTGCTTTCTAAATGATTGTTTTTTTTTTTTTTGGTGCTTTATATAGTCGATTTGGAAAGTTTGTTGAGATCCAATTTGATAAAAATGGGAGGATTTCTGGGGCAGCCATCAGAACCTATCTGCTCGAGAGGTCACGTGTTTGCCAAATTTCTAGTCCTGAAAGAAACTACCATTGCTTTTACCTTCTTTGTGCTGCTCCACCAGAGGTTGGATTTCATGATTTCCTTTTTTTTTTTCCCCTTTTTATTATCTTTTTTGTTGTTTGTTTATATAAAAAATTATTCTGCCCTCCTGGGTAGTACCTTCTAGGTGATTTGCAAACTTCTTTTTATTTATTCATTTCTTTTCACAGGATATTGAGAAGTATAAATTGAAAGCCCTAAAGATTTTCACTACCTAAACCAATCTGACTGTTATGAGCTTGATGGTGTAAATGATGCTGAAGAATATCTTGCAACAAGAAGGGCTATGGATATAGTTGGGATTGATGAACATGAACAGGTTTGTCCTCCTTCAGTTTTGAGGCCACATTTATCACTTGCATGATTTTATGTATATCTTGAATTTACGAAACTCTTTCAGGAGTCAATTTTTCGAGTTGTTGCTGCGATTCTTCATCTCGGAAATATCAATTTTGCTAAGGGAAAAGAGATTGATTCTTCTGTGATAAGGATGAGAAGTCAAGATTTCATCTTAATACTACTGCAGAACTTCTTAGGTATTATTCAAGCTCCATATCAAATGTTTGCCTGAATATGAAAGCCTCAATATGACAGACAAATCAGTCAATGTAATCTCTATTCAAGGAGCCATAACCTATGTTGTTATGTAGATGTGATGCACAAAGCTTAGAAGATGCTCTTATCAAGAGGGTGATGGTGACACCAGAAGAAGTCATCACAAGAACTCTTGACCCAGAAAATGCAGTTAATAGCAGGGATGCCTTAGCTAAGACTCTCTACTCTCGCTGTTTGACTGGTAAGGTTCTTTTGCATTTATTTTTCCCCTGTATTTTCCTTGATAAGCTCTCTTGCTTTTGCATATCTAATCAACTTCTCTTGCTCCTTTCTATACAGGCTGGTCGAAAAAATAAATCATTCCATTGGCCAGGATCCTAGCTCAAAATCGATAATTGGTGTGCTTGATATATATGGTTTTGAGAGTTTTAAAATCAACAGGTAATCACCCCCCACCCATCACCCAAAAAAAAAAAAAAACACACACACACACACACACGCACACGCACACACACACACCCTACCAACACCACACACACGCACGCATGCACGCACACGCACACACCCTTCCAAACACACACCACACACACACACAAGATATATGGAATAGTATGGCAAACACAATACTTAACAAATGGAAGGCAGCATGAGCTCATGTTGACAATCTTAATTTATGAGCTAACTTTTTGATTGTGAAATCCTAACTTGGCCTCTTTAACTGACAGTTTTGAGCAATTCTGTATCAATTTTACAAATGAAAAGCTGCAACAGCATTTCAATCAGGTTGCCACATGATTTCTTATTAGACTTGCAATGTGAAATTTCTTGAACCTTGTTAATACGTGATATGTTTTCTTACAGCACGTCTTCAAAATGGAGCAAGAAGAATACACAAAAGAAGAGATAGACTGGAGCTACATTGAGTTTGTTGATAACCAAGATGTGCTTGATCTGATTGAAAAGGCATGTCTTTAGAATGTTATCAAGCTAATTTACCAGCTTTACAGCTTCTTATGGCATGTTTAACTACTTCATTTTTTTTGTCCAGAAACCTGGTGGGATAATTGCACTTCTAGATGAGGCATGGTACACTAGTTGTTTTGATTTATATTTATATATATATTGAAAATGTATGCATTGAAACTTAATGCCCTGCAGTTTGATCATTGAGCTTTATGCAATTTCTGCTAATGCAGTATGTTCCCAAAGTCTACCATGAGACATTTGCACAGAAGTTGTACCAGACTTTCAAAAACCACAAGCGATTCATCAAACCAAAGCTTTCTCGTACTGACTTTACTATAATGCACTATGCTGGAGAGGTGAGTGGCAAAAGTCTCTGAATAATGTTTATAAGTGACTGGAGGATATCTAGTAACTTCCTATATTTTCTCCTATGAAGGTTTCATATCAAGCCAATCTATTTCTGGACAAAAACAAAGATTATGTGGTGGCTGAACATCAAGCTTTGATGACTGCTTCAAAATGCCCATTTGTTGCTGGACTTTTTCCTCCACTTCCAGAAGAATCATCAAAGTCATCAAAGTTTTCTTCCATTGGGTCCCGGTTCAAGGTATTGCATACACTTTTTTGCTTCTCATTTTTTATGTGGCGAGGAAACATTATTGAAAGCTAACCGCTTCTCTCTTTCTCTCACTACCTCTGTTTTTATTTTTTATATTTTATAATTTGTTTATGTTGGAGGGGTGGGGTTTGGATTTTGTAAGGCAAGGTGAGATATTTTGATTTTATTATTTAAGGGAAGAGCAAAGGATACAACCTTGTTCAAGGCCAGAGCAAGGAGGAAACCCATCAAGTGGACAAAAGGGATGCCTAGTTTGATACGATGGCCCTGATGCCCTAAGCTCTCAAGTATTGCGATAATTAGATTGGAAAAAACCAAACAAAAAACTAGAATTACAAAAAGCCAGAACACATAATCCCAATGACGACTTCACCTATCAAGCAGGGTCACCAACTCGATGTACGGGGGAAAGAAGATAAAAAGAATATTATTTTGTGCAGAATTTATAAAATTTCGATTAGTTGTTTTGATCTCTCTCTCACTCTCTCTTCTTTTTTGCTCTTGAAAAGCCATTGGCAAGTTTTTAAGTATATAATTTAAAAAGTAGAGCTGCCTATCTTGAGCAATGTATTGTAATTGATAACTTGGAGATGCAGTTAAATCTTAATGGTGATGGAAAGCTTGGTCTTACTGATCTCTAGGACTTTTGAGCATGTGTCTTTCCTACATGCTCAGTCCTGAAATCATGTCTAGTCTAGTCCTGTACATATTTCTGCAAAACGTTTAAACTTTAAAGGTTTAAACAATAGGCCATCGGATAGTAGTATACTAAATATATTTGCTTTGGTAGCTTAATTTCCCCCATTCCACTGTTTTCTAGATGCTGTTATTGGTTGCGTGTGTCCTTAGTAACATCATGGATTGATGCAACTGTAAAAATAAACAAGTGACAATATGTTATCACTCTACTTTTGGTTCTTTACAATTCTGAATGAAGGAGATTAATACCATTCAATCTTTCACTGCCAGCTACAACTTCAGTCTCTGATGGAGACACTGAATGCAACAGAACCCCATTATATCAGATGTGTGAAGCCAAATAATGTTTTGAACCTGCTATTTTTGAAAACTCCAATGTCATCCATCAACTACGCTGTGGTGTAAGTATATGCTATAGCAGTTTGACGTTCCCAACCATCTTCTTGTTCTTGAGTCTTCTCCCCATTTTCTTGTTCTTGAGTCTTCTCTCATCTTCTTGAACTTTTTTCCTCATTCTTTACCCTCTATCCTTTTGACTTTAGGGTGTCCTTGAGGCGATTAGGATCAGCTGTGCAGGATATCCCACCAGGCGTACCTTCTATGAATTTCTGAACCGTTTTGGTCTACTAGCACCAGAAGTTATGGATGGAAAGTAAGTCATATGAGTGAGGAAGCTTATCTGGAATCTGTTTTAGTGATAGATTAAGGTAGCATAGTGTGTTTTTTTTATCAAGCATTTTTAATTTTAAACTCTGTTTCAGCTATGATGACAAAGTTGCTTGCCAGATGATTCTTGATAAAAAGGGTCTAAAAGGATACCAGGTAATTAGCCCTTTCAACTTACTTTTTATTCTTTATGGTTTGGCGATTTGAGATATCATTTGGTACAGTCATGGAAAACAAAAAGAAATAGTGCTTTGTACTTTGTAGGACATTTGCAATTTAAATAACAGTGGTTTCAGTCTGTCTTTGCTCTTCAGATAAAAGTACTTAGTGTTCAGACAGTGTAATCTTCTGTATATAAGTGGACAGGACTGACTTGAAAACTTTGTTTTATTGGTCAAATCTGTGGTTGGTGGTGACTTTTGGTGGCAATCTCTTTGATTGTTAGTCCTTTTATTAACAAGGTTTAGAATTAATTTGCTTTTATTTTTAACATAATCTTTAGTTGAGAAACTTCTATAGTTCCTTAAATCTACCCCTTTTGGAAATTGTCTTAATAATTTGCCTATAATCTTGGATCTTCTATGTCTAGGAGGCTGTGTGGTTGGTTGCTTATTAGGTGACATCAAGTTTTAAGACTCAAAATTGTGCTTCTAGTTGGGACCTGTCTTTTGCTGCAAGTAATTCTTTAACCAGTTTTGCCTGCTACTACATGTTTGACAGATGGGAAAAACAAAGGTTTTCTTGAGAGCTGGTCAGATGGCGGAGTTGGATGCAAGAAGGGCTGAAGTTCTTGGGAATGCTGCCAGAACAATACAATGGAGGTCTCGAACTTACATTGCACGCAAGCAGTTCATCTCGTTACGTAGGGCTTCTATTGATTTGCAGGCTTACTGCCGAGGTACTTGCACCAGCAGCTCTTAAAATTGCACTTGATTTTCATTGTTATTTGTCTACATTTTTTTTTGGCCGATAACAGGATAGTTATTTGTCTACATTGCATTGACAATTTTTCAGCTTTTCATTGTTTAAGTTAGTTTTGCAATTTCTTAAATTTGATATAATTTTGACTAATTGAAATAGAAGTTGGAGCCATGTGACAATGGCATGGATGCTTCTGCTGTGTCTATTGGTATCTTGAGTTGGGAATATGTTCCTTTGATTGAACAAGTTTCGCTGAACTATGTAGAGCAAAATTCAAATTAGCAAAGAAATGTTGATGTGCTGCATATTTTCAGAAGAATTTTGAAATAATCTCTCTTTTTTCTGAAGCGTTTCTGGGCTCTTAAAGCTTCATGTCATGATGATTACATATATTTTATGCATCTGCTTCTTTTAGGTCAAATGGCTCGCAAGCTGTTTGAGCAGCTAAGACGGCAAGCTGCAGCTCTATATATTCAGAAGCATTTCAGAGCTTTCATTGCCAGGGAATATTATTCAGAAGTAAGGTCATCCGCTATAACGTTGCAATCAGGTCTAAGGGCAATGGCTACTAGGAATGAATTTCGTTTCCGAAGGCAAACCAAAGCTGCCATCATTATCCAGGTATGACAAGTCCAGCCACAGTTATATGTATCTGCACTATTGTAAATGTCCATTCATTGTGGAGCTTGTAGTCTTATTAAGTTAGTGGATTATTTTTTAAAAGACCCAGATGGCAGCAAGATGTCTTACTTGTTGGGCATTCTGCAGGCTCAATGGCATTGCCATCAGCATATTCTTATTATAGGAGTCTTCAAAAGGCTGCAGTTGTTACTCAATGTGGTTGGAGATGCAGAGTTGCAAGAAGGGAGCTCAGAAAGCTCAAAATGGTTAGTTTCTACGTTAGCTGGTTAAAAGTCTGATGCTGCATTATTGAAGGTTTCAGAAAATTATTTCTTTTTGAGCTTTTTCAGGCTGCAAGAGAAACGGGTGCTCTTAAAGAAGCTAAGGACAAACTGGAGAAGCGTGTGGAGGAGCTTACATGGCGTCTACAGTTGGAGAAGCGATTAAGGGTAACATATATATATGCTATGTTCTACAATCTAGTTTATTCACATGCTATCTGTGGTGCTATATACATGAGCCATCTTTGTTTTACTTGTATAACTTTATATGCAGACTGATCTTGAGGAGGCAAAGACCCAAGAAGTAATGAAATTGCAGGATGCACTAAATGCAATGAGACTGGAGGTAGAAGAAGCTAAGTCTATGATGTTAAAAGAGCGAGAGGCAGCTAGGAGGGCCATTGAAGAAGCACCTCCAGTTGTGAAGGAAACTCCTGTTATAGTTGAGGACACAGAAAAGATCAATAAATTAACTGCTGAGGTTGAAAAATTACAGGTAAATTACTAGCACTTATAACTGCTTAGAGATGCAATTCATGCGATCCAGTTTGTAATAATTTCTCCTCCGGTTATTTTTGATCCGTGCTTATTCATTTTTGCAGGGTTTCTTACTCTCAGAGACAGAGAGAGCAGAGGAGGCAAAACAAGTTGCTCAGGCCCAAATTGAGGATTTAAGTAAGAAGCTGGAATCTGCAGAAAAGAAAGCTGATCAGCTTCAAGATTTAGTTAACAGGTTTGTGTAAGATGCAAAAATTTTATCATCTGTCAAAGCCATTTTAACTGCAACAGTTTTTCCAGAATATTAGATTGTTTTCAGTTACCAAATGGTAATGTGTGTCAGTAGGTTCCTGTCCCCATTGTTTGTGAAGCTTTTAACTCAAAAGTTTTTCCTGTGTTCAGGCTTGAGGAGAAGGTTTCTAATATGGAATCAGAAAACCAGGTTCTTCGTCAACAAGTCCTTGCCATATCGCCAACAGCTAAAGCTTTAGCTCTGAAACCGAAGAGTACAATTCTGGTAATAATGTATGATAATAAGTCTATATATGTTATTTGATGGAATGTGCTGAAATAGTTGTATCCAACTGCAGAGAACTCCTGAAAATGGTCACGTGGTGAATGGAGAGATGAGAAAAACTGTGGTATGTTTTATATTCTTTATGTGCCTGTTTTAAGACCCAGGAGACTTCAGCATTGACCTTAATTTTTATTGATTACTGGTTCTTATTGATTAATTAATTAATCAATTATTTATTTATTTTTTCCCAGATCTCCCAGGAATCTGCACTTGCTCTATCTAACACAAAGGAATCTGAATATGAGGAAAAGCCTCAGAAGTCTCTCAATGAGAGGCAGCAGGTGTGTTTAATTCTTTATTTTCTATTTTTATTATGTTCCTTTTTCCATGCTAGTAATCATATACATGTATAACAACACATGGTTCACATATATTAAAAATCCATGGATTGTCCTGGTGCAGGAGAATCAAGATCTCCTTATAAAATGTATCTCAGAGGACTTAGGATTTTCTGGTGGCCGACCACTTGCAGCTTGTCTTATATTCAAGTGCCTCCTGCATTGGAGGTCATTTGAGGCTGAGAGAACGAGTATATTTGACCGTATTATTCAAACAATTGGTGCAGCGATTGAGGTATGGTTGCATCTTGAGATTCTTTAAAAGACATGATAAGAAATGCATAAGTAGAAGACCCTCATGCTGTTGAAGCAAACATGATTTTAGCATACCTGATTGTAGGTTGCTTGTCTGTTTTCCTTTCCCCCCGTTTCTTTCTTGAGTAAACGTAGATTGCTTTGTTTATTATTTTCAATGATGTCTTTAATCTTTGCCAACTTTAAGGTCCAGGATAACAATGATGTCTTGGCCTATTGGTTGTCTAATGCTTCCACATTGCTGTTGCTCCTGCAACGTACACTTAAAGCAAGTGGAGTAGCAACTCTTACTCCTCAGAGGCGAAGGGTCTGCTTCTCTGTTTGGGCGGATGTCTCAAGTAAGTTAATTGATTTGCCTTTTGCTGAGAATGTAATTTCAAATACAAGCTAACTTGATCTCTCCCTACCAACCCGCTCTGCTCCGTTTATTTTTGCATTCATCTGGGAGTGTTTTGTTGAGGATGTACCTCAAGATAAGCAATCTTCCATGTTGTTCTCAGGGGCTCCGAGCTTCTCCACAAAGTGTTGGGTTTTCTTTTCTGGGTAGTCGCATGCTTGGTGGTCCAGATGACTTGCGGCAAGTTGAAGCGAAGTATCCAGCTTTGTTATTTAAGCAGCAACTCACTGCTTTTCTGGAGAAGATATATGGAATGATCAGAGATAATTTGAAAAAGGAGATTTCCCCATTGATTGGCTTATGTATTCAGGTAATTTTGCTTTCATTTGATCACCCAGAAAAAAATCAAAAAAGAAAAAATTTTGGGTTTCATTTTGGAAACCTCTTTTAGTGGCATGGCAAACTAAACTTTGAAGGTAGATTTTCAGAAGTTAAAAAAGGAAATAAAATCATCTCTGATGAGAATTTCTTTGAAAATCTTTTTGTTCTTTTACATATGAACCTCCAAATACCTTGTGAATTTATCCACATCTTATGCATGATTACTCTGTATTTGCCATGTCCAAGGTCCTTTTGACAACAATTGTTGTAGGCACTCGTAGAACTTACAGCAAGACTACTAGCTTTAGAAGCTGGTTTAATTGCTTGAACATGAAACTAAACTTAGAGAGACTTGATCAGATCAGGGGTGAAAGATATGGCATAATGATTTATCAATAGTTTGTATCGTTGTTGTTATAGGATATAGCAATAAACCATCATTGATATTGTTTGCTACAGGCATTAGGGTGAGATGTGTAATATGGTCTTGGAAAAGATTTCTCTGGCTTAATTGCTAATCTTCTCATGTTGGGTTCTGAGGTTCCTCTCCATGCATACAAAATCTGTCCTTATAATTCAGCATATGTACATTTGTTTGACTTGATCCCTGTGCCTACCATTGTTAGCATTTGTTTCATGTTGTTATATTAAAGTTGAATTTTGAATATCCTTGCTTGTTAATGGCATTTTGCAATCTTTTGTAATTAAAAGTTGAGCTGTGGTGGTACAGGCTCCTAGAACCTCTCGAGCCAGTTTGACAAAGGGACGTACTCAAGCTAATGCTGCTGCTCAGCAAGCTTTGATTGCTCACTGGAAAAGTATAGTCGGCAAGTTAGATTGTTGTCTGAAGACAATGAGAGCCAATTACGTGAGTGGATGTACTGAGTTAGGTTGTCTATGCATATTTTTGCATCTCTTCTCACACCCAACGTAATGCTGTATGTAGGTTCCTGCATTTGTGGTCCGCAAGATTTTCACTCAGATATTTTCATTTATAAATGTTCAATTATTTAATAGGTAATTCTCTTTCCTAATTTTTCATTTCTCCCACATTGAAATTATGGAAAATTTATACTGTACGGACTGACTACTCTATCCCACACATGCAGTCTTCTCTTAAGGCGCGAATGTTGTTCCTTTAGCAATGGAGAGTATGTAAAATCTGGGTTAGCTGAGTTGGAACAATGGTGCCATGATGCATCTGAGGAGGTACGGTCAATTGCTAAAAGGCCTTTTTTAATCTTTTCTTCTACAAGACACTGATTCATCTTTTGAAATGTTCAGTTTGTCGGATCAGCTTGGGATGAGTTGAAACATATCAGACAAGCAGTTGGCTTCCTGGTTTGATCTTTTCTGATGCTTACACCTCTCTTATTGGTTTTATCTATCAAGCATTATGAAGATGCTAACTAAATTTCTCTTATAATGTTTGTGGCAATTTAGGTTATACATCAGAAGCCCAAAAAGAGCTTGAAAGAGATAACTAATGATCTCTGTCCAGTTAGTTTCAAATCTCTTTTCTCTGTCCTCTTTAATTCTCTCTCCTTCTGCCTTTCTCTCGTGGAGCTAACTCCTGATTCTTTTTTCATTCAGGTGCTTAGCATTCAGCAGTTATATAGGATCAGTACCATGTACTGGGATGATAAATATGGTACACATACCGTGTCAACAGATGTAAGTATCTAGATTCTTATATGATTAAAAACCTAACTGTTGTCAGCTATCAAATGAAGTAGACGAATTACTTAAATTTAAAACCATGTTGCTAAATCATGTTCAGATCATGGATTTTGATCGTGTTTGCAACAAGATGACAATTTAGTTGATTCTTTTTGTTGGTTGTAACACATGTTTACCGACCCTATAGAAGAAAATTACCTAAATACAAATCACATAAATTTAATTACCAAAACACCAACACAAAATTACATCTATAACATGCTATTATGGTTTTAATGAAAAAATTGCATTTGTAACATGAGATTTTGAAATTTTTTTATATTGCAAAATTGCATGTTTACTATAAATGGAAAGCAAAATTACATATTCAAAATGCAATTTACTATAAATGAAAAGCTTTACTATTTTCACAAAAATCACAAAAATTGCATATAAGACATGCGGCATTCATAGAAAAAGTAAAATTGCATCTTATACATGTGATTTTAATTGGTATTTCAGTAATTATTTTTATATAGTTGGTATTTATATAAATAATTTTCTGATGGATTGGTAAATTGACAATTTCCTCTCTTTTATCGCTCAGTTTAACGGTTAATATATGTCATATGATTTCCCATGGTATGCATTGCTTATCTCATTGTTGGCAGGTTATCTCAAGTATGAGAGTCATGATGACAGAGGACTCCAATAATGCTGTTGGCAGTTCTTTCCTCTTGGATGATGACTCAAGGTAACGTGTAACGGTCCATCGAGCCCTCCATGGTCCGTCCCTGATTTCCGATATCTCATTATTTTATAAAATAAGATGCATGTTTTTTAATGCAGCATTCCATTTACGGTGGAAGATATCTCTAAGTCAATGGAACCCATTCAAGTTACTGAAATTGACCCTCCACCTTTAATTCGAGAAAACTCAGGCTTTGCATTTTTATTGCAAAGAGCAGAGTAGCACCGAGATGTTGAATCTGGCTCAGCAGACATGCTTGCTGCACATGTGGATGATTGTTTTAGCATTTATTCTGTAAATATGAAGGTTATTGTAGCTCGGCAATTCTATTATTCTTTACCCAGACTGCGGTGCCGTCTGGGGTTGTAAGTTGTAGTTGTATGGTTTTTGTTTATTGCTTTGTTGCAGTGGCAGATTTTATGGCCGCTGCCTTCTGGGTCAAAATTCATGTAAAAAGTCATTTTGTACGTTGTGATGTAAAACATGCCTTCAATTTGCTCGCCAAGTGCAAGTTCAAAACAGCATGTTAGGATTTGTAAAGAAAGCACAGTTGTAATAGTGTTGTTTTTTTTTTTTAATTTCTTTCAAATCTTAGGAGTGCTCGCTTATTTGATTCGGGACTCCTAGGGTTCTCCACATAAATATGAGCATGTATTGAGACCATTTCAATGGGGCTAGACCCCCCAGACAGATGAAAGTTAAAATTAATGTTTGTGTTATGACCTGCTTGTCAAATTCTCTATAACATCATGATCTCCAAGATAATGAAATCTTATTATGAGACTTTGTTGCAGCTTTTATCTTGGCTTGCTCAAAGTCTAGCTCCAAGCCCTTTGCTCCTTTTGTCTTCGGCTATTTTGAGGTTTGATAAGCTAATATTTCAGTTCATGCTTTATACCAAGTGTGCACAACGTTAAAAAATAATAACCACGACAGGGATTTATATTCGCAGGCACTAAATCCGTAAGTTGTATGATTGCAAACTCTCGTACAGCTTAAGAATACTGATACCAGCATCTTAACCTAGTCCAGTCTATATGTAAGGAGTTGACGATGCCGTATTTAGGAAATAATTTTATGTTTAGGACATCGATCGGAATTAATTACTTATTAATATCAAAATAAAAATAATTATCAATATATAGTCGTACATATAAATTAGGATATACGGTGAAAATACAGTTGCACTATATTATGCTTGTAACATGCAATATAGCACCACATATTGTGATTACATCAAGCGATGTATGTAGAGGTATATTGAGATTGCATAAATCGCTTTTATCAACCGTGATATAGATACAGTAGTGAAATTCATATCGCGATTGATACACGCGATTTATATATAAATATTAATGTCTTGATTTTAAAACATAATTTTGCTGTGGGATATTTAATAGTTAATTTCATTTAACTTGTATATTTGTAATTGTTTTATATAGGAATGGTAGAAATGTATTCTACCCTAAATTTAGATTATAAATAAATAAAGGAAATGAGATGGCTACTGGGAATATTCGAGAATAGATTCGTCAAACCAAGATTGAGTCTAGCGGCCAAAATAAATCCTATGAAGGTACTCTACTTCCTAGGAATTTTCAATTCATTAGTATGACAATGGTTCAAGCCATACATAATCAACCAAATCATATTTACAAATCAATTCAACAATAGAGGATACGATTCACACAACATTAGTAACATAAGTTTATTGCCTAATCATACAATTTACTTACTATTATTGGTTGTCATTGCATAGAAACATACTAGGTATAACAAAACCAGGTATTTGCAAGGCAAAACCCACATTGCAATATACAAAATCCACATACCAAGTTCTCAAACATCACTACTCACACCATGTATTTCACTTAATTGAGATCATCCATAGAAAACATGTGAATGACCTATAAGCTTTTAACCTCTACATAAATACAAGATTAAGCAGGGATACTCACCCCCACCAAGGTCAAAACTCATTCCACCTATCACATATTCACATTCATATTTAGAAACAATTGCAACATCTACTATAAGATCTGCTAATGTTCTGTTTCGAATCCTCAATTCTAGCTAACTTCCTTGCTTCTTATTGGTTTCTAATGATCTTGGTATCGCTATGACGTTCATTAAAGGAATCTATTGTAAATAAGAAGTTCATCAAATATACAATAGCTTACATATACATACGTGTAGCCCTAGGCTATTGTAATCATATTAATGGGTTTATCAGATGAATCATACAAGAAGATATCAATGTTTGAGGGTATGCTCATTTAAGTTGTCAAACATTTTGAGTGATGAAAAATAAGAATAAATGTTTGATAAGTAAATTAAATGAGGTATCAACGTTTGGATTAATTTTCAATTAAATATCCTTAATATTCATTAATGGCCAAATATTAATATTGATTCCTTTTTTAACTTGATACCTTAAATGGGTTTACCTTCCAATATTGATTATTTTTTAACAATTTAAAACGTTAATACTTTAAACCTTTTGATATAATTTACCTCAATTTATATTATACTTAGCACTTTCATCAAGTTATCTTTGGAGTTAATGATATAATTAGTATCCCCTCGATATCCTTTTTATCATTTAGAAATCAATAGCTCATTCTCAATATTATCATATAACCTTCCTTCACTGATCAAGCATAAATATTTTACAAACATTTGATAAATTCCACAAAAATTTACTATAAACTCAAAAAATATTTAATATTGAAATGGTTATATCAAAATAACAAATTAGTATATTTCTTATGTTAACTAGGTTACCCTTTTACCTCATAATTTTGGAATTAATAAAGATTAGCTAACAAATGGTAAACTTGGAGTGAAAAACGTGTCTAAGGTTTCTACAAAAAATAATTACCAAAATACTTCACAAAATCATGTTTAATAATCAAGATATCATAATTTTACATATAAATCGTGTTTAGAAAACACCATTTTAGCATACCTAAATTGCGATAAGTAAACATAATTTAATAATTTTAAACGTAAATCACGTTAATTAATCGTGATATAGGAGCGTATGACTTCAAAGTTTTGAGCCGACATATCGTGTCTCTTTCAGGATATACATGACATTCCTCTTCTCCTATGTCAACACTTCTGTAGAAAAGAAAAACCATTTATCGTGAATTTCAATGATCACACGAGATAAATGACTGACCAGTAACACGACAGCCAAAGTGCGAGATCGAGAAACATGAAAGCACTGATAGAAAATATTGTTGGGAGAATATGTGTAAAACAATGAGTTGAAAGTAAGAACTTGTATCTTATTCAGCAACTGATGTGGCTATATATATATAGCTTTACAATCATAATGAAGAAGAAAAACAACCCACGTTTAACATCCCTAATAACATGGTACATGACTAGGAAAGCCAATAACAAACTCCTGAAAAACAGGGATTTATTGAAATAGAGACTAACAAATTAGAAAACCAATCTAACGGCTAGTTTAATTAACAATATCAACATCCCCCCTTAAACTGAATACCAATTTAATTCCATTTTACAATTGGAGCAGCACATACTCCCAATAGATTCTAAACTTCACGAATAAATCAAGTTTTAATGGCTTGGTCATTATGTTTGCACCTTGTTCTTGTGTTCGACAATGAACTAACTTCACAACTCCATCTCTTGTCAGCTCCCAAGAAAATGAAATCTGACATCTATATGCTTGCTTCGACCATGTAAAACAAGATTCTTTGAAAGCTCAATAGTTGAATTGCTGTCACAAAAAATGGTTGTGCCACCATTTTGTTCATGATTGAAAAATTTTAAGATCCTTCTTAACCAAACAGCTTGACAGGCACATGAAGCTGCAGCAACAAACTCGGCTTCTGTAGTAGATAAAGTGACTATCGGTTGTTTTCTTGATGACCACGAAACAATTCCTGAATTTAATAGAAAAATGTAACCCGAAGTGCTCCGTCTATCATCCAAGTCTCTAGCATAGTCACTATCTGTATAAGCAACCAGCTCCTCATCTTTTCCCCTTTTATAGAATATTCCAAAATCAAGAGTTCCTTTTAAATATCTCAACACCCTTTTGGCAGCCTGAAGATGAAGCTCTGTAGGACTCCCATATACCTGCTTAAAAGACTCACTACAAACATAATATCAGGTCGGGTAGCCGTCAAATACATTAAGCAACCAATAATATGTTTGTAGCATCTGCTATCAACCTTAACTCCATTTCATCTCTCATGAGTTTGCAACCTGAAACAATTGGATTATGAACCAAATTGCATGTTTCCATATGTAACCTTTTTAACACCTCCCGCACAAATCTCCTCTGACAAACAAAAATATCTTCTTGGCTTTGAAACACTTCTATACCAAGAAAATATCTTATTTTGCCAAGATCTGTCATATCAAATTCAAGCATCATCGAGTCTTCAAATGCAGCAAACATATGCTCATCATTGCCCGTAAAAATCAAGTCATCAACATAAAGGCAAACAATCAGAATTTGACCTTCTAATCTAATTTAACAAACAAGGTATGTTCATAAGGGAACCTTTGGAAACCTTCTTTAGTAAAGTATGACTCTATTTGAATGTACCAAGCTCTTGGGGCTTCTTTTAGTCCGTACAAAGCTTTCTTTAACCTATAAACATTCTGTTTGCCCTTTTTTTTCATAACCAGGAGGTCGCTCAATAAAAACTTCTTCATTAAGTTTCCCATGGAGGAAAGCTGACTTCACATCCAATTGGAAAATTTGCCATCCTCTTTGAGCTGCAAGGGATATTACTATACAAACTGTTTCTAATCGTGCGACAGGCGCAAACACTTTTGTATAGTCTATACCATATTTTTGGGTGTATACTTTTGCAACAAGGCATGCTTTGTACTTCTCCACTTCACCTTTTTCATTGAGTTTCGTTTTGTATACCCATTTTACTCCAACCTTCTTTGCTCCAATAGGTAAATTGTCAATTCCCAAGTACCATTCTTTTCTATGGCTTCAATTTATGCATCCATTGCCTTTCTACACTTTAAATCCTTTTGTGCTTCTTCAAATAGAACTGGATCATTTGGAGCAAACATAACTAAGTTTGTTGTATCTTCTTCCTCTGATAGGCCTTCTCTACTTTCATAATCTCTCCAAGCAGGTTGCCTTCTATTCCTGTGTTCATGGAATTCAAGTGGAAGATCTACACTTGAGCTTGAGGAATTTCCTTCATTTAAACCATTATCTACACTTTCCTCAATACTGTTGTACCTCTCAACTTCGACTTCAACTCCATTTCCACCCATTGTATTGTATTCATTGTCATTATCACCCCAAATCAGATCAACCAGAATAGCTTCATTATGACTTTTATCCCAATCTCAGCCATTTTCTTCCTCAAAAACCACATCTCTACTAATTACGATTTTTCGAGAAATAGGAGCATACAATCTATATGCTTTAGATTCCTTACTAACTCCAAGAAAAACACATCTTACACTTTCATCATCAAGCTTTTTTCGTGAACAATCACAAACACGAACATGAGATACACATCCAAATACTTTAAAGTAAGTCACCGATGGTTAGAGTCCACTCCAAGCTTCTTCTGGAGTTTTGCTCTTCACTGTAAGTGTTGGACTTCTATTAAGAATATGAATTGTCCAATTAAAAGCTTCAGGCCAAAAAGTTTTAGGAACCTTCTTTCCCTAAAGCATGCTCCGAACCATATTCATGATTGTTCAATTTTTCCTCTCCGCTACGCCGTTCTGCTGAGGGTGTAAGGAGCTATTAGCTGCCTTTGAATACCATTCTCTCTGCAAAAATTAGTGAATTCAAGTGATGTGAATTCACCCCACGGTCAGTGTGCAAACCTTTATAACTAAACCACTTTCTTTTTCAACTACACTCTTAAATTTCTTGAAAACAACAAGCGCTTCTGACTTCTCAACCAAAAAATAAACCCAACTTTACGACTATAATCATCAACAAATAGATCATGTACCTTTTGTTGCTGTTAGATATAGGGTTGATGGGTCCACATATGTCAGCATGTACCAGCTCGAGTTTTTGAGCAGCTCTCCATGTACTTTCTCTAGGAAATGGGTTTCTATGTTGTTTGCCCACCAAACAATCTTCACATGATTTTGTTGAAAAAATAAGACATGGTAGTCCTCTCCCATTCCTTTTGTTGAAGAATGTTTAGGCCTTTGAAGCTTAGGTGGCCATATCTACAGTGCCATAATTGAGTTGGATCTTCTATTAAAGAATTGAAAAAGTTTCCTCCTTTAGTTGAGCTGCAGCAAAAAGCTTGAACATTCAATTCGAGGACGTTGGAATCTCCATAATCAATCCTTTCTTAGGATGAAAGATTTACATGCTCCATGTTTGATGAGAATTTCAAGTCCTCTCTCAATAAGCTGGCCAATGCTTAGCAAGCTATTCTTTAGTCCGAGAATATAAAAAACACCTGTGATGACATGTACAATACCATTTACGATCAATCGTACAGTGCCTTTTCCCATCACATTCATGCTTGAATTATCTCCTAATTTCACTATTTCCTTGGAATTTTCATCAAGATCGGAAAATAGTTCTCGCTTGACACACATATGATTGCTACATCCGGAATCTAGAAACCATGACTCGTCTTTATTAACCTTCTTGTCATTCATGTATGCCATTAACAGCATTTCTTCACTACCTTCCACATAGTTAGCATTGGCATCTGACTCCTGCTTTGGACATTCATACTGAAAGTGCCCGAGCTTATGGCAGTGGTAACATTCAATAATAGACTTATCAAAACGCTGACCTCCACCTCTTCCTCGTCCCTGCATTTTGCCACGACCTCGTCCTCTTCCTCTAGAAGATTCTCCAAAAGTGACCTTCAAAGCTTGCTCTTCAATGAGATGAGGTTTCATACGTTGTTCATGTACAAGAAGAGTACTTTGTAAGTCATCAATGGTGAGAGTATCCAAATCTCTCGACTCTTCAATAGAACACACCACATAATTGAACTTAGATGTCATAGATCTCAGAATTTTCTCAATGACAACTACATCATCCATTTTTGCCTTATTGACTCTTAGCTTGTTGACTATAGTAAGAACACGAGCAAAGTACTCATTTATAGACTCTCCTTCCCTCATCCTTAAAGTCTCAAACTCCTCCCGAAGAGCTTGTCGTTGTGCACGTTGCACTCGTGTTGTTCCTTGATACTTTTGCTTCAAGGAGTCCCAAATGCTTTTAGCTGTATCCTTGTTTAAAATTGTTTCCAAAACCGATCTATCTATGGCCTGGAAGAGATAGTTCTTTGCTTCAAATCCTTTAATTTTGCATCATCAATTGCCTTCTTTTCTGCTCGACTAAGTTGGAACTCCTTCTACTGCTGCAGGAATCCTATCCTCTATTATACTCAATATTCTTTTGATCGCATAAAATTTTCCATGAGCATACTCCAATGATCATAATGCCCATCAAACTTTGGGATTGCTGGTTGCACAAACCCACTTTCAGTCGTCATATCCTCACCACAAACAATTTAAAACATTGCCGCTTTTTCTGATCAACCACCGTGAAGTGGCTCTGATATCAATTATTGGGAAAATATGTGTAAAACAGTGAGTTGAAAGTAAGAACTTGTATCTTATTCAGCAACTGATGTGGCTATATATATATAGCTTTACAATCATAGTGAAAAAGAAAAACAACCCACGTTTAACGTCCCTAATAACGTGGTACATGACTAGGAAAGCAAATAACAAACTCCTGAAAAATAGGGATTTATTGAAACAGAGACTAACAAATTAGAAAACCAATCTAACGGCTAGTTTAATTAACAATATCAACAAATATTGTATACTAAAACCAAGTTGGTTTATTTATGTTGTTACATTGAGAGATTGAAGCATGCATTATGCATGGTCAGGCACTTTGGATTAATATCAGCAATGGTTTTGGTCTTGTTTACCGTCTCTATTCTAGTTCTGCACAGGCGTTGCCGCCGCTTCCGCCACCGCCGGCTATGCTTCTCTTTCTGCCTGTCCTAACTGTGAGATTTGATGTACTATTCTGTATTTATATTGTGTTTCATTATTGTGATATTCAATGTCGAAATACATAAATCGCGTTTAATAAATACGATATAGTGAACATTTATTTATCCAATTTTTAGTTGCGATTTTACGATTATATATTGGTAATTATTTTTGTATCGATCTTAAATAAGTAATTAATTTTAACACGAAATTATTTTGGTAAATTTGCTATTTAAGAGTCATGAATATCATAAGAAACTAGAGGAAAATTTATAGATATTTAGGAGGCCAATAACTATTATTTTTCATGTGTGACGATATACAAGCGAAATTTGGAAAAAAAAAAAAATTACTAACATTTTCAAAGCCATATCTAGGAAAATTAGGATAGCTAAAGGATGGTACGAGGGACTTAATAATGAAAGGTTGCCACCGAATATCATGGATCATGCTATGAATGAACAGGCACGTTTCCACCCTTTGCCACAAAAACTACCACATGCCGCCCCCACCAACCACCATGGTTTGCCGAAACACCGGAATATAATGGGCTGAACGCAAAAATCACTCAACTTGGATTTTAGGAGGCCAACACTCTTCTGGAGAAAAATGACAAAAGGTCTAGGGAGGTATTTATAGGTTTTGCCTAAAATATTTGCTATGTCTCCTTATTATGACACATCTTGAGTTAATTTTGAAAAATTTTGGATAAGTGTGCAATTTTTAGTGATTTTCTTAGTATATGTTAGAGTATTCTTCCAATTATTCACAAAATTTCCAGATTTCGTTCATTAATAATTTTATTCTTCCCTACCTTTTCAAAAATATCCATTACATGTCAAGAAATATTTTGCCACATGTAATTGATTTCACAATAATTTGGCACTTTTGTGTTGTTTTACCAAATATTTAATTGCAACAACGCATGCTTTATCTTATATTTTACTATGCTTTATATATTTATTATTTTTTGAAAGGTACTTTTTGTTTATGATGTCTTTAATAGATATCTCACAGTTAGAGGCTTTATTCTTAATCCAATGTGCCTGGATTTTGAGCATTAAGCGACAAAATAGTGTTGAGGGCTGAAATGGATTTTGGGCCTTAGAATCCAGTTACAATCTTTGACTCTATTTAGATTAAGTTTGAGATAACTTAAGGGAAATTTGATATGGTAGCTTTTGAATTGGGATAATTGGATTGATCTATTTTCAATCTTTTTCAAGTAGCGCATGTACTTAAAAAAAAAAAAAAGTTCCTTGGATTAACACTCAAGAAGAGCTTATAAAACCTATCAAGAGAATAAATCATTCCTACTTTAATGGTTGGTGCAATATTTCAAACATTGTCCATAACTTAACTTTATACATATCCAGACCTTCTAATCATTTGATAGGCTCAAAAATTAAAAGAAAATTCATTAAGCTATCAAATTGTGATCTTAAAGATTAAACAAAGTAAAAGAAAACGAGAAATGTTGCCTCTCTTTAAGAACCATGAGGTTGATACTTCATAACTCCTCCATCTTTCATTAGTGTATCATAACTCTCTAAGATTGCCTTCTTTTCCTCCCTATCGCTCACTCTTGCCCATATTTTATGAGTATCGATATGTTACTCCTTTAAGGCCAGATATAATGCAAGATGCTTGCAGCAAATAGATCCCTTCCATTACCTTTTTGTGACGTTGCTAAGAGCACAAAAAGTTAACAACCTGATGATGGCACTTATAAGGGAGAGGATAACTAGCCCCATCAACAACTCTAACTAAGAACATGAAACCAATCTTGAAGTTGCTGAGCAAATAGTGTAACCAACTGAGGTTATCAATTGATGCAATAACATAACTTAAGGGCGTACCTAACACTGCATAGACAATGCATATGATTGAAGAGAACATTAAGTCCTTAATTAGTTTATGGCGATGTTTGCCTAATGTCAAGGTCCAATTCTTTCTAATTCTTTTGTAGTAGGACCTTACCCCCTTATGTGTGTATTACGTATAATAAGGAGACCCTTTTGTAGCTTGGTTAACCTTTTCTTTGTCCTTCATATTTTTGTGTATTTATTTTTAAATTTTGTATATTAGGTATGATCTCCACAAGAGATTTAATGTCTTCTCTTGCAAAACCTAAGAATGCATATAAAGTTATTTATGAAATATGAGTGCACTTGTAGATTTACTTTCTTACTCACTACTTTATTGTACATGACCCTAGTACACTCTTTTCACACTTGTATTGTTGATTATTAATAAAAGAGCCCATTTCTTTTTGAAGCATATTTGCTTACTTACTTGCTTTTCGATTTTCTTTTCCTATTATATTTGTCTTGTTCATGGTATTGCAGGCCCTTGTGGAGGCCTTTTTTAGTGAGTTTATACTTGCTTACCACCACAAATGCAATCATTAAGAGTCGCATGGTTGAAAGTACTAGCAAGCACTTCAAACCATGACAATTGATATAACACTTGAGGTTATTCCAATGGTAATGACCATGACGCAACAGGAGGAGTTTCTTTGGAAGCTAGATGACTTGAAGGAGAGTATAGGCGATATTTTGCAACATCTTGACACCATATGTCAGTTAATAAGAGGGTGATAGATCTTGAGATAGTAAGCCATGAGCTGAATGGTGAGCTAGCCAACAAGTTTAGAGTCACAGGACACATGCTCAGTGAGGAGGTGTAGTGTCGATTGAAGGTGCGAGAGCCAACAAGTTTAGAGTCACAGGACACATGCGGTGAGGAGGTATAGGTGTCGATTGAAGGTGCAAGAAATGAGATTTCTACACTAGCTTTTGTTGAGATGGTGCAAAAGCTAAGGAAAAAAGTTTCATTGTTGACTTAATTTTACCTAAGCTTCTATACATGTGACTCATCTAAAAATGTTAAAGCTAAAGGCACGCAATGGCATGAGGGATGCCAAGCTAATGGAAAACTTTATATTTGACATGGAGCAATACTTTGCTACCATGAGGTAGACTAATGAGAGGACAGAGATCAATACGACTAAAATATTCTTAACAAGTGATGTAAAGCTGTGATGGTGTACTAAATATGAGCAAAACTAAAATAGAATGCACATGTTGATATGTAGGCAGAGTTGAGAGTTAAGTTGCATACTCACTTCTTTCTAAAGGATGTATAATGTCGAGAAGAAGTTATGTAGGCTTCAACAGGGTAACGACATCCAAAAGTATGTCAAAAATTCTCAATGGTTATGCTTAACATCAAGACTATGAGTGGAGATAATAAGATATTCTATTTGATGGAGAATCAACGCCTTATACCAGAAATGGGTAGCAAAGGTTGGACAACAAACTTGGTTTAAACATAAGTAGCAACAAAGTGCTTATTAGATGGCACCATTGATATTTGATGGAAGAGCATGTTGTTAGGACATGATGGTGGAAAGTTTAACAAGTAGTGTAAACCTAAGAGTTGGAGAGTCTCAATTTCAAGTAGTAGCAACAGTGGAGGGCAAAAGACAATCTTGTGACTCTCAACAAATGATGAAAAATGGGTTATCTAGCACTGGTAAGAAGCTTGTATTCTCCTTCTTCTTATGTAATGGCTTGCATAAGGTAATAGAGTGTCCACATAGAACTGCACTTAATGCCAGCAGAAAAGGTAGAGAGTGATTGTCAAGATGAAGAAGAGTATAAAGGTAAATGTAAAGAGCCATCCGTGATGGGAGCCTTACACATGTTGCCACCTATTGGGAAGGCTTCCATAGCATGCAACAAGGCCAAAATTGACAATGAGTTGATATGTGTAGAGTTACATATCAATGATAAGAGTGCTAGTGCAATGGTTGATTCAAGGGTTACATGTAACTTTGTATGTGCCCAAAGATTATAAATTGAGTCTAGTGCTAATAGAAATGCTAACTAGATCAAAGCTGTGAACTATAATGCCTATCCGATCTAAGGAGTTGCTAAGGTGTAAAACTCAATTGCATCATTTAGGCATTAGACTTATAAAAGAAGTCAAAATCAATGTTCAAGGAAAATGAAACCTATGTTTTTTTGGAGCTAAAGCCTATTCATGGTTTTGGTTATTTTATGAACACTATATGCTCATAATTTAATATGAATAGTTAATAGATCCATTGCACCTTACTCTTAGGACATGGTAAGTATCCGTACTTTGCCTTGTGAGAGAAGATCCATCACAATTTGCTTTGAGGTAATGACAAACATCATATTTTAGTACCCATATATTCATGAAAGTATGTTTTAAAAAATTATATTCGAAGCCTATCTTGTTACTTTCAATGCCAACCCAAAGCTTACCAATCAAATAGTATCATAGAGGATATAAGGTTAAGGTGCAATATGCTCACTCATCCCTTAAGGAATAAATTTTTTTAAATATATAAAAAAAAAATTCATTAAACTTTTATATTTATATTAAGGTGAGTATGTAACTTGTTGTATAAAGCATCTACTACTACCTTGCTCGATTCAATAGGGTTCAAGTAGGTATTAAGGATCACAAGGTATGATAAAGGTATTAATTTTTAGGAATTTGCTCTCACGTGATAGGATATAGGTATAAGGTTTTCATACGATATATATGTATCTTTCTTAAAATTTATATTCTAATATATAAAGGGTACATGTTTCGATGTATCATGTACCCAACTTATTAAAAATTATAAAATGATGTATATAAATAAAAAATAATAATGATATATCCCCCTCTATCTTTTTTCTTTAATATCAGTAGCTAGTTGATCACGTGTGATAGACATGGCGGTTAGCCTGAGTGATGACATGTGTAAGATGCTGCAGAGAGAGGTATGGGAGAAGGAACAGTCAAACCCAATTTCTAGAATGCGCGTGTGACAAAAGATCAAATCAAATAAATTTGATTGTTCTTGATAATCTTTCCTTATAGAATAAGTGCTTCGATCTTTCTTAAAGATGTTTCAGCAAAATTTTCATGTCACTTTTGATCTTACCAATGTGCAGAAGGGCTGCAAAAGAGAAGAGAAAACATTTATTTATAGATGGTGGAGGCTAATGTTAGCCATTGGATAGCGCCTGATTCGATACATGAGATTAAGCATAGGTGATCACAGTCAATCATATCTAAATAATCCAACCGCCATCATTGAAGCCTTCCTTTCTTTGATGGTGAGTTAGGCTGGGCCTTGTGAATGGCTTTATTTATATTATAAAAAAGAAGCCGATTATTATTAAAATAGCTCATTTTAAATATAAAAGGACCTAAACTCCGGAAGATATTTTTGGAGTATACTTTTCACGCATGAGAAAATCAAATTAGCCTGGAGCGAAATGAATTGGTTCAATGATTCCTGTTTTGAGCCTACCAAGCTGAGTCTCTTTATGAAATTTGTCATTAGGCTCAGTCTTCTAAGCCCTATCACTAACCCAGAAGACCAACCCCTGGCATTAAATTGAGCCAAAAGCCCAATTACCAAAATGACCTTTACAACATTTTTTTAATGAGCATAATCCTATTTATCATGGAAACTATAGTGCGTATTTTCTCCTACTTCTCCTCTCATATCATCGTTCTTTGTCTTCTTTCTCTACTTTCCTTTTTTTTTTTTTTCCTAATTTCAAATCCGTCTACTACTCAACTCCAACTTTAATTTTTAGTTTGCATTTTTTTTTATAGAAATACCTATACAATGTAGATTAAAGAATTTTAGTATAAGGAATCGATTTAATCACTTTATTTTAGTGTTCTCCACTTGTAATTCAATGGATGATTTTACTCTTCTCCTTATTCATGTAGAGGCGTTTCAACTTTCACATATCAATAAACTATAATTAATTAAATAAAATATATGTTATAGGTTAACATCTTAGTATAGTGAATGGTTTTATGAAAGTTTATCTATAGTGGTAATTTTCCAAATAGATGTATATTTACATGTAGGTTTATTTTTTAGTGATATAGAATAAGTGATTTTATGGGGAGTTTATTTGTAGTGGGTAATTTTCTAAACAGACCTACATTTCATGTGTGTAGAAACTAAGTAACACCTAAAGAATATGGATTACGCACTAAAAATGATTTTCTTTTTAAGCTCAAAGACTAATTCATGTACAACATCAAATATAATCAACAATGATAAATAAAGAGATAGGGAAAGAAATGTTTGCACTGCGATTTTAATGTGAAGTTCGGTTCGCCCCTAGTCTTCATGATCCAAAATAATTGCCTCCCTCAATGGAGGACTTCACCACTTTCTTCACAACAAAAATTTGCCTCAATAGGACTTCAACACACAACAACACA
The DNA here is from genome assembly GCA_024138025.1 of Combretum micranthum. NCBI lineage: Eukaryota > Viridiplantae > Streptophyta > Magnoliopsida > Myrtales > Combretaceae > Combretum > Combretum micranthum. Next base: position 1,225,613 of record JAMXBD010000215.1, read on the forward strand.
AATGCTTGAGTTGAGTCTTTACAAATTTGAACACACTAGACACAACTCAAGACTTCACCAAACTACTCACAACTCTCTTAATGTAGTGCTTGACTAAGGATAGCAATTACAAAGCAACTAGCACTACATTTGACTCTCACTTACAAATTATCACAATTTATAATTAATTCATATAGAGAGTGTTTACAAGGAGATGTATGCAATAAATAAGCTCCAGACTCTTATTCAAGTCACCAAATAGTTATATTTATAACATCTTAAAGCCTGTCAACAAAACACAACTCCAACGATCGAGTAAGAAAGGCTCCAATGGCTATTTTCCTATCAACTAGCGTCCGGACGCTGCAAGCCTACTGTCTGGACGTTATCTAGAAAACAGAGCAGCAAACTAGCTATCGTTCGGATGCCATAGATTACCATTGATCGGTATGTTGCAATGCCCAATTCTAGTCTCAACACTATTTCGTATTTTGATCATAATTTTCTCATCCAGACTTTGATTGAGGTGATTCAATATGCTACGGAAAGCTTAAAGAGAGATCTACAACTTTCATGTTTTAAGATTTAACAAATTCTAAACAAAACAATGTCTAAAAAGTATCTGAATTAGGATATGACAACAAACATAAATAAAAACACAGCAAAACAAGTTCAAACATATCAAAACAAATTGAACACTTGTTTACTAATTAAGTGCAACTTAAATATGATCAAGTGATTAATTGTGCATTTTATTTCCTCATCAATACACATTTTGAACACCATATATTCAACAATGTGCATTTTTTTAATGATAGTTTTATTTTATTTTTTTCAAAAAGATTATACGTTATATTTTAAGACATCAAATCTCCCACCCTCTGTCTTAATTAATATAGATTCTACATATCCCAGAATGTGTAATATTAAGAAATTATTTTTTTAAATTGCTTTTCATAGGTTGTTTATAGTGGATATGTAAAAACAAAGTAGTATTTCATATTATATGAAATTGTATATATTACTATAAGCTCAAAATTTAAGAAAAAAAGAACAATTTATAGGTTCCATGAAAAAAATTATAAGTCCACGGAGTGCCATCTATATTATAGTTTTACATGATACAAGATCGATATAAGATATTATACGGTAAATTCTGGGCACAAGATTTAGTATGTATACCTTATTGAGGTAGCATATGGGTAAGGTCTTACACCTTACCCATTTATAGCCCCGCATCCATACGTGAATTTAGTTGGAGTGGGTGCTCCAACCCCCTAAAGCTTGAAAAATGTCAATTGTTTAAGTTTTACAAAAGAAAGAACAATGTATAATCTGTATATTTTATAGAGAAAATAAAGGATACATATTTAAGTGGTAAAATGTTCATGGGTTGAAATCATGTGGTTGTCATTTACCTTTTCAAGATGCGTTCAATGCTTAAATAACATTCTCTCTTTATTTTTTTCAACTTTACCTTTTTTTTAAATAACTAATAACATTAAATTCATTCATTATAAAATTATATTTAATTAAATAAATTATTTTAGATTGTTACTTTTATTAGTAGTATACTATAAATAATAATTTTATTATTAATATTACAAATGTTTTGTCCTTTCATATCAATTATTAGTAAATATTATTCATTATATGACTTGGTTTAGTAACCTTTTTTTTATAATTAACAGTATGATCTAAATTAAAAATGATCGATTATGGCCTAATTATATTCAAAATGTTTTTTTTTGGTATTGTCAATTAAATAAACGAGCAAAGTTATTTAGAAAAACTAATTATAGAATATCAATATTCATGCAAATTTGCTTTTTTTTTTTCTACTTGTAGTTTTTATTGAAAATCTTTTTCTTATCTATTTTTTGTTGAAAAAAAATTATATAAGTTTCATGTGTTAATTTTTTTTCAATAAATTGATAGTATGCTATAATTAAAAGGTGAAATAAATAAATATTTTACACATATAAGATGTAATCAATTCGAACTCCGACTATTTGATTCTGCATCCCTCTTCACCCCGTCCCTAATTTATATTATGTGATAGTATTGTTGGAAATTCTATATGAGGCACTAGATTCTGAGTTGACATTGGATTAAAGAAAGAAAATATATAACTTCATAATGCAACTTTTCCACAAAGATGGAATGATTCTCTAAACTTTGACATTGGTGTAAAAATACTTCTCAAACTTACGAAAATATTCTCAAATACCATCAAAATTTTGATTTTAGTGTATTTTTATTAATTAAAAAAAATCAAATATCTATCATTTTGATTGTTTATCAAGTTTATGGAGATCATTCGCAACAATGGTAAATCCACACCTGCCAGTTGCAAAGTTAATTTAGCTCAACTGCCAGTCACATAATTAGCATTAGTCTGCAAAACTTTTTAACTTACGAAATATATATATATATATATAATTATTATTTTTTTTCGCGGAAGTAGATGGAATAGATTGGGTTAGGACTTTTCCTCGTTTTTATTTTATAATTTTTCTCCTCTCTCTCTCTCTCTCTCTTTTTTTTTTTTCCCCTTCTCATTTACAGGGGGTGGGAAAGAAAAGAAACATCATGGAGAAGGTCCAACATATCATGATTGACTTCGAAAAGTGAAAGGAACTTATGATGGAGCAGGTAATAATGCCTATTTAGATATAAAGTTGAGGCTGTGATGAAAGGTCAAGACCCCCTTCGTCGTAATTAAGAAAAGAAGACCACGAGGACCTACAATCACTTTTTTGTCTTTTCTTTTTGCATGGATTAGATTGAAGAATGACTTCGTCATAATACAACTCCACTATCACCCTTGTGATTTAACGCATTGACTGGTTGTTGATCAGTCAAAGAAAAGAATATTCTTAAATATTTTCAAATGGTATGGTTTCACATGAGGATTTGTTGAATCCAAAATAAAGCACAGTGAGAAGAGATGGGTTTATCTATCATATCAGTATTAATTTAGTTTGATCGATTTATCATTAAAATTATTAATTTTTTATCGATATCATATCTGTATCGATTCAGTATCAGTTTAATTTGAAAATTATACCATAATGATACTAAAGCAATATATCTAAACTCGCCTAATTTACAATAAAAAATAAAAAATTGAAGCCAAAACTGAAAAGAACCAAGACCTTGTTTAGTTTCCATCTTCATTATTTTAGGATTATCAAACAACGGATTTCTAATCAAATAATAACAAGAAATTAAATTGAAAGAGATAGATTCTTGATTTATAATTCCTAAATTAAGTAAGTGTCTTATTGATTAAACAAGCAGATGAAACTGATGAAACATTTTATGACGACTATAAATCACTATAATCTGATATGTTAATTGAATAATCCTTATATATATATTGCCAGAATAATCCTTATCATTTGGTAGTTATATTTTCCAGAGCATTATGTTCATTGTTTTCAATATCGAATGATTTATATTTTAAGTCGTTATTGGCCATAATTTAACTGTAAAAACAAAATATAATGCTTGTTTAATGCAAATTTTTCGTTTAACTAATTAATTTTTCTATAATAGAAATTTCATTACGACTTTATTTTTTTATAAAATATTATTAGTGTTTAATTTACCGTAATAGTATAAAAAATCCTTATTACAAAAAATATTAAATAATAATTTAATATTGTAATTGATTTTTTTTTCTTAATATCCTTACTTAAATAAAAATAAATGAATAAAAATTCTATTATAATTATACTTTATTTTTTAATAATAACAATTTTATTATAGATTTATTCATGACCGCGTTGTGTACTCTTGATCACCGATGAGAAGTCTAATTGTCTGCACTTCTTGTTCTTCCTTTGACTTGCGACAACCAGGCAGCAGAGCCGTAAGTATAGAATGTGACTAAAAATTTGTACAATTTAGTTTTGACTTTGAAAACATACCCTTTTTGAAGGGTTGGGGGAGTGGTGGTTGAAAGGATAGAAAAGGTACCTCATTCTATTGATAGCTTCTATTCATCTCTTATTTTAGATCGTATAAATTTTTTAAGACTATAATTGATGCATATTGAAAGCTAGTTTAATAGTTTAAAAAAAAAACTATATATTATAAGTTTCAGCTTACAAAATAGATGCATTTAATATTCATCTTTTTGTTATGACCGAAGCAACAAATAAGAAGTCAAACAACAACATTATAGAAATAGAACATAATTTTTGTAGAAATTATTATGTTAAGTTGCTTGCTTACAACTTGTGTGAAAGTCATAAAATCCACCGTTAGATTTTGTACCTAAAGTGGTAAGTGTGATACATTTCTATTAAGTCTAATGTACTTGTAGTAGGTAAGGGTAGGTCTAGGAAGCTAGGCCGATTGGGGCCCAACCCCCTAGTCTTACTAAAAAATAATTTTTTGAATTTTTTTTTTTTTTACGTTACATATTATATGTATATTATAAAAATTAAACTATAAGATAAGAATAAGTTTGGTTTAGTAGTTAACTATTTTTTATTTGGAGTATACCACAAATAATAATTACGTTACTCGTATTACAGTCGAATCTTATTGCACACTAATTATATAATTTGATTGAACGACTTTTTTTTGTGCATTTAATGTGATTAATAAATTATTGAATAGATATCCTATTTGCATGCATATATTTTATAATCTATTTGTGCTAAAAGCAATCATAGTGTACATTAATTATATAATTTAATTTAGTAACATTTTTTTATACAATTAATGATAAGAAAATGAGTATGAATTATTAAATAGACATTCTATCTAAATATATTTTATGATTTATTGTTTGTTAAAAACAAAACTTACAAAATATTAACTCTATATTTTTTAATAATAATTAATTTTCAAGTGACACACACACACACTATCTCTTATGAAATGTACTAAATACTATTAATTATTGTTTGAATAAATTTTTTCATAAAGTTTTAAAAATATGACAATTCAATCATTAATGAAATAAATATAATATAAATGTAATAGCTAGTTGATATACATAAATAATTTTAAGATTAACTTAATTAAGGTCTAACCACTCTACTCATACAATCTTACGTTTGCTCCCAGTGGTAGGTTTATCAATCAAGTGCCTTGATGTGATAACATCCCTATATTTCTATATTATGTTAAATAATAATTAGTATAAATAGAAGTTACAACTATAAACAATTAGGATGGGATTAAATTTGGTAGTAGCAAACAAATTTAGAAACAATAATAACAACATTGATACGTATACAATATGGATTCTCCCTTGAAAAAAGAAGGTACGACGTCTCTTGAGAGTTTTAAAAGATTGGCTATCTTGAATCAAACATCGCAACCATTGCCCTTGCACATGCACAAATAATCAAATACATATGACTTGATTAGTGTAGACGAATTGTAGAAGAAATAGTGAGTTAGGTTTCGTACTTATAGAGATGTGGTGTGAAAAGCTTTTGCACAAAGAAAGGTTGGATCCGAACTAGCCTTTTTTCTTTTTTTTTTTAATAAATTATAAAACAAAAACTTTTTATACAAATTAAAAATTAAAACTTACAACAAAAATTAGTCTATAGTCTATTTTTAAATAAAAAAATATCCATTTTCATATTTCACACGCATCGCTAGAGGTCCCATGGGATGGATCCAAATCAGGACCCATAGGACCCAATTAGGTGGGTCCTAACCTAAATTCGGTCCATTGGGTCGGCCTTAACCCATGGGTGGACTCAGTCCATGGGTCTTCACCAATTCAACCGACCAAACCCATGGATTCGAGCAAGTCCACATGGATTAAAAAAATGTATAAAAAATAATATATGAATTATTTATTGTAAAAAATAAAAATAAATATAAATTAATAGAACAAGAAACAAAAATAACATTTAATATTTAGACTATTTGCGATGTGAATAGAAATAATTTATTATCTATTCATAACATTTAATGTATTGTTTATAACAACACACAAAATAAATACAATTGAAAAAGCATGCCTCAGTGCTCTATATAGAGTTTCAAAACAATTCCACTTTTAAATAATGTGGATCTTCTATTTCTTTGCTCTCTTCTTTTAAACTATTTATTGTAATCTCACATCGCTAATATTGCAACTCAAATGGAATATTCTTGTGTATAAGCAAATGCATATCCTTAATAATTTTATATAAAAATGAGCTAAAGATTATAATTTTTTCAAGCCAAATTTTTGCTATGAATTCTAATTTTTAATTTGAATAAATTTTTTTTGTTTTCTAATTTATTTTTGGAAACTAAAAAATTGGCTAGTTTAGATCCATCCAAATCTAGTGGGTCTATGGGTAAGGACTCACACCATCCCTAGCCGAGACGATTATGATATGACCTTTTAAGCCTTGGCCCGACCATGGAGATGTGCACATATAGCTACATGAAAGATTAAGTATCCATTGAAGTTATTGATACAAGGAAGTTGTATAAATGCTGCATTTATCACACTGACTTTTAAACTAATGTGAAGGACGATCGATTATTTACGGCCAACAGGTTGCAATGGTTAAATGAAGATGGCATATATGTGGTGGTGGTTGCACTCATAAGAGTGGGCATAAATCCACAGATCAACTTGGAAGGTTACTGAGAGTTCGTGGCATCATAACTCATAGGTGTATTATATCGAAGCGGAGAGCTCAAGAGACGCATAAGACGCATTTAGGACGCACGACTATAGAATTCTACAGTTGTGAGCTATAGAGTCAGGTAAGTACAAAGGTGATTTAGATCTTGCAGCATAATTTAAAATGTTAATGAATTTCTTAGGGTATGAATTGGTAGGATCAACAAGGACTGGCTGATGAGGTTCCTTTATGTATTTGGACCTGATTCTCTTTACCCTTACAATTTTACATTGTATTTAAATGTTTGTACTCGTTGAATCTACTGAACCATTTCTTTTTTTGGGTAAATTATAATTAAGATAGAAAGTTGAGTAGAATAATATATTTTACAAAAAAGATGTCTCCCCTCTTCATTGGGATGGTATCAAAACTGGTTTGAAATAAGTCATATAAAACATAAACCCATCCTAATATCACGTAGAATTTTTTAAAATTCAATAAAAATCCTAGGATTAATTTTGCAAACTCAAAACTCATCCAAGCCCCAATCCATTAGGTTCTATCTTGGTGAATCAAGTTATATTGATGGTCTGTTTTTTATCTGTATATGTATCGAAATAATATATATAAATATATCTGTATTTAATTATATTTTATATATATTTGATCTATTTAATTTTTTTCATGAAAACTGCCTTTTTTTTTTGTTATATCTATTTTTTTATAAATAAAAAGTGTTTATATCTGCCGAGAAAAGCTAGCTAAACAGATCCATTTACTTCAATAGTCGGAGGTAAAATAAGAAAAGACTTGGGCTCTTTCCCTTGTCTGCAAGTACAGCATTAGTGATTCAGCCTCTCACCACTCAATAATCAATATATGTTAATGAAAGACAAAATTGAGACTATATATGTACACTTCTATAAGAACCATTCATATAATGCCTATTCTTTTTCAAATTTGAAATACTATATATGATAGTGAATCAAGTTATATTGATGACTTTAAACTGGTTGTACTGATGACTCGAAGCTGGCTTCAATAATCAGAGACAGAAACAAACTTAGGTTCTTTCACTTGTCTGCAAATGCAGCACCCGTGATTCAATCTCTCACCACTCAATAATTGATAATTTTAACAAAAGGAATCCAAAATCCGAATTTTAGCTAATAATATCATTTTTTTAGTTTATTTTATTAGTTTGCTTGGTTGGATTTTTCCATCAAGTTCTAACTAAAACCCGAAAACCTATAGGATTTCAAAATAAGGATCTATTTGGATGGTTTGTTTTTTTATCTTTTTCTGTATCTATATCTTTTTTAAAATAATATGTGTAAATATGTCCGATTTATATTTATATTTGATCTATTTGTTCTTTTAATAAGAACTGCCCATTTTTTTTTATTTATTTATATCTAATTCTTTATAAATAATTTGTTAGAAAAAAAAAGTTTTAAAAAAGTATATGTATCTATAGGAACTTTTTGGATTGTTAGTTTTTTATCAGTATCGGTATGATATTGGTTCAGTATCGATATCGGTTCAATTTGATTAGTTTATGAGTAAAACTATCAGTTTTATATCAGTATCATATCAATATTAGTTCAATATCTGCTCAACACTAAAACAACGAACCAAAAATATCTATAATTTGCCAACAAACAAACAGACCCTAAGACACAAACTCATCACAATATTATATAAATGCTTCAATGGGTCGAGCGGATCATGTACCTTATAACGATCCACCTTGATTGCAACCCTATTCCTAGTTGCTCATTCAGAAGTTTTAGGTTTTATAATCTCTTCATGTGGGATGTCTTCATTGCATAACCATATTGTTGGATTTAGTTATTCTTCCATTTTCAAAATGTATCTCTACTCATTAAGCTTCCTTCTTCCATACAAATAGCTAAGCTAACATATGATCATTAATTTTCATCTGATGGACCAAGATTTTTATATTGGTGTTAACTTGATGTTGGCAGTCTTCGTGTCACAAATTTCTTATACCTTTCCTATCCTATTAAGGTTGAACTTAACTCTTCACTCTATCAAGTTTAAGTAGACCCGAGCACCGGTTGGTTCCAAGCTGAAAACTTGCCCTTGGATTGACTTAGTGAACTAAGTCACATGAAATGAGTCGGTAAGCCTGGGTTTCGAGCTAGTGAAACCCCTTTGGTTTTATGGATGAAATTAAAGAAATTAGAAGAAAAATTAAATATAATACAATAGAAATAAAAAAAATTATAGAAAAAAGAAATAAATCACATATAATTTAATGATATTAAAAATTAAAATAACTCTATGTGAATTGGAAACTATTAAAAGAACATGGAAGCATATATGTATGATTATATATAACTCAATTGTTGTAACTTTTTGAGGAGTAAAAAAGGTTGCTTTAGAAAGAAAAAAATAAAAGGAAAAAGATTGTCTAAAAATTTATAATCCTCCATAAATCATTCGGTTCACCAATGAAGTATATTTTATTGCTAATACATAGGGGTATAGGGTTTCTATTCATACCCTACTTGTCCGATTAAGGCCTGGGTAGATATTAAGAGCCACAGGGTAAAGTACGTATATATATTTTCTGGAATCTGTACTCTCTTGGGTATTATGAATTTACCTTGTTAAATATTATAAAATAATATTAAATATAAGAATTAAGTAATATCGTTCTTTTTTTTGTGACCACTTTTATTAGAGATTATTATTTGAAGTCTACCTTTTGAAATTTTTGATTGTAGAAAGACTTGTAATACTATATTATTTTGGAATGATTTCTTATTTTTATTTTAGATAAACTACAGTTATTGTACATACTTGAACTCCCAAATTATATAGAGATGCCATTATCTTCTTAGACCAATTAATATTGAAGTAGCTCCAAAATTTTTAATTTTAGAATTTGTTGTAAATTTTATAATTTTGTTTCATATCACATAAACAGGTTCTAAAAATATTTGTTAAAGTTTCAATTTTCAGGTATAAGTAAATTTTGCATATTGTAACACTTGTGATATTAACAAATTATATTTTAAATTTCTTTCCGCATGTTTTTATACTAATATATGAAAATAGGATAGTGATATATATTACATAAAACCACATCAAAGACTATAAACTTAAAGTTAAAGAAAGAGAAAAAAATGGAGATTTCATAAAAAAAAATCTACAGATCCCACATAGTACCCTCTACCCTATAAGTTTTACATGGTATAGGATAGGTAAATGTTATCATAGGGTAGATTTTGAGTACGAAAATTAACACCATGTACTTTATAAGATAGGGTATGGATAATGTTTCATACTTTAGCAACCCTATACCTACTCACCCCTAATAGTAAACCTTAATCCTCCAAAAAATCATCCATTCAATCATCTATCATCAAAATTCATCCATCAAGAAAAACAATCGATCAGCAAAGTAGACCAAACAGTTAATACATAATATGAGTCATAATTAAATAAATAAAGTTCATACTCCATGGAGTAACAAAAATAGAAAAATATTCAATCACCATTGGGATAATATATATTGAACTTGAAAAATGATTTTTAAAAAAGAACAAATTAATATTAATGGATTTTTATCAAATCATAAGTATCATTATTAAATCACTTGAAAATATATAACATTTAATAAATCATAATATGAAAATTTATAGCCACAAGTAAATTAGTATTATTATTATTATTATTATTATCTTTTTTATTATGTTTTCCGTGGAAACATCTTGATTCGGTTTACCATTTTATATCAACTATAAGCTTGCACACTAGTTTAGATTAGGAATTTTCTAAATTAAATTGCCTAAAAATCAATATTTTCAATTTGGTTCGGTTTAATTGATTTCGATTTTTATGTCTAACCCTAACTAATACCACTACAACCAACCAAATCTAAGTCATTGGTAACCAAAACAAAGGTGATAGAAACACAAACATAAGTGGAAGATATCTCCATAAAGTTATTAAAGAAGCTAGGTAAAAGACGAAACAAAACAATAGTATTTTTATTATTAAAGATTTAATCATTAAGATCCAAAATAATAATTCTTGGGTTTTATATTCAACACATATAGGTCTAGGGTAATAATAAGAGTAAATGTTGTGAATGATGTTTGAAATTTGATAAAACATGCAATTAGATAACTAAACTTTGAAATTAATCAATTTAGTACTTGAACTTGAAATTGATTATTTTAGTACCAAGATGAACTTTTCATGTATGTTAACAATATCTCCATCATATTAATTGAAAATACCATGTCGAACGACGATGTTAACCAATTTGACGAATGTATTATTGGCATACACAAAATTTTTTCAAGTACTAAATTGATTAATTTCAATGTTCAAGCACCTAATTTTATATTTTGCCAATGATAAGGTACCATTTTCCACATTAATCCTAATAATAATAATGTGTGCGTGTGTCTATATATATTGAAAAGAATAAAAAAGAAAGAAAGAAAGTAAATGTGTGATGGTGAAAAAAAGGAAAGTTGGTGTAAAGAAATTAATTAAGGTTGTGCAAACAATAGAATGTTGGAAAACTATTAATTCAATTGCTAAGACAAGATGAGATGCAAATCATTAATTTGTAATAAAGCTTTTTCTATTGAATTCATGGTGTGGAGTACCATAATGTCACGTTTTGTATGCAAGAATTATTCGGAATGGAATGATTGGAATGAGAGGAATGGAATGGGAGGTGAATGATAAATCCATTCATTTGTTTGGATACATCTTGGAATGGAATGGAATTAACATGTTATTTGTAAAAAATATCCTTAATAATTAATGTGAATAATAAATAACTAAAATGATAAAAAGGTAATTTAATGTTAATTATTTATGATGAAAGAATAGAATCGCGATTCCATCTTCTCAAGAGCGAAATCGAATTCTTCTTCAAAGCCGGAATCGTCGATTCCAGGAATAATGATTTCGACTTTTAAAGTGCAGCCAAACATAGGAATGAGAATGAAACCCATAATTGCAACTCCATTCTGGGTTCATTCCCACATATACAACATGACATAAGGATCTTGTGTCATGGTCTCGTTGTTTTTTTCACTATTAAGGTTTTTTTTTTATGTTAAACATAAGTGTTCCTTATTATTTTATTATTTCAATTTATTACATTGTGTAACCCTTGTAGGTAAGAGGAAAAATATGTTATAGTTATATGATATTATTTTTCCTAACAAGTGGTATTTGAGATGAAATTTAGAGAAAAAAAAATTGATTACTTATGTTGCAAGTATGGCAGAATCATCAAGTACTATGGTAAAATTAAATCTTTTAAATTATTTAATTTAGAAGTCAATGATGAAAGATCTTTTACATTGTAAAGATTTGTATATGCTTTTAGGCTGTGATAGAGCACACCCAAAGGAAATATCCAATGATTGACCTAATACACATACAAAAACTATTGGTTATATTCATAGTTAATGATAGTGGATATTGTCATGCTGTTTGAGAAACTAGAGTAGATTCTTTATGGACAAAATGGGAGTCATATAGAAGAGACAAACCAACATGAATAAAAACATTTTGATTATGGGAGATATGAATTTGAAGAATAATGTTTGATCCAACGTGATAAAGTACTTAAATGACTTCCAATGTCTTACAAATCAATAATCTGCTGTGAAATCAGAATCTTGTAAATCAACTATTTGCTATCAATTTGGTGCTTGATGACGAGGTACAACCAAACTATAAAGATATAAGGAAAATGTTTAGAGGGTGAGGCTCAAGTAGAAACTATTGAAGTTATGTGGACCATGGGAATACGAATCAAAGATAAATTTCAAAATTTAGGTGATCTCCATTCCATTGCGAAGAATTTGGGATTATGCCCTTCTTTATATGTGAAAGATTAAAACCAAAGAAAATTAGAGCTCAGATTGCAGCTAAAGAAATAACACCTTTTGATTAATTTTATTTTTTAATAATACTTTTGAATAATAATTATGTGCCATATTATCTATTTGAAGACCACGATATTAAAAGTTCAATTGCTATAATATTTTAATAATTTCGAATTTTAAAAATAAAATTTAATGGTACGTTCAATAGTAATGAATTTTAGGTTAATTGCAAAGATTATCTAAAATTCTAAGCAACGACAACAATTTCACTCTGCATAATAAATACATTTTATACAATTAAGATTCTAATTAATAAACTACTAATAGACATATATTCCTAATATATATGTATAAAAAACCACCAGACTACACCAAAATAAATTATGAATTTATTTTTAAAAGTCAAATTAATAGGGAAATATATGATAGAAAATGATGAATTAATATTACAATTAAAAAGAGATTAGCTATTTTTTTCCCAAAAAAATATTAGATATTTATACGAGATTATAGTTATTAATCTTTTATTAACAATGATATATTGTCATTGTGCTTAAGACTAGAAGTATAATCAGAGAAGTTTTGATAAAATTAGATTTATTTTACCTTAAAAATTCAATCAAATGTGCGGGTAGGAGGAAATCTATTCTTTACCGTCATAGCTTTATGAAAAGCAAAATGCAAAATTGTGAACTCTAGTGGACAATATCTCTCAAAAGGTTAATACTGACCTGATCTGTTACCGATAGTTCTTGAATTGGGAACTAGCTAGGGGGTAATGGTCAGAACTCACTAAGGATTCACCAATTATAATAGGTCTAGTTGGTTCCATCTCTTAAAATCTCCATATCCGGCGGTTTAAGAACCACGATTCAAAAATCAGCAAAATCAAATTCCACGCTATTAAATTAGGAAAAATAAAGAAAGGAAGAAAAAAGAAAATAAAAGTATAATTAAAAAATAATTAAACTATTTTCATTTGGATTGGTAAAAATATGTTTCCTATTCAAGATATTTAATCTTTTTTAACAAAACAAGTAATAAACATATTTAAAATCATATATTGTTAAGTTTATATAAACTTCTAATTAAAGTGGATTTTTCTTTCTATAAATGTGGGACTTTTTTTTGTGTTTATGAGATTTATTTCTATCTTGAATATTTTATGGTGTCATATTACTAACATAATAACTAAAAAGTGTAAGTAATTCTATATAAATAAATACATAATTGGAAATTTATTTTAACTAGTAGATTATAAACAATTATTATTATGCCCAATGTAATTTCAAGTTAAAATTTTATTTTTCATTTTTTTCTTAAATTAAGTAAAGTTATTCAATTGATTTTTTTTAATTTCATGATTCCCGATTCCAGAAGAACTGGAATCGAACTATGGGAATCAACGATTCCCAAGATCCGAGAATCAAACCAGCTCCCACGGCTCCAGTTTCGATTCCACCAATTTTGAATTTGGGTACCGGTGGTTTAATAGCTTAATGACATCATAAGTAAAACTAAAACCAAAACGATATAATTTTAAAAGAAAATAAATAAAATAGATATTTATTTCTTAGTAACAACTAAGTTTTTTTATAGCAAATATTTAACTTTAATTTCTAGTATAATTTATTAAAGATGTTATTGAAAATGAAAAAAAAAAAATCAATAATATTATAATTTAGTGATATCTTTTTAGTCTCTCAAAGGAGAGATCCATATTAGAATTCCTCTCATCATTGTAATGAAAAAAAATGATATTCCTATGTTTCATTTGAAAACGTAAGATGTTTAAGTATGGAAGGAATAAAACACCACATTTATTAAGATTTAATGTGATAACCTGCATGAAGAAATTTTACAAACTGAAAGAAAAAGATTTAATTAAAAAAAATTCTTAATTTGCCTCAAAATCATACTGCAAAAGGTCGGAATAAACAAATAATAAAAATATATATAATAACAATTATCAACTGACAAAAGTGAATGGTTCAGATGAGAACCACTTTTGAACTCTTTCAAATACCATTCCCTTTTGCAACCTAAAACATACACACACACCCTCTAGATTTTCTCTTCTTCAAACTCTCTCTCTCTCTCTCTCTCTCTCTGTGTATCCTTCACCCTACCGCCATCAATTACTTGGAAAAAGCTCACTCATTCACGCCTACCCATTTCTAACTCATAACTTAAGTTCACAACAGCTGCAATAAAAACTCATAATATGGCATCATGCTTCATACCCATTATGCAAAATCAAAATTTATGAAGTATCCTTGTATAAAGATCTGTCCTTTTTACATAAATCAGTTGAAAGATTGATGCTTTTTCTTTTTTCCCAGAGGGATCGGTGCTATAGATCTTGATTCATTCTTTTTCTTTTTCCCTTATTTTTACAAAGCTGGGGGGAAGGACAATGGTTGCAGAAGCTTGGATACTAAAGATGGGGAACCAGGTAAGTATGAATCTCAAACATGCTTTACTTTCAGAAACCTCAAAGAAGAAGCTTTGCAGCAATAGCAGTAACAACCTTAGGAAATCCGAAGTTAAACAGGTTATTGGGATTCTCTCCTTTGAAGTAGCTAATATTATGTCCAAAACAGTCCACCTTTATAAGTCACTGTCTGATTCCGAAATATCCAAGCTCAAGAAAGAGATCTTTAGCTCTGAGGGTATTAGGAACTTGGTTTCATCGGATGAGTGTAGAATTCTTGAGCTTGTTTTGGCAGAGAAGTTGGATGACCTGGACAGAGTAGCTAGTGTTGTATCTAGGCTTGGTAAGAAATGTAATGAGCCTGCTTTGCAAGGGTTCGAGCATGTTTATGATGATGTGATGAATGGTGCTATTAATGTGAAGGAATTGGGCTTTTTGGTTAAGGATATGGAAGGAATGGTGAGGAAGATGGAGAGGTATGTTAGTGCAACCACGAATTTGTATAATGAAATGGAGGTGTTGAATGAGTTGGAGCAGGCTACTAAGAAGTTTCAGCATAATCAGCATGAGGAAAGCCGCCGGGCTTTCGAGCAGAAATTGATTTGGCAGAAGCAAGATGTGGAGCATTTGAAGGAGGTTTCACTTTGGAACCAAACCTATGATAAGGTAGTGGAGTTGTTAGCAAGGACAGTTTGTACGATCTATGCAAAGATATCTGTGATTTTTGGCGAGTCTGTTATGATGAGAGGTGAGTCGGGGATTCTTGCAGGGCATTGCAATAGGAATTTGAGCAGTATAGATTTGCACCGGAGTGCTCAGATGGTTTCTGGTCAATTAAAGCGAGCGCATAGTAAGAGTAGCAATAAGCTTCATTCAGGGTCGGTTGAGAAGGTCTCAGTGGAGAGGAAGGGAACTGTTTTGAAGCCAAGGCCTGATTCGCAGAGAGCACAGGTGGATGTGTTTAGGGCTGAAGATTTCAATTTTCCATGTGTTACTAGCCCGGGGAGAATTTTCATGGATTGTCTTAGTTTGAGTAGTTCGGTTTCGAGGATAGATGATGATGATGACAGTGAGGTTGTAGAATATGATGACAGAAGTAGCCAGATTTCTGGGTGTTGCAGTGTTGCAAATGGTTATACCAAGAGAGACCATCTGAACCATTCTAATTGTGCCAGCCAATCCCTTGTTTCATTGTCATCTATTGTCGGTCAAAGGGAACGCAAATCTGGAGCTCTAACCAATGCTCAGTTTGGTCCCAAGAGCCGGTTGACGTTTTATGCTCCTCCCTCCACTGTGGGAGGCTCTGCTCTAGGCTTGCACTATGCAAATCTTATAATTGTTATAGAAAAGCTTCTCCGCTATCCTCATTTAGTTGGTGAGGAAGCCCGGGATGATCTGTACCAGATGTTGCCAACGAGCTTAAGGATATCTTTGAAAAACAAGCTGAAGTCCTATGTGAAAAATTTGGCTATATATGATGCTCCACTGGCCCATGACTGGAAAGAGAGGCTTGATGGGATGCTAAAGTGGCTTGCACCGTTGGCACATAACACGATTAGGTGGCAAAGCGAGCGCAATTTTGAGCAGCATCAGGTTGTGACAAGAACAAATGTCCTTTTGCTCCAGACTCTATATTTTGCAGATCGAGAAAAGACCGAGGCAGTTATCTGTGAGCTTCTTATGGGCTTGAATTACATATGTCGTTATGAGCATCAACAGAATGCATTGCTAGACTCCAGCAGCTTCGATTTTGAGGACTGTATGGAATGGCAAATGCAGTGTTCGGCATCTTATCTCAACTAAACATAGAATATGTTGCTAGATAAATGCACGAACACTACCATTGCCATGAAGGTTGTGAATATTAGAATTCTGCACACAACATTCATTTATAGGGACTTTAGTATAGTTGCATTCAGAGGTGTGCAGCTTTATTTTCGAGTACAGTCATTTTTTCTATGCTAAAATCTTTCTGTTGGAGGTGTGTAAATTGTATTTTACGCAGATTACTTGGTGTAGAGATCATTACCAGTTCTCTAATTAATGGAAAATGGCCTAATTTATATTTGTTAATCTCCATAATGAATGCGGCATATATATTTTGCTGTTGAGGAATTATCTTCTGGTAAGTTTATTGATTAGGTGGAATTATATTTAAACTGATATTACTAAAGCAAAATATCTTGGTTCAACTCCACATCTATGAGGTCATTTTAAAGCTTTTTGTTTTCATGTCAATTTTTTTTTTTTAGTGTCAGGATTAAGATCGTAAACGAGTCAAGTCGGGTTGATACAGTACCAAGCTTGAATTAGACTCGAATAGAAAACTCGAAGCTCAAACTCGACTTGATTTAATACTCAATAAGTTCGAACTCGACTCGATTAAGCTTGATTACTCTTTTAAATACTGATTTAACTCTAAAGAGTATTTAATACTCTATAAGCTTGAACTCGACCTGCATTAATTTAATATTCATTGACCTTGTGAGCTTACCGAACTTAATATTTTAAAGCTTGATAACTACTTGAGTAGCTGCTTGAGCTCGACTTGATTGTAAGCGAGTCGGATTTAAGTGCTGAGTCAAACTTAAGTAGTTTACGAGTTGTCTTGACTTACTTACAGCTCTAGTCAGGATAATTAAGATTGAGGGTAGATCATAATGATTTGTTTTTGTTATAATTGTGTTTAATGGTATCATAATCATGTCTTTTGCATGTAGCATTGGTAATTTATGGTAGTGTATTGTATCTTGTATTCGTGTTTAACCAAGTTGGTATGTGAAAATCCTTGATTCATGGGTTGACCAATTTTATGGTGTCTCCTATTTCATGTGTGTTGTTTCGATGTCTTATGGATTAATGAAACATATTAGTAAAAGAAAAAATAACGAAAGCATTCAAGTTTACTGACCAATGATATCAAAACTTAATTAACTATAATAACAAAATGGTTATCTACTTAATAAAATTTATTTAAAAGTGAAAAAGAAATTTAACTTGGCTAAATTGTTTATAATAACAACTAATCGGGGAGTTTTTTTGGATTTAGATAAGAAATTCATTGCTAGTAATTGGGGTGTTCATGGACCGGTTAACCGGTCCGTGGCCTTATTTTTTGAACCTAACAGTAATTATCGGTTTTTAAATATCCCGATCGTTAACCGGTCCATTATAAACGGTTAACCGTCTTAACGGGTAATCGTTTTATTAGGTTAATTTATTCGGTTTTCGGTTTTTAACCATTTAAGTAATGGTTTCAACAAATCAAATTAATAATTTCAAAAACTTTTTTTAGCCTTTATCATAAAGTTTTTCTTTAAATTATTATATATTACTAGAGCTAAAAAAAAAAAGAAAATGAAATTAAGGAAAAGGGGAAAAATGAACTTTGAATTGTATCATTATCAATAAAATCAAACTAAATCAATTACCAAATTAACTCCATTAATCATAAGATAATAGTATTTTAATCGAAATTCAGGAATATTAACATAGGTAAATTATATGTTATGAAAATCATATGTATATATATATATAAATAATATTTATATATGTAAATTATATATATATATTATTTATAAATACTGAATCGTTTAACGTTACCATCAGTTTTTTGTGGTTACAAACCGAAACGAAACGAAAAAAAAAAAATAAAAACCGTAATCCTAACGAAACCAATGGACCGATTAACCATATTTTTCGGATTGGTTTACGGTTTCGGTTCGGTTTCTCGGTTTCATTGATTTTTATACACCCCTACTAGTAATTATTGGCACAATATATTTATCTTTTTTGTTGGCAGATGGATGGTAAGAAGATCTCATTATTTTATCTTTCCATATCAACAAAATATATAGACAAACAAACAAAAAATCCTAACCTATAACAGCACTAGCTAATTATTGAATTAACTTTATCAAATATTGTTAGCAAAATAACTATCCAGGTTATAAAATAAATTAGACCAATCTCATTTTCTTATACATCATGAACAAATCAAAGTTGTTATTTAAACACCATATCAATTCTACAAACACCAAAAAGCAAAATAAAATCAAAATAAACAATTGTTTAAACTGATTCACTCAACTCTTGCCTTAAACCAGCGAATCTTACATCTCATTCTCTTACTACATCTTTGAAATGGAAAAAACACTAACCCAATAATAATGCTATTCGAAGTGTTAAATTTATTACATTGGGATAAGTTCAATTAGGTATTAGAAGTTTTGTTTTAAATAATTTGGTACCTGAAGCAAGTTTTTAATGATATTTCTTCTACTTAAAGTTTGGTTTTGACAATTTTTATACATAAGCAAAGTTTTTGTAGATTTTTTTTTTTATACTTGATTGAACTCGTTTCAAGTATGAAATAAGTCAGCGAAAACTTTATTCAGATATCAAAATTATTAAAATCAAACTTCAGGTATGAAAAAAATTAATGAAAACTTTCTTCATATACCAAATTGTTCAAAAATAAACTTCAGATACCTTTTGAACATTTTGTGAAAGTTTAAGTACCCGTTTTGTTGTTAATCCTATCACATTTATCAACTTAAATCATGGTCTGAAAGGACACTATTGTCAACAGTGATCTCTAAATGCACTACATCCTTTATTCGTTCTTCAATTAACCGTGATGTTCCTTAGAAAATTATTTGTTACTGATTTTCATTTTCCTATAGATAAATTCTTTTATTGAATTCATATATTAAAAATTTTATTTTTTTGATACATTTTTTTTCAATACTATTGCACGAGCTCATCTGGGTCGGTAGAGTTAGCTCTTGCAAACACAAAGAAAATGGTTAGAGGAGCATTGGGGGGTTGCCTAGCACAGCCACTCCGATGCTTAAGTCAGTTTATAGATGAGGGAAATACATTTGTAATAGAGTGGGAAAATGCCTCCTCCCTTTGCCTTAAGATAGAGGAGGTATTTATAGTGTTTAGGGTCATACTAGGATAGGTTGCTTCCCGGTTCCTGAGTTGGTACCTATGTGACGAGGGACCTAAGCTAAGGAGTCATGGCTTCTTGGAGTAGCGTCAAGCTGATGATGTCCCCTTCGATCACGAGAATGACTAAAGCACTTACCTGGGTTAGAGATCATGAGGTCGAGTTCGTTGGTTAGCCAAGCTCACAAAGCTCGGCTCAGCTAACCTTTCCAAGGTAAGGATCTTATGGGAGATCTTGTATTGCCTGTAGAGATAGGACCCTAGGCTTTCTTGCTACTTAGGGAGCTTGGGGCGTCACAAGCATGAGCTCTCTTTAAGACCTGTGGATGTTCCTAAGCCTTAAAGCCTAATAGACCGAGTAGACCGAAAGCTATATTCTATCGTCAACATTTGTTCCTCCACCTCGTTTTGGGAGAACAAGGAGAGTGCATAGCACGAGCTTGTTGGCTTGAGATTGTCATTACTTGTTCTAGGTGATTTACAATTCTAATTTGGGTTGCATCCTCATGTTGTAGATATTTTGTGGTGAAGACCGTTTAATTTCTTGTTGGGTATTGTACTCAGCACGCTTTGTTGCAATCGAGGACATGCGGTTTTCTTAAGGAGCCCAATGGATTTGAAATGTCTTATTAATAATTATTCTCTGGATTTGACAGTTGCGATCATAAGTTATGATGTTAGGGCTTTGAGGCTTGCTCACTCGTCTCAAGGGATTCAGGCCACTACGTCTCCCTCGCTCCTCTATAAATACCTATGCTTTGTAGGCATTTCCTTATAGCACTTTCGTATTTTGTTAAGAGAATCGTCATCTTTAATCCTTATTTCCTTCATAGCATTTCTACATGCTTGAAGTTTTAGTGATGTCAAGCTCAAGTAACTTCGACACCCCATCTTTCTCTCATGACTCCGATAGTAAAATATAGAGGTTTGCAGATGAGATGAGGAGGGATGAGAGAGAGATTTGCATTAGCTCGAGAAGGTTGAACTTGCCAGGTGATGTGAGTAATTCCGTTGGTGGTGAAACTTCAGGTGGTAGCCAAGATTCGACTATTTGTGGTGATAGGGGGAACTCAATGGGTATCGGCTCTTACGTGGGTTGTTGGAAAAACAAATTAAAGATTGAAGCGCAACTAGGCTCGTATACATTGACACATGCGAAAGTGGAAGCTACAAGGTGTTTCTAAACCAATTTTAAGTTTACTTAACCAACCATTATCTCTTTTATTCTTTTATAAAAGATTACAACAATAATAATAAAGAGATAAAGGAAGGAAAAGATTACACTAGATTTAACGTGTAGTTTAGCCCTCCCCTTAGTCTCTACGGTCTACAAATTGCCTCACTCAACGATGACTTCACGCACTTCATTCAAACAAAACAATTGCCTCATAAAGAAGACTTCAACAATGCCTCAACACAGAGGACATCACATAAGTGCTTCGTCAACCAATGACTTCACATTGCCTCAACACGAGGACTTCACAAATGCCTCAAAACTGAGGATTTCACATTGCCTTAACATATAAGACTTTACATAATGCCTCATAACGAGGACTTCTCTTAATACCTCAAAATGAGGACTTCACTCAATTCCTTACAACAAAGATTTCACTCAATGCCTACACACACGTAGGATTTCACTCAATACCTACACACATGTAGGACTTCACTTATACCCTCAAACGCAAAAGGACTTCACTAAACTACTCATACAAAACATGTGAATAGTATCTTGCAATATTAGCTCACTAATTTCATGAATGGCACTATTCACTTAACAAATGCAAACACAAAATGAGAGAAAATTTTCGCATAATCTCATCCTAATAAGCTATACTCTCTTCTCTCTCTTTTAAAATCATCCCAAAACACTTTATATATAGCAGCTTTAAAAACATAGTCATTTTCCCCTAAAAGAACTTCCAACGATTGAATTTGAAAGTCTACAATGGCTATTTTTTAAACTATCGCGCCCTAAACTGGCCATACCTTAATTTACCCCTTGATCAAGTCTATGCTTGTCGAGCCTTAAATTTAAACTTATCACGCTTTGGAGTTAAACTTATTGAGCTCTCAACGTGACCTGCGACCAAGTCTATGCATCATATATTGTTCCACTCGTTGCGCCTTAGATTTACACTTCAATTAGACTAATTGAGCCATCGACAAAGTCTGCAATCAAGGCTGCTATCAAGACTAAGGCATGGCAATTTGTTCCTACACAATCTGCGGAGAACAACACACATGCAAATACAAACACATATATGCACATTAAAGCTTAAACATATAAAAAACAAGTTTTTCTTATTAAATGTAGTTTAACTAAGTTGTGACGCATTTGTGTAATACATTTTCTTATCAAAATAAAATTGTAACCACCTTTGGTTCATCATGGGTTGGTACGCCGGACTTTGCCAAAATGGTGTACAGGATTCCCTTGGATAAGTATACGGATGATGGTGATAGGAAAGGCCTTGCGATACCTCTTCATAGCAGGGTGGTCATTGGTGACGGTCCTCATGAAGTTTGTAGCATGCTTACCAGCGTGGAGCTCGAGGGGCATTGGAAGAGTAAGATGCGAGGCTATCCAAAGGATTAGGAGGTTATCCCTCCTTCTTCTTCAGACCCGGTCTATTTGCTGGAAGGGCAGGCATTTGCCATATATGATAAAGCCTTCGGTTTTGGTTTGCAAATGCCATTCTCCCTGTTTTAGAAGGGGGTTTTTAACCATCACTGGCTTTCTCCTCCAGCACAATTGCTTCCAAATGATTGGCGAATGTTAGTAGCCTTTAAGGCCCTGTGCCTTAGTCTTGGCATGAGGCCTACTATGGTCCTGCTTTGGAGATACTACTGTTTCAAAGGATCCAATAAGGGGTGGTGGTATCTCGTAAGGCAACCTTAGTGCTCCTTTATGCTCTTTGGCGGACTTATGAGCTCCAATGGTCCTCCTTGGAAGAATAAATTCTAGATCATTCGAGTTAAGGCAGGCACACAACATCAGTTTGGCTTTTGAGCGAATTGACGCAAGCCTATTCGTAATACGATGTCTCTGAGATTCTAACACCAAGTGATCTATTGATGGGTATATGAGCTCTCATGATGGGAGGGAATTGGATGCCAAGTTCATGGCGAAGAACTGTTTGAGTGGGAAGCTAATCCCTGATGGAAGTGTAGCTTGATTCTTCGTATGATTGTGGCTTCTTTCTCTCTCTATCTTCCATCACCTATAGAGTTGAGCTTTAGAAGGACATCGTTGTGAGGAGGGTTCGAGATTTTTGAGCTGCTGAACTCGACTAGGTAGGTGTTTGTTTCTTTATTACCGATTCTTCCTTGTTTTTGTTTATATATATATATATATATATATATATATATAAAGAGAGAGAGCTTGAGATGCCGGTGTTGGACATAGCTAACATTCTTGCTACTCCGTCAAAGAAGAGGAAGAGGGCTTTAACCAAGAAGAAGGCAATTGGTGCGAAGCGTCCTATTGAGGTTGAGCCTCTGGCTGTTGAGGTCATGGTACTGATCGTTAATTTGGATGCGCAAGATCTAAGGATGTTTGTGTCGAAGTCAGCGATACAGTAGCTCAGGCTAGAGTTGAGGCAGGAATCGCTACTATCGAGGTTGGAATTACTGGCCATGACATCCACTCGAAGGGGCCCTCTTGTCGTACTCTATCTCTAGAGGAGCAGAGTCTAGATCATCATTCCCTTGTGCCTGTGCGAGCTTGTTGCATGCCATCTCCTAGGGTGGAGGCTGCTAGGAGCAGTAATAGTGCTTTTGCTAATCGAGCTGGGGCCGAAGGTCATGGGAGTCAGCTTGGTAGGGGGATCGTTGGTGGGCCTCGCGACTTTATTGAAGGGAAGGCTTTAAAGTGGGCTAACATATCTATGGAGTGGCCTTCTTTCGAGGAGGTGGCCTGTTTAGAGGATAGGAAGAGGTTTAGGGCTTTTTATGGTGGGATGTCATCAATGGACTCGACTGTAGACTTTTTAGAGTAAAAAATGTACAAGATGTGGTTACAGACTTTGTTCACGTGGTTTTTGCCTTTCACCTATTCACACTCTTTTATTGTTTGTTTCAAGGCTTTGGTGACGACTACTGAGGCTTTCAGAGTGTTAAGGGTAAACTGTGAGGTGATACACTGTGTTTCTCCTTTCTCTCAATTTGAGGGTTGTTTTCCTTTGTCTAAGGTTTAGGGAACTTCAAGGTAGCAAGGGCAATATTGGAGAAGGAGCTTGCCGAGGTTAGGTAGAGCGAGTTACTTGCTTTGATGGACGAGCACAAAAGGCTGTACTGGGAGATAAAAGACGAAATCTTGTATAGTCAAGCTAACGTGGTCGAAGCGAGGAGGAGCCTATCTCTCGCAGAGACGGCAGCTACCGAGTTTGAGGACAAGTGGAAGGCGTAAGGGATGAGTGAGATAAGTTTTCTTTTCATTTGAGTGATGTCCAATTGGGAATTGCAAGGTAGAAGCGGAAGCTCGAGCTCACCACTTTTGAGATCGATAAGTTGAGGGAGAGCGTCAATCATCTAATTTCGACTAGGAGAAGTTAAAGGTAGGGTCATTTAAATTCCTTGGTGTGATCACTCGTCGTTGCTTATCTTTGACTTCATTTGCTTCCCCGTTGTTGTTACAAGCCCGTAAAGGACTTTGAGAGTGGTCAGCTCATTCCAAAGGCAACCAAGAAGTGGATTTTGAGAGAGCTCTTTACGAGCAAGGAATGGAAAGGGGCCCAGCTGAAGCTCGTTCATGATACCACCAAAGTAATAAGGTTTCAAGGTGCTAGAGAGGTATTCAAACTTAGATCTTGGTTTCTAGCTACTCGTTTAGGGAAGGCTCCCTAGAGGCTTCTGATGAGGAAGATGATGGAGAAGGTGCCAACCAAGGTAAAGTTGAAGCTGAGGTTAGTGTCGTGGGTAGGAGATAGATTGAAGTTGCTACTCTTTCTCGGGCACAAGGAGCCTAGGTGAAGCTACTGTTATGGTTGTGACTTATGCCTCTAACTAATAGATTCTAATGCTAGTGGCTTCCCAAGTTGTGGTGGAGCGCCAAGCAGAGGGTCATGTTGAAGGGCAAGCCAAGGCTATTGTCGTGGCTCTTCAGCCCATGATTAGTGAGGAGATTTTTTGCGAGTGTAGGCATAATTGATTTTTTTTTTTTCACATATCAGCCTTCTAGTGGCCTTCCTTGTCTGTAATTTTTCCTTAAGCTGATGTACTTCCTTTATTAATATATGGATTCATTTTTTCAAGTTCAGGCTATGTTTGTTCCATGTGCTTATAATTTTTTTATATCCTTGGTTGGTGCTCAACGAGCTCGTTTTTAGTTGCTTTCGTTTTTCTGAGTCTATTCTTTCTTTGTTAACTTTAGATTTATCATTTAGCTCATAGGTCAGCAATAGGTCGTCGGTATGACTTTCCATAAAGGACGATGTTGCTCTACAAGGAGGTGGCATGTGCCAGAAAACTTTCTTTTTGATGCTTGTGGATCCCCTAGCATGATCTGATAGCTGGCGTGAGCTAAGTTTAAGATTCCAAAGATTTGGTGGCATTTAATACAGGTTCTGGTAAAGTCCTTTGTTGCATATAAGTAGTGTCGATAGGTGACTCATTTCTCCATGAACTTAGTTATTTCTCTTATTTTGTTTCATAAATCTAAATTTTCCCCTTCGCCCTCTAGTTTTGAAGAATTTGAGCAACCATGAACCTTCTTTATTAACCTCCAATGGGTTGAAAGGACGAGCCCATGGAGATCACAAATCTTGTATGTGCTGTTAAAGCTCTACTGTCTTTATTTAAGCAAGTCGGAAGCACTGTGATCCCTATTTATGCAGGTTCGTCGCTGAGGTCATGGTAATGTGTTGGGCATGTTGCTCGAGGCCCATTTCCAATACTGCTTTGGCTACTTGATCAAGGGCTGTGCTTCTATCTACGGTTCTTGGATCGAGGTAACCAAGGTTTATTACTTAATGGAGAGGCTGTGGTGACCCTAGTGATGCGCTGTGTGTGAGTAGGGGCTCATCCTCCATCAACAATCTGCGGATTCAAGGTACTCCTCAAGGTTGAGGACGTCGTGGAGAGGCCATCCAACTCTTTCTCCTCATTTCCAACCCCTTTCTTTTGCCATCCGTAATGGCAAACGAAGGTCATTGGGAATGTAAGAGAATGCTCTAACCTATGTGCCCTGTCTCCTGATGGCTTATTGTACGCGAGCTCATTGAGGGGATTGGCTTCACTCCTAGATCTCTTGTCGTTTGGAGTTCTCATCTAGCTGAGATTCATTATCGTGTTGATGGGAAGCTCAGGATGAACCTGGGTTATCCATAGAATTGAAGCTTTGTTTAGCCGAATCCACATGTTTGAGTTGTAGTTTATTGGATATAGGAGAACTCCTCTAATTTAAGGTTCAAATCTTTGTCGGGGACTTTTAGCTCGAGGTCGTGTTAAGCTAGAAAAAAATTTGTACTCGTGTAGATTTCTCTTTGTATTTCTTGGTCAGAATGCCTATCAAAATTATTGTAACGATGTCTTTAATCAATGAAAGTTGTTTCTTTGTTCAGAGCTTGTTCTCCTCTCTCCTTTTCTTTTTTCTTTTCTTTTTTTTTTTTTTTTGCAATATGGGTGCTTTGAGGAGAGTTATCTTTTGAGGTGGAGTTATCCAAGTTGTCGAAGGGAGTTACCCTTGAGAGGGGTTTATCCAAGCTCTTGGCGAGACTTACCCTTGAAAGAGAGTTACCCATGAGATGGAGTTATCCAAGCTCTTACGGGACTTTCCTTTGAAAGGTAGTTACCTGAGCTCACAAGGGGAGTTACTCAGGAGAGGGAGTCATCGGAGCTCTTGATGGGACTTACGCTTGATAGGGAGTTACTCGAGCTCACGAGGGGAGTTATCCATGAGAGGGAGTTACCTAAGCTCTTTCGGTGTGAAGGGATGGATTTCTTTAAGCTCTTAAGGCCTGTACCAAATATCTTTTATCATTTCATGGTCGAATACATAAGAGAAGATCATGGAGACACATTCTTAATTGTAGAATCCTCATTTCATTCATGATTCATGTTTACACTTTACACATAAGCAAGTTGTAACTACTCAAAGAACTTTCTTTGATTGTTTGCATTCCACGTTTGGGAATGAGATCGCCATCTGGTGTTTCAACCTTTCACGCTCCATTTCCAAGAACTTCCTTTACCTTGACGGGATCTTCCTAATTCGAGCAAGTTTTCCTAAAGCTTCTTCTGACCCTATTGCTTCCAATATTCTACAAATGAGGTCGCCTAGGAGAAAGACCTTATGCTTGACTTTCTTGTCATAATACTAGGCTACCCTCTACTAGTAGGCAATAACCTTTTTTGCTCACAGTATCTCGTGTCTCTTCTATGGCATCGAGCTTTGCTCGAAGGCCGACCTCATTGATTAGCTCGTTGTAAGACTGAGTTTGGATGTTCAGTAATTCCAAGTCCATGGGCAAAACAGCTTCTAACCCGAAGGCAAGGGGAAAGGGGTTTCATTTGTCGAGGTTTGTCAGGTGGTATGGTATACCCATATGATATCGGGTAGCTCATAAGCACATTTGCTGCTCTGATGGTTTACGTTAGCCTTTAGACTTTGCCTTATGGCCTTGTTGACCGCTTCAACCTAGTCGTTAGCTCTGGGGTATGCAACCGAGTTGTAGTGTGGAGTGATATGGTACTCGGCATAGAAATCTTTGATCCTTTTGGCACTAAATTGCCTCCAGTTGTCTATCACTATGGAGTACAAAACTTCAAACCTGACTATGATGTTCGTATAGATGAAGTGTTGGATGTTTTTGTCCGTGACTTTTGCCACTGCCTTGTCTTCTACCAATTTTATGAAGTAATCATAGCCAACTATTATGAACTTCCTTTGACCTGTGGAGGGGGAAAATGTGCCTAAGATGTCTAGTCCCTACATGACGAATGGCCACGGGCTAGTGAAGCAGAGCAAATTGGTACTTGTGGCATGGTTAATGGAGGTAATTTTTTAACAAAGCTCACATTATTGGACGAACTCCTTTGCATCGGCTTTTATTGTTGGCCAAAATAGCTAGCTAGCTCGCTCAACTTAGGTATGCAATGATTAGGCTTTAACATGGTTATTGCATTCCTCGGCATAGAGGCCTTCTAGGATACATTATCCGTCTTCTAGGCGTAAACATTGGAGGAGGGGGAAACTGAAGCACTTATTGTGTAGAACCTTATTGATCAGGGTGTCATTGGCGACTTTGTACATCAATTTTTTTGCTTCTGTTTTGTTTATAGGTAGGGTGTCGTCCCTAAGGTATTGCTCTGTTAGGGTCATCTAGTTTGAATGGAGCAGTCTGTCACAGATCTAGTACCTCAAGGGGTCTTATCGTGGTGGATTTCTTGGGCAAGAGTTTGATGGAGATTTTTCCTTGATCTTTCCCAAGTCGGGCACTATCATGGAAGCGAGCTTGCAAAGCTTATCAACTTTTGACTTGTCAACTCTAGGAATCTTAATGATGTCCCAGGAGGGTAGCTCTTTAGTGAAAGATTAGACTACTTTTAGATATCCAACCATTTCTTTACTTTTTCCTTCGTATACACCATTGACCTGCACCACGAGCTGGGAGTCAAAAATGATATTAAGGTCCCCTATCTCAGCCCTCACACATGTCACGAGCTTAAGCCATGCTAGTATAGCCTCGTATTTTGCTTTGCTGTTGCTTGTGGGGAAGCTAAATTTTAATGCATAACTGATCTTGACTCCATGGGATCCTTCTAAGACTAGGCCAGCACCACTCCCCTCCTGCATGGAGGATCCATCCATATGAAGGGCCCATGTAGGCCTTTGGTTGTCATTAGGCTTGGGTATACCGATATATTCGGCCACTAGGTCTACTAAAGCTTATGCCTTTATGGCTTCTCAGGGTTGGTATTATATCTCAAAGGTGTTGAGTTCAATTACATACTTCATCATTCTTCCTGAGACGTCCGAATTTTGGAGGATTGTCTTTATCGGTACTGTTGAGGATTCTCTGCTTTAATCTAAGGCGTACCATAAATGCATTCTTTGACCCTCAATTAAATGCACCCTTTGACTAATCATTTATAGGAGTTTGAATGGCTTATTCTTTCATTTAGTTTGTAATCAATATTTATGTGTATTTATTCTCTTATACCATCTGTAAACATATATATATATATATGAAAGGCTCTCACCACAAAATTGAGTGGTGGTTTCAAAACACTTTCATGGTATAGAGTGTCACGCCCCATAGGATATCCTAAACGTAACAGTCCGCCACATGCCATACAAGATTCCCTAATTACAGCCTTAATCCTTTGAGAGTCTCATATAGATGTAAGGCGTACCTTTACGATAATAGAATACAAGTCCGAATGGAGATAAAAGCTTAACTTGGCATACATTAGCAGTAGGATATAACCATGAGACATAAATAATATCACATTTAAGGGGCATTTCCCCGCAAAGAATAGTTAATGGCCTTATACAGTCATCCAAAGTCTTAAACGTTTCCTATGGAAGTCTAAAGAGAAATTCAACTTCTAAGGGAAACTCCTAGCTCCTGTATCTGCACAACCGGGTCATGCTGCCTAAGCCACAAATTGGGTAGCTACAAAAGGAAAAAACTGTAGAGACGTAAGCTAACTAGCTTAGTGAGTGAATTCTTCCACAATAACATTCATTTCACAACAATTCAAATAAGTGATTTAAACAAGCAAGTGTATGCATCAATCACATGAGAACAACATACATATGACTATCCGAAAATCATATGTGGATGGACTTGCGCCCTCCATCCCGGGTTAGCAGATTAACCAATACTGTGGTACTAGCTTTATACCGTTTATGGTTCACGGGTAACCTACAATTATTTCGTTTCTGGATCACGATTAAACAACCAATTTAATTTCGTTTATGGATCACGATTAACCAACCGATTTTATCTCATTTATGGATCACGATTAACCAACCAATCTAATGCTCCTTCCCATTATATATGCATATTCAAATTTCGTATTAGTCCGAATAGTCGATTAAGTCATTTTGTTCAAGTGATCAGACAATTCTCAAACAATCCATCGTAACTAACTACACAACCAACTTTATCACCCGTTTCGATATTCTTAATTTGAATTCTCAATCAATCATACAATTCCCATTATTCCCCATCATACATATTCAATTCACTTGGCCTATATTCTAGTGCACTAATTATCAAGCATATACAATAAATGAATTGGGAAGAGAAACTCACTCTGCCATAGGTTCGCCGCCTTCTAGTAATAATAATCCGGAGGTAAGGATTCAACATCCTCAGGTTCACCTATTCACATAAGAAATACCCTAATAAGTATTCTACTATCTAAGGATACTAGAACTCTAAGAAAATTTAGTGAAATCGAAATTCGCATCATTTTCGAAGTCCCGATTTAAAATGGCCATAACTTGGTCGTTTTAAGTCGGAATTTCGCAAATTTTATATCGATTTCTATCTACTTCGAAAGAGATTTCTAAATATGAATTTTAAATCAAGTTTTGAAAATATCTAAGCCTCGAAAATGAAGGATCAGATCTGTGCAGCGGTTATGTTGATTCCGAAAATGCGATTTTCATGAATGCTCTTGAGATTCATAAGTGAAAGATGAAACTAAATGCCATGGTGATGAATTTCTCTATCATGAATGTCATGATATGAACTCTTAGGTGCCTAAGTTCTTATGGATTTTTGGATTTAAAGAATTTAAATAACCTTTGTCTTAGGACACTATTTCATGCTATTATTAGACAAACCAATTTACTACACTTGGTTACACTTATTTATTCTAAGGATTTTCCTTAAGGAAACCCTACTTTCTTTAAAGAAATTTTTACCCTTACATTATCTATATCCTAAGCCTTTATTTCTTTAATAAAATCTTTATTTGTAAACTTTTAAGTGAGTCTTATACTAGGGTGGTTCTAAAAATTCGAATTTAGTAAAATTTATTTTTAAGTTGATTTACTTACGAAAAAATGTATTTTATACTTAGAACTTTAAGTATTTATTTTACCTATACCCTAAGGACTCCATTTATTTAAGAAAATACCATTTTTGAAGTTGGACTAGTGTTTTCTAACCATCTATTCATTATTACGAATTTTGCCTACAAAACTTTTAACTCAAAACTTCTATTGGACTTCATCTCTTGTTTCAAATATTTTCTTTAGTAAAAACTCATTTAAACTCATGAAAAATATCACCAAACATTATCTATCACCTATAGGCTTCATTTTTCTTGCAAAATACATGGTTAGAAGTTGGAAAAAGGGTTTTTAAACTAGGTTTCTCAAGTCATCTGAATTTACACTAGCTCATTTCTTGAAAAGTGTTTTCCTTTTTGGTTTCACTAACTCATCTACCTATAGATCTATATACTAGCAAAGTTATCTACTCAAGACAAAAGCATTGATGACCATTAATGCACATAAACTCAACATAAAGATGAGATCTAAAATGCCTACATGAATGTGAGTGGTAAAATGATAGATCTACTATCTTAAGTGCTTAAATAGGTTTTGAAAATATAAAAACTACATTTTTATAAAAGATATTTTGTTCAAAACACTTTTTGATGAATGATTATAAAGCTTAATGCATGAAAGCTCCTTTAAATGCAAGATCTACTTTGTGATGGTTTGGTATTCTTGTATTGATATTTCCTTGTCTCTAGCAAGAGATCATGGGGACATTTAGTTGAAAATATCCAAGAATATCCTTGCCATTACAAGGATCTATGAGTAGAAGGAGTAAAAGTTCTTTTACTTAGAGTAAAATAAGAGACAAATGAAGAAAAAAAAGAAAGTTGTGTGTGTGTATGTGGGAGCCTTAGAGGCTCACGGCAATGGGGTGGGGAAGGAGAGAATTTTGAGAGCTTTTACCTTTTGTAAAGTTTGAAAAATGAGAGAATGAAGTGAGAGAGAAATGTAGTTTATATGGAAATGAAATTAGGTTAAATGAGATAAAAATAAATAAATAAAATTGCACAATTGGAGCAAATTAGGGGGAATCACGCCGGTCAAGAATTTGAAGGGGGAGGATTTGATTTTTGTTGATTTGTGTTGATAGATTTCTACATCAAATGTCATAAATTGAAATAATTATTTAGAGACAAAAAGTCTTTGGAAAAGAAAGTATGATTGAGTGATTGTAAGGTTGTAAGAATAGGGTGTACTTATGAGTAGTAATAGGTTGTACTTGTGAATAGTAATGAATAGTAATTAAGACAATTTAATTACCAATAGTAAGAAAATACGAATCAAAAGGCTATAACTGTATTTTTCATAAACCGAAAAATTATGAAATTTATATTTTTGAAATCCTTATTTTATTTCGATTCAAATGAGTATTCACAAGAAAGTGTCTGAAATTCAAGTTCCGGGCACGTTTTTCTATAATGGGTCTCGGGAAGACCTGGAATTGAAATTTTCTCAAAATCTGATCTTTTCTTGGTTTGAAATATAATCAAGAACTATATTCAAAATTAAATTTTCTTATAAAAGTTTCTTAGTTGAAAACCGAGGAAAAGCCGGATTTAGGGTTCCTAGTTCTCACTCCAGACTTAAGCTATTCTGGTTTAGGGTTTTGGTTTTCGGTTCTTGAGTTATCTTGGTTACTTGAAAAACCGGGGTTTACATAGAGCATAATTAGGATTAATATCCCACGATTCCCAAATGGCCTCTGATTCTTCTCCCACCCTCCTTCTCTTCAACATCATGATTCACTTGGTCACAATCAAACTCTCCTCCTTTAACTACCTCTTATGGAAGAGCCAACTTCTTTCTTTTCTTGAGAGCCAAGGTCTACTGGGTCATGTGGATGGTACCCTTGAGCTGCCACCTCCATTTGATCCTCCTACCTCTTCAACACCAAATGCCAAACACTTGGCGTGGAAAGCCACCGATCAATGTCTCCTAAGCCTTCTCCTCTCCTCTCTCATAGAGGAAGCCATGGCTGAAGCCCTCGGCCTCTCTACATTTCGCGAGGTTTGGATCGCTCTCGAAAATACCTTCAGCCATAGCTCCAAAACCCGAGAAATCTCATCTTCATACTTTTGGCATTCATCATCAACTTTTTCTATCCATATACTCTCGCCCAAAGTGATCGCGCAGAAAGAAAACACTATCACGTGACTGAAACCGGTTTGGCCCTGCTTTTCCACTCTCACACTCCCCCTCGCTTTTGGGTTGACACCTTAAGGCGGCCTGCATCATCAACCATTTGCCAACACCACTTCTTGGAGGAAAGTCTCCCTTTGAGCTCCTATATGGTTCTTTTCCGAATTATGAAAATTTTCATCCATTTGGTTGTCGTGTTTATCCTTGTTTACGTGATTATATGTCTAACAAATTTTCCCCCTGCAGTATTCCTTGCATTTTTATGGGTTACAGCCCCTCTTATAAAGGGTTCTGTTGTCTTGACCCCACCACCTCTAAGATCTATTTCACCCAACATGCTCAATTTGATGAGACTCACTTTCCCTTCCTCAATACCTCCCAGGCTCAATCCATATCGTCCCTTCACTTTTTAAATTTTCTAGAACCAAGTCCTCTCCCTACAAACATGATTCCATCTTTATCTGCGCCCTATCCCCAGCACATTACACAATTCGGATCTAACTCGTGTGGTCTTTATACTGATCCAGTGGATGAATCTTTGCACGCCAATAATTCTCTTGCAGATCCATCTTTGCCACTCTTAGATCCTAGCTCCGCTTCTCTTGAGCTCCCCCATCGAGCTGCCTATTCCTGCTCCTACTGTTGCTACTTCGATGGCCTCTCATCCCATGATTACATGAGCCAAAGCTGGTATTTTCAAACCTCGCCACCTGGCAAATCTTGCTCTCTTGGGCTCCTCTAGTCTTCTCTTTGCCCTCCTTGCATCCACTGAGCCCAAAGGATTCAAATCTACTGCTAAGAATCCTGTTTGGCTCACTGTTATGGATGAAGAAGTTCAAGCCCTACAAAATAATCGTACTTGGATTTTGGTCCCTCGACCTGCTAACACCAACATTGTAGGCTCTAAATGGGTGTTTCGTACCAAATACTTACCTGATGGATCCATTGAGAGCCTCAAAGCCCGCCTTGTTGACAAAGCCTATACATAGGTACCTGGTCTCGACTACACTAATACTTTTAGCCATGTTATCAAGGCTACTACTATTCGTGTTGTACTCTCTCTTGCTGTGACCAACAAATGGCCTCTCCGCCAACTTGATGTAAAGAATGCGTTTCTTAATGGTAATCCTACTGAACCTATATTTATGGAACAGCCTCCCGGGTATATTGACCATCGCTTTCCCAATCATGTTTGTCAGTTGAAGAAAGCTCTTTATGGTCTCAAACAAGCTCCTCGTGCCTGGTTTCAACGACTTAGCTCTTTTCTTATTCAACTTGGTTTTATTCCAGTCGTGCCGACACATCCCTTTTTGTCTTTCACAAGCAGTCTGACATTATTTATTTGCTCCTTTATGTTGATGACATAATTATTACAGGCAATAACTCTTCTCTTCTTGATAGATTTATTCGTAAGCTTCATTCTAAGTTTGCTACTAAGGATTTGGGTTCTCTTAGTTACTTTCTTGGTCTAGAAGCTACATCCACCACTGATGGTCTATTTATCAATCAGCTCAAATATGCACGGGATATTCTCACATGAGCTCAGTTACTTGACAGCAAGCCTGTTTACACCCTCATGGTTGTCTCTCAACACCTATCTTCTGACGGTCCTCTGTTTTCGGATCCCACTTTCTACCGCTCTCTAGTTGGTGCTCTCCAGTATTAAACTATCACGCGTCCCAATATTGCTTACGCCGTAAACTTTGTCAGTCAATTTCTCCACTCTCCAGCTGAAGACCATTTTCTTGCTATGAAACGCATTCTTTGCTATGTTAAGGGCACACTGCATTTTGGCCTCACTTTTAGTCCATCTGCTGCTCTTAGTGCTTTAGTTGCTTACTCTGATGCCGACTGGGCAGGATATCCTGACACTCGTCGCTCTACTTCTGGTTATTCTATTTTCCTTAGCAACAACTTGGTTTCTTGGAGTGCCAAGAAGCAACCTACTGTTTCTCGTTCAAGTTGTGAGCCTAAGTATCGTGCCCTCGCTCTCACTGCCGCTGAACTTCTTTAGCTCACGCATCTTCTTCGTGACCTTAGAATTTCTCTTCCACAGCAACCTGTTCTTCTCTATGACAACAAAAGTGCAATTTTTATGAGTTCTAACCCCATCTCTCACAAGCAAGCCAAGCATGTCGAGTTAAACTACCATTTTCTTCGTGAACTTGTTATTGATGGTAAACTTCGCACTCAGTATGTGCCCTCTCACTTACAGGTTGCCGATATCTTCACCAAAAGTATACCTCGGTCTTTTTTCAATTTCTTTGCTCCAAGCTTTACGTATGCTCAAATCCGACGCTTAGCTTGCGAGGGGGTGTTGAGGATTCTCTACCTTAATCTAAGGCGTACCATAAATGCATTCTTTGACCCTCAATTAAATGCACCCTTTGACCAATCACTTATAGGAGTTTGAATGGCTGATTCTTCATTTATTTTGTAATCAATATTTATGTGTATTTATTCTCTTATACCATCTGTAAACACACACACACACACACACACACATATATATGAAAGGCTCTCACCATAAAATTGAGTGGTGGTTTCAAAACACTTTCAGGTACATCGGTGAGGACAAAGACCTAGTGTGCTTGAAAGTACGGACGTAGCCAATGTGTAGATATTACCACCGCTAAGGCAACTTTTCTAGTTTGGTATATCTTTTTTCTAGTCCCTACAGGTAGTGGCTAATGTAATATACCAGTCGATGTTGTTTTCCTTCCTCTCAGGTTAGCACATATGAGAGAGCTCTGTTGCTCACTGATAAGTGTCCTAAGACCCTTATTATTGGTGCATTATTGAGCATATTTCATATGCTATTTAATTGATTTATTGAAAAAAAGGATTACTACTAAATTGATTTTGTGTTTTGGGGACATTCATGAAACAATTTGGCTTTTCAAAGGATTATTAATGCAAGAAGCCAAGATTTTGGAGAGCTTTGGAGCCATTTGTGAAGTTGCTGGATATACACTAGTATATTTATACTACTAGTGTGCTTTCGGAGGAAGAAAATTGAAGAAAAATTTGAAGTTCCAGGATACACGACCCCACATGCACCAGTTGTGTACAATAGGTCGTGTACATGTGCCAAAAAAGGAAAAACGTGCGAAGTTAATGAGTACACTACCCCGATATATACGGGTCATGTAGGGATCGTGTACATACTAATATATATATACTCACGCCCTAAGTTGAAAAAATAGATTTCATTCACTTGTTTTTACCACCTAAAAACCCTAGAACGCATTTTAGAGAGCTTTTTGAAGAAAAATTCATACTACAACTTGGAGATCCACAACAATCACTTCTACAAAAGGGTTTTATAATCATGATCTTTTCTCTTTCTTCCATTGTATTTATTATTGTAGTTAATCTCTTCATGGAAAAGTGGTTGTGTATGCCCTAGATTTTGGAAAACCCTAGCCTTCATGTATTGACTTGATTATTAATTGAATAAAGTTTAATTTTGGGTTTACTTCATGATTTATATTGTTGTTTTGTGATGATTTTAGATCGAAGTTATTACAAACTTTATTCTTTTTAATTCGAAAGAAGATTTCAATTAATGGGTTTGATCTCTCATGGGCAAAGAAGTTGAGTAATCCACTTAGAAATAGGTTTTTTCCAACTTTCTATCCATTGAGGTTCTAATCTTCATGTTATTCTAATTTGATAATTGTGAAGGAAGAAATTCTCACTTTTGCAATGAGGGTTAGGGGTTAATTAACTTGAAGAGAGTAATTAATCTAATTGAGAAACCCGATAGTTCAAGATCAAGTTTCGCTCAATTGAATCTATCTTTAAGATGAAGGGAGTTAGGGTTGATCAAAACTAAGGGCATTGTTTATGAATTGATTTATGTTGAGAAATTTGTGCATATCTTTCATCTAAGATTTTTGGGCTTGCTTTTAATTAGAATTAGTAGAAAGTTTAGTATTTATCTCTTAATTGATTCGGCTAGATAATAGTTAACGAGTCATTACTAGTAGCTACACATAGATTCCTAGGATGATATCCGAGTTAATTTCTATATTACACGATAGGTGCACTGCCTTATGTGGGTCTAGAATTAATTAGATTATAAATTTAAAACTTGAAGATCCAACGCATCACTCATCGCAAGATAAAGATATAAGACCTTGCTTTGGAGCAGGGTTGTTAATAGTGGGGGTTTGTCAGGAATTGCCTGAGCTTGTTGAAGGCCTATTATGACTTTTCCATCCATTTGAATTGATAAGGTTTTTTGAGGATTTTAAAGAACTGTGAGCACTTGTTGGCACTCCTATAACGGAATCTACTCAGCGTCGTTATCCTACCAACAAGTTATTGCATTTGCTTGATCGACGTAGGTAGTGTCATCATTAAGATCGCCTCAATCATGTTAGGTTAGCTCCAATCCCTTGTCAGAACACCACATAACCTAAAAATTTTCTCGACGAGGTACCAAATGTGCTTTTCTACACATTAAGTTTAAATTGTAGAAGCGAAGTTGATCAAAGGTTTTTTACAGGTCGTGTAGGTGAGCTTCTACTCATATACTATTCACAATCATATCATCGACATAGACTTCCAGGTTTCAACCTATCTAGGGTTTGAATACCTTAGTGACCAGCCTTTAGAAGGTGCCGCCAGCATTTTTAATTTGAACGGCATCATTTTGTAGCAATACGTGCTGAATGATGTGATGAAGGAGGTGTATACCTCATCAACTTCCCTCATCTTGATTTGGTTATAGCTCGAGAATACATCCATGAAACTTAGCAGGTCGTGACTGACAGTGTTGCCTATGAGCTGATTGATTTGGGGCAATGGGAAGCAATCTTTCGGGCACTTTTTTTTTCATATTGGTGTAATTGATGCACATCCGCCACTTCCTACTGGGTTTCTTAACCAGGACTATGTCAGCTAGCCATGTGGGGTATTTTTCTTCCTCAATGAATCCCGCTTGGAGTAATTTTTGGACCTTTTCTTTGATGGCGGCTTGTCTCTCTGAGGTAAATTATCTGAGCTTTTGATGAACTAGCTTTTGGGTTATGTTCATGTTTAGCTGATAAGTGATCACGCTTAGGCTTATGCATGTCATGTCAGTAAACGACCATGCGAAGACATCCTCATTTGCCCGCAAGAACATGATTAAGCTTTCCCTTACGTCGAAAGGGGTCGATTTGCCCGCCTTGGTGGTGTGTTCAGGGTTATCATCCAATACAACTTCTTCTATAAGCTCAGTTCGCTTACCTTGGCACTCGAGTTTATCGTTTGGTTCTGTGTCTATAGTGTAGACATGATTTTCCCTTAAGGCCTTGATGTACAGCTGTTAGGATTGCTATTGATCTCCTCGACATACCTTATCTTAGTTGAGGATGGGAACTTGTCTTTGAGGTGGGGTTGGGAAACGATCATACTAATATTTGACTGTGTGGCCCTGCTTAATATGGCATTATAAGGGACTAGCAATCTACATAAGAAAATCAACCCGATGCATGACAATACACGATCCTTCATCGAGCCTGAGTAGTAAGATTATGATCCCACGAGGTAGGACGGGTTGAGTATCGAAACCATACAGCTCGTGATCATAAGGTCTTAACTTTAATTTTTGCTCACGATTCATCTACTCGTATACTTGGTTGAAGAGAATGTTAACGCCGCTTCCTGTGTCGATCAAAACCTCTTAACTTTCAAGCTTAAAATGCGGGCAAAGATCATTGGGGCTTCTTGGTAAGGGGTTTGGACCACTTCATAATATTTTTCTAAAAAGGAGATAATGGTGTCAATGTTAGCCTTCTTAGGTTCTAGACTCATCATTTGTCTGGATGAGCTCAGGCCAGACAAAAGCCCTACTCTTGTTAAGGTCAGAGGTCTACCTATGATGGTATTAATCTCATCATGGCATTGTTGGTGGAGTTGAGGCTGATCTGAGCGATCTCGGGTGTTGGTAGCTTTCTCCTGCTCATTAATCTTATGATTTTGCATGGGCGACTCCGGTTTAGGTCGGGATCAATATATTACTTGAGCAAGCCATGTCGTATGGCGTCCTCTATGGTGCTTTTGAGCTACCAACAATTTGTATCATGCTCGTAGTCTTGGTGATATTTGTAGTATTTCTTTTGAGTTTTTTCTTCTCAAGCTTGGCTTCATTAGAGGTGGTGGGGTCAGGAGGCCTTGTCTCCTTATTTCAAGGAACGCATCCTGGACTGAAAATTTCAAAGGTGTGAACTCGTCAGACATTGGGAAGAGTTTCTGCTTGCCATCGTCCCTACAACTCTGATGTGCATCAACTTGGTTGAAGTCATGGTGACCTTTTTGTCGACTTCTTTCTCAAGGTAGATTTTCTACCCAAAGGGGCTCAATCCTGGTTCAGGTTTCCTTCCTAGCCTTTTGGGTGTCCTCTTGGTGAATATATTTATGTGCCTTTTCCCTCACTTGCTCTAACGTAGTGAGTTGGCACTTCAAGATGGAGCCAAAGAATGAGCTATCCATGAGGATTCCTTGTTTGATAACCTTTGGGGCTATCCCTTACTTGAAGCTTGGAACCTTCAGGCATGCCTTATTAAATCTCACGAGGTAATCCCTCAAGGGTTTGCCTCACCTTTGATCTACCGTATAGAGATACGAGGCATTTTTCTTTGGTAGCTGACTAGCCATGAAGTGTGCTACAAAAAGCTTGTTGAGCTAAGCGAACGAACTTATCGTGTTTGGCTCAAGTTTGTTGAAACATAACGGGCCGCCCTTCGAAAGGTAGTAGGGAAAGTTTTGCACCAAATGGTGTCTAAAAAATTATGTATCGCCATGGTGGATTAGAACTAAGTGATGTGGTCTTCCGAATTGGTCGACTCATCGTACGATTCTAAAGTGGGTAATCGAGCTCCAATCGAGACCACCTCGGATTAGATCTCAACCTCAAAGGGTATCTTACCTGGGAGCACTTTAGCAGCAGGTTTATCACCAAAACTCTCCCTAATGGTCGATAATCTTCTCATCATATCCTTAATCTCTTCGAGCACACGTTCTTTGTTGTAATCGAGCTAGGTGTCCTTAGCAGTGAGTGCATACGCATCATCCTCACGAGCTCAAGTTAAGCCGATACCTGCAACCTTTGCCTTGGTATGTCGGTTGTCTTCCATTTGGTACCTTAAGGTAACTTGAGCTAAGTGTTTGGAAGCTCTGCGTACTCGTAAGATGGTTTGATTAGCCTTCACTAGGTTCCTGGGGGCCCTGGGTCTCCGATATTCGCCCGAGTGTAGGTTCGAACTGTACGACCACTCTCTGGTGGAGATGTTAACTCGTAGAGATTTCATAGTACGCCTGCGGTCCCTTTCGGCGAGTTGATCCTTGGGTTTGGACGGTGGCCTAGTCAATGAGGCGCTTCACTGTGCGCTGGAAAGGCGTTCCTCAAAATGCAGGTCCTTCAGACCTTCTAACTTTGTAATCCTAGCTTGGAGAAGAGCATTAGAACACTCGTTTTCCATATTCTTGTGCACAAGATGCCTGCATAAGTCTTTTAACTTCAAGATGTGTCTTAGGTCCAAAGGGTCACCATTTGCGGCTACCAACTAGCCAGCGCACGAGGCTTCAGGGGCCTCACCATCATCCATCGAAGTGCCTCCTGGTTGTGTGGGGGCAAGATTGGTGTGATTCTTGCTCCACTGCGGCCTTCACATTATATGAAAGAATGA
The DNA here is from genome assembly GCA_024138025.1 of Combretum micranthum. Lineage (NCBI taxonomy): Eukaryota > Viridiplantae > Streptophyta > Magnoliopsida > Myrtales > Combretaceae > Combretum > Combretum micranthum. The sequence goes on from JAMXBD010000215.1 coordinate 1,266,313, forward strand.
ATTCTTATAGTAATGGTTTGTGGGTTTTAGCGAAAGAGACAGGGAGTAGGAAGGATCTTTCAAAAGTGTTTCAGAGAATAGGATCTCTTCCCATAAATGGCATCAAAATATTGCACGAACAGATCTAGAGCGATAGAGTTAACTCTTGTAAACAAAGAAAATAGTTAGAGGGGTGCTAGGAGGTTGCTCAGCACAGCTACTCCAATGCTTAAGTCAATTTGTGGATGAAGGAAATGCATATGTAATAGAGTGGGAAAATGCCTCCTCTCTTTGCGTTGAGGCAAAAAAGTTTATTTATAATGCTTAGGATCATAACAAGATAGGTTACTCCTCGGTAACTGACTTGGTACCCGAAGTGCCAAAGGTACCCAAGTTGATGGTGTCCCCCCCCTCCATCACGAGATGTGACTGGAGTGCTTGCCTTGGTTGGAGATCACGAGGTCAAGAGGTCGAGCTCTGAGGTTAGGTTCCTATGGGAGATTTCATACCACCCGTAGAGATAGGACCCTGGGCCTTCATGAGCACAAGCTCTCTTTGGGACCTGTCGGTGTGCCTGGGTCTCGAAGCCCAAAAGAACAAGTGGACTGAGAGCTATATTCTATTGTCAACAAATACCATATGTTGTTGAGCATAAGATTGAATACTATCCTGTAAAGTATAATGTAATGGAAAAAGATTTTAGGCATAAATAAGAGTCTTATTTTGATCAAGGATGTAAAGGTCAAGGATTAAAATAAAACAAAAAAAATGTTGAGGATCAAAATAGAAAAGTGCACAAACATTAAGAATTTCTTTTTTGTATTGTCATTTAAAAAGAATTGTTAATGGTAAAATATAGATCACAAGCCTCCCAAGTCCGATATAACCCATTGACCGCATTAGCCAGCCTACTGAACTTAGGTCCAACCCACTACCCTATAGGGTATACCAAACTTCTTATAGGATTTTCATATTGTATCTAATTTTTCCCTAGGCTTGCTCAATAACTCAAAACCCTGCTTAAAAATCCACTCATTTTTTTTAATTCTCCCTTTTCCTTCCCCATATTGTTTTCAAATTGTAATAATATTTAACAAATTTAAGAGGTTTAAACAATAATGATACAAATGGTTTAAAAAGAACTATAAAGTTATAAACTAAATGACTTCATACATTATATGTAAAATTGAAAAATAAATGAAGAAATAAACACCAAAATTGATGTATTAATGTAAATAAAAAGGCAAGGATTGAGACAAGTTGAGCCTTTAAGTATTAATGTTTGTGTTTTTCCTTTCCTTTTTTTTTAGTTTACCCGATCAATGCCATTGCATTTATGCTTATTCCACGATTCAAATTCGTGTAGTTGTAAACAAATAGTACATAAACATGCATGATTATTCCAATTCATGCATCAATTCAACTCTTAAACATTGTCTAAAGCCATCACCTAAAGCCATCACTTTTACAAACGTTTTTATTATTTTTTAATTTTATTACGAGGTCGGATATTCAGGTTGAGTATCCATTAGGTATTTTATAGTATCATAACTTGACGATATAACCTTATAGTGTTTTTATTCCATATCCAAACACAACTATAAAAGCCTATAGGGTTTTAATCAGATTAAGCAAGTAAAAAACCCTATAATGGATCGATTACATCCTTACCCAGTAATCTTATCAGAATACCAATCCTTTTTGCTAGGAATCGATTGCATATCATTGCATCAAAATATGCCTTGACCTAGGGTCACCTAGCATGCTTCCTTTAGTTGGGCTTGCACGATCAAACATGTATTAGCACACTCAATCTATGTCCACAGTAACTATTGCTAACTATCCACTCACTCATGATCTAACGATACATTTAATTGCCAGGATCTGCCATTATAAATTTGTCTGCCCAATCCACATGAGAGGTAATGTCCTACTTGCTCATGATCATATGACACATTTAACCACTAAGATCTGCCATTACAAACGTGTTCACCCAATCCACATGAGAAGTAATGTCACTGGACTCTTACACATACTTATTAGTTATTACCTACACTTACATTAACATTCTTGTTAAGTTAAGTATTAAAGTGGTCGTACCATATCTAGTCCCGATGCTCCACTGACCATCTGACCATGTTTTATTTTTGTAGGCCCAACGCACATAAGTCTAGTCTAATGATCCTTATTTCTATCTCTTTAGGATATGAATTAGCAATAAAAAGAATTAAGACTTAATAGTTAATATGCCAAAAGATAAACTTTGTTTTTAATATCCTAGATAACTTTGACTATTCTACTTTGATATCTTTTTTTATGCCTTTTATCTATTTTTTAATTACTTCTCAAACTATTTTTGAATTTATTAATATAAACTTTATCATTTATATTTTAAATTACTTTTCGAACCACTATCATTATGAACTATAGTTTGACAAGATATTTATCTATTTATCGATTTGCCAACAATTTAATTATATAATATAAATTACACAAAATAAAGCGATTTTCACCAAATGACTAAAACTTTTCATTTATAGTAACTCACATATTAAAGATATAAATTTTCTTTTATAGTAAATCCCATATTTGATATGCGATTTTGTAATATATTATAGTTTTAAAATTGTATCTAAGATATGCGATTTCTTGATAAAAAATAGAATTGCATATCTGAATTCGATTTTGTGTCATTATAAAATTAAAATTATATAATTTAATCGATAGGCATGTACTAAATCTTAGTTTGAGCAACATACGCTCTTATCATCTTTTTTTTTGTTATTTACTTTTCAAACCATTATAATTATGATTAATTTTATGTTTTAATAGAGAGAAGAGTGATGAATCCATGATTTTGGTAAATTAAGTATAGAGACCTACCCTAAAAAAAAAATAAGTATAGCAGTGGTTTGTGGGTTGAAGTTGAAATGAGTGCTAACTTTTTCAACTTTTAATCCACTTCTTTTCTCTCAAATTGTGGAAGGTGATTGGAAAAGGGTGGAAAAGAGAAGCAAATATAAAATTATCCCTCTTACTTATATTAGGATCAAATTCTATTAAACTCTATTGTTTCTCCTTTTTCCATCCATTTTCTATATAAATTTCCCAATACAAAATAATACTTACACCTCCACGTGGTGTAAACTCTGTGTAGTTTGAACCAGTTTGCTCTGATTCATAATTAAGAAAGGAAGAGCTGATGATATGTTTGATAGGATCATATTAAGGAAGCAAATCACATCTTGGGTTCTCATTTTTGAAACACACTCTCTTACAGTTCCCAAGAAATCCGAAAACCATTCTTCCCTGTTTCTCAGCTACCATAACACTAATTTTCTTTCACACTTCTTTTCTTGCAGCAATGAGTCACAGAAGGGAGGTTCTCGTGTCAAATTCTCACCAATTTTGTGCATTGAATTTCGATTTTCATCTGCTTAACACAAATTCTGGGTTTTATAGATCACATTGCTCGTCTGTGAATTTCTCATTAGGGTTGAGTTTATGGAAGTTTGAGGATTTTGGAAAGTATGTTTGAATCGATGTACCTGGCAAGATTGTGATTCGTGATTGTTTTTACCCATTTATATTTATGCTTTTCTAATGAGATTGATGCATATAGCAATCTTGTCCTGTATGATCGGTTTCTAACCTCTAATTAATTTTGGGAAAGGCAAAATTATTAACATTGATGTTCTTGCTGTTTTGGTGTTAGTTATTATGAATTGAATTTTTTTTTACTGTTCCTGTATGCTACAGTTACACTAAATGGGCGAAGTGAGGATGAAAAATATGGTATCTTATGGAAATTTAGCTGCCAAATTTTGTATTAGTGAGTATTGATGCTGATGCGGGTGTCAAGATCTGGCTAATAATTAGTGCAAGAAGAACTTAGTGGAAGCATGATCTGCTTAGCCTTTATGAATATATGGCCGTCTTTAATCCCATGTCAACTTGTTTGAAATTATTGGAAATGCAGCACTGGGAACTAGTTTGCAGTACTGCTTTTGTTTTTAGATGTCTGATGTATTTGGAGTGGACTTTTCCTAGAGCAGCCCGTCCAGTGCATTGCTTCTTTGAATGATACGAAATAAAGGAACTTTTGTTGCTTTTTTTGTGCAATCATGGAGGAGAGAATTTAGATGTTGCCTCTAGTTGATGCTAGTTCTGGTACTTTTCACTCCTGCTTTGCTAGTCGTTTTCTTTTAGTGCCTCAGGGCCTAAAGCCTACCAGCTTCATTTCTATCCAAGTTGTAGTATTTGGGGACTTCTGCATTCCCAGTTGTTCACATGCATGTGCATACTTGAAAGTTTGCATGTATTATATCTGATCAGTAATAAGCATGATAAATTTATTCAAGTATGCTATTATATTTATAGGGTAAGATGCTCAGCTTATCATTTTGATGCGATATTGATGTGCAGGGAGACTCGCTCTTCTAGAGCTGCATTGTTTGATGGTTCTGATGGTCTTGAAGAAGGTCTCAGGGCGTCCGCATCTCATGAAGCTAGTGAGCATGATAATGACAAAGCTATTGAAAGTTTACAAGATAGGGTTGTCTTCTTAAAGAGAGTAAGTTTGTTTACAGCTCCCTTTGTTTGAACCATGAATATAAGTGTTAAATATTCAGATTACTATGTGCTGACTAGTTTGTGGAATGATCCAACTTTAACATATTATCTACTTTAATGAACTTCTGTTCAGTTGCATCAACATATCTAATGTCCAAGCTAAGGATTTGAAATTATTTGCATGTAGTTAATACCTTTCAGAAGAAGGAATGATAGTGCACTAGTATGTTCATCATATAATGAATTTTCTTCTTCATTTTTTCTCCACATTCTCACTTGAAATCATAAATCTGGAAAGCTACCTTGAAGATCCAACCCTTCCTTCTCAAATTTCTTTCTTTTTTCTCCATACTTTAAACATGCAACTGTTGTGGTATTGCAATCATTGTCTTTGAAAAAGCAACCAAGAGAATTATAAGGAAAGTTAGCTATTTATAATGACTAAATCAAATACTTGGTAGGAGGATCCAACTCATTATCTATCTGGTTTGGAGTACTCAAATTCTAGTGACCATTGAGGACCTTAGTTGAAAGGAAGAAAAAGGAATTTCATAAAGAGCCTTAATGAGCTGTTCTTTTAAGGATGTGTTTTAGTGGCTTTGTTCTCAAGGTCTCATAGGTAATTGGTACCTTTATTATGCTCAAGCCAAGCCCTAGCTCAAAAACTATTGTGGAGTTGCTCCTTTGAATGTTTTATAATGTTTCCACTGTTTGATATTTTCTTATGTTTTATGATGTTGATTTATACTAGTGCTTGTGTAGTCATTAAGAGTCGTGTCTTGGAGTAATGTGTTGTGTGTAGTGGTATTTAATCATATTTTGTATGAGTGTTGATAGTGGAGACTGTGGGAAGGTCATGTACAATGTGTTATTGTACAGTCAGGGCTGGTTATGTACATGTGTGAAGGGTCAGTTGTGTACAGGATGCGGGTGCAAATATTGTGGGTCGTGGAAATCAGGGCTGAAGTAGTTATCAGACGCTATGGCTAGGAATGAAGGGACCTGATTTTTTCACCAATTAATTTATCTGTAAGGTTGTTGGGTTCTCTCTAACAAGTCTAAAAAACTGTGACCAGGAAGTAGGCAAGGAAATCAGCTAGGTTCAACAGTGAATTTGAAACAGAGTTGAACAGACCATTACTAAAAGTGAAACAATCCTGTAACAGTTTGGTATCAAAGCTAGGCTACATAGATGGTATTAAACAGCTTCGGCAGTAGTTCAGAGCCTTTTGTTGATGTATGAGAATGACTGCGCTTAAGTAGAAGCCAGGTCATAGCAACTCGCAAATCTATGCATGGAGGTTTTAGTCAGAAAAGAGAAGGGCAAAGTGCAGGAAGAGGCTAGTGTTCCAAGGGAACAAACAGAAAAAGGATTAGAGTTTGGAGGTGGTACCAAGAGGGGTGTCATGGTTACAAAGATGGTGAAATTTGATTTTCCCAAGTTTGACTGCTCTGTGGACCCACTTGAATGGCTCAATGGATGTTAGCATTTTTTCAAACACCAGAAAAGGTCCATTCAGACAAAGTGGCGATTGCAGTGTTGCACCTGGAAGGGGATGTGAAGCTTTGTTTCATGAAATTGGAAAGAGACAGACCAGGAATTGAGTGGGAGGAATTTAAGGAACTGTGTGATTTGAGGTTTGGGCCTCCTTTACATGGCAACAGGTGAGGGAATTGTTGAAGCTTTAGCAGTTAGGGACAGTACAAGCTTATCAGCAGAAATACGAGCAACTTGCAGCCTAAGCTCCTGCATTAGTTCTGGAGCAGGAGGTGTACATTTTCGAAGTGGGTTGAAGAGCACATTGTGGTGGATGTGGTGTTATGTAAGTCGAAAGATTTGACCCAAGCAATGGGTTTGGCTTATTTGTTAGAGAGAGTGTATGGTGGTGAAGGAAGATGCCAAGAATATGAGGAAGGTACTAGAAATCTGTCCATAGGATTTTGTTAGACTTCCATTATAAGGGATTGATACAATAAATCAAGCATTTGTTAAGGCATGCATAGTGTGTCAATGCAATAAAGCTGAACATTTACAGCCATCAGGCTAATTGCAATCATTAACTGTCGCCATCTAGATATGGTTTTCAAATTATGCCCATTTCATTCCTACAAGTCACCCATATGTGCAGTGAATATTCTTCAACGATATATTCAAATTGTACAGACTTCCAGTGTCAATTGCAGGGATCAGGACAGTCACTTCTACTAGTGCTTTTTGGAGAGAGTTATTTGGGTTATGTGGAAATATGCTAGCATTCTCAGCCTTTCATCCCCAAAGTGACGGCCAAACCAAAGTCATTAACTGCACTATTGAAATGTTTTCACGATTGATAGACCAAACAAATGAGTGGACTGGATATAGATATTATCTTGCATCCAAAAGGAACCCTAGTGTCTATCATCAATTAAACCAAATATGAAACCAGTCATTAACTGCACTATTGAAATGTTTTCACCATTGATAGACTAAACAAATGAGTGGAATGGATATAGATATTATCTTGCATCCAAAAGGAACCCTAGTGTCTATCATCAATTGAACCAAATATGACAATTAAATTAACAAAAATAAAAAAATAAAAGTAAAAAAGTGAACAAACATAAATTTTTGTGGAAGGAAATGATACTTGAAGAGAAGATCATGTATGATTGTGCCATTGCAACCTGAAGTTGAAGTTAAGTTCTCTAATTTTCTGCAATTTAGAATAGAGTTGCTCAAGACTTTTAGGTTTGGTCATGATTTTGGTTAAAGCTAAAGTCAAGAAATATAGTTGAGGAGAGTTCTCTGAGTTGAAGATCGAAGGAAACTAGATTATAACCCACTCATTCACTTAAAAGTAGATTTGAAGTAGACTAATAGGGAATAAGCAGAACATGTGCAAAGGTGGGAATGGGACTCTGATTCATGAGGTAAATTTTTTTGAGGCTAAAACAAATGTGGAAAAGAGAAACATGAAGAGCGGGCATGAAAGCCCAATTAAGCTTCCTAGATGAAGAAATTTTAGAAATGTTAGACTCACATGAGTTTGTCTGCAAGTTAACTAGGAGATGCTGCTGGAGACAATTCTACCAGTTGAATTGTGATTTTGACAATATTGCTAATAGGTTCACGAGGCTTCATCTCAACTGCTATAAACTTCTTTAACCATTGATGAAAATGGCAATTTTATGAATAAATGCTACAGGTGTCACTTGGACTGAGAGATGTTCAAAGTTCCGTTTGATTACTTTTCATAGCACCCAGGTAACACAATTTAGGTAATTGTCCTACTTGGTTGCCTCTGATTGGTGGACCATAGCATAGGTTGCATAATGCCTTAAACTCAGTTCAAATCTAGATGGGAGTGTTCACGACCTGCCTTCAAGTATTATAATTGTTGTCCCTTTCAAATAAAATGCAGTTGTCTTAATGTTCTCTTCCTCCGTGACCTGGTGGTGGAATTGTTCACATCTGTTGATCCATCCAAGGGAATCCCTACTTCTGTCACATTTTTGAAAATTTTACTTGGTTAACTTGGTGCAATCACTCCACGTTTTTCCCTTTCTCTTTCATTTGGTTGTCACTACTTCGTCAGCAATTTGCTTTACTAGCCCTTGGGACATTTTCTCATCCGTCAGACTTTCAACTTGAGCCTCCAGTTGGTCTTGACTAGCCTCCATCCCGCCCTATATGAGCCCTGTCATCCTAGTACAGTTACGAATAAGGCCTCTAGTTGTAGCTGTACCTTCAATTCATCATGAAGCCCTGCTTTGATACCAACATGTTAGAGGATTGAATTTGAGATCTATAAGGCCTCTAGTTGGTGCTGGACCTTCAAATCATTCAGGAAGTGCAGCTTTGATACCAATATGTGAGACTATCAGATTTAAGATCTTGTTTGTGGATGATTCACAAGATCAGGTTCTATTCTATATTTGTGTGATGTCCTTCCATGTTTTCCTATGGTGAAATTAGATTTAGGTTTATTAGAGAGCAGCAATCTTATAATTTAGATAATTTTTTCTGGAAAATAAACCTTTCTCCTTCCATTGATTTCTGCTATTTAACAGTACACGAGTGGAGGTTGCCCACTAACCACCTATTTCCCTGAATTTTATCATACATGAACGACACTATTCAGTGACCCCCACCACCGGCCAAACTACACTTACAATTTACACAAATACACAACAGATAGCTACAGCACATATACAAACATATAAAGATGCTCACCCTAGACACTACTGCAGCTTCTTGCTCTTATGCTTATGATACACAGTTTTGAATGGAGCTAGGGCTTGATTATTGTCAGGGGATGACATGGAGTCTTGATTTCTTTTACTTTCAACGAGAATTTGGTTATTATCAAGGGTGGGAGCTAAAAAAATTCTCACTGTTGAAGTATATTTTCGTGATGGATATTTTCTCAAAACAAGTGCACAGGTTACCCATATAAATCTTTCCAATATGTGATTCTGATGAAATTATGGTATGACTAAATTACCAAAATGGTTTTTTGCTAGTTCCTATGCTTTTTTTGAGCTTATTTTAGAGGCAATCTAGAAGGCATTCATTGAAGCTTCATGGAAAAATCCAGTACATAGAAAATGTAATTTTTCTTCTTGTAATTTATTAACAAGTATGGTGAGCATTGGATGTCGAAGGCTTAGCTCAATGAAGATAATCAGAACGATACAAGTATAATATAATTTCTTTATGTTTGTGCTAGAATTCAATCAAGACTCAATTATATAAATGGGTCTATTAAATTTTTCTTTGTATGTCAAAAGTCAATCAACTTGTTTATGACATAATCTTAGAGGACTTTTAATTGTCTTACTACATACACGGAGGATTTGATTGAATTTTGACACAATTATAAATCACTTCTATTTTTTATAATTGCTATGGAACACTTCTAATGTTTTATTTTTACTAAAAAAAGCTGAGTTTCTTCCCCCCCCCCCAAAACACCACACCAAACCCCCACAACACACATAAAAATATAAGGAAAAGCAAAGGAGGTTATCAAATTGTGTTTCTTTCTTTGTTTTAAATTCTATAAAAGAAGCAATAATGAATCCAATTTCAAGGAGCTGTTGCAGAAAGCATTCTTGCTTGTTGCATGTTTTCCATCCTCAGTGGGAAGATAGCTTTGCATAAGTTTTTCTTTTCATAGACAAGCAATGAAATATATGTTTTGGTGGATTGTGCTGATAGGGGTGGGCCAAAAAAATTAAAAAAAAAAAAACCGAACCAAAATTATATCTTGCCAAACCCAAATTTATCTTGTATAAGTAACTATGGCGTGGAAAGAAAAAGAAAAAAATTATCCACTTAATATTTCAAACTTTATATCACGCATAAAGTACATCGAATATTTCATATAATATATATTAAGAGGAATTTCAGTTTTAAATATTACTACAGACAAAGGGACCAAAAAAAAAAGATCTTTTGATGGCGGTCAAGTGAGAGAGAAATGGTAATTGGATGTTTGACGTGATAGTCTTATCAAATTTAATGAAGAAAGGAAACGTTTGGTTGGGGCTATGGCTAATTAATTTAACAATTACAGTATTCGACTATGTTGACACAACTAACTGGCCTGGTGTGTCTGACATGCTTGTCTAGTCTTTGTCTTTTCACTTTTGGACAATGATATGCTCTTTTGCCTTGTCCAGGCAGGTTGGGTGTTTGTTGTCATGTCTTGTTAGACACGTTATTGGAGCCCTTGGGGAGAAATTTTGGTGCATCACTTACTCCTAGCGAATGTCAGTTTATTTTTTTTTTTTCGGTTTCCATAAGGTGTAATTTTTCATGAATTTTGCATCAGAAGATCACCATATAAAGTCTTCTACTGAGGCTGTCCTTTAGAAAGAAAGGAAGTGAACAAAAGACTTTTTGAGTATCTTTGCCTATAAAATTTTGTGATTGGTTATTTGGCAGTTAACAGGAGATATACATGAAGAAGTGGAAAGTCACAATCGCTTTCTTGATCAAATGGTAGTTTTCTTGTTCTATTTCGTTCCGTTAATCTTCTATGTCAATATTTTGATTAATCTTCTTTGTACAGGGAAACAGTATGGATGCATCAAGGGGTATAATGTCAGGGACTATGGATCGTTTCAAGAAGGTAGTGAATCCTTCAACTCATAACCTTTAGGTGTCATTGTGTCTTCTCTTACATTGCTGGCATCCTTGAAGATGTGTAATATGAAAATGCTGTCTCAACGCAGGTATTTGAGAAGAAATCTAGTCGCCAGATATGCAAACTTGCCACTTACTTTGTCGGTTTCTTTCTAGCAATATACTGTATAATAAGGTAAACGAGATAAGATTACTGGTAAATGTTTTTTTTTTTTAATTTTTTTTGGATAAGTTATTGTGAAATTTTAACAAACACTAAATAGCAGCGGACAAGGCCTTAGTGGATAATGTCCTGTGTTTAGTATGATGGTTACTGTACTGTAATCACTGGAAGGGCCCAAATTTGTTTCCATCTGTTTGAGTTCAATTTAGGGTAAATGTCAAAATGGTACTTGAACTTTAGCAAAATATGAATAGGTATCTGAACTTTAAAACTAATTATATTTGGACTTTGAAAATGATCAATTTCAAAGTTTAGGCACTTAATTACATATTTTGTTAATGTTTAAGTAGCATTTGCGACATTAACCCTTCAATTTATAGGAATGAACACAATGAGGTCATTGACATTGAAGTGTATATAAAGTGGGTTAATGTCATCTTAAAATCAAACACACCTCGTTAGGAATGAAGATGGTTGTAAATCCATTTTGTATACCCTTCAAAAGAAGAAAAAATTTTGCCATTAACGTAGAAAAATTTCAATTTGGAAAGCCTTAGGGGAAATCATTTTTCTTATCATGCAAAACATAGACATTTGTTGGCAAATGCATGATCTTAGATCTCCCACCCAGATGGGGGCAATATTCATTTTAATTTTTTAGCTTGAGCATTTATTTTTCAGCTTATCTCCATTCATATAAGATATTCTGCTTGAAATTTTTGACTGATGCCTTACATGTAGTCCAGCTTTGAGAATTCTGGTTCTGCTGGTGTCTTGGGCTTCTGGTTCACCAGCACTAGACTGTTATCTCTGGAACTTCAGTATATTGTAGCAGGAAAATTATGATCACTTGGTTTGCTTGTTTTTCAGGGCATTTTCAATCGGTGTTGATTGCTTGCTTATTTATTTATTTATTGTGTTTTCATTTATTGTTTGTTTGATTTTTCTCTGTCTGGTCATTGTTGATTGCTTGTAATTGTTTTGTTTTTGCAGATTCCTGAGATTTTTCAAACATGATTAATGTCTAGTCATCCACAGCTTATCCGAAATATCTCTAGTGGATAAAATTTGCAGCTGGTCATGTTCAAGAAAGGCTCCCAATGACATGAGCTCTGCTGATTGTTGACCGCATGAACAATTTTTTCATTGAAATTATTGCACCGTATCACTTCAATGAGAGGGCTGGTAATTGTGCATAGAGCATAACGTAAATTCCTGTTCAACCTATCATGTGTACCAATAGGATCATGGTATTCACCTGGAGGAAAATAAAAAAAGAGGAACCCGGTGGCGGTACGTTTAAGGTCTATTTCAATTGGCTAGGTCGTTCTTGTATAAGGCACTATGGCTATTGTGCATTTACTAAGTCGTCGATTTTTGTCTCATCTTTTGTGATTTTGTTGATTGATTGGAGAACCCAAAACAGTGATTTTGGTTTCATAAAGAAAGCTTTTGGTTCCAATTTTGTATTGGAGTGTTGACTTGTCCAGATTTCCAGCCTCTCCAGGTATCACAACGTAATGGCTGCTCTGGCCTTCTCAGGGTGGATTGCCGATCCATAAAAGGTTTTTCTTACCACATGTTCTATTAAAAGAAAATTTCCATTGAACCATTTAAGGATATTTTCGGTTGGTGTTGTGGGCAAATCGAATGAAATTGAAGTCGCACCGAACTGCTTGGGAGAAGGGAAAAGGAATAAAATATTAATATTTTTGAAATTAATTATGAAAATACATGGGAAAAATTATTTTGATTTTAGGCAACATGGCATCGTCTCTTCTAGAGACGAAATCATAAATGGCTGATCTCGTTCTCTGAGAGAGAGCTCTCTTTCTAATGACCTGTCTCTCGAGAGACGAGGTTGCTCCGATGTGACTCGTCTCTTGAAGAGACGAGGTCATTAGTGATTAACTGTCTCTGAGACGAGTTCGAATTTAAATCTCCGTGCGTGTCTTCTTTTCCATTTTCTCCTTGGATCGTCGGAACTAATCGCAAATTGCGATTTTTCTACGATTTCTTGCGCACAAATCACAAATTGACCATAATCGTCATCCCCATTTGTCCAAGTTGATTGTATTGCGATTTGTTGGGTAGGAGGATCGATAGGTGGAGATTCATAGCAAAACCCGGCGGCGAACGTTGAGGTTGGATTTGCGTATTTCGTATTTTTTTTCATCATTGATGTTGCATTGTGAATGTCGATTGTATGTGTTGTTAGATAAGTTTGTAGATGATTCCAACGCCGACATTTTTTTTTTTGTTGTATGTTGTATAGATATGTACATGTAATATTTGTTTGGAAAAAATCATGTCCTAAGTAGTTGTTAGAAAAATTATTTTAGGAATTTGAGTGTGGAAAAAAATTAAAATAACTTCAATTGTCGTTAACGAGATGTATTTAGACTTTTAGCATTGGTTATGGCGATTTGTATGGCATGGAAATATGCGATGAAAAAAGTTATATTTGTAAGAAAGCAGAATAGATTACAATTAAATTTCAACTTTGAAAGTGGAGGTGCAAGTTTAGGAATTATGTTAAATGTTCGAGGAATGCAATTCATAAGTGTGATTTTGTGAATTTGATGATGAAGCTAATTTTGATGAGATTGCAGGTTTGTGAGGAAATGGATAGGGCGAAATTCATACTGTACACTCATGGTAATATTGTGCAAGGGGATGATGGTTTTGTTTTATGATAAGCGGCCCGTTGTATGGTCAGTATTAGTAAGATTCAACATTATGAGCAGATAGTGGGAGATTATTTGCAATAGACTAAAGGTAAATAGGTGTACACATCGGGTGGAGCTATATCATAGGGTAGCTATTGGAGATAGGACACTACGTTACGATATTATTCCAGTGACCGTAAATAGGTGTACACATCAGGTGGAGCTATATCATAGGGTATGTATTGTATTCATTGTTAAATTTTGTTTTAGTTCATTGATATCCACTGACTAAGTTACATACGTTAAATCATTACAGACATGTGATCACAGTTGATGGTACCTTCCTGTATGGCAAGTACAAGCACAAATTGCTTATTGTAGTGGCATTAGATGGGCAAATCATATAGTCCCATTGGCATATGCTCTTATGGATGAGGAGAAGGCGGAAACATGGAGTTGGTTCCTTGCAAAAGTGTTGGAACACATCATCAAAGACCAATTCAATATTTGCTTGATATCGGACCGGCATGCCGATATCAGGAGTGCAGTCGAAAGTGAGAATGCGGTGTGTCCTAGGGGGTAGCCTTGGCGCTGGTGTATCCGGCATGTTGCCAGCAACTTTAATTCGAAGGCCAAAAGCAAGGAATGTAAGAAAATAATAAAAAGAGCTGCCATTAAGCCTAGAGTCTAAAGTTCTACGGATACTTTAATGCAACACTTCAAAGCAATCCTTGGACAGCACGATATTTTCCAGAGTTGCCTCCATGTATGTGGACTTTATCTTACAATGAAGGTGTTAGATTTGGCCAAGGCACAACAAACATGGCAGAGAGTTACAATTCAGTTATAAAATATGCCAGGTGCTTACCTGTGACGGCATTGGTAAAGAAAACCTTCTACAATTGCAACTCCATATTTAATAAGCAAAGGCATGAAGCAAGCGATGCCATGAGTATGGTAAGTTGCTCACAGAATACGCTGCGAAGAAGTTTGAGAGATGGAACAACATATCCAGTTCCCGTAGAGTTACTTATTTCGATTACCAAGAACAGATATACGAGGTTATAACTGCACCACGTCCAACAATGTATGGTCAGAAGGGGGACCATATACAGAAAGTAGAGTTAAGATCATGTAGATGTACGTGTAACAAGTGGCAGACATACAGAATTCCATGCTCACATGCGCTGGCAGTGATAGGCACAATGCACATAGATTGTGTTGCCTACGTAGGACAGTGGTACAGGTGAGACCACTAACTAAGAGTGTATGGTTGTTCCTTTATTCCTGCAACCGATAAGGTAAATTGGACTCGGTTGGACTTAGCAAAGTGGCACCCTAATCTATGACTTATTAGAAAAAAGGGCCGGCCTCGGAAGAAACGATTCCAGAATGAGATTGACATTCGAGAGGGCCCCCGAGGTTATTCATACTATTGTTGTGGGCAGCAGGGCCACAACATAAGAAGTTGTCCAAATGCGGGATTGGCGGGTAGACTAGTTACGGGGCAGTTGATTCGTAGTGGTAATTGTTTATTCTTATATGTTTTTATTACTGCACTAATGAGTAATGATTAATCGTATCTTTGCTATGCTTGTTTTTAATCAACATATGTCGACTATAACAACATCTCTTTATTTTTCCTTCACAGATGGATCCAGGACCGATCGATAGCTCATTACGCAAACAGCAGCTTGTACACAGGTCAATTCTAGCATGGGATGGGCAGGTTAGTTCATTTTTGTAATTCAGTGATTGTAGATTTGATGGTTAATGTGAGATTGGTTTTTAATAAATGCGATAACTTTATTGTAAGAGCATGAGTGTTACATTGTCGGCGTAGAGAGGCGAGGCTCAGGCTACCAACTGGCGTCCCTACAGAGGTTGACGAGCGACTGCTGCCATTCCTGTCTCAAGCAAGGTCATAGGGGCGGCCCAGATGCCTTTATTCAACTGGATTGGCATCTCCTTACAGCTTTGGTCGAGAGGTGCGCACCAGAGACACATACGTTCCACATGACCACGGCGAGTGCGAGGGCTGTGACCCTTACAGGATGTTTCCATCCTTACGAGCCTCCTGTAGATGGATTGGTAGGTTACGGGCACGGCTAAGCTGGATATCCTTATTTATGCGAGGATTTGCTAAGTCTCCGACCCTAGCCCAGCGTTGACATAGATGGTGGTCGCCTGAAGATGTCGGTTGGATAGCCTTCAGCGACCTACCTGATTTTGTGATGATCTGATGATCAGACGCCACGCTTAGGCGTACATTTTGCTGTTGCATGGGGGATTTATTGTTGCAGACAATTCTTCTAATTACGTCCACCTTATGTACCTCCAGCTGCTCCAAGACTTTAAGACGGTCAGGCAGCATGCGTAAGGAGCAGCCTGTTTGGCCTGACTATATAGGCAACATGCTTGGCTTCCCACGTCGACACGGGGACATGGCAGGACCGTTAGTTGTCTGCAGATATGGCATGGGAGCACTTCCCCCTATTGCTCCAGTTCGTCGACTGCACACGTCAGTTACCACGGGCCCCCACATCAGCCATTGGGGTGGTCGACTTTTGACGTGACTCGAGTATCGACACATCTGCTGATTGAGTACCGCTCTCTTTCGATTGACAGATGGCGCATCAGGTATGACATCCGTTCCCCTATACCTCCATTGATTTCCAATGACTTTTACTGTTAAATTGCTATAGTTCGATGATTTGTTAACGTAATATTATACTTTTGCTACTGTATCAGGTGGTGTGGGACCCATATAGTTCGATCTTGCCCTCCTTGCCTCCATACTACGTAGTGGGTAGCGATGTTTGGCATGCACGGGTCCTACTGGTATGCTTTTACCTTGTCGAGTACTACTACCCTAACAGAGTGCTTAGACAGTTTAGTGGCTTCCAGGGGATCCCCGCCCCCCACCCACCCCCCGCCGACATGAGACCTCTCCATGAGATTGACATAGAGGACGTTCCAAGTGGAACCGGTAGGTCGAGCACGCCAGGTGGATAGCTGATGTGGATACTCGGTACGATTGCATAGTTGTGCTGCCAGATTTGCCTGCTGGGACATCTGACGATTACTTCCAGTGGTATCATGCGATCACCCGACGCTGAATTGGTCGTACGGGAGCTATCATACGATACATGGTAAGATAATTGTCTCTTTAAGCTTTATATGGACTTGTACTTACTTGGCAGCTACTCACCGATATAATTTTTTGCTATTACTCGCAAGCTGATTTCATTTATAGCATCCCAGACATGCTCCCAGAGCTCACTCCATCCACTACACGAGATGTCTGTCGTGTGGTGGAAGAGTTTATGGGGTTGAATTTCAATAATCCAGTGCTACCAGCTCCACCATCAGCAGCAGCGCAGGGTGACCCACAGTCTCATACCGTACAGAGACGACAGCCTCCTAGAGAGAGGCGTGGGCGGGGACGGGGCAGGGGTAGAGGATGAGCTCGAGCACCAGGTATACAGATCAGAGATGAGCCTGAGCCGTCCGATCTACCTTCACCTGATGAGCCTGGTCCTTCCCAGCTCACTCAGGACGAAGCTGGCCCGTCATCGACATCTTACTACATGGGGGACACTCCCATGCCAGACCCGTCATACTCTGAGTTCCATACCCCCTTGGCTCCATAGAAGATACGACCATCGCTATCATATGATATGGGGGAGGGGCTCACACAGGTCAAGCCAGACCATGTCCCGTTCCATCAGTACAGTGCTGCTTCTAGGCATGAGGATGCTGCAGTTACAGAAATTGTTCCATCTACACAACATCCTCATCTACGTACCCCGTTACCCAGGACGTACGTGAGGCGGGGTAGAGACCGAGGACGAAGGAGGAGGGACACACCTCAACAGCAGTAGTAGATGATAGATTTTCTTTATTTTGATTGTTGCATATACCTTCTTACTTTTTGGTATTATTCTTGTATGTATATTATACTCCTTTTCTCTTGTACATTTTAAGAGAACAATCAATCAGTATTTCGTTTCATATTATCTGTTACTAGTCTACAAATTTCCATATTTTCATTGTACTGTGCTGACAAACAATCACAATACCGCTGTGATTGAATGATTCGGATTGGGATTGAGAATGTGTGTTTAGGCGGAATGGTATTATAGCTGTGTTGATTTTGGTTAATGGCTTGTATAGCTATTTATATTTCTACTTAACAGGTTTTATATGTAATTTTTTGGGTTTCTCAAGTAATAAATTGAATTTTGTGGAGAAAGACCAGGCCTCGTCTCTTGAAGAGATGAGATCACATATAACTGACCTCGTCTCTTCAAGAGACGAGGCCATGTTGCCTAAAATCAGGAATAATTTTTTCCCGATGGCATTTTCGTAATTAATTTCAAAAATATTAATATTTTATTCCTTTTCCCCTTCGGAGAACCGTGGGATTTTTACCTATAAGTTTCGGAATTGATTTTCACCTTCGATAGCAAATAACTAGTTAATGGAAACAAACAATGAAAATTCGTAATGTAATGTAATGTTGCCAACTTTTGACGGAATGCGATGAATTATTAAACATACAATCAACTAAAATAATACCAATAAAAATGTATCCGTGTGCCTGTGTGCATGTTGACATGGATAAATCCATGTTGGATAAAGGCATAAGAAGTACTTGTATCATCATGGTTTGGCAATTTGGTATCTAATATTTAATTTTGAGCAAAAAAATGCCTTTACTTCTAAAATGATAGCATTTCAGGTGCTCAAAGTGTCCAATTTCAAGCATACGAAGGTATTAAAATGTTTAAATTTTGAAAGTACGGGTATTTTTTTACCCAAAATCAAATATTAGGTACCAAATTGCCAAAATCAAAAAATATGGGTACTGCTTGTGCCTTTATCCCATCCATGTTAGAGTAGGCACATGAAAGAAACACAAATTTTAAGGAGTTATCGTTTCTTTTTTTATTATTACTATTTTTTAGGACCAATCCAATCTATTATCAATGCAAGCCCATCCCTTTAGTTTAGGCTTGACTCGCTCCGAAAGGTCCAGAGCCTTTTAAGAGTGCCAACTCATTCGGCTTGGGAAGTAAACCGTTGAAGATTACAACCCGACAGTCTCCAACCTAAGACTACCCAACATCTACCTCCTAATCACTTGAGGTCGGCACCATCCATTCATCCCATAAGCACACAATGCTATTACTGCTACGGATTAGTCTACTATAAATATTTCCTCCCAGGCCACAAGCAAGGTAATGTCACCTAGATTTTTACAAACATTTACTACCTATATTTCCACCAACATATTTATTGACTTATGCATCAAAGTGATCACGTTGAGCTAAATTCGGATGCATTGCTAACTGTGTTCTATTTTGTAAGCCCCAACGTACATATATTTAGTCCAATGATTTGTATCACCTCTACCGAACTCGAATTAGGAATACTAGGTTTTTTTAATTTTTATGATTAAAATGAAAAGATATGAATGCATTATTTTTGAATTTTCCAACATCAAAGAAATACATAATCAAGATTATGAAAAATATTTTGGAAACAACCAATGAAATTCAAAATGTGCTAAAGGATCTCATCGATGGGACAAGATGAATAATTAAATTCAATGAGGGGTTTTTTTTTTTCATATATTTTAGAGAGAATTCTTAAATAGAAACGATTTAATTCCAATTTTAAAAGTTACTAACAATTTTAGAAGTGTTGTATAAAAATCTAAGATTCCCTTATCAATAAATCAAAATTCTAGTAATACTAAAATAATTAATTTACTGATACTAAAAATAACAATATCAAATAAAATGACCTATAAATATTACATAAAGCCTTCAAGTTGTAATAATGAGTAAAATACACTAGAAAATTAACTTTAATAGCAGTGGATAATATAACAATAAATTATAATATGAAATGTAAAAGAGATAGGGATAGAAAATTTGAGTCCGGATTTAACGTGGAGTGCGGCTCACTTCCTACTTTCCATAGTCCACCAATGCCTCCAATCGAAGACATCACTACCACTTTTATTAATCACAGAGGTATGCTCAACCTGAGCAATTATAATTTTTTGCAACAAACAGAAGATAAAATATTTTCTTTTTCTTTCTAGATACTCTTGAAGAGATTACAAGTGTAAGAATAGAGTACTATAATATTTTTCTCTCTCTTTGCAAATATTGCAAATTTAATGAACAAGAGAATAAGAAAATTAATAATTTGTTAAATTGCAAATAAAAGCTCTTTCTGCACTTTTGCACACTCTCTGTTTAATCTCCCAATGATACTATATATATAGCCTTCAATGGCTCTTTCTTACCACATAGGCTCCAATATCTAAACTATTACACCCTAAAGACTCATTGCGCCTTAAATTTTCTCTCAACAAGTCTTTATTCCATCGAGCCTTAAAATCAAACCATCCCGCCCTAAGCTTTAACACGTTGAGCCATTGATGTGACCCTGACTAAGGATATGCATTTTTAAGCTTTATTCAGTCCCATTCTTGAACTTGTCACGCCTTAATCAATGGACCTGTTGAACCTCGACCAAGGCTATGTATTTCTTGAACTTGTCAAGCTTTGGTCTTAACTTTGTCACGCCTTGACTAATTGACCCGTTGACCCCTAGATGTGACATTCGACTAATGTCTCTACATTTTTGGCTTGTTGAACTTTGGTCTTGAGTTTGTCAAGCCTTAATGAGTGAAGATATCTAGCTCTTGAATTGTCCCTCGACCAGGTTTGTTTCTACTAAAAACCTGTAGAAACTCCACACTAGTGTACAACATACACACACAAATATATTTTTTACTAATTAAGTATAGTCTACAATAATTGCAAAGTTAATCGTGCATTATACTGTCTTATCAAAATTCATATTGAACATACAAGTTTAACGATATAATCCACATCATCACCCTTGAGCCCGTGAATATTCACCTAAAATTTTGAAGAACATAATCGCTAGAAGCCTAAGATGAAAATCAAGTGAACACTTATGAAATAAAAACTCAAGATATTCATTAAAGTCTCCTTGAACCATTAGCTCCTACAACACCAATTTGTCGATGCCCTGAATAGCTATCATATCACCATTGCCACAACACAAAGCTCATAGCACTCATTTTGTCTCCTTTGTGAAGATATAAATATTTATTCACACGTGTCTTAATTTACTGACGCGTCTTTGTACTAGTGTAAATACTTGACAGTTTTGCTCTTATACAGATAAGAACAAACATAACATAATTAGTTCACTTTCTAATTTTAGTATTCCCTCTCAGTTTTCCTTCGTAAACTCCATTGAGGTGCTGTGAATTAGATTCAAGTTTTAGATTTATACTTCACATGGTGTTAGAGCCGCCATGGTACAATTCTTAATTATTATTTTTCTTCAATACTTCATGAGTTTAGATAGTGCACATTCTAGTTCGATAGTAGTGGATTCGACTGTTTCTAATCCATTATATATATATGGATCAAATAATCCTAACACTGATAGACAATTTGATTTTCAGTGGGGCTAATTACCTAGGGTAGAGTAAGTCGATAAAACTAGGTTTGGGAACTAAGATGAAGTTATATTATGTGGATGGATCCCTTATCAAACCAATAAAAACTTCACTCGATCTGGTACAATGGAATAGAGCTGATTACATGGTTAGGTATTGGATTCTTAATTCAATGGTTCCAGAATGATCACAAAGATTTCTATGTACTCAATATGCTCAACAATTGTGGAATTAAATCAAAGAAAAATATGGAATTTCAAATGGACCCTTGGTATTTCAATTGCAATATGAGATTTGCAATTTGAAACAATAAAATCTATCTATTATAGCTTATTACAATACACTAAATAGGTATTAGGACAAACTATGTCAGTTCATGCTTATCTAAAATGTATATGTGGCCATTTGGAGTATTGCACTTGCGAATTTAAAGAGCACATGTGTGATTTTGAGTCGAATACAAACTAATGTAGTTTTTTATGAGGTTGAATGATGTGTATGAAGGTGTTCCCAATCAGATCTTTTCAATGAATCCAATGCCTTCAGATGATAAGGCTTTTTATTTAATCTATCAAGTAGAGAAACAACGTCAAGTGACATCTCTAGTCAATCCTTGAACTGATATGGCTGCTTTCAACGTGAGATGGAGGAATTTTAATGCTGGTAGAAGGAAAAACAAGTTTAAGCTAATATGTCATCATTGTAAGGGCGAAGGTCATTCGATTGAAAGTTGTTTTCAATTGATAGGTACCCTAAGTGGTTTAAGGGTAAAAGAGTTGTAAAATGAAGTAAAAATTCTAGTGCTAACGGTGTATATTCTATTGTGAAGACAAGGGAATTGGCTGTTCCTAAGTATAATACACCTTTTGAGCAATCTGAAGAAGTTAATTAGTTGAATGATCATTCAACAAAAGAAGGAGGTATTAATCACCATATGTTGTAGAATTTTTGAAACACCCTAAACATCCATCTAGATTAGAAATTGAGTTTAAATAGACTTAATTGAATCAAATGAATTATAGGATAATTAGACAAGTTGATATAATTATAATAGTAATAAATTAAGTTGAAATTGAGATTTTGGATTCCTAAATCTCCTAAACATGTTTTCAAAATTTTTAGAGGATTCCTAAAGCTTTGATTCTTAGCCTAAACTCCAATTTCTAAATCTTCCTAAAATTTGAGTTCACTTGCTTGTATAACAATATCAGTTTTTAAACCTGAACTCAAATTAAATATCAATTTGATCTAAACAAATTCCTAAATTAAATTCTTACTTTAAATTCTTAATTTCTAACCTATTGGTTTTGAAATCATCTTCTAAATATTTTTAGAACTAAAGATATTGATCTGAAAGTTCTAAATCTAGTACCCTTATTCCAAAATATTTTAATTATATCCTTATCCCTTTTCTTTTCTTATTCTTTCCCTGCATTGGTTTTTCTTTCCCATTACCGTCTCTCTCTTTCTCTCTTTTCATTCTCTTTTCTTCCTCTCCTTTTCCCTCTTTAATCTCTTAAATTCTCCTCTCTAAATCCCAAATTCAAGAAAGAATAAAAGATAAATCAAGTAGAAGATGAGATAGGAGAAGATAAACCAAGCTAGAAGAAGAAGAAGAAGAAGAAGAAGAAGAAGAAGAGGATCAAGTTGTTTGAGTTGCCTATAAGCTAAGTATATTTTGTTTTATTGTTTTAATTCTTGTTTTTGTTTATATGATGAATTGATGTTTAAATTTAAGTAGAAATTGTGATGAAGTTGATGAATATGTTGGTTTAATGTTTATGGGTGGGTGTGTGAAGAAGATGATGAATAGTAGTTGTGGGGTTTGATGAAGGAATTGATTGTGTTTAATGTTGTTGAATGAATATAGAAGTGTTAGAAACATGAAAACTAGTTTATGTGATGTTTAGATGATGTTTTGATGGAAGTAAAATGTGTGAAAAGTATTAAAAAAGAAGAAAGAAAACAGGGCAAGTTATAAGGATCAAAACACTCTATCAAATGGCCTATTGGAGGAGTGTTCTAATTTCTGAGTAAGGATTTCGAGTTGAAATGGCCCATATTGGGGGGAAGGGGTTGGGGTTGGGTGTATGGAGTAAACAGCCTTGGAAATGGCCTGTTTAGAAGGGTGTTTCACTCTCGAATCATTTTTTAGTAAAATCATTGGGTTGAAATGGCCTTCTATATGGTCCCGTTTGGATTCCCCTACAACAATGATGTTTCGTATTTTGCTCATAACTTTTCATCTGACCTTGGATTGAGGTGATTCAAATTGCGTTAAAAGCTTAAAAAGATCTATGACTTTTATGTTTTGTTTTTATAAATTAGAAAATTATATATGTTTAAATTTTAGTTCTTTCCAGCTGTTGTGTTTTTCAAACTAAGTCAAAAACTTGTGTTTTGCTTGTTAAATGTGTTTTTACTTAGGAAATGGATCTTTTTGAGCTAAAATAAGATAGATAAGTGATATTTGATGTGTTATATGAGTAATTGATATAAACCAACATGAGTTTAGTAGATTTTTAGATTTCATAAATAATTTAGATTAAATATGGAAGTTAGCTATAAAAATGAATTTAGTTGATAATTCTAGGTTCAACTTGGCTAAATGAACTTGAATAAGTTAAAATGAATTAGATTAATATAATTTAATCACCTTGGCTTAGTTTTTGAGTTAAATGATTAGGTCTGATCAAATTGGCTAAAACTAAGCTAAAATAAGTTAGATTATTTAATTTTAATTAACTTGACTTTGTAAATGACTTAAATGATTAACTCTAATCAATTTGGCTAAGATTAAGCTAGAATGAACTTAGTAGTTAATAATTTGATTAGAATGATATGTTAAGATGACCTTAGATTAACATAGTGAATATGTTGTTTCAAATGTTTATTTGCTTAGGGATTTTGTGTTTTTGGAATATGAATGTTTTGTTGATGTTTTTGTAATAAAATACTATAATCAAAATGAAAATAAATACTTTGACAGACAAAAGGAGAACTGTCCATATTTTGGCAAGGCGATATTTGCAGCCACAGCAGGGTTCCTATCTAGTGTCTGATCAAATAGGATTTAATAAAATGAGTTTGAGATGAATGGATAAATAGCTTAAGTTCTTATATGAGTTTGATGAAGTGGATGTTAGTTTAATTTCTTGTAAGTGGTTAAATAGTTTGGGTTCTTATAAGAGTTCTTTCTTGAACCAGTGGTAGATATGAGATATATCTTCTGAGATAGCTTTTGCCCTTCTAAGACTCTGTTTGGATTTCATATTCAAGGTACGCAGTAACTTACGTGGCGATTGTTGGGATAGACATCTTAAATGGATTAAGAACTTAAATTCGGCTTAGTAATTGTTTGAATTGGTTGTCTATTCCACCATTTAAATCCGTTTTTGGCCTGAGATAGCACTTCGGTATCTGGTCCGGGGAGCGGCATTATCTTTTAAATATCATGATGCAATGACATGTTAGAATAGGCGCTTAGGCCACTTGTCATGATGCAATGACTTTCATTAGTGGCTCGGTGGGTAGCAGATTGGGAGAATAGTATCGATATAACATTTGCTTAAACTTGGAGGGCAATACCATGGTTTAGTTCAACGTTTATGGGAACGGGTGAACTAGATTCATGTTGTGGACTAAGTTTAAGTAGAGTTGTGTAACGGCTGTTAACCCCGGATGAAGCTATTTTTCTTGTTTATGGATAGATTTATCTAGGAGATATAAGTATCTGGGCTGCTTATATCAACCCTCCTGAGCATTGTGATCGTTACTCAGGTTCCCGTGCTACCCCTGTTGTCCGGAGTCCAAAAACTCCCATGCTGTTTGTTTAACTTAAAGAAAAGATAATAATCTATTATTGATGCATCACATTTAGTTAAGCTCGCATACCACTCCGTGTGTGATTGTGTTGTTGTGTACTGAGCTTTGGCTCATTCTTGTTGTTGTTGTTGTTGTTCTTTTTACAGGTGTTATTATTGATGAAGATGGTGATGATGAGATGTTGAGGACGATGTTGATGTTGTTGAGTTGTTGTGGTGTTGATGTTGTAGTTGATGATGATGCTTGTTTCGGGTTTTTGAGTGATCCATAAGACCCGTGAGAACAAGTGAAGTGGGTTAGGGCCGTTGAATGTTTGTATTTTTTTTTATTTTGATTTATAATGAGAACAAATTTATTACAAATTGTAATTCTTTTAACGGGGCTTGTTAATGCCCATATGTTTTGTAAATGATAATCTACTCATAAAAATAGATTATAAAGTGTGTTTCTAAAGTTTTGTTTTTTAGAAAATAGGTCTGCTTTGTAGGGAGTAGAGTTTTATAAATGATTTTAATAAATTGTTTTCCACCGCTAAATCCAGTTGTTATCGGAATCTAATTGAATGATTTCATAACCTAAAAACGAGTAGCAATGTTTAATACAAAAAAAATCTTTTAAAGAAAGTCTGAGCGTGTAATACTTTAGAGTATTATACGTAGGCAGTAGCACCTTAAGTTATTTAATTAATCGAATTAAATTTTTTGGGGCATTACAATTTTTGCATGGAGATAATGCGCATGATGAAATCTAAAGGGGTACAAGCTAAAGATCAAGTAAATAGTGGTGTGGCTTTTGCTAAATGGATTGTGCAAGTAATAATACTCTTCATCTCAATACTTTAAGTAATAGTGAGTGTTATTGGATATTGGACGCTAGAGCTACAAACTATATGACTCCTCACTACACACTTTTAACTAATGTTCAAACACTTAAACACCCTATAAATGTATGAATACACAATGGTATGATTGTTCCTGTTACTAAAGTTGGATCGGTTCATACAACTGATCAATTATGTCTTAGTAATGTTCTATATGTGCCTTGCTTTACACACAGTTTGCTTTCTGTACATACCTTACTTGTTAAGCAATGTCTTGTTGCCATTTTTATGATTCTTCCTGTCATTTACAGGACTAGAAAAGTGGCAACGTGGTGGCTTCAGCGAGTGAGCTAAATGGACTATATGTGTTATGGTCACAAGGAGCTACTTGCAGTCATTCCATGTCTCCTTCTATCAGTTCAAAGTCTATTGCAAACACTTCATCTACAGATTTTTCTTTTCTTTCTAATGTAAATTTACATTTGTTACATGCTTGTCTTGGGCATAGTTCTCTTTCTAAACTTCGTCATATGCGTATGTGCAAATCCTATGATTTTAACACTTTCTTTGTAATGTGTGTCAAGAGGACAAATTTCATAGGCTTCCTTTCAAAAAAAGTACAAGCATTTCTACTTCAATTTTTGAGATACTTCATGATGATGTTTGGGACCATATGGTGTTGAATCGATTATTGGCACAAAGTATTTTTTTAGTCTTGTTGATGATTATTCTAAGGCAACTTAAACTTTTCTTCTTGCTCATAAAAGTCAAGTGTTTCAAGTTTTAAACGCTTTCTTACTTATGTACAAAAGCAGTTTGGTTGTACTCCTAAATTTGTGAGAACAGGCAATGGCTTGGAGTTCTTATCTAAGAATAGTCAAAACCTCTTTGCTGATTATGGAGTAGTGCATCAAAGGACTATGGTTAACACTCCTCAACAAAATGGATGCATGGAGAGGAAACATAAACATTTATTGGATACTTCACACGCTTTAAGAAAACAAGCTAATTTGTCAAAGGAGTTTTGGAGTGCATTCTTGTTGATAGCAACCTATTTGATAAATAGAATGCCAACTGAAAGTTTGGGATGGAAGGTACCTTATGATTTGTTATTTGGGAAACATCTAACCTATGATCATTTGAGGATGGTTGGTTGTTTATGTTATATTGCTAAGCATCTTGTTCCCAGTGATACGTTTGATGCGTATGGAATTAAGTGCATTTTTCTTGGCCATGCAAATGGAAGGAAGGGTTATAGGGTATTTAATTAAGCTCAGCGTTGTGTAATAGAATCATGTGATGTTATCTTCTATGAAAGTGTTTTTCCTTGTTTAACTTCACAAGATGTTATTCCTGATCATCCTTTTATTCCTTTTGAGTCTTTTCCAAGAGTTGTCTATCACACATCCTCCGTCATCTCTGTATTCTACCGAGATTGATTTACCTCATGAGCTTCGATCTTCAATCGAAGATCATTCTTGTCAGACTGATGGTGCTACTGATCATCTGCTTAAGAGATCTAATAGTAGAAGAAAGACTCCTAAATGGTTGACAGATTTTGCATAAGTAGTCCAACATTCTACTGTTGTGGACACTAATCTAAGTATTTCTTCTTTACCCTTATATCCATTACTTAATGTTTCTACTTTTACTTGTTTTGCTACTCAATTTGTAGCTTCTGGGTTAATTTTTTACAAACTCAAGAACCTCAAAATTACTAGGAGGCATCTCGTAGTCAAGAGTGGACTATCGTTATGCAAAAGGAGTTGAATGCTCTTGAATCCAATGAAACATGGGATTTGACATATTTACCACATGGAAAGAGAGCTATTGACTGTAAATGGATCTATAAAGTTAAATACAGACCAGATGGATCAGTTGAACATTATGAAGCAAGGTTGGTGGCAAAGGGTTTTACTTAAATTAAAGGGGTTGACTTCTATGACACCTTCTCACCGGTAGCTAAATTAGGGACTATTCAAGTGTTGTTAGCTCTAGTTATTGCTCGTAGTTGTCCCTTACATCAGATTGATGTGAACAACGCTTTCCTCCATGGCCACTTGGATGAAGAAATCTATATGTTGCCTCCCTAGGGGTATACAAAAGCCAAGCCTCATCAAGTTTGCAGACTTAAAAAGACTTTATATGGTCTTCGGTAAACATCCCAATAGTGGAGCATAGAAATTTCCCAATTCATTATTTTCACTTAGCTTCACTCAATCAACCCATGATCATTCACTCCTTATATCATGGTTCAATTGGTAGTGTTTTCATTTTACTCTACGTTGATGACATTTTAATCATTGGTTCTTATTTACATCTCATTTCACATACCAAGTGTCAACTAGACTCTCAATTTAATACAAACGACTTGGGTTTGGCCTAATTTTTTCTTGGTATTGAGTTGTGTCGAACTGATAAGGGGATCTTGATTAATCAAAGAAAATTTATTATTGATCTTCTTAAGGATGTTGGGTTATTTGCTTCAAAACCAACTATGTTTCCTCTGCTATAGCGCATTGTTCTCAATCATTATACTAGTTCTTTGCTTTTTGATTCCACATTTTATCGCAAATTAGTTGGTTGGTTGTTGTATATGACATTGACACGTCCTGACATCATATATGTAGTTCATTGGCTCAGTCAATTCTTATCTGATTCGCGTTCCACATATTTGTAGGCTTTATTTCATCTCCTGAAGTACTTGAAAGGCACATCATCCCCTGGTTTGTTTATTCCAATAGATAACAATCTTAATCTGGTGGCTTCTAGTCATGTAGATCACAAATCAGTTTCCATGTATTAGGTTTTCTTAAGAAACGCTCTTATTTCATGAAAATCTAAGCGTCAACCTACTATCTCCACTTCTACTACAACAATTGAGTACCATGCCTTGGCTTTAGCTCCAAAAGAGCTGTCATGGTTGTCTTATATTTTGAGGGACCTTCATGTTTCTGTTTTATTCCTAGTACAGCTCTTCTATGACAACAAGTCTACTATCTTGATTGCTCACAATCCTTGCCTTTATGGATGTACTAAGCACATCGATAGTGATATACACTTTGCTCGTGATCACATTAGTTCTGGTTTTCTTTAGCCTTTATTTGTTCCCTTTGTCGCACAATCTGTTGATGTTTTTACCAAATTTTTAGGTGTTGTTTGTCATCATGACATCTGTGCCAAGTTAGGCTTACAATAGGCTCCAACTTGAGGAGGAGGAAGAGAGAGAGGTGGCGCAGCGCTAAAGATATAAATATTTATTCACGCATGTCTTACTTTACATACATGTCTTTATACTTGTATAAATATTTAACAGTTGTGCTTTTGTACAGATAAGAACAAATATAACATAATTGGTTCACTTTCTAATTTCAGTATTTCCTTTTTGTTTTCCTTCGTAAACTCCATGGGTGTGATGTGAGTTAAATGCAAGTTTTAACTTTATTCTTCACATTCTCATCAACAAAATCTTACCAACCTATCTATTACACGTCTCTCCAAAGGTCTACCCAACCTTCTTTAATTTTCTTGTCATCTTTCCAGAATGAATAGGTATAATCACAAGTCATAACCATGATGAACAACATTTCTATCAAACAACTAAAGCTACCATAGTAAATATGTGATGCTTTATTCACACATTATCACACAAGTTCTTAATAGTTTTTTTTTTTTCGTCATTGCAATCGTGGAGAGGGGATTTGAACCCAATACCTCTCACTTAAGAGACTAGGGAAGATATTAGTAGGCTACAATACTATTGGCTAAGGCCTTAATAGGTTAAGCATCAATAATCTATGAGCACCATGGCTTGCTTGTTCACTTGAAACATTTCTATTTCATCAAACAACGTTCTACTATATAGATTATGACGCATTTTAGTAGGTAGTTTCAACATGTCAATTGTCACCAATGTAACTAAATTCAAAAAATAACCACTATCCATAATGATTGAATAGACGAAATCTCCTAGATTATATTTGATGAAAAAGATTTTTTCCATATTGCTTGATCTCGTGGGATGATGTAATACTTATAATCCTCCTATCGACTCTAGAAATAGATGCCACTATATTATCCACATCATTAGTAACAATACATGCTTTTTCCTCCCTATTAAACTCGATATGAACCTCTGCATTACCCCCAAAGTCATCCTTATCTCATCAATCAAATTATTGTTTCGTTGTTGTTTATCAACAAGCTTCTCTCAATAGCTTTATCAATTTTCTTTTCATCAACCCGCTTAGCTTTTTCACTTACTTGCTTGAAATAATCAAATTGAATATTTTAAAAAGAAATAAAAGATTGAATAGTTACTTAACTTTTTTCAAGGCCCTTTGTACTTTTATTATGATACTGGTTAAACATCTAGGTTAAAACTCAAGTGAGAAAAAGAATGAGAAGGGAGAGGGAGTTAATTGAGTTTTAAAACTATTTTATCCCCTTGTCAGCCTTAAAACCTAAAAATGCAATTTAAAAAAAGGAAACAATATATAAGCAAAATAAAGTAAAATGTGATAATTAAAGAGAGAAGCATAGGATATCAAGTGTGATATAACATAGAGTTTAGCTCATCTCCTAATCTCCATGAGCCCACAATTTCTTCCCATTTGAGGACTTCGCAATCACATTTTTTAATCACAAATAAATTGCTTCCAAGGAACTACACTACAACATAATACAAAAACATACAAAGTTTCACTCAAGTTGTGCATTATCTCATAAAACACTTAAACTTTCACTCTCACAAATAATACCCAAAATAATCTAGAGTGGTTCCTTACAAAGTGTTTGCAACAAAAAAACTTAGTGGAACTAATCGATACTTCTTAATTGCAAATAGAAGACAATGAAAAATTTAATAGGATAGTGATATAAATGATATGATAGCAATTTAATGAGCTCAATTAACTCTCCAAATCTACCCAAAAGTCCTCTATTTATATCTTTTCTAAAAAACTAGTTGTTGACCACATTTTCCCTTATTTGGCTCCAAAATCAAATGCTAAATGGCTAGTTTCTAGTAACAAGCATCTAGATACCACATGCTACCAGCTAGAAGCCACCTGCAAAATTAAGGCATAAAGGGTTATGAACCCTGCTAGCATTTAGATGCCACACCTAAAATCTAACAGTAGTGTACTACGTCATGAATTAGAAATGTTCTGATTATGTGGAAAATGCCTAGCGTCCACACCAACTCTTAGTGCCTGGTTCACATGATTAAGGTCTTGATTATGCTAGTGTCCATATGTCATATCCTAAGATATATCTAGCATTCAAATGTTAGCTGCATTGCAAGTAGGTTATGTAATTTTACAAATACAACATATCATATTACAAACACCTTTGGCCAATTAAGTGTAGGTTAATTATGATAAATGAGTAATTATGTAAACACAATACATAATTTGCACAAACACAACATATCATATTACAAAAACCTTTGGATTAAGTGCAAACTAATTCAATTAATTCTAACAAATACAACTATTCTACAATTAATTCCCCATAAAAAAACATTTCCCCTCGATTAAACATCCAACTTAAAGTAAAATTTGGCAAATAAGTTCAAAGACTAATGTTTAACTAGAGAGATTACATATCACATTTAATAGACAAGTACAAAACACATGCATCTTAATTTTGCAACTCAACATTTCTCTTCCTATGATCTTATCAGAAGGAAAAATGTACTTATATAAAGGAAAATAAGCACAAAACATGCATAATTTTCTTCTACCATTTGTTCGTTCTAGCATCCAAACACTACATGACAACATCGACAACTTTCACAAACACAAAATTCACATTTGAATTAGCACAAACATGATTAGACTTTAATTACAAGTCCATATCGTCATTTTAAACATGTAAGATCATGTCAAATATGCATACTTCTAACATATTGCAAATATGTGCTAGAGAATGGACAAATTTGCTATAACACTTCCTCATGCATGTTTATTCATTCTCATTAGTTTGAAATTCAATTAAGCATGAAAGAATATTGTTTATGCACTATACTCAAGTTAATCCAATTTCATGCATTTGATACCCCATTTTAACTCATAAAAATTCCATTCATGCACAAAGATTGTAAAATCATTAGCAATTGTGCAACCAAGCATATAACAAGTTCAAAAAATCATTAAGCACAAAACCACATGAAATATAATGAAAAGAACTCATACCATAATTTGACGCTCTTGAGATACCTTGAAGGTACCTTTTAACTAAAATTCATTTCTTAGGTACCATTTGTACTTGGGTTCGTTTAGGTTAGTTGCAACATACATTTGTCCCCTAAGAACCCACACAAACTTGTTTCTATGATTCAAATGTCTATTATTCTTTATTGCATAATTGTGTGGAATATGACCAATTCTACCATAATAATTACAAGTAAGAATAGTTTTCACAAAGCGAGTCTTATGGGACTTGCATTTGTTGTTTCCATTATATTCCATGCCTATTGAAACAAACTTTTGTTTTCCAAAAAATATGCTCAAATTCTTTTCACTCTTAATCAATTGGCAATAATTGCATTTAAACATTTAAACTAGTTTTCAAAGTAGCATTTTCCATTTTTAGCTCCTCTAGTTCCTTCAAAATTTATCATCACATATCATATCATTGACATCTCCTTTTAATTTGTGTTTTTAATATCAATAAACAATTTAACTTTCAACTTTTGTTCAAGTTGCATAATTCATCATTTCTATTTTTAACTTCTCATTTTCCAATTTCAAGTAATCCATATCTTCACATTATTTCTCATTTTCAAATTAGCTCATTAAACTTATTTCTAAATTCATCGAGTTCTTCTCCTACTCTTTTAATCATTGATTTTAGTAAACTATTTTTTTCTCATATTAATCAATTCATTGCATAGCTTATCATATAAAAACCAATTCATCACATGAAACATTGAAAGAAGAAGGGCATACCCCATCATCTAATGTTGAAACAAGTATCTTTGCTAAGTTGGTTGAATCATCGTCGCTCCAAGTTGTGATCATTTCTTCTTTCTTTGACTTCTTATTAGCCTTCTCAAGCTTTAGACAATGCTGTTGTATGTGGCCAAGTTTGTTGAAACAGCTTTGATAGCTATTTTCTCATCATCATATAATTTTTGAAACTTATGTCTAGCAGGTGGAAAGTAGTCATTTGAAACTTACCCAATTAGCATAGGAATGACAACGAGAAGGCAATCGGTGTATATGTTCTATCTATTTAGCTAGAATAGAAGCAATGCCCTATTTTCTTTTACCTATTTTATCTAAGGCATCAATATTTAAAATTCTATTGAATTTTTCCCATTGTAAGGAATATTTATACCAAGCTCAAGAAACCATGACCATGTACATGCAATTGGTGAAAATGGTATTCCTTTTGCATCTTTCTTGATATGAGCAACTTTTGCAATAATTTTGTATCACATTACTAATATTACTTGCAAAGTCTAGATTATATGTAGGTGAAAGAGCTAGAGATTTTGATTTGTCGTAGTGATGGATTAAGTATTTGATGATATAATTTAAAGATGTGATATCTACAATCGGTAACTCTTTACATAATTTTTTGTGGCAAGAGAAGAGATAGGATCAAGCATACATAGATTACACTAAATCACGGGATTGAAAAAAAAAGGTTAAAAATTATTAAAAGGAATTACATGTACATCATGATGAAGATAACTTTTACTCTCTCATCAATGTTTATGGCTAATGAGCATACCTTGAAAATGAAAATACCTTTAAACAATGGTTAACTTAATTCTTGTTATATAATTTACCTCAAGTTTAATCTAGTAAAGGTTGAGTAAAAAGAAAGCACTACACGGATTACATGTCTCTCAATACATGCAACCAAGAATGCCTTTCAACTAGTTTAACACATCAAGATATATTTGATATATTGGCTAGGGTATTTTATAGTTTTTATTAATGAAAAAACAAGTTAATTTACTGGAATTTACGTATAGTAGTAATAGTGAGATTTTTCTATAGTTTCCCTTTCTTGCTACTTGCAATTGTCGATAACTTCTTTAACAACGCAATTATTCATTTGCTAAAAGAGAGGGAAAAACAAAAGTAAATAAAAATCAAATAGAATACCTTATTATGAATAACAAAGATATTAATAGTAAACTAGTGAAATCTTCTGCATTTTTTTTTTTTTTTTTGTTGTCCTACTCCTATATACATACTTTATTGACAAAGATCTATCTCTTTCTCTCTTTCCCTTCCTCCGTATTTATCTATATTTTGCATTGTGCTATTATAAAACATACATGTCGGACCACCTTTTTGGTTGCTTTGTTTATACTTCCTTTGGCTTTATATTTCAGTCCCTAGTTCTATAAAAAAGAGCTATAGTATATCCAGTGTTTTATTAATTTGACTCTAAGCTAAGCTAGAGTAAAATTAAACATTGTGTTTGTTATGAGGGCCATGTCATTTGATGTAGGATATACAAGGTGGTTAGAAGAGCAAAATGGTCTGGTTAATGAGCTTGATCAGTCGTAACTTCTCATGCGAGTGACCTGGAGCTTCGTATTGTAGTTAACAATATCACTACTCATTATGAGGAAGTCTTCAAGCTGAAGAACATTGCAGCATATGATGATGTCTTTCATCTTTTGTCTAGTATGTGGAAAACACTTAGTTAAAGGTGTTTCTTATGGCTTAGAAGTTTTCACCTATATGAGCTTCTAAAGGTATGGTTCTTGTCTAGTAGTTGGTTTTATCCTTTCAAATTACTATTCTTTAAATGTGCATCGTGCAAGTGACCATTGCAAGCATCTCTAGTGGGACTTTAGCTGTTGTACTGTAGTTGACAATATCACTAGTCATTATGAGGAAGTCTTCAAGCAAAAAAGAGCAATGCGGCATATGATGATGTTTTTCATCTTTTGTCTAGTATGTGGAAAACACCTAGTTAAAGGTGTTTCTTATGGCTTAAAAGTTTCACATATATGAGCTTCTAAAGGTATGGGTTATTGTTAATAGTTGGTTATATCCTTTCAAATTGCTAATGTCTTCTAAATGTTACATGGTGCTAGTAACCATTACAAGCATCTTGTGGGCTTTAGTTGCAAGGAGCTTTGTGATTTTTTTATCTCAATTACATTTGTGAAATCACAAATATGTGATTGTTTGTGATCAAATTTATGCCCCCATCACAATTGATGGAAATAAGTAACTTGCCATATGCATCATCTAATTTGTTGGTAATCTTATATATAACCTTTTAAGTCCTCTATGCAATTATAACCAAAAAAAAAAAAAAAAAAAAGCAATTGTTTGGGATATAAAAAAAAAAATTATAACTAACCAATTGGTATACATATTACCATAAAAAATCATCTATTCTATTATACAATATATAATTTAGGAAGTTTTTTGCCAAAGTACTCTTTGATATTAAGCTTTCATATATTAATTACATTTCATAAAAATCCACCAAGTCTTTTTTCTTCTTCTTCTTTTTTTTTATTGGGCCTTATCAACCTTACATATTATAAAAAGAATGTATCATTTCAATTTTTTTATATAAATTTGGTGTCAACTATTGAAAAATAATAACTTTTCAAAACAAAAGTCACCACTTACATGAAATTTTTAAATAGCACCCCTTCGAATATAGTATGTTTAAAAAAAAAAAAACACATTCTATTATCGAATCTTCTCTTTTGGAACTATTTGAAATCATCTTTAAAAAGCACTAATGCAACCATTCAATATATATATATATATATATAAAAGTATTGGCTTTATATAATATATATATATATAATATAATATATAATATATCAAGAAACACTCCGTCTACATATTACATAAATTAAACTTATATGTTTTATCATATTATTCTATTATGTATTCCATTATATAATATACTAGCCGCCGGTGTATTAGTGATGCGTGTATAGATATGACAACCCAAAATTTATAAAGCAAATATAACAACCCAAACTTTATAAAAACCTGATTGCAAAATAGTAAAACTATAAAACCATGTAATTATATGTGCTGTAACATTGAAATATATTTACAAAGATAAGTCTATATGAAAAGATGTAAAATGATAGTATTGATTTTTTTGTTAATAGTGCATAGGGTTAACCTACACTTTCTAATGTTTTCTAAGCTAGCTAATAAGCATGGGTATGTTGTGTTGCTACCGTTCTTGTTAGTAAAATTTACAGAAATTTATCTAAATTAACAATTTTTCTCTAAATAGTGGATGGTGTAATTTTCTAATTATATAAGAGCTATTAATTAATTATACATACCTTTAAAAACAAGTACATATTAAAAGGATATAAGAAATTAAATTTTTTTTTCTTCAATAGAAGTGTTACACATCAATTTGAAAGTTATATATTATAAACTCACTTTTACCATAAGTAACTAAAATGTGAATATTCTAAAAATAGCCAACAAGTTTATTTGTTATCCTTAGCAAATTTGAAAAGAAAAAGACCGATTGGAAATCAAATAAATACCATTTAATTTCTCATTTTATGAGCGGTTACATGTGGTTATAAAAATTTCAATTTTAATCTCTTTTAAATAGTAGAAATCAAATTTTAAATCAATACGGAGATTTCTCCTTCTCTCTCCTTTGTTTTTGCTTCCAAATTTCTCTATTATTTTAACATGTTTTCCTATCTCCTGATTTTTGAGTTTCTCCACTATGTTAATACTATTATGTATTACCAATAATTTTAACACCTTTTATATCAAATTTCTTCTTTTTTTTTTCATGTCGTTACACCTTTTATATTAAAATTTCCCTTGTTTACCCAGTTTGCTATTTATTTTATATGTAAAACTGCAATTTTAATCCAAATGTTTACTTGCTTTTCTATTTTATTACCTATCTTTTTCCCCCTTTTACTATTTAGTTATAATTTTTCAATTTTATTAAAATAAAACCACAATTAAATATATAAAATTTTACCCTCCATGTGCATGTATTAATTTCTAGCCAAGCAAAGGCAAATGTATATTCAACTCATTTTCTTAAATTTATAATTTTTTAAATATTTTTATTAATTATTGAAGTATTGTCTTACAAATATATATTAATATTATCATTTGTTAAGTGTTTGTTTAAATGGTCGGATTTTTATCAGTATCAATCTGTATCAAAACTGCATCTGCAACTTATCTGTATCGTATCTGTTTAGTCAATTTTTGAGTAAAACTGTCAATTTTCATCAGTATCTATTCCTTAATGACAAAAATATGATACCAAAATGATGAGAATATAATGAAACAAACAAACTATAAAGAAAGAAATAAGAATAAGAGAGTATTTTTTTATCTAAGGGTTTGTTTGAATAGGTCGGATTTTTACCAGTATCCTATCGTATCAAATCTACATGTATAACTTATCTGTATTATCTTATTGTATTGTTTAGTCAGTTTATGAGTAAAACATCAGTATTTGTTCCTTAAAATCTATTTGAAAATGACAAAAATATAATGCCAAAATGACGAAAATATGATGAAACAAACAAACTATCAAGAAAGAATAAGAGAGTATTTTTATCTAAATTTTTAAATATTTTCATTACATTATTTTATTAAATATGCTACTAGTATAATTTTATTAATTTAATTGTTAAAGATTAATAAGAAATTGATAGATATCCCATAACTAACATCACAACATGTCGATGTTTGCTGAAAAGTAAAATGTAGGTGATGTGCTTGTTCAAAGATATTTGTTTATTTCAATCTACTACAAATTTATTTACACAAATACCAATTATATAAAAATAATAATATAATACTATCGCAAAATCTTATATTTTACAAGCCATTTTTTATTTGACACAAAAATTGTATATTTAAAATATGATTTACATTATTTTATTTAGGGAATTGTAACTTATAAATGTGATATGTGATATATATATTAAAAACACAAGTCATATATAAATGCAACTATTGTACTTTTCAAATATCGCATCTTGGAAATGTATTTTGTAACGGTAAAATGGTAATTGATTTTTATAATTTTATTTTTATAGCATCGGTAGACATGTGTTACACATAATACTAATACATAGGTCATTATGTAATGTATAATATATGATTATAATATATGATATATGCATATGTGGTATAAATATTTTACAAATAGGATTCAATACTTGTTGTCCATGATATTAAAGGTTAAAGACCCAATTGGTATATTTTATAGTTATAATTTCTTTTAGTTTAAGTTTTAAAATTTTTGATTTTATGGGTTTAACGAATGATTAGAGTAAGAACCATAAAGTTCCAAATTATATTAGTTATATGTTTACCTCGTAGAATTTTCCTCGTCGGAAGATTCTAGGATCTCGTTAATAGGACCGTCCAATCAATTATTAAACCGTTAAAATAAATAGAGTAATTGGAATATTAATTATTTTAGTTGTTCAATCATGGTTGAGTATGGTGTGAGTCATTGGATAATGACAGAATCGATCCATCAAAATTAATAATGGGACCATAAAATTTTCATCGATAATAGCTTATAGTTTGTAATTAATTTTTTTGGTAAATGCCACACTTGCAGAATAACTATGCCATTTATTTTTAAATTATTTACATATATGCAATATCCCATGATATAAATATGATTTAGGGAGGATATTAATTTTTTAGTAATTGCATATCATAAATGTTTGTTTTTATTTTTATTCAACATCACATCTTGAAATGCAATTTTGATTTTTAGAAGTCACAACTCACTAATGCATGGTTAAAATGGCAATTAAATTTCTATAAACATGGCAATTTTTTTATAAGAATTGAAAAGAGTAACGTTAGTTTGTAATACAAATAGTGTTATTATTTTTTCAACAATTTTATATAGTATAATTTTACATTTACATGCATGGGTCTTTTCCTTGATATTTAATTAGTACCTACATTTTGACGAAAATGTCAATTAGGTATATGAACTTTAAAAATCCAATTTCATACCCATTTAAATTTTTCATATCCATAAATAATATCCAATCTTTATTGTCTCTTAATTAATGAACATGTGTCAACAATGATTGAGGAGGCTAGTGTTTAGAGAGAGTGTTTATGGGCATAAAAAGTTCTATTAAATATAAAATTGGACTTTTTAAAATCCAGGTGCCTAATTGACTTTTCATCAAAATCGATATACTAAATTGGGTATTTTCCCTTTCATAAAACAAAACAGCAAATATTTCTATCTATCTATCTATCTATCTATATTTATATATATATATATATTTATATATTAGGAAAGAAAAAAATCTTGCAATATATCTGAGTCAACCCACCCTCTAAACATTATAAATAGAGATGAAAAGATTTGATAGATTTAACTTTTGGTTTATATATAAATATACCATTCTTTTTAAAAGAAGTCAAGGCATAACGTTTCACCGTTACCTTTGCATTAGTAGAGAGATTGATAATGGATGATTGGAGATTGATGTCAGATCTTCTTTCCTTAGTTGTTGAAAAGCTGCCTTCCCTGACCGACCATCTCCACTTTAGTGTCGTCTGCAAGTCATGGCATGACGCTGCCCAAAGCAAGTAGAGCCGATAACCTTTCCTGGAGACATCTAATGATCAACTTCTTTGCTGTTGATTCCAACTAGAGAAGAAAGCAAACACAAACATCTTTATAATATCGCCAAGAATAAAATTTTAGACTTTCAGGTAAGTGTGCCTTCCAAGTTCATCATAGGTGTTGTGGTTCTTCTCACGGTTGGCTGCTATTCAATAGCGAAACTTGCTTTACGATGTCAAATCCATTTACTGGCAAAGTTGTGAGACTTCCACCTGTTAGATTCGGAGTAGATAGGATTATTTTAGAAGAGGCTGAAGAAGAATATTTTTATAGTATGCATGTGAAAAAAGCAGTTTTATCGTGTGGTCCTTTCTCGAACCCTAATGATTATGAGGTTTTAGCCATATATGGTGGCATGCACACTTTGGCGATTTTCAAGGCAGAAGATGAAAGTTGGACAGCCATTGAAGATCGTTTAGAGATAGATGGTTTCTTAGATGTGATTTATTATAAGAGATCTTTTTATGCGATAGATGCTTGGAGGGTTTTGAACGGAAATACCCCTATTTTTGAAAAAAAATCCCAAAATACCCAACCTTGCAAAGTTATTCGGGAAATAACCCACCAAAAACGCATTTAGGGGGTGCGGTTGGAAGTCTGGCCGTCGGGCGCATGCCCCATATGCGCCTGAAGTCAAGTGTTGCTGTGCCGTGTGCGCATTTGAGTAGGACGCAGGTTGAGCGCATCCAGCTCATGCGCCTGACGGGGCGCCTTTGCCACATGCGCCTGCAGCTCGCCTCCCGCTCGCCCTTCCTCGCTCGCCCACCTGCTCGCCGCTCGCTCGCTGCTGCTGCTGCTGCTCACTGCTGCTGCTGCAGCTGGTCGCTGCTGCTGCTGCTGCTCTGCTGCTGCCGATGTGCTGCTGCTGCTCCTCGCTCGTGCGCGCAAGTGCTTTGTGCGTTGGGAAGTTCTCCACGCGTGCGCTACCTGCGCTAGGAAGTTGTGTGCTTTGTGCGCACTGTGTGTGGTCGCTGGGGACTGTGCGCGCTGGGCGCGTGCTTCGTGTGCGCCTCGATGGGCGCAGGCGCTATGTGCGCTCGGCTGATGGGCGCAGCACTGCGCGCGCTCGCCCTGCTGGATGCGCGCGACGATCTCTGGGCGCTCGTCCTGTGCGCTCGCTCCTTCGCGCTGCTCGCTCCTGCGCTGCTCCCTCCTGCGCGCTGCTTCTCCTGCGCGCGACGAGCTCTGCTCGCTTCCTCCTCCTGCACGCTCCTCCGCTCGCTCCTGTGCTCCTGCTTGCGGCAGATCTAGCAAGCAACGTTGAGATCTGCCGTGTGTGAGTGTGAGTGTGAGTGTGAGTGTGAGCTGTGAGCTGTGAGCTGTGGGAATATATACTAACCCTAGGCGCGTGGCGTGCGTGCGTCCCACTTTAGCCGCATATGGTGTATGCGTCCGACGCCTTTCCACCTGTGCTCAGATCTTCACGCGCATGCAGGGCATGCGCCCGACCACCCAACCTTCGTACGCACGCTCTAAACGCGTTTTTGGTGGGTTATTTCCGGAATAACTTTACCAAGTCGGGTATTTTGGGATTTTTTTCCAAAAAAAAGGGTATTTCCGTTCAAAACGCGATGCTTGGATGGGTCTATGGAAAATCATTTCCATTACAACTCCCCGAAGGACTACAGAATGCAGTGGAAGAGTCAAACAGCCATGGAAACCACTAAGAAGGATACTCTCTTCAGATCAAAGTGCATTAGATCGTATAAAGTAGATATGGTCACTCCAAGATACATACCGCGATTTGTTGAAGATAAGAAGTATTTTGGTTATTGTCGCTATAACTATGTGGTTGAATCATCAAAGGGAGATTTACTTTGCGTCGTAAGGATTTTGGGCAGCAAAGATGGTGAAGAGGAGAAGATTGTGAATCGCAAGCCGTCACCCTTAATTTTAGGGTGCTGAAATTAGTGACTACTGCTCAAAACGATCAGCATCTGAAAAATTGGATTAAGATTAACAGTTTACATGAAGATGCCTTATTCATAGGTGATAATCATTCAATGGCAATCAATGTTGATAGGATTCCTGGGTATCGGAAAAAACAGTATATATTATACGGATGATAGGGGCGTTGATATGACATATGAAATCAATGGTCCTCGCGATACTGGCGTCTTCAATCTAGAAAACCAAAGTTTTGGATCTCATCATACAACCGATGTTTCTCCTGTTCTAATGCCTCCAGCAGTATGGGTCGTTCCCTCCCTTGTGGCACGTGATGGGAACAAGGGTGAGCAAAGACAAGATTTTTTTTTTTTTGTTTCCCAAAGAGGAACGATAAGATTAAAGTGTGATAATTGCACTATATTTTTTGTGTTTAGGGCAGTATGTAAATTTTTCCATAGAGAATGATCCATTAAAAGGTTTTTTTTCGTTTTGAAAAATCTAAAACCTATCCTTATTGTTAGGTTACTATTTCCAAGTTGAAGTGCTAACTTTTAGAAATTGATTTGGATTAGCTTAGTTTCTTTTTGCATTATTAGAGAAAATTTGACAAGTGTATATCGTGGAGATCCCATTTTTACTCCTCAATTAGTTTAAGTATAGGATTGGAGCCCAAGTCAGTCAATGATTGGTTTTTTTTTTTTTTTTATTTGAAAGATTGATTAAAAATCAAAATTGCATATGTAATTTGACAAATTAGGAGAATGCTATTACAAATATGCCCAATTTACCAAAGTAGAAATTTAAACAAACAATTTCAAATAACAGGGGCTCTAAAGGGAACATTAATTGAATTCAAATTAACTATTTTACAATCATTTAAAATTTAAGGATTATCATTTTAGAAGATTACAATCTAAAATTGAATCTTAATCTGATTTAAAGTAATTGTTTCATGGATCGTTGAAGTTGCAAGCTTAAATAGACAAAACCAGACTCGTAATTTTCTCATATTGAATTATTTTCGAGACTATTAAAATATGCAATTTTATTATATGTGCTTAAATTTCTAAGTTATATAAAAGTATTGTTTATTTTTTAAGGCTAATTAATATGAGATACTTTCAAAATTTTAATGTTAAAATTTATTATATATCCATAATTTTGTATGATATCACATAAACAGATTTCATGATTGTTTGTTATAAATTTCAACTTTTACATTCA
Organism: Combretum micranthum; assembly: GCA_024138025.1. Lineage (NCBI taxonomy): Eukaryota > Viridiplantae > Streptophyta > Magnoliopsida > Myrtales > Combretaceae > Combretum > Combretum micranthum. The sequence goes on from JAMXBD010000215.1 coordinate 1,308,724, forward strand.
ATCAAATTCTTCATATGTAGAACCTGTGATATTAAAAGATTACTTTTTAAATTACCTTTCGTTGATTGTTTATCGTAAATAACGAAAATAATGTTGTTGAGGGCTAATTTAATTATGTAAAATATATGGGTTTGGCTCTTAGGCTAAGTGCTAGGGCCTAAAGAATCCAATCTATGCTTCGGGATGACTTATGGGAGATCTAGCTTGGTGGGGCCAGTGTGAGGATCATTGGACCGGCCTGTTCACTCTCAACCTTTCTTAGAAAACCTCATGCACTTAAAAAAGGCTCTTCATGGGCTTAAACTCAAAATGCCCATAGAAGAACCCATCAAAAGAAGGACTCATCCAAGCCATTGATACATCTTGAGATTTAATGGATGCTGTCACCGGCTAAACTCTATAAATACCTCAATATTCCTCCTCGTTTGGTCAGATTTCATATATTTAGAGAAACGTTATCGTGCTGTCAGATTGTTATCATAGAGATAAAATAGGAACTAGAATGAATAACGCATTGCCTATCTCTAAGAACTATGGGGTTGATGTTGCATAGCTTCTCCACCTGCCACATATGTGTTCGAGCTATCTGAGATTACTTATACCTCCTCCCTGTCATCTCTCCATAAGTCATCCTTACATGTTGTTGCTAAGTCACTCCTCTGAAGCCACGTATAACGAGCCAAACACTACACACACGTGATCACTGCAAATCAGATCCAATCATCTACATTTTAGTGACTCCCCTGGGGGTATGAGGATTTTGACATAATTGCAATGGCACCTCCAAGACATGTTGGCACTGAAAGATATTAATGCCAACTCTGCTGTTAACTCACAAGGCACCATATTTGATAATGCACAAACCATACGTGTTATACAAGAGAGCAATGTAGGGATGATATGAACTATATAAGAAAACACTCGAGCGCTGAATTAGTTCCTGACTGCACTCACTCATCTCATACAAGGGATGGCTATTAATGCTACTATGCTCTAAGGTATAACCTTGCCAAGCCCCACCCAAGCTGCATAGCAAAGCGCCCCCTCTTTATCTCAATAAGCCATTGCTCCTACTGTTTAAGCGAATATGCCTTAGAGGATAAATGTCCAAACCGCACTATCACAAGTTGCAATGGAACAACAGTATCCAAAGCAAAAAATACAAGAACCCAATTGGGTAGGTCCTCGTCCTCATGCACACCTTCTCATGCCAACCTGAGTGAGAATGCTCCCTCACTTAACCTTGATGTTACTCAAGCACCAACTTTTCTAGCTGCACCAATCACACTAACTGCACCATCATCATTGATGTTAAAGGAATTCTTTATTATAAAGGAAGATTTGGATGCTTATTTAAAGGAGATTCGTGCTAAGTCCTCTGCTAGACTTAAAACTTCTCTACCACCATCGCATTGCTACAAAGCCTTACCCAAAGGATTATGTTAGTCAAAATTCATGCTATTTGATAGAAGAGGGCAATGTTAAGGAATGCATATTGAAATTCATCAAGACATTAGAAGGATATGGATTCGATGATGATTTGAAGTAACCCATTCTTGTTAATAGTTTCACCGATTCAACTACACATACACTGGGATATGTTAATGTTGACTTTAAATTGGGCCAATTCAAGGCTCCACACAATTTCATGTGATCGACATGCTCGTATCTTACCATTTGTGTCATTCCCAGGTCGTGCTAAAGTAGGAGTTAAAAATTTAAAGGAATCAAAAATAATTTTACCACCTGAAAATAATAACTGTTTTTGGCAACATATTAACAAATGTTTTCTAGTCATAAAATATATTGTTTTACACACATTAAAAAGTGAAGCCTTTTTCATAATTACATTTATTTTTTAAGTATCAAAAAATTTAATGCACGCCAGCTGCAATAAGCTTTAAAGCATGGTTATTGTCCTTTTCTCTCAAATAAAACCTCTTTCATTGAATGCTGAAAGGACAACTCCTAGCAAATAACATTTATCTTTGCTCTAATGTAAAAAGAAAGCTAAACAGTTATTTGAAAGTTTATACCAATTAGGTATTGTTGTGTTAAAAAAAATATCTACTCTTCTAAAAATCCTTTCTTTTTGCCCGCTCAAACTGTGTTCTCTCAAAACCTTCACATTTTAGTTTGAAAAACCCCAAGATCGTGTTTATGAGCTTTACAACTAGAGTTTTGAAATGAAGAGTACAAGTGATCTTCAAATGCACAATAGGTAACTTCATTTTACTTTATTTTTCGAGAAGTTATGAGTAATATCTTCACTTTAGCATGTTTTCAAAAGTTACAGTGAGAGTCTTTGTTAAATACATCGATATATGTGTACATTTCATCATTCACTTGTGAAACTTCGTTTGAGCAGATACTACGCCTTAGAAAACTGAAAAATGGATCTAATTTGTTAAAGAACATCGAGTTTAATAAGCACAACGTGTTTATAAAACTAAATCTAGTCTTTGCTTTCTAAAACATGTCAAAGTATGTTTTCTAAGTTTGTTGAGGCCTAGAAGTTTTGGTAAAATTGTCATCTGTATTTAAACAAATGTTTTTCAAGTTTAATCTAAATGAAGATGAAGAAATACGTTATAAAACAAAATAAACTAGCCTTCTTAGTTCTTTTGATGTTCTAAAGATAGGTTCTATACGTTTAGTCTCGCGTTGGATCTATCTGTTGTTTGTTATGGGTGAGTCAGGATGTTTTGATGTGTGTTTAATGTTTAAACATGATCTACATGTGTAGTGAGATGATAAAGTTGTTTTAGGGTTGGTCTGTATGTTGTTGCTGCTATCGAAGCCTAGTTTTGCCCTAAGAGCTCCTCTGTTGTTGTTGTCGATGCGTAAGTTTTGCCTTTAGTGTGGATCTAATAGTTATTAGTGCCGTGCCCTATGTTAGCCATCATGTGGGTCAAAGGTAAGCTTAGTATAAGTATCGAGCGTTAAAGTTTTTACGAATAGTGTCTATCATGGCCTAAAGCCACGACTTGCCCTCGACAGACATAAGGCTTATCGTACCTTAAAAATATTCAAGTAAGAGTACTTAGTGATCATCGTGACCTACTATCGAGTCTTCGACGTGGTCCGCAATAGCCACTAAGGCTTGTCAAGACCAAAGTTAAAATGAAACCTTGAAATACAGCTTTGGTCAAGGCTTAAGGTGAGGCCCTCAATGCGAACTGTACATATTTTTATCAACCTTGACCCTCAAATTTATCAAGACGCAACATGTTTTCTACTCCCAAGTACCCCATGAACCTTTCCTAAGTGACCCTAACCATTAGTTGTTGTAGAATAAGCTTAGTTTTGGGTAGTGAAGTGACCATTGACCCAACCTTAGTTAAGTGCAATAGTGCTAAGCTTAAGTTAAGAAGTTTATGATGAGAATCTAGAATGCTTAAAGCTTTAATAAGAGTTCTATCTTCTCCATTATGTGTTGGTGATATGTGCTTATTGTTTTATAGCAGTTTTCGATCAAGACCTTAACTTTCCTAAAGATTACTATGATCTTTGAACAAGATTCAAAGGTGAGTGACTTGAATTCTTATCACGATGATGTGCTTCTAATATAACTGCACCTGATACATATATATATATATATATATAATATAACCGATTTTGTATAGGGATAGGTATAATGCTTGTTGTATGGTGATTGTTGTCGTGACAAGTCTTAATAACAGAAGTGATAACAATATGTTTGATGTGGTTGTGTAAGTAATTATTGTTGATTGTCTAAATATCATGTGAATGCCAATAACTCGATCTAAGACTTGTCTGACCCTTAATCTAAAAATGGACATGCATTACACAACAACACACTACATTAGCATGGTAACCATGTCACACACTAACATCTCAATTCCGTGGTATTCCTAAGCTTGTTAGTGGATCTGTTTCTCTAATTGGATACTACAGGATTGCTGGTATCCAATAACTAAAAAGGTACCACAGGATTGCTGGTATCCCAATACTGTTGGCCAAGGAGGCGCTAGTGCTTAAGGGAATTTGATGGTTCTAAGGGAGGTGGTGGTTAAGATTGTACGTAAATAATAAAAGAATTTCAAATCAAATCCTCCCTCCTTAGATTCTACTAAGAGGCAATTTAAGGTTATGTTCAATATATATATATATATATATATATATAATAGCTATTATTTGTGATGAAAGTTCCTCCTTCCATGGTTCTCAACCTTTCGTGAACATAGATTACTTAAGGTTGGTCCTTCGACCCCCTAGGGATGGCATAAATCCCCATGGACTTAGATTTTGGTCATCCAAACTATGCATTTCATATTTTGAGTGTGACATTGCATATGATTACAATTAAACTTGTTTGACCCTTGCTTAAACTATGATTTGAATCGGGTTATCTCACTAAGCTATGGTTTGCTCACACACCTTTAGATTTTATATGCTTTCAGGATTCTATAGTGGATCCAAGCTAGTGATGAGCGAACATAGTAGATCTCAATGGAAATATCCAGGGATCTAGTGAAAGTGAAGATAGTCTCCTTGTATAAAACCTCTTGTTGTTTCCTTTAAGCTGTAACCTTGTTAAGAGTTGTTCTCTGTTTATGGATGATTTTCTTTTTTTTTTTTTAAAGAACTCATATGCATTGCAAAATTTCTCATCTTGACAGCCTTGCGATCCTATTTCAAAAATTATCCACCCCATGGTGCATCTTATGATATGTGATGCCTATAGAAATTTTCTTAAAAGGCCTTGGTGGGAATCAATACTACTAGGGTGCCTATGGAGTGTGACAATTTGAAGCAAATAAATAATGAGATGCATAAATAAATAAGCACATGAAATAAATAAAGTTAAGTTAGTGAGCATTAGGCTCTAAGAATTATAACTACATACATATACATATTTATATATAGACAGTTAGATTAGTCATAAAACATCTATGGAAATGGTTTAGTGTTTACTTAAATAGTTGGATGAAAGAAAATGAGAGGCAAGTGAGAGAGGGGGGTGGCATGAAACAAGGGAAGGGGAGAAGAGAGAAAGATTTGAGGGGAGAGGGCAGCAACTGCAAATGGCAAGGGAGAGAGAGAAAAATAAAAATTAATTTAAGTAGAAAAAGTGTAATAAAGTATAAGAGAAGTTAAGTAAAATATAGTAAAAAGTAGTGTTGGTAATGTAAATATAAGAAATAGGTGTGTAAGTGTGTAAGAATAGGTGTAAGAAAAAGTAAAGAGATATGAATAACAGTGAATCGTAATGAATAATAGATAAGACAAATAAATTACACGTAGAGATAAAATACATATATATTAGTTATATTTGACGTTTTTATAACCTAAAATTTTTTTATCTGATATTGTATATATATATTTTTTAATATTTTTATAGTATAAATTGTTTTTCAAAATATTTCATCTCGTTTTATGTGTCAGTGTCTAGATATGGAAACTAATCTCATAAAGGCTTGAAACAATCAAAATTATGGCGAATCTAATCATTATAGGGCAGATAATATATTTTCGGTTCATAATTCAAGTTTATCTTATTTTGCTAATTTATTCCATATTTTATAGTTTTACAAGCTTGTCCGATCGAGTCTGGAGTTTCCAAGGTTTAAGGTTAACTCGGTTTGACTTTAGGTTCTGGTTCCATTTTTTATTTTAAAGTTTCGCTTATAAGATTACCATAAAATTTTGGGAGTTTATAATTATAGGAAATTATTTCTTATTATTTTATAATGAGATATTATTTGGATATACTACCTCAAGTTGCGTGTTAGAAATCAAGTAGATGAATTATTTAGCATAGAGTTTTCGGATCGCTTAAGCTATCAGATCATTTTGATGGCAATAAGTTTTTGCTAAACGATATTACTTTAGGGTTTTAGGCTTTATCTAATTCATCCTATAGTTTAGGGATATTAAATCTTTAGTTGATCCCCTTTAGGGTTTCTAGGATTCCGAATTTTTGCGGCTCTGGGTTTAATTTAATTCATATGATATTCAAGGTTTATAAGATTTATGTGATTCGATTTAAGGTTTCTAAGATTTTGGTATGATCTGATTTGGTTTAAGGTTTTGGTTCTAATGCAAATTCTAGGTTTCACAACGTTTTTTTTTATTTTACTAAAAGTCTAATTAATTTTACAATATTTAATTAATATCATACTATTTTCTTGATTTGTGTGTTTGCTTGCTTTCTCTTATAATTCTCTTGATATAGTATTTGTCGTACTAAATGGTTTGTTAGATACGTCGTTCGTACGAACAATTATAAGCTTTTCTAGAAAATTAGCCCTACAATCTTGTTATATTATAGGTTATATTGATACGATGATTATGTATATATTATTACCATAATTATTAAATTATAATGGTACTTATTACGATATTGGTTATATTATATTTATAAATCATATAAAGTTGTTACAAGTCGATAAGTTATTATGATTAATGTAATATTGGTAATATAATAATTATAGTCTTGTCAAGATTGTCTTATTATGTGGATCAAGTATGGTATTATTTATTTTATGAAAAATAATCTTATTTATTTTTACCATAATGTATATTATTAATTATGGGTTACTTTTGGTGCTAGCATTGTAAATTGTAGTAATGTTTGTCATACACTTATTATGTATTATATGCCTAAAATATCCACATAATTAAATCTATACGATGGGTATTAATTTTTGAGCTTCTATATTATATTTTACTATAATTACTTGTTTCATGTTTTGAATATTTTCTTTTGTTATTTATAGGATTTGAGTGACTTCCACGAAGTATTGCTTACTTGAGGAAGTGACGTTACTAGCTTCTTCAAGAAGTTCCTTTTTTAGAAGTTACTTCCTTAAAAGCTACTTTTTTTATGAATAGCTTCTTTAAGGAGTTACAATCATCTTTAATTATAAGTTCATAAAATATTTATTTGTGATTATTTTGGAAATTTACTCGTTAGGAGTTATTTTAATTCTATCTGTTTGATGATCTAGAAATGCATTTATCTTTATTTGCTAAAGTTTAGGTTTTGTTTGGTGCTTAATTATGCTATTTTCATTTGAGAATCTTTTAGGCATATTTATTGTTTTTCTAATTATTTTTCGAAATTGATTGATAGTTCTTTTAATTTACTAAAGCTGTAACAATTACTCCATTAATTCGTTGATTTATTATCACTTATTGATTGCGAAAAGTTAAGGGAAATTTTGTTGATGATGATTCTAATTTCTTAAACTATAATTAAACTATTTACATTTTAAAATCTTAAATTGCGAAAAACCGAGAGTGGTCTTTGTGACTTTTTTTTTCAAAGCTTTTCAAGATTTTTGTGTCATATTCTATCCAATTATCAAATTTTGGTTATGTAAAAATTGGGAGTTTACATCAACCTTCCCATGAAGTAAAGTGGTTTCTAGAAACTCAAACTCCTCAAGAAGTGATCCCAACAACATTAGAGCCAGATTTTCATCTTTGAAAGTCTCATCCATATTCATCATTTCAGTAACCAACTGATTAAACTCGATAATGTGACTATTCGTAGTGGTGCTAAGAAAATAGGTAAAGCAAAACAACCTCTTCTTCATATAAGCTTATTCTAACTGCTTTTTTTCATAAACTTCACCTCTAGTGCCATATAGGTTTCCTTAGAAAATGCATATCTCTACTCTCTGGAAAGACACAAACAAATTGTACCATATGTTAACCGATTAATAGTTTTCCAATCTTTCTTCTCAGCTTCATTTGGTATATTTTTTTCAATGGCAATGTTTAGACCTTACTGAAAGAGTGCATCTAGAATCTCGCTTTGCCACATACCAAAATGGTTTAATCCATAAAAAAATCTACTGCAAGTTTCTATTTATTACAATGGTTATTGCCAAAATAGATCATAATAGAGTAGATTTTCTTATGTGTTCTTCCATTTTGTCTATAACTATTCTTCAATAACCTTTAATGCAGATGCCAAATAGCCTAAGGAAATCTTTTTTAATATGGAAGATCAGACAAACTACAACGACGAAGCATACTAAGAGTAACCCTTGAATCTGATGCCTAATAGTCTAAAAAAATCTTTTCTCATATGGCAAATTAAATAACACTGCAATCACAAAGCATACTAAGAATAACCTTGGATTTGATACCAATTGTTGTGGAAACAAGGTAATATTTCAACCACCAGATACACTATAATTTAATAAATGTATATAGAGTGAATTATTATACTAAAAAATCACACCAAGTCAACTCCCAAGAAATGTTAGAGGGGTCACAAACGATCTCACTTAAAATCCAATCTCCCTAGATAGAATTTTCCTCGAAATGTATATTAATAGACAATAAAATAAAAACTACCAAAAATTAACGAGGTTCGGCCAATTATACTTACATTCCCGAACAACATCAAAGCTTTATTTCACAAAAAGGAACAACAAAGTAAAATATTATAAAAGGGAAAAAGAAGAAAATTACCTAAAAGGGACAAGCTGAAATTTTTAGGATGGATGAACTATGAATGGAGGAGGATTTCTTTTATAGCTTTAGGGATGCCCATCATTTTCTGAAACTTTTCATGTGGGATAAATTATATAAATACTTCCCACTTTTCAATCATTTACTTTGAACTTTCCCATATGAGACAACATCCCTTAAATGCACCCCAATTTATATTTTCCATGTGGGATAAGCCATAACTCAACACTTGGAAAAAAGGAGTCCACGATAATGTTATTATTCTAGCATATAAGCATCTTGTTCAAGAAATATTTAGTACCCCTAAAACAAAAATTTTCTCATGGACACCAGATCAAGTTGCTATACTATACTCTTAATGACAACTAGTCAAATTAAATTTAAAGCCCTATTCTTACTTTATGACTAATTTCTAGGTAAATGTACCTATCAATTGTAGTACCGATATAAGCACAAGGGCCATGCCACTAGGACCTGTAATTACTAGGAGTTACCTTGATTCTAGTATCTAGCTAATATAATCTGAATGATATTAATATATTTAAGCAACTAATTAATTAATTAACCCCAACACAAGTGGGTGTCAATGCTTCTAAAATATCATATCACAAAACTATCCCTAACATTGATTCACCACTAACACTATATCCAATTCCTTCCAAAACATTTATTAATGGGTTGTTTAAGTTCTTAAACTACATAAATCCCTAATTTCATCAATCTCTCTTTCAAGATAATTGAATTCTAATCATATATGTCTAGTGGAGATGTCTTCATCATTAGACGCATATAAAATTGCATTAGAGTTCATGATTCGTTAAAAAGACCAATCTTTATGCATAAAGTTCATGTAGTCTATGTCTAGATCTATATTCAAACTTCTCTATTCATATCGATCTATTCTATTATATGAATCTCTTTCTATCTAAAAGAAATCAAATCCGCAATCAATTATGACCACAAATTTATCATAAGAACAATAAAGAAAATATGAATAGACTCGAGAAACATAATCTTTCATTAATGAAATAATTCAATCTCTACATTAGGGTTAGGGTTCCTCAAGACCTAAGGTATAAAGATCTAGTTTTCCATATGAAGATGATTACAACCCTTTTAAATGAAATATTGTGATATTCGATGAGCTCTTGCATTTCTCCACTCTAAAACACTTATTTTCCTCTTTAAGGTTTGTAGGAATGAGGATAGGTTTCCAAAAAGACGAATAATGCCTGCTATTTGTAGAAAACAACAAAATATTTTCTACACAAGCATCTTGCACGGTTGGCGAAACAGTGAGAATTTAAGGTTTGCACAACTTCGGAGCACAGCCTTTGTAGGTTGATCATGTACAATGACAATTGCTTTTGATATCTTCTATAGCTTGTGTAGCTTTCTTGTGTATTTGAAATTACTTGCTAGCACTATTTACATTATACACCAATGTTTTGCACGGCTTGTGCAAAAATCTTATGTATGCTATAAATCTTCACTTTATCTATTTCTTTATTAAATTCTCCCTTAACACATCTAAATATCTCCATTAAGCTCAATATCTTTCTTTTTTCCTAAAATTGGCAATTTAACTCAATAAGTATCATTTTCTTTAATAATTCTCATAAAATCAATACAATATCATATGAAAACAATTTGAATTATAGGGGTCTTTTGGCACGTATCAAACTTCTCCACACTTAACCATTTGCTCGTACTTAATGACATCCAATGGCTCAATGGAAATTCAAATTACATAATAGCATTTAGATTTTCAATTCCAAACATAGCAACTTTAAACTTTTGTACCTTTTGCTAAAACCTAATATACTTGTACCTAATATACCAAAATCGGAATTCTATAACTAATCTAAGTAAGTCAAACTTTACCCTCACCATTTAATAATAGTTTCTAAAATTTTTAAAGTAAACACAAAGTTACGTAGAGTAAAAGAGATCCAGTTACACTTCAACCACCTATTTAAGAGTATATAGCCCTTTCAACCACTTTTCTAAGTACACTAATCAAAAGTGAAAGTATTTTTGCATCTTTTTTTCCCCTGGATTTTCTCTTTTCAAAACCTCTTAAAAATTTTCAAGTCTTTTTTTTTAAAGGGGGATATTTTGCCTCTATCTTTTCCTTTTCCTTTGGATCGTTTTTTACTCGCTTCTTTTAAGCTCTTTCTCTCTCTTCTTTTTTCAACTTTTGTTAGCAACGGGGTCAGATTTCACTCTTCTAAGGGACTAATGCCTACCCATACTAGCTAAGGTTTTTATATTATCAGTTAAGCACAAAACTAATTAAATGATTTTCAAAGAGATTATTGTAAAAAGAATTACCAAGTGATAAACTTTATATGCCCTTTCACTAGAAATTAAATGAGCTCTCAAAATTGCTCGAACTTTTTGAAAAGAAAAAATACAATCCAAAGTAGAAACATAACCAAGTAACTTTTTACTAAGGATTTTGATACACTTCTAAACTCTAAATCCCATCATTAAATAGCATGTAAGTTTGCCTCACCTAGATGTCATCATATAATATTAATTATGTATGCCAAATTCAAAATAAGTAGTGAAACACAAAATTGCTTTTAATTTTTGAATGTTAAACTCAATAAAGAGATTTAATGGGTATAAATTCATGATTTTCAAAATTCTTAACAATTCATAGCACATAAGTGGGAAACTTTTGAATACGAATGCATAATTCATTAGAATACAAAACAAGACCACTTAATTTAGTCTTTCCAAATTATCCCTTCCCCATACTTAGAATGAGACATTGCCCTCAATGTCTAGTAAAGCAGTAAAGCACAATAAGGAACAAAAAAAAAAGAAAGAAAATAAAAAGAAAATGAATCGAGACTTCCCCAATTTGAGATTGAAACATAATAAAGCATTAGAAAGTCATGGTTGTGGAGAACACAGTGGCAAAGCGTGCAATTGAGATCCTAGTAGAAGTTTATGCTAGACAAAAAAAGAAGAAAAATAAAAATAAAACAAAGATAGCTAAAATATTTCAAGAGAATCTATAAAAACCTATGCCAAACATGGGCTGCCTCCCATGAAGCGTTGTGTTTGAAAGTCCTCAGCTTGACGTTAACCTTTCCACCTGAATCCCATAGGAATGTGTCCTACTCCCATGTTTCTAGAGTTAACCTAATAAATGGAGGAAAATCAATATCCTCAATTTTTATCTCTTATTCAATCTCTCCAAGCATCTTTTCTTTTGAGGTAAATTAAGAAATGTCCTCTAGATCTATGTTCAAAAGGATTGAAGCACTGGGGAAAGAATTAAGATATAACACATTGGTCTACTCAAATTCATCCTTTTCCTCAATAGACTTTAACTAATCTTCATGACTGTTCAATCTACCCTGTGTTCTACAAATCCATTTTCCTTTTCCACTAAATCATCCTTCATTTTTATTTTCTCCTCAAGTTCTATATATGGATCATTTTGTCCTTATGCATCAAAAGGACTTGTAATTATCTCCTTATTGACTCTCTCATGTCTCTCAAAAGTTTCCAAAGATTCAATTAACTTAGATACCCACTATTGAGATGGTCCTAAAAGAGTGGCCAATTCTTCTAAACTCATGAATTTATAAAGAATGGGAGCACAAGATTGCCATGAGTTTGCTTCAAAAAGTACTTGCATTGTCTTAACACACAAGTCTAAGTTATCATATCTTCAATCAATGATCCTTTCCCAAATAGATTTTGCTCAAGGATCCTCTTTAGTATGGGTCAAGGAGGAAGATGATGTGGTTAACATGTCTGGAGTTTGGTCATAATGTGAGTGTTGAGAATAATGCAGAACAAGTCTCTTACTTTAACATTCGAAGGTTCAATGTCTACCACCACATTCCCTACAAATCACATCACCGAGAGTTATAGGGTTAATATCTGCAAACTCTTGATAAGGAGCCATAGGTAGAATGCATTTATATAAAACGAGCTAGAGGGATTATAATATGGATTAGGACATTTATAATACTCATGATCACCTCCACAATACAAACAAATAAATCGCATGCAATTCATTGTTCACACGAACAAGAAAAATTAAGAACACATTCAATAAAGCAAATAACCTAAAAAAAAAAAAGAAAGAAAGAAAACATAAAACAAAATTTAGCTAAGTTAGTAGACTTTAGGTGTTCCTAATATTGCCAGGTTCCTTGCAACGATGCTAAAAACTTGATGTATTTGACTAATCGCAATTAATCATATTAAATCTAAAACCCTATTCTTACTTTGTGACTAATCTCTAGGCAAGCGTAGCTATCAATTATAGTATCAGTACAAGCACAGTGGTCATTCCACCAAGACATGCAATTATCAGTTTCAATGCTTCTAAGAATATCATATCACAAAGCTCTCCTTAATATTCATTCACTACTAACCCTATATCCAATTTCTTACAAAATATCCATTAATGGACTGTTTAAGTTGTTAAATTGCAAGAATCTCGAATTTCATCAATCTCTCTTTCAAGATAATTGAATTCTAACGCTATATGTCTAATGGAAATGTCTTTTGTTATTAGATGCATACAAAATTGTATTATAGTTCAAGATTCCTTAAAAAGATTCAATCTTTTTGCAGAAAGTTTATGTAGGCTATGTCTAGATCAACGGTCAAACTTCTCTATTCATATAGATCTATTATATTAGATGAAATCTCTTCTATCTAAAAGAAATTAAACATGCAATCAATTCTAGCCACAATTAATCACAAGAACAATAAAGAAAGTATGAATAAACTTAATAAGCATAAACTTCCATTGATGAAATAATCTAATCTCTACATTAGTGTTAGGGTTCCTCAGGACCTTGGGTATAGATATTTATTTTTTCCATATGAAGATGCTTACAATGAGAAAATAAAGAAAAATAGAAAGAAGTCATGATTACAACCCTTTTGAATGAAGTATTGTGATCTTTAATGAGCTTACGTTTCTCCACTCTAAAACACTTATTCTTCTCTCTATAGTTCGTAGAAATAAGGATAGGTTTCCAAAAAGACAAGTAATGGCCGCTATTTATAAAAAAATAACAAAATATTTTATGCACAAGTATCATGTATGGCTGTGCCAGATGGTTATGCATGATGTAAATTGGTGAAACAATGAGAATTTAAGGTTTGCACGACCCTCGAGCACAGCTTCTATAACGTGGTTATGTACAATGAAAATTGCTTCTGATCTCTTCCTAGCTTCTACATAAGCATGTTGCATAGCTTGTGTAGCTTTCTTGTGTATTTTGAAATTACTTACTAGTCACTTTTCACATTCTACACCAGTATTCTACACATTTATGTAAAAATCTCATATATGTTATAAATCTTCACTTTGCTTATTTCTTTATTAAAATCTCCCTTAACCCATCCATATATCTTCATTAAGTTTAATATCTTTCTTTACTCCTAAAATTGACAATTTAACCCAGTAAGTATCATTTTCTTTAATAATTTACATAAAATTAACAGTGTATCATATTAAAACAATGTGAATTATAAAGGTTTTTTTGACAGTTATCATCTAGCTCAATAACCATTCCTCGAACGCGAGCACTTTTAATTTAATGATTACTGCATATATATACGCTGCGTTCATCATTTCCTAAAGTTCCTAACATAATGCAATGCAGTGACTTCTTTGATGTACAAGCATCAATTGCAAGTACTGGCAGTCGAGTAGGAGGAAGTGTGTTGTTAGACATGGATGATGATGCATGGGAAAGTGGAAAGTGGTATTGAGAAAGTGGTATAGAGTAATCAAGAACCATGAGTTACTTTAGGCTTTGAATGTCGATTGTTGGGCTATAAGGTTATATTATGAGTTGATGTTTCATAATGAGTTGGCTTTAATAGTTCTTGGATCGGATTGACTCTTAAATGAAAAGGAAAGAAGATAGGAAATGGGATGAATGCTCGTGTTTGGTGTATAAGTGGGGATGGAAATCGAAGGACTTGAAAGGAAATGGAATGACACTTCATCTCCCGCACTTTTCAATCCAACAGTAGAATGAAATCAGGAAAAAAGATGGTAAATCAATTAAAATTAAATAAAATACTCTCAAAGGACACCTTTTTGTTAGTTAAAAGGATAACTAAGCTATTTTCTTACCTTTATCCAGAACAAATGAAACAATTTCTTCTCATTTCATTTTTGTTCATCATCTTTTTTGAATTTTCTATTTTCAAAAGTTTGTCTGCATTAGAGTAGGACTTATGCTTTGAGTTGGGTAATGATTAGGCTTTGAAACAAGAGTTGATTAAAGGTGGAGCAGGAATTTTTTTTTTTTCACACATGTGCCAAAGGTTTTTTATTTTTATTTTTTTCTTTATTTTATACATAAGGATTATATAATTTATTAGACAGATATTTTATAAACTGTATAAATATAATATCTAATATTTTTTTATAGTATAGGTGTAATTCATATATATTACATGTTTGAAGATAATATGAGTTTTAGTTTAAAGTTATAGTTAAAAATGTAGGTTTTTTAGAGGTGGAATAAAATTGTCATTATCCACGTAGATGCTAGAATCAAAAAGTGAAATGGATGATTGTAGCTTTTAAAGCAACACTAAGAGAGAGAGAGAGAGAGATAAATTTAAAGTGACTAATCTATCTTACATATATTTCTATCCCTATTACGTCTTAATAAGGATAAGCAAATTATTAATGTGGTTAACTCATTAAAATCCCATTAAAGCACATACAAAAATCATTAATAAGAAACCAACTTCCACCAAAAGGTCTAATCTACCATCACATAAAGCTCAAACTAACAATTTCTAAGTTCAGTCCATGACTCACTTAGTGAAATAACCCCAAACTTCAATAAAAATCTATTTGGATGAAGATTTAAGCTTGTTTATATAAGAAGGTTATTTACTCTACTCAAAACCCTACCAATGTCCACTTTATTGAGTCTTCCAAACATGATCTTATCACTTTCTTAGTTCAACTTTTGATTTAAAAAAAAAGGGGGTTATTTATGATAGCTCAAGTGGTTAAGAACCTAACTTATCAACAAACTAATTACTTACCTTAAACTCTCTTAAAGCTTGTTGGTTACCTAAGCTTCCACAAAAGACATACACTAGTTATAGATTAATCCAAATTAATCCTAATCTAAAACTTACTTGCGTGTACTTAAAATTACATAAGGTTTTAGGAAGGTTTTGCTTACTAAATGTACATATATGAAGAGATAGCATGCAAAGCTGAAGAAAGAAGTAGGAAGGGACGGTTGGTGGGGTTTAAAGGGGGATGGGTTAGGTTTTTCAAGATATTGTTAGATGGCATAGTCTTAGAGAGAATATGTGTGTATATATATTAAACATACATACATATATATATATATACATGCATGGTTGTAAAATTACAATCTACTCTATACCGGAATGTATATAATCAAAAGAATTATACAGAATCATGTAAAATTAGTAATATCTTATGTGTAGAATTGTACACCTATATTTATAATTTTACCTAAAGTCTGCACCTAAATAATTTTGCATCTTCGGCAAAAAAAAAATAATTTTGCATCTATTTTAATTAAGAAAAATACATAAATTTATAAATTCATAGAATTATACATTTGACTCACAATTTTGACAATTATATATACATGCACAATTTGAACATGACCATAAACATTCATTTTTTTTTTATGTAAATTTTTCTTATATATATATATATATATATATATGCATAACATGCATTTGTACATATAATACTATAATATATAATATGAACATATAATTATATGATACAATATTAAGTGGTAAAATTGCAGTGTTTCTTATATCAATAATATTTATTAGATGGTACATTATCGAATTTTATATATGTGCATATAAATATGAATGGTAGAGTAAATTAAAACATGAATATGAGACAACGAGAGAAAAAGTCACTGAAGCCTTGAAAGCCAAATCTAATTTGCTAAAAAAAAAAAAACCTCCAAAATTGTAGAGCTTTATCATTTGGTATTTGTGGAATAACAAAAATGTTTCTAATTAAGAGGGCAATTAAAGGAATATAGGTGGTAAAAGTTAATTTTTGAAGGTGTTCAACTAGAACCAAAAAGTATTAGCTTAATAATATAGAGATTATTACATATTAATCATCGTTTTTAAAATAAATTATACAAATACAATTTAGACAAAAAAATTATCAAATTACTATTGTTATATTATATGTTGGACATATAATATAGAATTTGTATGTGTATCTCATGACCAACATGAGATATATATAAAACTATTTAGACATGTATTGCATGTTGGTCATGTGATACACATACAAAGTTACATCGCATGACCAACATGCTGTACACCCGAACTTAAATTTTCGGCCAAGTATGCTGCTCTATTGCATCTTGGTAATATGATACATGTGCGAAGTAATGTATCTTATTTTCAAGATGCGATATCAAGATGTTAATTTGGTAATTATTTTTATCTATAGTGTATTTATGTAATTTTTTCATAGGGACAGTAGACATGTGTTTGACCCTAATAATACAAGATATAACATATGCAAATCTTACATAGTGGATTCGATTTGACATATATAATATATATCATATAAATGATTTGACAATATATCGTGTAAAATATTTAATGCAACATGCATGCAATAAATTTTACTATAACGCACCTAATAATAGGTGTAACTATATTTATGGAGAAAATTATAAGTGAATTAAGCTCAAATAAAGGAGCAAATTTTCACATGGTTAAACATAGTATCAATGTTATGTAAAGTATAGTAAGGGGGGAAAAAAAGAAATATCAAATTTGGTATATGAACTTTGTAAAAAATTTAATTAATATAATGTGAAAAATAGTACATCAACTTTCGTACAAAGTTTGATTAGGTACCTAAAATTTGGTTTTAAATAATGTGGTATCTGGAACAAGGTTTTGTGTATATTTTTCCTACCTTATTGAACTTGATTTATGTAAGAAAAAAGTGTATAAAAACTTATTTTATGTACCAAATTGTTTAAAATCAAACTTCAAATAGGAAAAACGTATGCGAAAACTTAATTCAAGTACCAAATTATTCAAAACCAAACTTTAAATACCTGATTAAACTTTTTGTGAAAGTTCATGTACTATTTTTTACATTTACTTAATTCAATTTAATAGCTAAACTTTAAAATAGTCAATTTAATACTAAATTAGTTTTTTCAGGCTATTTTTACCGCTACTCAAGATCATTTACCTATGGTTTGTTGACTTAGAAGGAACAATATGTTATTCAATTTTCACTACTTATCATAACATTGTGTAGCACTGATCGATTGTTTCTTCCACCTCCAGAAACATAGTAAAAGGTATGAGAGGGACAATAAAAAAGTTAAAAAAAGTTTGATTGAATATTAAATTGATTACTTTAAAGTCTAAATACCATATGAAGTTTTACGCTAAGTTCGGATACTAAATTTTACATTTTCTAAAAAAAAAAAAAAGAAAGATAAAACTTGTTAAGTAGTTCATATGAGGTCCTATCATGGTATTGTTATAATAACCTTAAAATAAAATAATGTGTCGGTTTGCATGATAGTGATGAAGATAATCTATGTAAATTATTTAGTATAATACTAATTTTTATTTTGACCACATATTATAATATATATCCCTATTTTAACCACTTTAGAGTTTGATTATTTTATTGATCCATTGCTTGTGATTTTCCTTATATTTATAGCAAACACATAGTTTATATATATATATATATATATTTTCTGTATAATTCAAATTTTAGCAATCATGGTTGAAAAATGAAGGTTATTTAAAGGTAAAATGAGATTGCCATTACCTACCCGATTCCTGGAATAAAAAATAAATTTGGTATATGCATTTAGTTTATTATCTAAATTTTAAAGTATTTAATTTAATATTAAATAATATTTTTTTCAGACTATATTTACTAGCTTTTAACATATAAGCTACTTCTTCCATCTTTGCAAAATAAACAATCTTAATGATGTGTTAAAAGTAATTATAAATATTTAATTAATATTGAATTGACTACTTTAAAGTTTAAGTATAAATTAAATTTTTTAACAAAATTTATGTATCAAATTTGACATTTTCCTTTATAAATCACTTGTGTTTGATAAATATAATTTAAAAAGATTAATAAATATATATTTCTATACAATAATCCAAAAAACTCCATATACCTTTTAACTTATAAGTCAAGAAATCCTGTTTGAAATTAGACTATCCTGGAATTGTAAACTTTGTATAAAAAAAAAAGATAATATATGAAAAAGGTAATGTCCAATATCGATTTATCTTATGTTAAGTTTAGTAGTTAAAATTTTATATAAAAATTTATTACGATAATTTTCAACTTAAGATCAATAAAATTTGCTACAGCTATTTATAATATTTTCCCAGCACCATTTATTTTGTTTGTTAATTTGAAAGTGAGATTTTTTTTCTAGTAAATAATAGGAATCAAATTTAAATTTGCGCTCATGTTATAATAAATAGAAAAATAAAGAAAATCTTTCAAATCTCTATAGCCCATCAAAGGAGGAAAAGGAAAAAATAATTGTGTTTTTAAAAGAAGTTACAAAAATGCCATAGGGATCAAAATAATCCCGATTTTAAGCAACTTAACATCGTCTCTTCAATAGACGAGGTCTGCGCGAGTAAAAACTCGCTAGACCTCCTTCTTCATCATTTCCTTTCCTTCTCCTTCTCTGCAAAACCCTAACCTCCAAATTCAAATCCTAACCCCAATTTGCATTTTTCGTTTGATTGAACGTAATTAGATTCGTGAAGTTGTGTTTTTGGATCAGTCGATGTTGGAAGAGAAGCAATTTGTTTGAGAGGAGTGTTGTAGGTGCGAGAATGAGGACAACGACAAACGGCGACGGCGACGACGATTCTAAGGTATGAATCCACATTTTTTCGAAATTTTTGTTAAATTATTAATGCTACATTGTTAAGTATTCATTGTATGTGTTGTAGGAATATTTTATGTTGTAAGATTCCGAATTTTTGCAAAGTTTTTTCTCAATTATCGATGCTATATTGTCGAATATTGGTAGTGTGAAATGTGCGTATATTTGTTGTTATACGCAAAGTTCAATTAATTAGAAATTAGTAATCTATTAGAAGTTATAATTTATTAAACATTACAATTCAGTTAAAGCGATAAAAATTTTGTATAATTTATTAGAAATCAATAATTGATAACATAAATCAACATTTAAAATTATAATTTATTAGAAATTATAATTTATCAAACATTACAATTCAATTAAAGCGATACAAATTTTGTATAATTTATTAAAATTTTTATAATTTATAATTTATTAGAAATCAATAATTGATAACAGAAATCAACATTTAAAATTATAATTTATTAAACAATACAATTCAATTAAAGTGATACAAATTTTGTATAATTTATTATTTATTAAAAATCAATAATTGATAACAGGAATCAATATTTAAATTTATAATTTATTAGAAATCAGTAATTTTAATTTTATATGAATTAAATTTTAAATGAGTGGTAGAAATCATTTAATTTGTGATAGAAATCAATTTTGAAATTTTCCATTAGGAGTTATGTTAAATAAAATGGGGAGCTCAATTCATAAGTATGGAGTTGCAAATTTCATGCAATGAAGTTATTTTTGATGAGATGGCAGGGTTGGTTATAATAAGCGGTTGGTAGTTGTGGTCAGTGTTAGTAGGAACTCTACGTATGAGCAAATTGTGGACACCATTTGCAATAGACCGAAGGTAAATAGGTGTACACATCGGCTGGATCTCTATCATAAGGTAGCTATTGGAGATAGAACGCTACGTTATGATATTATTCTAGCGACAGATGATGATACTGCACAAGAGATGGTGTACACGGAAAGGTCCATGGTTGTTTATGTGTAGATATCAGAAAATGCATTGTCACAGGCACCTGCAAGGGAAATGGGCAATGATAGAGGTATTGGGAGCGATGGATTGGTAGACTCAAACTCCACTCGTGTTAAAACAATAGGCAATGCACGGGTTGAAATGTGTGGACCCACCTCGATATGTGGTCATGATACAGATGCTATGCAAGACTCGTAGACAATTGAATCAAGTGACGACTATGATGGTGATGAAAAATCATAATATCAAAGCTTTTCCCCAACAGTATGCTTCTCCCACGGTACAACCAAAGAAGAATGATTGGCACCGCTTCATTACTCCTACTGACGTTGATGTAGTAAGGAGCTCAATGCCAGTTCCCTTTTTCAATGCAGAAGTTGGTAGTAGTTATGCTGCATATGATGATGAGCAAGAAATGAGTGCCGGGAATTGGAGCAGCGACAAATTCAAGCTTGGGATGCGATTTGAGACAAAAGATCATCTGATACCGGCAGTTAAAATATAGCACATAACGAACCATTACAATTTCAAGGTGGTGGGCTCATACCTAAAATCATGGGCAGTTAAATGTACTGATATGCATAACAGAGGTTGTAAGTGGAGACTCAGAGGCAGTTATAAGAAACACGGTGGGTGGTTTCACATCACTAAGTACGAAGGATCCACACTTGCTTGGATGAAATCACTGGACAGGATCACTCTTAGTTGGATTCCACCAGCTTGTCTAGAAGCATCATATTAGAGATTCGTAATTCTCCAGACGTAAGGGCTAAGGACCTCCAACTGAATATCTTAAAATAGTTCGGGTATCATGTTCATATAAAGAAAATTCGTGAGGCGAAAAGAAAAGCAATTGAGCAGGTGTATAGAAATTGGGAAGATTCATATGTGGAGCTTCCTCACTTACTTAATGCAATAACAGAGGCAAATCTAGGAACAAAGATTGAGTGGCGAACCGTTGATACAAATATTGCAGGACATGTGTTCTTAGACAAGCTTTTTTGGGCACTCGGTCCTTGTATCGAAGCTTTCTAGTACTACAGGTATGTTTATTAAATGTGATTGAATTCGTTTATGTACGGTTCATATCAATTAACTAACTTATATTGGTTAATTTATTGCAAACCCATCATTACAGTTGATGGCACTTTCCTATATGGCAAGTACAAGCACAAAATATTTATTGTAGTTGCGGTAGATGGGGCAAATCATATAGTCCCATTAGCATATGGTCTTGTGGATGAGGAGAAAGAGGACACATGGTGTTGGTTCTTGTCGAAGGTTTTGGAATACGTTATCAAAGACCGATCCAACATCTGCTTGATATCGGACCAACACGCTAGTATTAGGAGTGTGGTAGAAGGTGAAAATGCAGTGTGGCCTAGAGGTTGGCTTTGGCACTAGTGTATCCGGTATGTTGCCAGCAACTTCAATTCAAAGGCCAAATATAAAGAATGTAAGGAAATAGTAAAATGAGTAGCCTATCAAACCCAAAGTAGAAAGTTCCATGGATACTTCAATGCAGTACTTCAAAGCAGTCCTTGGACGTCACGATATTTTTGTGACTTGTTTTCATGTATGTGGACTTTATCGTATGATGAAGGAGTAAGATTTGGAATTGGTACATCGAACATGGCCGAAAGTTACAATTTAGTTATAAAGAATGCTTAATCCTTACCCGTGGCAGCGTTGGTGAAGAAAACCTTTTACAATTGTAACTCTATATTTAATAAGCAAATCAGAGAAGCGAGTGAGGCAATGAGTACGGGTAAGTTGCTCACCGAATATGCTACAACGAAGTTTGAGAGATGGAACAACATCTCAAGTTCCCATAGAGTTACCTATTTCAACTATCAAGAACGAATATTCGAGGTTATAACTGCTCCACACCCTACCATGTATGGTCAAAGGGGGACCACATACAAAAAGTGGAGTTAATGGTATATAGATGTACCTGTAACAAGTGGTAGACATATAGAATTCTATGCTCACATATAATGGCAGTAATGGGTACACTACACATGGATTGTTTTGCCCACGTAGCATAGTGGTACCGGTGGGACAACCAGCTTAGGATGTATGGTCATTCCTTCATTCCTACAGTCGATAAGGCCAATTGGACTCATTTGGATATAGCGAAATGACACTCAATACCAGCACTTATTTGCAAAAAGGGTAGGCTCAGGGAAAAATGATTCCAAAATGAGATGGATATTCAAGAGGGCCCACGAGATTACTCATGCGATTCATGTGGGCAACCATGGCATAACATTCGAAATTGTCCAAATAGGGGGTTAGCTAGTAGAACAGTAATGGGCCAGTGCAGTCGTAGTGGTAATACTTTTGTTATCACATACTTTATTATACAGTAGTAATGAAACATGCTTTTACCTTATGTTTCATCTGCTTGTTTTTAATATACTTATGCCTCTATTGACAATAGCTATTTATTTATCATATATAGATGGATCCAGGACCAACAGATAGCTCATTACTTACAGAGCAGCCTGTTCATAGGTCCAGACTAGCCTGGGAGGGACAAGTAAGTTTATTTTTGCAATCCACAATTTATAACAAGTAATTCATGTTTCTTATAACTTTGTCGACTTCTTTGCAGGAGCATGTGGTATTGCACTATTGTCGTAGAGAAGCGAAGTTGAGGCAACAGCATGGTATCCCTGCACAGTTAGACGATTGCTTAGTGCCATTCTTGTCACAGGCGGGTTTCACTGGGGCAGCCCATATGCCATTCGTTCAGCTGGACTGGCACCTCATCACTGCCTTAGTGGAGAGATGGCGGCTGGAGACACATACATTCCATATGACCACCGGAGAGTGGTCAGTTACATTGGAAGATGTTGTTGTTCTTATAGGCCTACCAATAGATGGCAACGCTGTTACAGGCACGGCCCGGATGGATTGGCCTGCATTATGTGAGGAGCTGTTAGGAGTCCAACCTGTGCCCGAGACGGATATGGATGGTAGTCACTTGAAGATGTTGTAACTAGATAACCACTTCATAGTGCTACCGGAGTATGCAGATGATGCCTTTATCAGATGTTACTCTAGAGCGTATATCTTGTTGCTACTAGGTGGATTCATATTTGCGGACAAGTCATCAAATTACGTCCACCTGATGTATCTGCAGTTGCTTTAGGACTTGGAGAAGGCGGGGCAGTATACGTGGGAAGCAGCCTGTTTGGCATGGTTGTATAGGCAGCTATGTTTGGCTTCCCACGTTGACATAAGGGATATTGCAGGACCCTTGGTTATCTTGTAGATATGGGCGTGGGAGCACTTCCCCCATATTGCCTCGATCTATCATCAGGTTACAACAGGTCGCCCACTGATCAACCATTGGGGTGCAACTTTTGATGTCACTAATGTATCCACCCACTTGTTGATGGAGTATTGGGCATCGTTCGATTAACATACCGAGCACTAGGTATGATTTTCTTTGCCTTCTTTCCTTCAATTTGATTTTCAATGTGTTGTTTCCCTTCAAATTGCTACGTTTAATATTTTTGTTAACCGGTTGTGTAATTTTTCCCCATCAACAGGTTGTGTAGGACCCTTACAGTCCCATTTTGGACTCCCTTCCTCCATACTGCCAATTGGGCAGCGACATTTGGCGAGCGAGGGTCTCGCTGGTGTGCTTCCACTACTCAGACAGAGTGCTCCGACAATTTGGTGGATTTCAGGGGATCCCACATGTAAGCCCCTAGATTTTTCAATAATATTAGCAAATCCTAAGAACCGGAAGTTGAAACGAAACCCTAAAATTAGTCTAGTTCTATGTTTAGTCTAGTGAATCTAGATCCGGCAATCCCGTGTTCTTAAACTCTAGAAAACGAAATTGAGATAATTGTGGAAAGTGGTTCGTAATAATATAGGAAAGCCTAAAAATATCATATTCGAATTTTTCTAGTGTCCTTCGGATCCGATCGGGATCAGTTTTCAAAAACCGTGCCCCGGAGCACCAGATAGCAAAAATATTCCGACAACACCAATAGATTCGTAAAATATAAGGTTTTCAAAAATATCAGTTTTAGAATTTTTCGGTATTTAAAAATAACAGATATAGGACTTTTACGCGTATTTTCTTTACTACCGGTATTTTAATTGTCTAGTCTACTATTCATAATACTTTTCTACTATTCATTACTATTCACCTATCTCTACTTTTTCTTACACTCTACCATACCTATACCTTACAATTTACTTCCCCATACAACTTTAATCACATCATACCTTACACATTACTTCTTTTATTACAAAACAAATAATTTTCTCCCCCTAAAATACCAAAACCGCGCCCCCCCCCCTCTTCCATCAATTTTATTTTCAATTTCAATTAAATTTAATCACACAAATTTCCACTCCAAAAATCTATAAATACCCCTTCCTCTTCATTCTTTTCACACAACAAAAATTCATACTAAAACTCTCCTAAAATCACTCCACAAAATCCTCTCCCAATATCTCTCTCAAGTTCTCTCTTTTCCTTAGAAAATCCATTCCCACATAATACTACAACCCATTCTTTTCTTCTTCAACCAACACAAAAAACTTTAGGTAAAACTCTCTTATACTCATCATGTTCATATAACTTAACATGAGTTTAGTGTATGTTTCTTAGACTCATTGAGTTAAAGAAGCAACAATTTATTCATGTTTTGTTTTTGTTCATGTTCTTATTTTCTTTATGTTGTTATTATGTTGATATTGTTATTATTGTTTCTAACCTAACTTATATAAGTAATATGTATATATATTTATTTAGAGCATATAAGCTCACTTGTTATTTTATTTATTTTCAAGTCTTGCAATTATTTATTTACTTGTTTTATGCAATATTAAGACTAGTCTTTCTAGTCTTAGACTTGTCCATATCAAGTCAAAACAATTTTATTTCTTTGCTTTTCTTTTCTTTGAGGACTAGTCCATTCTTAGTCCCGGGATACCTTGATGAAGCTAAGGTTCCCAATACTTGACTTTACTTTTATGCTCTTATTATTTTATTTATGTTGTTTTTATATTTTTCATAGTCAAAAACTCTCATTCATACATGAATATGTTGTTATTGTCTCAATCATAATAGAAATGAGTTTTTTAAAATAAGAATAAGAACTCTTTTTAAATATAAATTTTGTCACATAAGAAGTTATTTTCCTTAAAGGTTTGAAATTTATCTTAAACAAATATTTTTCTAAAGATAGTAACAATATATGGTTTTTACCAAGAAATACATAAAGTAAAGTTAATATAAATTCTCTTTTCAAATAAATAAGAAAGTTTCTTTAGACTTAAACAAAGGATTTCTTAGATTCAATTGTCAAAGTTTTCCACCAACACTAAAGTCTAAGATAAGCTTTTCAAAAATAACTTATAAGATGATTTCTTTTAAAAGTGGAACTAACCACAAAGTATTTAGAAAGACCTTGTTTTCCAAAACGCTAGAAATAAAATTCATGGAAATCTTGAAAGATTAAAATAACTTTTTGAAGGAATGGAGTTAAAAGGAGGAAATACTCATTTATGATAACTTAGGAAATTTTTCAAAAAAAATAAAATTCTTTTCAAGCCTTAAGCTTATCTCACTTTCAAGACATTTGTTTTACAAAAACATTGTTGAGACAACACCAAATTCATGCATATAGTATGAGATTATACATATTCAAGGGATTTTTCAATCATGCTATATATCTATATTTTTGTACAAAAGCCCTTGAGTGAAGTAAAGTTTGAAAACTCTAGTTCTGAAGTTTGGAAAATTCGTACCAAATTTGTACGCTGCTATTTCAAGACCTAAATAACTTCTTTTGATGAAAATAACCTTAGAAATAGATAGATCTTTTTGAATAGGTAGAAATCGGTATATAATATGCGAAATTCCGAGTTAAAATGAGCAAGTTATGGCCATTTTAAGTTGGGATTTCCATTCCATACGATTTTACGAATTCTTTAAGATAGAAGTATAGAACTTGAATAGATCTTGGATGAAATACTCATGTTGGGTATTTCTTTTGTTTAGGTGTCGAGGATCACGATCTTGTCTTCCCCGAGGATTACTTCGACTCCTAGAGCGCTATGGACGAGTGAGTTTCCTTTACGCTTATGTATTCGCGCATGTGCTTGTAGAATAGAGCACTAGATGTAGGAAAAGATAAAATTGATATGCATGTGGGATATTATGGGAATTATGTATGTGATTCATTGTGTGCGATCAATGAACGATAAGTATATCGGAACCGATTTGTGATTGATATAAATGTTTCCATGTATGTATTGTTATGTGTGCAAATATTGTTTGATCGCTTTAAATGATTTAATGCCATATTGAAATCCCCATATAATAAATTGCTCATGCATATCACTTAGAATATCATTTCGAAGTTTTGCTACTACTCCTCAGCGTGGGACCGGAAAGGTAAGCTGCCTAGCTACATCTTGAGGGTTAGGACGTACGGGGAATACGGCCTCAAGGTGTAGCCGAGCCGGATCGATCGCTTTGGGCATGGAAGGCCTGGGGACTAGTAGTACGGTTTGTTGGAACCCCAAGTCGCGCACAAACTTGAGGAGGTTGATCGGGACCCAATTCAAAGCATTCCCTAACCACCGATGGAGGGGTAAATCCATCAAACATACGAAACCGGATAGTCGTATGTAATGTTTGATCATATGGTTGTTGCATTCATATGCTTGATTAATAAACTTGTTTGATTGTTGTTATGAGTACTATTGCGTAAGGAATATCTCACTAAGCTAGTCATGCTTATACTCCTATAGACTTTTGATATTGCAGGATTATCTTTTGCACCCGAGACCACCTTGATTCCCGGGTAGAATCCTTATTTTGAGAAGCTTTTGGAGGCAATCTATTTTGAAGTTAGAGTAGATTTCTTCTAAAATCTTCTAGCTTAGTTATGTTATATTAGAACCATGTTATTTGAATTATCGGGGGAATGCCCCTTAGAAGCTGTAAGACTTTTATTTCAATGATATATATTAAGTGTTATTTTGCATGTTCCGCTACCAATGCTTAAAATGCATTACTCCACCGGTCTCCCTTTGTTGTGAATGTACGCCTTGTACCGATATGGAAGCTTTCGAGTGACTGAGGTAGTCATTCTTAAGTTTTAATATTGCGTACGGCGGGCTGTCACGTTTAGGGTACCAGCTGGGGCGTAACACCACAGCCATCTACGAACATGAGAGCCCTACACGAGATTGACATGCGAGGGCGTTACGAGTGGAACTGGCAGTCAAAGCATGCTAAGTGGATAGCTGAGTGGAATGGTCGGCATGATAGTATTGTCGATATGCCAGATTTTCCTACTGGTACATCTGATGATTACTTCCAGTGGTACCACGCTATCACCCGACGCTGAATTTGTCGTACAAGGGCTATCATACGCTATATGGTAAGGTCACAGACTCGATAACCTGTGTAAATACATGTATTTTGTTTTCATGACTCATTGACTCACTGCTTTACATTTTCTATATTGCTTGCAAGCAGATTTCATTTATAGAGTCCCAGGCATGCATCCAGATATTACTTCTTCCACTGTACGAGATGTCTATCGTGTAGTTGAAAAGTTAATGGGGCTCAATTTAAACGATCTACCGCCACCAGCACTAGCAGCAGGACCACCATCTGATGACTCACATCCACAGCCTAGTCAGAGGCAACGTTTACATAGGGAAAGGCGTGGGCTGGGACGGGGTTGGGAGCAAGGCCGTGGCAGAGGCATACAGATTGTGGACGAGCCTAAGCCATCCCACGTACTGTCATTTGATCAGCCTAGCTCTTCCCAGTTCCTTCATGACGAGGCTGGCCCATCGTCATCATTACATACACATATGTTCAACACCCCCATGTCAGACCCATTATATAGTGAATTTCAGAATCTCTCTCCCCCCCATCTCCACAGAAGAGGCGACCATCGCCATCGCATGATATGGGTGAGGGACTCACACAGGTGAAGCCAGACCCAGACCCAGTCCTATTTCATCCATTCAGTGATACTGGTGGAGATGAGGATGGCACAGTTACACAGATTGATCCATCCACACAACATCTTCATGAGCGTACACCATTCGCCCGTACCTTCGTTAGACGAGGACAAGGGTGGTGGGGCAGAACCACCAATAGTTGATAGGAGACTTTCTCCATTTTTATGATTGTTGGATACAAATTCTTAATTTTTTACTATTACTGTATTTTTCTCTTGTGTACATTTGATGAAAACAAAAAATCGATCATTCATTTCGTTTTTTTTTTCCTTTGAGTTTTATCTTATGTTTGTGATGAAAAGTTTGACAATACATTTATGGTTTAATGATTTGGGATGGGAACTGCGTTTGGTTGGATTGAGTTTCGGAATACTACTGAAGTTTGAAAGTTGTTTAACCTTGTGGGAAGATGGCTAATTGCTTATATAGCTGTTTTTATCTGATTTTTTTATAGGTTTTGTTCCAAGTTTAAAAATTAATATGGTTTTTAAGGAATAACAAGGAGGAAAGTAATTTGGTCTGACCTCGTCTCTTGAAAAGACGAGGTACTAGACGGCCCGACCTCGTCTCTTCAAGAGATAAGGTCAAATTACCTAAAATCGAGATTATTTTAATTCGATGGCATTTTTATAATTTTTTTTTTATAAACACAATTATTTTTTTCCTTTTCCCATCAAAGCAAAGGATTGTTAATTTGTTATTGCTGTTTTGAATCAACCAGCTTAAAATAAATAAATAAAACAAAAGAAATAAATAAATAAATAATCAGTTAACCCTCTCTTCTACCCTTTCCCGCTCTTAGTTAGGGTTTAGGATTACCCACTCCGAACTGTCTTTGATGTTATTCAAATTAGGGTTTTTGGTAGAGTTTAGAATTAACTCTCATTGAATAAATTCATTCATTCACAGTGATGTATGGCGATCCGCACCAACAACAGCAACCAGGCGGCGACTACCACCGTGGACCGCCGCCACCACCGCCGCCGATGATGCGTCAGCCTTCCGCTTCATCAACCAATCTTGCTTCCGACTATCACCATCCTCCACCCGGTCCCCCTCTTCCTTATGACGGTAAATTCACTTATTATTTGTTTTTTCTATTAGTCTTATAAAATGTTGCTCTGTAGAGTATTTAGACTTATTAGATGGGTAATTTTTTATGTTTTGGTGCTTGAAGGGTGTGAAAGTTTAGTGTTTGGATCTTTAATGATAGTGAACTGGGTGAAAACTCGTAGTATAGGTGGATAAGTATCAAATTCATCTTTCAGATGTTAGTATGCCAAAAGTTGTGTTAATTTATATTGAGTTGAGCAAAGTTGCAACTCTAGGTTATATAATTCAGCTAAAGATGTGTCTTTTGACACAATATACATAATTGAAAAAGACTGCCAAATCATGTTACTTAAGATTTTGCTAATTTATTAATCTGGGCAAAATGTTCTTTTTTGAGCTTTTGAAACTTGCAAAATTGGAGATTTAGATTTGGGTTGACAAGAATTATAATGCGGGACATTCTTCCCTAAATTGGGTATGATTTCTGTGGAATGATGATTATACAATTTCATAATAAACCCAATGAAATACTAGAATGCGGAAGACTTTGCCCTAAATATATAAATTTCTAAATTGGTTGAATATAGGGAAACTTGTTGAAAAAGCTTTTTTGTAGATTTATTTATGTTACTTTTGGTTGTTGTGTCTCATTGATAATGGAATGAATGATGTGTTTGAATGCATTAGTTGGAAGATCTTCCTCAGTGTTCAAGGTTCTATAATATTGGGTAGAATCACTTTCTTCATAATATAATTTAGGGATTCTTACACTTTTAAACTCATTCAGGTTTCTTATGAATGATAAGGTTATTGTGAAATTATAAGTGCTATGGCATCTGTGCTAGTAAAAGCTGCAGTTCATTGGAGGGGACACATGGTTTGAATTTTTTGAAAGTGATGGAATTTTATATTTTATATGGATTGTGATTCATAGATGCTACTACCACATGCTCAAAAAAGCTCTGGAGCTAGTAATAGACATTTTATCCAGGCTTTCGACTATCTTACACTAGATGCTGTGTACACGAGTGTTAAACTGTAAAATGTAGTTTCCAAGCAAGATAAGGAGCTGTAATGGTGATCTGTGTTTAGATATATTGACATACAAGTTTTTTTGCTGTTGCTCATTGCACCTTTTATTGATGGTTACTTTTTTTTATGAAGATTTCTCAAATTGTTTTCAAAGTTGATCTGTTCTTATGTGATATGTGGACATTTGATGAATGTTCCAGGCATTATTTGTTAACAGATTGGTTTCTTCTGCAGCCCATAGTGACAGTTTTGCTGCCAAACGTATGAGAAAGCTCACACAAAGACGAGCCGTTGATTACACTAGCACTGTTGTGCGATATATGCAAGTAAGTTTCTTGGTCTTGTCTCGTGCTAAACTTTTCGGATTAAGATATAGAACTTTTTACACACTGGCTCTCCTGTTCTGTATTGTCTTCAGATGGGCTGACAGTCCTGTCATGACCTTAATACATCATCTTTTATATTTTCGATTTTTTTTTTTTGGTGTGTCAAAATTGGAGCTTTCCCTCATTTGGGCCTCTTGATTTCACTATATTTTCAACGCCCCAGCTGGTTCCATGGAAATATTTTATGTTCCCTTTTCTCTTCCTTCATAAGATAGATGAGAATGGTATTGCTGTTGTTCAGAATTTTTTTTTTTCTTTGGTAATTGTCATGGTTCTGAAATTTTAGAAAACAAATAAAAACCAAGCTGGGTTGGCAATAATTACCCAAAAACGGTGGGGTGGCGATTTAGCATTGGGCATCCGTAATGTCATAATGTCATTTTAGATTTGAAACTTGTAACTGTCAATTAAAAAACCCATATCATATCACTGAACTTGCCATATGTTCTCTTTTGTGTTGAATTTGTAGTTCCTTAGTCACGCAGCTTGATTTTCTTAGGTGCAAGTACTTACCTTAAAAATGATCTTGTTTTACTTTCTTGTATATATGGCTTAACAACATAGACAGTTGTCAAAAAAGGAAAAATGTAGATCGTGAATAGAGTTTGGTGCTGTTACTCTGCAGGTTCGCATGTGGCAGAGAGATTCAAGGGACAGAACTCTATTGCAGCCCACCCCAGCTGCGGCAATTGATGTTAGTGAGCATTGTTTATGCTATATTTTGTGTATAATGTTTGTTATATTGATCTCATTAGTTCAGACTTCTGCATCTATCGTCCCTAAATTCTTCCGTTTTTCCTTCTTTTTTTGACTTGGCTAAATTTCTTTACTCTTCTGCATTCCCATTGCAGATGCTACCTGCAGCTGCATATTCAGATAATCCTTCCACAAGTTATGCTGCAAAATTTGTTCATACATCTGTAAACAAGAATCGTTGTTCAATTAATCGTGTCGTGGTGAGTTTATTTTGGTTAGATTTATTGCTTATTTAATCCTCCCAGCCTGGCCAAACATTTTTGTGTCCCTCTTGTTCATGTGAAATTATGGCTCCAAAAATTTGTGTTTACAAAATGCTGGTGCAGTTGTTCATCAGAGGAAATGGGCATGAAGTTCATTTTAATTTATCAGGCTGTGTTGATAGGTTGGAACATTTTCTCTAACCCATGATATGTTGGAAATTTGAACAGTCTTTATCTAGTATAAGGTATTGCATTTGGCTATATACGCTTAAATCTCTCTAAGACTTACCAAAATTCGTTTGCTGAACCTGTTTACAACCTTCTTTTCTGAGTACACGACACCATTTATCACCAAGGGTGGATTCATATAATTACTCAGGTAGACAAGGCTATTCAAACATAATAAAATACCATTTTAGCTTTTTCTCCTGCAATGTCTATGGATGCAGAATTCAATTGCACCATGTACTTAAAGAAAAGAAACTCTACCTTTTTATGAAAGTGTAATCATGCAACAATTGTGTTGATTATCCTGTTTGTATGTCATTCAGTAATTTGCTTATCGTTATTATTATTTTGGTTATTATAATGGGGAGGGGAGATTCGAACTTGATACTTCTTACTTGAGAGACCGGGGTGATGTCACTAGGCTACAAGATCATTAACAATATTATTATTTCATTTTGGGTAATATCTTTACTGTGTCCATCCCCATCGACTTTCTGGTTCTTTCAATTGGATCTTTGCCCTGTCCATATATGCTGACTCTCATTTCCTTCCAAAGTGGACGCCAACAGGGAGGCGTCTTATTACAGGATCTCAGAGTGGTGAATTTACCCTTTGGAATGGACAATCTTTTAATTTTGAAATGATTCTTCAGGTACCTTGTGTTTCCTTGTGCTGGCTTGCTTTTATCAGTTGGAAGCTGGATATGTTTTGAGAGATTAAGAGCTTATTCTGTTACAGGCCCATGATCAGGCAATCAGGTCTATGGTGTGGAGTCACAATGACAACTGGATGGTGTCTGGCGATGATGGAGGAGCGATAAAGTAAATTTTGTGGGACTATCGTATCTACTCCTTTGCTGAAAAATCCTTAATTCTTTAGGTTTTCTAATTAGGTGGAATGCAAATTAGGTACTGGCAGAACAACATGAACAATGTGAAGGCAAATAAATCTGCTCACAAGGAATCAGTCCGGGACTTGAGGTTGGTGGAAAGTATTAAATGAGAGTCTTCACTCTGAAATTAGCGTTTGGCATCTATTTAATTGAAACTTTTTGAAACAGCTTTTGTCGGACAGATTTAAAGTTCTGTTCATGTTCCGATGATACTACAGTTAAAGTTTGGGATTTTGCTCGATGCCAAGAAGAACGCTCATTATCAGGTAAAGTGGATCAACAAGAGATTATGATGATGATGTATCCTCATCTTTTAGCTTGCCACAATTTGAATTTTTAGATGTTGCTGTTTCTGGTCTTATGTGAAGGTGAACCAATCTTATCTTTCTGATGCCTTATAATGGAAACTCCAGTGATAATGGTCTTGGGTTTCTAGTATCATAAAGCTTTTTGAGTCCAAACTAATTATGTGGTCTAGGATGTAGCAGTGTTGTTGCTGTGCTTCTAGTCATGGATCTAGGGGTCTATTCCCTTTATTGTTCCCCAAAAGAAACAAAGATAATATTCAAGTCTTATTTTAGATAATAGAAGTTTTAAGCACTGATTCACAAGGCAATTTTGTAAGTTGAATCTGATTGGTAGTGGTAATGGAGGTCATAAATGACCTTGGTGGTATGATTTGGGTTTTCATTCTCTATAGTTGGACCATGAGTGTGCTGACACCAATGCCTATTTTTAAGATTCAGTATGAAGGATGAAAATAATTGACCCATGAAGTAGTCAATAATTTTGTCATAATGCATTATGCAAGGATGTAGCGGCTTATTCAGTTATGAACTTTCTGGACATTATGATGTGCGCTGGCATTTAGAATCTCTTTGCTGAATGCAATGAGTTATTGCTTCTTTGTGGGAAGAAACTCTTTCCCATTTCGAATGCAATGACATTATTTTTCTGATATGGTGTTGGGTATATGATATAGTTAAAAGTAGTGTTAGTATAGCTAATGTTAGCAATGGTTACGGCTGTTTATTACTTGAATTGAACTGTAAAATGTTTTTTTTTTTTTTTTTTTGGATATACAAAAGGTATATAAAAAGGGCATTTACAAAAGGTACTTTAGAATTCACAAGACACCTAAAATTTCGAGCACATCATCACCAAAAACAAAAAGATGTTAAGATCGAGATCTTGACATTACAAAGCATGAGTACTATTCATTACAAAGAAATAATTAAGGATTACTCTAGCTACTTCATTAGCTGTTTCGGAGGTGGTGCCTATTCTTTTCTCATTTCATTCCCTCTAAACAAAATAGATAATCAAGCTAGTGATGACTTTCCAAGATGGATTTAATTGGGGCTCAACAGAGTTGAAAAGATCGTCAATAGTATTGGCATCCAAATGAGAGATACTGTTAACTAGGATTTTCTCCTTTAAAATCTTCGAAATTTCCTGAACAAAGGCACACTCGATGAAAAGGTGGTTATAGGACTCTTCATCTTTAGAGCAAAGCAAACAACAATTTTATGAAATAACACCCCATGGAACAAGCTTGTCCATAGTCAAGAGCTTTTCTTGTGCTGCTAACCACATAATAAAGGAACGTCTAGGGGCTATCTTCTTAAACCATATAAAGCTATTCCATGATACCTATGCTCCTTGTCCATGAATGGAATTGTGGGCCTCTTTGATTGAAAGTTGTCGAGAGGGATTACGTTTCCATACCATGCTATCTTCATAGAGTATATTCAGCCACAATCCACTTTTCACTTCTAATTTGATCATCTCCCATATCTCTCCCATATACAACACAGGCATGCTTCTTAAGGGTATCCAAATTAGCAAGTTATTCTTTCCTCTAGCCAATCCACTAAAGCTCCTTTTGGTGCCATTCATCATACGAAAAAGATATAATATGTCCATTACCCACTTCCCATTTGAAAAGATTGCAGGCAAAAGGTCCAAGTTGTAACAACTTCTTCCAAGACCAAGAAGCTACAGAGAGTACTTTCATTGACCAAAAGTTCTTACTTTTAATAAGTTTAGAACGAGCCCAAGATGATTGAAGATAGTCACCGGTATTCAAGCAAAGGTACCATAAATATTTGAGTTGAGCTGCTTTATTCCATAGAACCAAGTAGGGAATGCCAAGTCCGCCTTGGTTTTTAGGTCTACGCATCAAATCCTATTCCACCTTAGCCCTTACTTTCTTTTTATCCCTTTCGTTCCACAAAAAAAATGCTTCATCTTCAAAATCAAATCCTCTAAAGTGCATTTGGAGAGTGTGAAAATAGAAGACCAATAAACTTGGATAGAGAAAAGCACACTTTTCACCAGTTGGAGGCAACCCACATAAGAGAGAGTTTTACTTGTCTAATTATTGATGCACTTACTAAATCTTTCCACTAAAAGTTAACAAGTAGATTTGTTAGGTTTTGTGGATGAAAGTGGAACTCCCAAGTATTTAATAAGGAGGTCTCCCTGTTGAAAGCCCAATGTGTAGCTTAGTACCACCTTTTCTTGCTGAGAAACACCACTAAAAAATGACGTTGCTTTTTTCTAGGCTTGCCATAAAACCTGAAAACTCATGGAATTCCTTCTAAGCCTCTTTAATCAAAGACATAGAGCCAATATCCCCTTTAGACAAGATTATAACGTCATCTGCAAAGCAAATGTGATTAAGCTTTTCTTTTTGACATCTTCAATGATATTAGAATCCATTCTTCTTTCTAGCATCCTGCATCATGCATGAGAAAACTTCCATCACCAATACAAAAAGGTAAGGAGAGATAGGGTCCCCTTGTCGTAAGCCTCGGGAGCTAGGGAAAAAACCTGTTAATTCTCCATTAAAGTTGATGGAGAATTTAGTGGTTGTAACACATTGTATGACCCATATGATAATGGAGAATTTAGTGGTTGTAACACATTGTATGACCCATATGATAAATTGTGGAGGGAACTTTATATTCTTCAAAATTTGGTCTAAGAAACTCCACCATACATTATCATATACCTTCATTATATCTACTTTAATAGCACATGTTGGTCCCAAATTTTTCCTTTTGATAGCCCCAGAGAAGCTCCTATGCCACAAAGATGTTATCTACAATTCTATGGCCCTTGATGAAAGTCGTTTGCTCTTTTTCCCACAAGGTAATGAAGTACTACTTTTAACCTCTTTGCTGAGATCTTGGAAATACATTTGTATATAGTATTGCAGCAAGAGATAGGCCAAAAGTCCCATAGTGGGATTCTCCACCTTCTGGACAAGGGAAATAGTAGTGGAGTTTATGGCTTTAAAAAACTTACCTGTAACAAAGAAATCCTTAATAACTGTACAAAAATCCTTACCAATTATGTCCCAAGCTAACTAGAAGAAATTGACGTTGTAACCATCCGGTCCAATAGCTTTATCTTTAGCTATTGAGAAGATTGTACATTTAATTTCATTATCTGACATTGGTTTAACAAGCTTCCCCTAATCCATTCTGCACACCTTTTTGGAGATGAGAGACACTGATCTTTGGGAGTCAAAGATTAGAAGTTGATGGCTCCCTAAAAAGCTCCATAAAATAATTTACCACCAAGTTCTTCATTTCCTCCTCTGAAGATATGCTTTGTCCACTATTATCTGTAATAGAATGGATTGCATTTATGTGATTTCTTTGCTTTAAACACTTGAAAAAGAAGCTTGTATTGTGATCACCAAGTTTTAGCCATGTTATTTTGGACTTTTGCTTTAGGAAAGATTCTTCCGTTGCACAAAGAAGATAGTATTTTTTTGAAAAGCATTTTTTTCATTGTTCCAATCTGGCATACTGGGATTGGAGCGATTTGACTCCTAACAATCAGGAGGATAAATCCTAGCCTTTAAAGTCCTTTGTTGAATATCAGAATAATCTTTCGTGTTAAGTAACTTGAGTTCCTTTTTCAACAATTTTAGTTTAGAGACAACTTGAAACATAGGAGTCCTACCAATATCTATATTCCATGCTCTTTGAATGGTAGATAATAAATCTGAATGCTTGGCCCAAAAATTAAAGAATTTGAAGGAGGACTTACGAATAGCCCTATCAAGATTCAATTGAATGATAATGGGGCAATGATCTGACAAACCTAGGCTAAGAATTTGAGCTTCTGAAAAAGGAGCTTGTTTGAACCAACGAGGATTAACCAAAGCACGATCTAATCGCCTAAAAATAGGATTGGAAGAGCAACGATTTGACCATGTCAAATGATTTCCAGCTGTATGAATCTCTTCTACATTAGCTTGGTAACAAAAATCATTGAAATCTTCCATTCCTTTAGAAAAAAACAACGTTTCCTCTTAACTTTATCCTTTGTCCTGCATTCATTGAAATCCCCCATAATTATCCAAGGGTCCTTTATGGTGTTATTCAAACTTATCAAGTCTTTCCAAAGACTTCTCCTTTGCTCAACTAAATTTGCTCCATAGATTGAAGAGATAAAACAAACAAAATCTTTGTTAAGTAGCTTGCAACGAACTTGAATCAATTGGATGGAAATCAAAATGGCCTCCACATCCCAAAGTAGTGGGTTCCACCCCACCTAGAGTCTCCCATTTTGATTAGGTAGAAGACACCAATCTAGAACAATACGATTCCAAATCATCTTGGTATTATGAGATTTAACTTTTGTTTCCGATAAACATATAAGAGACAATCTATTCTCCTTATAAAAATTCACAATTCCTTTACATTTGTTTGGGTCATTTAGACCTCTAATATTCCAAGAACCAATCATCATATATACAAAAAAAAAGGAAGATGATGTTTGTTAATAAGAAGGGGATGATGAGGACCTGCCTCTATCCTCCACCTCCCTAAGCTTCTTCTCCTGGGCCTGCTTTTTATTTGATTTCTTCTTTTTAACTTCAAGTCTTTCAAAAACTGCTTGAGTAGGATCAGGAGCATCCACTTTCTGATTTAATATTTGTTGACTAGAGCCCATAAGTGTCTCAGTAACCATTGAAGGAGGGACAAAGGATGAATATGAACATTCTTCTCCATTTTTAGAACTATCACAAAAAAAACTAGACCTTTTTACCCTATGAGAAGCTTGACCTGGAATCTGACCATTAGAAGTATCTATACCTGGGAGGCTCAATCTACCAATGGATGAGCTACTCTCTTCAAAAAGATTTGTAGAAAGCTTAGTAGCCATGGTAGATTTACCTTTACCTAGAGTGCTTGCTGCAAGAGTAGCAGCAATATCCCTTTCCCCATCTTTAAAAACTACTCTTTTACCTTGGACTTGTATAGAACCATTTCTAGCCCCGCCTGCTCGGTGGGGGGATGGGGTGGTGGTGGTTAGGTATCTTAATAGGTGCTTCACGATGAACATTATATGGTTCTCCCAAAGGCAATTCAGTAGCAACATCATTTGAACACTTTGCATTACTATGTCCTAAGACACAACATTTGGAGCATCTTGGGGTAGTATGTGATACTCAACATCCACTCTATAGATTGTTCCATCCGCACATTCTATATCAAAGTCTTTTATACGCTCTCCATCCACCTCCATTTCCATTGAAGCTCTAGCATATCAAACACGGGAGTCAGTCGTCGTGACAATATCTACTTGAAGCGGTTTCCCAATAGTACTCGCCGCATAACTAACACCTTCATTGTGAATGAACTCAGCAGGCACTCCGAAGCTTTACCCACACTAGCATTTTTCTTGGGTGTACTCGGTTCAAAGCCATACCGACCCACCATCTTTCAAGCACCAAAAGAGGATTGGCAAAAAACCAAGGTTTCCTCAAAATCTTAAGCAAAGAAAACTCGTCATGGAATTTAAACAGAAAGTAACCATAACCATTCGATAAAACATCAATAAGACCTTGCTTTCCCCATACAGCCTTTGCTATGCGCTGTACTAAAAGGAAAGGAGGGCTTTTTCCCAAAAAATACCCGACTGAAGTACTCTTCTATAATGTTTCCCCTATATCCGAGACCGATTTGGGTGGTTTAGCCCGAATCCTTCCATTAACATGAGAAGCAGGATAATAATTTAGAGCCATATTAATGTTCAGGTTGTCCTCCTTTACTATAGAGACTTCTCCATTCACAGTGGCTTGATTTTTTGGGCCAAAAACCACCTCTACACAGGAGGCAACAAGTTTTAAACAAGGCGGATTCAGGAAGGCTTCTTTGAGGTTAACCCTAACTCCACTATCCACTTTCTCAGCTTTGTTTGCATTTTGGCTTACCCACATTCACTTTGTCGCTATTACTTATATTAGAAACGCACCTACTTAATTTCATTTCTTGGAACACCTCCAATAGAAACAGAGTTACCAGATTTCGACCGATACGTCTTGAAACTATGGCAAGAACTAGTCGATACGTTAGTTGACAAGGTTCGAGAAGCAAACTCATGGAAAACCAACCTTCTTTTTTTTTGAAAAAAGGGTCATCATGGCCAGAAAAAACCAAGGGGAGACAAAAACAAACCAAAGAGGAAGAGGAAGAAGAGAACGAGCAAAGAGAAGCTAGATAGTAGAGAATAAAGAGAGAGGGAAGGATGAGAAAAGGAGGAAAACCGGAAGAGAAGAGAGGAGAGAAGAGAAGAGAGGGATGGGAGGGAGGAGAGGAAGGAAAATTGGAGAAGACAGAGAAACAGAATGCGGAGGAGAGAGGTAGGAAAAACGGGAAGACAAAAGTGGGAGAGGGAGAAAGGAGGGAGGGGGTGGGGGGAGGAGAGGGTAAAGAGAGAGAAAAGAAGAAGAGGAGGAACGGTGGAGGAAGGAAGGGAAACCCAAGGAGGAAGGAGCAAAGAAGAAGAAAGTTAAGAGAGAGAAACGAAAGGGAAGGAACAAGAGGGGCAGAACACAAAGAAAAAGAGAGGGGAGAGAAAGAGGAGACGAGAGGAGAGAGAAGAGGAGAAGAAAAGGGAGAAGGAGGTTGGAGAAGGGAGGAGGTGGTGGGAAGAAACGAAAAAAACCCTAACTTAAGGGGGTTCTTTTTAGAGAGAGGAAAGCATTTTCTCTCTCTAAAAAACTTAGTCTCGACATATTCATTAATTGAATTGTAAAATGTGTTTCTTCTATAATTTAAGTTGACTTGGAGAGGATCCAAATGGTTCTTGGATCAGGGTTTGAATCAAATTGAACTGCTTCTTAATTAAAAATAAAAAAAGGGGTGTTGAGGATCTAGTGGAGAGTTCATAGGATAAAATTTACTGGAAAATTGAGTTTGTTCGAGGGTAAATATTGTCCATGATTAATTCTTTTGATATGTGTTAATTGATATAAAGTAATTAAATTGAATACAAAAAGGTTATGTACAAGGTGAGAATATATAAAGAGATGTTTCTACCTACCTACCTACCTACCTAACACATCATTAATTACAATATTAATTTACAAGTTTATAATATTTATATTGTAAATATAGCCTATAACACTCCCCCTTAAGTTGGAGCATAGATATTAATCATGCCCAGCTTATTATAAAGATATTTAACTTGAACCCCACTTAGAGATTTTGTAAAGAAATCTCTTAATTGTTCTCCAGGCTTGACAAATCCTGTAGAGATTAATCCTTGCTGGATTTTCTCACGAATAAAATGACAATCAATCTCAATGTGTTTAGTTCGCTCATGAAATACTGGATTTGATGCAATATGAAGAGCGGCTTGGTTATCACACCATAATTTTATAGGTAGAGAGGTGTTGAGACCTATTTCATTCAAGAGTTGCTACTTGGTATATCCACATTACTTCACATACCGATTGTGCCATAGCTCTATATTCTGATTCTGCACTTGATCGAGACACGACACTTTGCTTATTGCTCTTTCATGAAACCAAATTTCCACTACAAAAACACAATGACTAGAAGTAGATCTCCAATCTTCCTTGGATCCTGAAAGATATAGAAGGTTAGTTGGAAAATTAAATTATCTTACAGTGGCTCGTCCAGATATTGTATATTCAGTTAGTGTGGTGAGTCAATATATGTCATCTCCAACAGTTGATCATTGGGCTGCTGTAAAGCAGATATTGTGCTATTTGAAGTGAACACCAGGGCGTAACAGGAGCAGATGAAGACTTTAATGATTCTTGATACTGTGTAAACTTGGCAAATTCATCTGCAGAAATCATAATGGACTTTTTAGATACATCACCGGAAGAGGCAACATGTGTTGATTGAAATCCCTTATTCTTATGTTGCAATTTTCTACAATCACGCTTCATATGCCCTCGTTTATGACAATAGTGACACACCACCGTTCCAAAACTTTGTCCTTGGGTATCAGTTCCTCTACCACTATTCTTGAATTGTTGTCTTCCAGATTCCTGTTCATAACGATGACTCACAAGAGCATTACTAGACTGAACAGGTTGAGGATTCTCTGTACAAACAATCCTACTGAAAGTATCCTGCAAGGATGAGATCGAAGAGCCAAAGAAAGAGTGAGATTTGGTAGTTTCAAACTCAGGTGGAAGATCGGCTAAGAAACTCATAACAGACATCTGCTCCCTTTGAGCTTGTTGAACTTTCACAACAGGACTAAAGGGCAACAACATATTAAGCTCCTCATAAACTTTCTTAAAGTCCATGAAGTACCTCGTTGAGGACCTATCATGTTTCTCAGCATGATAGAAAGCCTTAAAAAACTCGTAAATACGAGAAACAATCTCTCTTCCAGAGTATAAAAACTCCAAGTATTCCATTAGTTCTTTAACAAATTCACAGTGATTAATTAACCCAATTATCTCACTATCGATGAAATTACGTATTTGCAAGAATAATCGAGCATCCTCCCTTAACCAAGTTTGCTTCAAATTCTCATCTTTGGGTGGATCATTAGTCAAATGATCATCTTTATCAATACTTCGTAAATAAAGCCTCACAGTTTTACTCTAATCCAAATAGTTGAATCCATCGAGTTTATGCTCCCGTTATCTTTGACATCACTGGAACCACATCCGACATAACAATAGATTTTGTGTCCTTTATTTCACTCATTATTTCAATATATAGATATTCTCAAACAACAAATTAAGAAATACGATTTAACCCCAAACCAAACTCAAACTAGAGTTCAATAGAACACAAATACGTCAAATCAGAGGGAGATACGAATTGATGACCAAACATGTCAAACCCTAACGTGCCATACCAATCAAGGTATCACAGTGCAAGCAACCAAGCAACTAACCTTTGTCGAACCCTAAACTTCAAAACGAAGTACATCCAAATACGGAAAGAGGAAAGAAACCACAAACCTAAATAGTATAGTTCTAGGCGAGCCAAACGATGTAAACCAGAGGTAAATTGGACGTCGCACACCGAACGTGCCGGCACATGAATCTTGTTGTGACCTTCGTAGTGGTGCGTGTAGCTCATGCGCTGCTTCTTTAGAAGCCGTAATCTCCAGAAACCCTAATTAGAGGAAAGCCTTCTTCCCTAGCTTGGCTATGTCAAAAAATAAGTAGGTCGAAAAAGAAGACCAAAAAATTCCTCAACGATGGCTGCGTAAATTCAAAATTCTAGGAATATGTAAATTTCGAATTTCCTGAACCCGCTCTGATACCATGTTAATTGATATAAAGTAATTGAATTGAATACAAAAAGGTTATGTACAAGGTGAGAACATATAGAGAGAGGTTTCTACCAACCCACCTACTAACACATCATTAATTATGATATTAATTTACAAGTTTAATATTTACATTGTAAATATAGCCTATAACAAATATGCATATATATGATTATAATTCACTAGTTAAATTTCCTTTAGAAACTTGAATCTTTTATTACATTGTAAAAGTAGAAATTATGATAATAGATGTGTGTTTTTATAATAAAATGTGATTGAAACAAATGTTTGCTTTTGAAACCATTTTAGACCTATGGTTGTCATAACCAGACTAGCTTGACCGGTTCAACAGTGACCTGGCTACTTGATCGGTTCAATTACAGCATAAAACTGACTGAGCAAACGCTTGGAGACACTTTATCAACCCAGATGGTTAGACCAAGTTTGAGTGGTAACGGGACAAGTTGGCCAGTCCAAAATGTACTTGCTGTGCTTGAAACAGAAAAAGGAAACTTGACTCATCTGGTCTCGTACTTGTTGAGAGGCCAACTAATTGTGGGTCCCAACGCATATATGACTACTGAAGCCATTGTGGTTGAGGATCCAACAAAGTCCCTTTTTTATATTCTTAACTTCTCTAA
This sequence comes from Combretum micranthum, assembly GCA_024138025.1. Taxonomy (NCBI): domain Eukaryota; kingdom Viridiplantae; phylum Streptophyta; class Magnoliopsida; order Myrtales; family Combretaceae; genus Combretum; species Combretum micranthum. The sequence goes on from JAMXBD010000215.1 coordinate 1,351,889, forward strand.
CATAACAATGTAATAACCAATGTGGGACTTGATTTTGTTTGTAAATAATAGTCCATTTTTATACTTCATGCTTTTATCAATACCTTTATAAATGTGGGACTACATTTTATGTGAAAGATGATGGAGACTCCTGCCAAGGAAATCTCCAAGTGCTATCAATCCCCTACCAAAAAAAGAAATTATGCCAAGAAAGGAGGGATTGAAAAGCTGATTTGATGATTCTCAGCCCTTTTTTCCCCTCATCTAGTTCATGAAGCATTTTGAATATTGAATTGTATTCTTGTGCAAAGAAAATGATGATCCAGGGAACAGTGTGCCAAGAACAGATAACACACTTGGAGTTTGCATAATTGCAGTGCAGAGAACACATAACCTTGGTGGACCATCATATTTACGACTTTTTAAATTAAAATGTTACATTTTTTTTTATTGACTCCGTTTGACCCCATGACCTTTAACGTGATCTTTCATATGATTATTCAACCCCCAAGCCAAATTTAACGACATTGTTTAAGCCAAGTAGAACTGATATGAGCTCATTGAAGCGATTCAATTCAAAAGGTGTCTAAGCCGAGCTGTTTAAGATATGGTCTGATTCATTTCAGCCTCTAAACTGAATTGAACCATCAAACCACTAGTAATGTATATAGCTTTTAAAGAAGTCCAAATGAAATGTTGCGTCTCATATAAATAAAGATTTAGCGGTATAGATAAAAGGGGAGAGCAGGCCAGTAGTGGAAGTCATTAGCCGTATCCTATATTTACTTTATTAGAGTTTGTTAGGAGTTATGAGCCTGCTGTGAGAGCATTTTGCTCTGGAATGTGCACCATTTAGCATTAATCCATCAGTTGTATTTACTTCATATTAAATAAAATCTATATTTGTGTCTTTGGGTTCCTATATATAATGTGGGAAAGCCACCTTGGCGAAGGATTGCTATTACTTATGTAACCATAGACTGCCTTTTATCGTGCTTTGAACTCAGGCAGGTCATGGTTGGGATGTCAAGACTGTCGATTGGCACCCTACAAAGTCCTTGTTGGTTTCAGGTTCTGCTTCTATTGATGACAACTTCTCCAAATCTCATTTCTTTTTCAAATTGTAGGTTTGTTCCAGATATTTAATTGTGTTATAAATTGCCTGTTTGTTAGGTGGTAAAGACAACCTTGTCAAGCTATGGGATGCTAAAAGTGGGAGAGAGCTTTGTTCTTTGTAAGTATCTGTTACTGACTTCCAAGATTTACTCCTAAGTCATGCCTTTTGGATTTTACTTAAGTTGCCCTTCCTCTACAGTCATGGCCAAAAACACAGTGCTTTGTGTCAAATGGAACCAAAATGGAAACTGGGTGCTGACTGCTTCAAAGGATCAAATAATCAAGGTTAAGTCATTTATCCAGTGTGGTTGTCGCATTTACTGGTCTTGGCTTTATGTAATTTATTATCGTGTTTCTTCTTGCTTTTTCCTTTGCATTTTCGCAGTTCTAGTTGCCTATCTACTCTACTCATCTTCTTTTAGTGCTCAAATGTAATTACAGCTCTACGACATCAGGGCGATGAAGGAGCTGGAATCCTTCCGAGGGCACCGAAAAGATGTCACTGGTGAGTTGAAGATTTGGGGACTTATGTTGTATGCTTTTTCAAAAATGCATAATATTCTGAACAAGGAATCAGTATGTTACTTAAAGAGATTAGCTATATGTTGAATTGCAATGTTTTAAAATTAGTTGCAAACTGCTAAACGCATTATAAAAGCAAAGAAGTTTTCTACTAATTGTATATTACATAAGGGGCTTCTACAGACCATTTTGCAAAGTTGAGGGGATTATTTATAGAATTAGAATTTTAGACACTTCATAGCATCTTTCTTAGAGTTTCAATAACCTCTTTGTATATTTTCCTACTAAATAAACTTCTATTTTATCTATGTGATCTAACTGAACATTTAAAATGTAAGTTTCTGAGGTATATAATGTATATGGATCAATTCATTCTGGCCAAATTAAAAAAAAAAAAAAAAGAACGATAGTCATTGTTGCATTGTTTTTGTCTTGACAGCAACACAAGTTGCAAAAGCAGACCTTCTTGACTGTGGAACTTCAAATTTGGTCCCTTTTTTTTAATTTTCAAGTAAGGGTTTTATAAAGATGGCAAAAAAATGGTAAGGGTGTTATAACATTGAGAGAGAGAGATGGCATTCTGAAAATTTAACTTGCTTCTATGCAAAGTCAGAACTTAGGGGTTAAGTTGTTTATTCTTCAAAGCTTCTGGGACTTGGCCAATAGTAATGAGAAAAAGGATTAAGTTCATCTCATGAGAAAAAGTTCGTCCCACCTCATACCCTGTTGCTATGTTATACGCCTTTTTCTTAATGATTTGCGTATTCTTAATTTTGCATTGATATGAGCTAACTTTGTTGAATTTATTATTGGTCGCAATAGCATTTTCATTTTTATACCTAATCTTAGATAAACAGCCTTAGATTAATGACTTCTTGGGTGATGCTGATTTGAGTGTTTTAAATTGGCAGCATTGGCGTGGCACCCATTCCATGAGGAATACTTTGTCAGCGGGAGCTATGATGGGTCTATATTCCATTGGTTGTGGGTAAGTCATCTTGCATTTCCATGCTGAAGTATAAACTTGACCATTCATTATGCATATAATGGGATGTTTACAGATGTGTTTCCTTTTCTGTTATGGTATTTGTAATAATAATGGTTGCTACAGTTTCATTGATAGGCATTGGTCTCTACATGATATTTGTGTTATATTTTATGATGGTGTCCTCTGTTTGATCAGAATTCACTTAGAAAGAGATCAGAATTACATATCATGTGCTTCACAGGAAATGAGACAGTAATGTTTATGGCTAAACTGTCTCTTTAAACCGTATGCTATCTTGGTCTAGCCAGTGCTCAAGGGTTGTTTTGTCACACATGATTGTAGGTTTTGCAATTCATTGTGAGCCATTTTGGGCATTGGACTGAGCCATGTTGTTTTGGTTGTTGCATGATGATCCTGGGTCTTTCTGTAAGCATGTGCTTGTTCTTGAGAAAAATTTACTGATTGAGGAAGACTTTTGGGGTTTCCAATTTTTGATGAGTACGTATAGGATTTCTCCTCATACAGATTGGCTATATTTGCTTACAAATGCTAAAAGTGGCAATTGGAATGGCCTTTACTGAGAAAGGTTGAAGGGGGTAAGAATAGATAAAACTAGAACATGTTGAAACTAGTAGGAGTAACTCTATATCATTCAGGATAATTTAATGATAGGTTCTTATTCCTCCATAAGTTATATTTTAATCACATCTACTTAATTTTTTTTTTTAATTATGAGTTTTTAAAATCTTACATTTAGCATTGTAGCCAAACATAGCTATAGGCCTGTGGCATTGTTTTTTGCGTTATGCAATTGTCATAGTGTAGCTATTCTGGGGGTGTGGTTTATCCTTCCTTTCACAAACAATTTTATCTTATGTGAAATACTTTTTTGTGCCCCTCTAATGAGGTGTATGAGTTAGTTGCAACTTTTAAGCTTTGATACTATCATTTACATGTATTAGTTTTCTTCTGACATTTAGTGATCATTCTTATTGGCAGGCATGAAACCCCTCAAGTTGAAATTCCTAATGCACATGATAACAGTGTGTGGGACCTTGCATGGCATCCTATTGGCTATCTGCTCTGTAGGTGAGTTCAAACCATCCTGCCTTTAACCAGCTTTTGTTGTTGAACACCTCCTTTTACTCACACAATGTTTTCCTGCTTTGAGTGAGGATATCAGAGGGGGTTGAGGGTGGAGGAGTTACAGTTGTGTTCCAAGCTGCTGTGTGCTGTAGCTTGTGTTGTTTTAAAACTTGTGGATGGAACTAGCTACAAGTGATGTCCAAGTTAATTCTGCTTTTATAGCTTTACAAAAATACTTAAGGTTATTTCATAGTTTCACTAAGTTAATTCTGCTTTTATAGCTTTTCAAAAATACTTAAGTTCTTTCATAGTTTCACTAATTTATTAATGAAAAATAAAAAATGGAAAAGGAAGAACACTTTGCTTTATGAAAACACAGAAAGATGAAGTGAAGAAACAAAAACCAGTTGACGATGAGTTGGATGAACCTTGACTTTGGTTAAAAGTTTGATGGCAAATTATTTCTTTTTTATTCCTTTGAGTGTAATTATCTAGAGCGGGCACTTGATGTTTTGATTGAAGGGTGAATATATGGGGAAAAAAATTGTTTATTGAACTGCAGGAAATGGATGAAGTGGAGTTTGAAAAAATTCTTACACCATAGCTAAAGGGTTTTTTTCTCTTGGGTGATTCCTATAGGTTTTCAGGATTCTGTAAAAGAGAAACCATCATAGAACCCCTCTCCAAAGAAAGGGCCATGGAAAACCCTAACAGACCTAATTTTATGTGGTTCATTTTATCGATTGAAGTAAAGGTTAATTTTTGGCTGTGACCCAATAGCACACAATTGGTGCATTCTTCTTTGAGTAGGAAAGAAGGATCTCGTGGGCCTGTACTCTCCTCTCCTGTTTCAGTTGTTGAGTCCACAGTGCTTTTATCTATCGATGTCACTGTCTGTCTGTACAGAAGTGCTTTGTCAGCATCATACCAAGTGGGATGATTTGCAGTCTGAAACCGAATGTTAAGTCATAGACCTACTATAGCAATGTTAAGCATTTTCTCTGTACTTTAATGATGATATTACTAAAGTTATATGGCAGTCTTAGCTGGTGTTCTTGTTGTTGCCTTTTTTTTTTTTTTCCGCCCCTCCTTACCCCTGATTCAAATCTTTAAACTGATCTTTTATACTTAATGCTGCAGCGGTAGCCATGACCATACAACAAAGTTTTGGTGCAGAAACCGACCAGGTGACCCTGCTCGTGATAAATTTAGCGGAGGACCAAATCAAGGTTGCCTTTATTTTTATTTATTACTTTATTCAAAAGAAGAGGTTGCTTTTATTGTATTTTTAGGATATGTTCAATTACTGCTTTTATTGTATTTTTAGGATATGTTCAGTTACTATTCCTGAGGATATTGTGAAATTACGTTAGGCAATCAGTTAATTGCATTGAGTATTTACAGGATATGGCGAGCAAAATCCAGCTTTTGCAGGTCGCATGCCTGGGAGTTTCCCTATGCCCGAAGCCCCAACAACTCCTGGGCCTTTTCCTCCTGGGTTATCCCGAAATGAGGGAACTATTCCAGGTGTTGGAGTTCCCATGCCTCTATCTATTCCGTCTCTTGATATGAATGCTCAGGGAGAGCAGAAGCAGCCTCTTCCAGGCTCAATGCCAATGGGGGCTCCTCCTCTGCCTCCTGGTCCACATCCTTCTCTTCTTGCTGGAAATCAACAGCAACCATATCAGCAAAATCCTCAACAAATTCAACAGCAGCAACATCAGGCCTTTCCACCACAAATGGCTCCTTTACCAATGCCGCCTCCAAATATGCCACAGTTACAGCCACCATCCCATTTACCACTGCTTCCTCATCCTCATTTACCACGGCCTCCACCACAGATGCCCCCACTTAATATGCCTTCAATGCCTGGATCTCTGCCTGCACCATCACCTGGAACCGCATCTCATCCTATGCAAATGCCTGGCCCCATGGTATGATTTCATTCTGTTAAAGTTAAGTCTTTAGTTTAATTAGGTATGTGTGGCTATGGTGTCTAATTTGCCTCAAGGTAGCACCGGGTCGTATGGAAGGTGTATTTTTTAAGAATCATCTGTTGCTCTCCTATTATACTTTGTACTTTCAAAGATTTTGTTATTTGTAGTAATATCTTTTGGCTCTTTATAATTCTAAATTTTTATCACTTATACCTTTTAATTACTGGTATCTGTTGATTGATTCTTTTTTCCAACTATGTATTCAAGAGACATGTATTTCTGTAAAGAACTAGAAGACTTGCAATCCATGTATGATTTTAGTATGACATAAGAGGACACTAGATATTTTTGGAGTTGTAACACGTGAACATAAAATATACATATATAGAAAGACCATTATGGTTGTATAATACAATTTATAAATATACATTGTTAACTGCTAATTGTGATGATTGTTAAAAGTAAATCTGTTGTTTCATAAATATGTATGTACTTTAAATAAAAATTTGTTCGTGTCATGACTCATGAGTCTATAACTAGTTTAATTTCTGTTTCAATTAGTGACAAGATCTCTTGAGTTAGAAGTATCTACATGTGCATAGCATATTTCTTTTGGTCACTGATTTTGAATCCTCTTTGGAGTTTTTAACTGAGTTTGGCCAAAATTGGTAAAGATAACAAACATGAATATTATTTGTTGACTAGGGGATGCAAGGTTCGGTGAACCAAATGAATCAGCCACCTTCTCAAGGACATTTTATGGGCATGAACCCAATGCATTCAGGATCACTATCCACCAGTGGTGCACCTCCACCAGTTGGAGGTTTCCCCAATGGCTTACAAAATATGCAGGGTCCTCCAAATGCAAGTGGGGGCCAAATGTATCCTCAAGGCAGTCCATTTAATCGCGGTCAAGGACAGATGCCAATGATGCCAGGGTTTAATCCTTTTCAGGTGATGATGAACTTTACAATTGCCCTTTGTTCAGCTCTTACATATAAAGTGTATGCAATAAACTCTTCATTTCACCTGGTTTTCATCTTTGTTCAGTCATCGTCTGATATTCTTCACATGCTACGATAAGGTAGTGGATGCATTTAATATAAACAATACCTGGTGGCACAGAATGGATAGAATAATATATTAGCACTATTTGCAGTAAGTTTTGCCTAAGAACTCTCTGGTTTGGTGGGCCGATAACACTGGTATCTGTATGTAAAAGCTAGAAAGTGATGAAAGTCAATGTGAAATAATTTCTCGCAGGAACTTTTAACACGAATCTACTACTGATTTGGTCTATGGGTTTTTGCAGTCGGGAGCTCAGTCTGCAATGCTGCCACCACCACCATCAGGGCCTCCACATGGTCAAGCACCATAATAGAAGATTATCTTCCCATTTATGCACCGCATTGGGGGCATCAAAGAGTTGGAATTGACTGCGGCTTCTCTCTCTTCCCCCCTCCTCTCTCCCCCCCACTATGCATGTGTGCAACAGCAGTTGTTGTATAAGTCAAACTACGTTAGATTCCCTGTCTATAGACCCTAGGTGGTTTCAGCAACTTTTTTTCAAGGAACTTAACCCATGTTTTATATGTTTTCCAATTTTATTAGATTTATGAATGTACAAAAGTTTAGCTTTGGATATGTTGTGTCATGGATGATCTCGCGGGCTGTGGCAGACAACCACAATGAATCTGCACCATGTTCATTGCACAATTGCCGATTCCTTTCCATCATATCAGGGAACTCTTGCTAATCTTATTGTATTAAGCAGAAAAGAATTTGATTTTCACTTGGACCTAAAGTGCACATCCCTATTTGTGTTCCTTTATGCTTTCATGTTAATATAACATATAATTGTTTAGTATTAATTGATAGATCCTATCTTCGGGGTATTTGTTTGAGGGCATGTTCTAAGTGGCTCTGGGATTGGATTTGTGAAAGCTGGAACTGATATCTCACCTGTGTGGCTGTGTGACCGACGAAGACGGCTAAGATGTTTTGTCTGCCTCGACATTTCCTTGCTCGAAAATCCCCAATCTTCTCCCCTTTACTTTAGCGGAAACGAGGTCTAGAACCTGAATCTCGTTCGAACTTAAAAATAGAGGAACTAGTGTCTTCCCCACCACCCACCCCCAACCACCCTCCCCCCCGCCCCCCCGGCTCCTTTCTCTCTCTCTCTCTCTGTCTCTCTTCTTCTAGCGGGGAAAATCGTTTTTCAGCAAATACTTGGAGATTTCCTCTAGTCATAAAACGGGAAAAGCGTACTTCCAAACTAACGTCAGGCACTTTTCTATAGGAATCGTTAATTATTATTTATTTGGAAAATGTTGATTGTAGTACCTGAATTTTGCATTAAAATTTAATTTGGTAGTTAAATTTAAAGTGGTTAATTTAATACTTAATAATTGTTTGTTATTATTATTATCTTACACTGTTTGGTTTGTAACTAATGTGGAAAGGCCGTATATTGGTGTTAGATAATATTAGGATATGTAAAAAAATTCAATTGTAAGTTGCTTTTATTAAAGGGATAATAAAAATAGTTATAAGAAGTTTGATGGGATATTAAGATTGTTTGTTTCATCCTTTTAATCGTTTGACATTTTATTTTAACTGTTTTAAAGCATTTATTTATCAAGAAACAAGTGTAGATGAAAACAAATACTTTAACTCATAAATAGATCAAACAGATGAGATATGGATAGAATAAAGATGAAAAATCAAATAATCTAAACAAGCTCTAAATAAATCATTTTGAAATTCATGTATCGAATTGAATTTTTGTATGAATTTTATATGTTGACATTGATATTTATCCTTTCTATAATGTCTTCATTTTTTTTTTTTAAAGAATTGGAAGACGTGTTAGGTTACATTACCGGGTTATGTCGACATATATTGTATTTATTTCTCTCTTGCAGCCATCTTCAACTCTTCTCGGGAGTAGGATTTTTTCGAGAAAAGGTCCCATCCTTCAATATCATGATTGGGCCGACGAGGCCAGATCATGAGTGAATAGAAAATCGAAAACGTACATAGCTGTTCCAGCTGAAATACTTGGAATAATTCTCTGTGGAGCTTAGTCCATGGACTGCACATTCGGTGTAGTGTAGTTGTCCAACCCAGGCGGATCCTCGTATTACCACCAACGTGACCAACATATTCTCTAATCGAGAATGAGTGCCGCGTTGTTTCCTCATCTTGCAACGAACTTAATTGTAGTTGGTTTCAAATCTTAGAAAATTTAAAGATTTATCTCCATAAATGCTTGGGATTGATCCCTTTCACCGGTGGTAATAAAATTCATTAGTTATTAAATGTTGCACATGGTGTATATATAACAATAAAAATGCATGGTAATGGAATAGAGTGCTTATGAAGTAAAGATTAAATCTAGACTTACTGATGTTTGAGCCTGCGAAATAAGAATGAGTCAGCGGTATGTGCTAATCAAGGCGAGCGAGATGGCCTGAGTGGACAAATGATCTTTTGGGCTGCTTAGCCTTATCATATGCAACCGGGCAAGACTTAGGGTTAGCTTATGGGCCGGTGGATTGGCTTATGATCTAATCAAATCGAGCCGGGTTTTAAGAATCCTAGATATACATTTACCCATCAATATCTCTATCCCTTACTCATTTGGTGAGGAGTTAGCAAATAGAGGAAACTTAGAGACGAGCTTCTCAAGTTTGGGATCGAACTACTAGATGTGGGTAGATTACCAAACGATTTAGCTAAATATAAAGGTGATCCCTAATGTGGACAACCTAAGCCTGGTCGGCACGGATTGGCACTTGTGTTAGGGAAGCATCAGCTAACACTTTGCTTCAAGATCATTTGGAGTGTTTTGGGGCTGATCCAAGCATGGTATGTAAGATTTGCCATAGGGTAGATGTCACGCCTTGAGGGTACCCTAGTAGTAATACACAAGCCACATTTGTACACTATTACTAGTTAACCATAAGAGAATAATATATTTTCAAATAACAAGATCTTTTAGTTGCACCAATAAGAAATGACAAATACATATAAGTCATAAATTAGTAAATATCTGTCATCTCAAGTAGTGAATATCATAAAAATATTACAGACCATAATTCTATTCTATTAGTCTCCAAATACATAAACTGATAGTATAAGTACTAACTATCTTATAACTAGCAATCAAAATAAATAACATAATTCGAAAATCCCATATTCTTCTAGCTTCTAAGTTCTTACCAGAGCCATGTTCCTAGAAAATACAAGCCATGATTGTAAAGTCAACCAAAAAGGTCTTTAGGAGTATGAGTGAAACCACAGGCTCAGTGAATAACCAGACATATTACACATCAAGCAAGTTTATTAGCAAATCATATGCAATACAACAATCAAGCAATATGCACATATAAAAACTTGGATGATCTAAAATCCAAAAAAAAAAAAAAAAAGATTTATGCCTTCTTTTTAGGATTGAAGGACATTTACTTAATGACCCACATGCCTAGGAGAGACTAAGTATATAGGAAAATCAATGATTTCTCGTTTTAGGATTATCACTTTAATTTTAGGATATTTTAACTGACCATTTCCTGCATCATGAGAAACCCCCTAAGTATTAGTAATTTCAAAGTGATACTACGAGCGACGTCCTTCGTTACTACTTAGTTCCTGTAGAACCAACGAAACAAAAAAAAACTTGAAAGAACTAACTTTTTAGAAAAATCAAGTATTAACAGAGAACCGAAATACTAATACGTAACAAGTTGTCACCCTTTTTGAATATGCAATAATATGGTTCGTGTAATGCATGTTAGATTTAATTATAAAGCTAGTAATTTATAGTCAAGCTTATGGTGATCATACAATACACACACAACATATATCGTGCTTTTCTCATGTCATCAAGTAATCTATACTATCACTTTTATTATTCTGATTTGTCAACAAAACAAACAATTCCCAACATATACTTAATAAATTTCCACAACAATTATATTATTATCTTTGCATTACATATGTCACTAGTTACAAACACAAACAATATGATAGATTTGAGTTACTTACCTGCTCATTTTGCTTAATCGTAATAGTCAACTGGGAATTCCTAAACAGTATCAAGATCACTTATTGAGATGAATAAAATATTCATCAATAAAACATATATTATATAACTAAACTCCTATGAGTACTTAAGTGTCCTGTACTAATATTCCTATCACCTGTATTGGTCTTTTAAGGTAATGATCCTATGATATCAGATATTTATCAGTTAATATTTATTTTCATGTTACTTGTCTTGATCTTAATGTATTTTATTTTTATCAGGTGGTTATAGAGTTTATATTTAATAACTCAATACTTTATTATTATCATTATTATTTTTATGTTGTTTGTTAGTTCGATCATTTTATGGTAACTGATAATTATTTTCTATCATTTTAGTTTTATTTTTTTCTCTTGATCTTTGTTCATGTTATTATCTATTATTTACGGGTATCACATATATTTAATTTTAGCTTATTTACGTTTTCCATTCTTGTATATATATAACTATATAATACAATTATCGTAATTTAATCTTTTATTATACACAACTATTTTATTTGCAATAGTCGCTAAAGTTTATCTCTTGATCAAGTATTAAACATACTAATATTTATATTTATTTATTATATTTAATGTTATGTTTCTTTATAATATGTAATCTGTTTACACGAACATATTTCATTCCAGGAAAATTTTGTATGTACATCGGCATCTAACGTCGCCGGCGTTGAACTTTTGAATTGTCGGTGCTCGTGTAAACTTTACACATTATTTGTTCCAGTGTAAGCCGGCCTTGAAGGTCGCCTGTGTAGGCTTGTACACCACGGGTGTAGAGGTTGTATGCCACCAGTGTAGGGGTTATACACCGCTCACATTTATTGAATCTATGTAAGAAAAGTTTTTATGTAGCCTCTGTTTAGTGTGCACGGGCCCGAAGGCCACCAGCCTATCCACGTACACCATCGGTGTTGGGCATTTACACCGTCGGCGTAGGGCCGGTGCTACCACTGTTCATCGTCTTCCTCGTTTTTCTTTCGTTTGTAACTTATTTTTCTTATAATATATGTATTATACTTGTATTTAAACTACTTCTAAGTGTTTTTACATACTCCATAAGTATTAAATAAGGTTTAAGGTTGAGTATTATCTTGTATGTGTTGTTGTGAAGGTGTTAAATCCTTCCTCAAAGCTTGAAACGAACCTAGGGTTAACAATAACATTGTTTAAGCTAGTGTTTAGGACACAAACCAACTCAAAACGGATTTCTACTTACCTTTCTTTTATCATTCCTTGTATTGAGGTGTTGGAACTATGTTATGGAGTTGTGCTTGTTGTGTGTTTTGTGGGTTCTTGCTAGATGAATTTGGGCTACTTTGAGTTGTGTTTAATGTGTTGTTTCTTTCCTCATTAATGTAGTATATATATGCATGGAGGAGGCTGTGTTTCTACAACTTTCGGCCAAAGGGAAGCAAAAATTCACCACCGAAAGCTCTTGTTTCATTTATTATGGGTTGCATTAATTGAGTTATACACTTGGGCAATTTTTTATTGGTTTATACAACATTTTCTTTGACTTTGGTTGGCTTCTTTTGACCCACTTGCTTGGAGATTTCAGTTGGCGAAAATTGAGAAGATTTCACAGCCACATGTTTTGCACAATTTGAACCAAATTTGTGCAAATAATAATAATAATATTTGATTAATTAATTATCTTAATTTTAGGATAGTTTTATTAAGTTAAACTTGTACAAATATGTTAGTTATTTAGGAGTTTTGTCTTAAAAAATTATTTAAAGCTTCTACAAATCTTCTAGGTTATTTTTTGTTCAACTTTGAGTTTAAAGCTTATGCGATTAATTATTTTTAGGGTTTTATCTTACGCGATTAGGGTTTTATAAGCTTAATAGACTAATTTTGGTTTCAGTCTCTAATAGCTTTAGTATCCCCTAATTAGAACAATGGTGTAATCCAAATATTTATTTGGAGTCTAGATTGTTAGTTATGGGTCTGCTTTCGTTTCTACTATGTATTTATAATCTTAACGGTTCATCCTTGGATTATCGTTTTCTAACTATAAGTTTTATTGAATATTTACTTTCTAATACACTTAAAATCTCATTTAAAATTATTTCTATACTTCGAGTTTTCGATACCAGCCACGAAATCCTATCTTTAATGTTTGTTACTATCTATAGAACTTTGTTTTAGGGTTTGAAGACATCTATAGGTTCATGACTATTTATGTTTTTTAATTTAAGGTCTTTGTTGAGTCCTACATTAACCTTCTATTTTCTATATTTGTATTTCTATTCATTTCTACTTGTACAAAAAATCTCGAGGTTTACAGTAAGTGAGCCAAGTGATTTGTGTGGAGTTGCATGACTTTTAACCGCACCTTGAATTATGAGTAAAGAAATGTTTATTGAAAGGGTTGTCATGCAGAGTAAGTTTGCCTTTTTGAATTTTGGCACAAAATACCATTTATCAATGATTAGAAAAATTTAATTGAATGGATTTTCAGAAAGTATATTGGTTGATTAAGTAATATAGAGTTAATAAGGTTATCATTTTTATGAGGATTACTTTAGGTACTGGACCAATATCAATTCTAATATCATAAAAAATATCCATATTCAAATATAACTACACTAAAAATAATTAAACTAATAAGCATTATCAATTAACCATGGAGAAAACTTTTCAATTTTAATTAGATATTAGATAAGACGTGAGGAAACCAATTCCACCATAGATTACAAACTATATTGTTAACTAAATTATAATTATGTTTAGCTAATTAGTTAGTCTTGTAAATTTGCTAATGCTTTATTTTTTAGTGCTAAAGTCTTTTTAACAAAACACATTAATTTCAAAAATTCCACTAATCAAATTAATATGGATTTGAATTTACAATTATTAATATATGACCACATAGTGTCTTAATTAATTTTTCCTAATTTCCTTGAATGAAAGATTAACAAAAACACTATGCTAAGGTTTATATGCAATTCAGTTTAATAAAAAACTAACAAATCTTCTAGTTTCGCTAATTCAATTAAACATTAATGTTGATCAATCATAAATTTGCTTCCAGAGATATCTTATAAAATTATGTTTTGAAATCTAAACACAAAATCATAGAATCAAGATTCAAACATATCATAATAAAGTCAAAATAATTAACTTAGTAATTAAGTTTCATCAATTTTTTTAAAAATAATAAATAAAAGATTTAGCACATAATTGAATTATAAAAATATAAACACATATAAAAACAATTCATAAAATAAACCATTGCTATCAATCGAGAATATCGAAAAAAACAACTTGTAATATAAAGATAAATAAATTATAAAGAATGGTAAGTTTGTCATTTGTTATAAAATAAGAGGGTTCTATGGTCAAGCCTAATAAATGAAATGTTATTATCAACCCTCACATTGATGATGGTCAACAAGTTTTTAAAAATAGTAAATCTTCAATAAATTATGATAAAGGGTAAAAGTTGTCATATGCTGAAAAATAAGAGGGTTTTATGGTCCATCCTTATAAGTTTTATTTATGTGTATTATATGTCAGACATATAATACATAAGGTGTCTTTTCGTTTCCTGTGCTGTTATAAGAAATCCTAGGCTTCGTGTTTTTCATTTGTAACCTCCTTCTTTTGACCAAAAAGAGAGAATTGAGAGTTTTTGGGTGTTTTTGAAGAACAATATCAAGGGAGATCAGATTTGGATCAAGACTAAGTAATCTTGCCTTTATCTATCAAGATTCTTCGTATACCATTTCGTTTCCTTAAGATTTATGTTTGGATTTTGAAGAAGTTCTTTGGAGAAAACCTAGTTACATCAAGATTTGATCTTTTGGGAATCAATCGAAAGATTATATTGAAACAAGTATTATACGTTCTATATCAGTAAGTATAAGTTTTGAATCCTTTTATACGAAATTGGATGGCCTTGATATTACAATATTGATCATATGATATGTTTTATAGGGTTTTGGTGAAGATTCCGATTTAAGGATTTCAAATATCCGTTCTTTGATATTATTGGAAGTGCTTGGTGTTATTGATCAATATAGGTCAAGTTTGAGAAATTCTATATCAGGTTAGTTTAGATAGGTTGTTTATGTTAAGATATTGCGATCATGTCTGTTGATATATATACATATTGTAACAGGACATTTGGAGTTTGTGAAACTATTGTGATGTGGATATAGGAGTTTGGGAGATTGGGAGATTTCTTGTTGTTTTTTAAGAATTTGTGGATTTGGAGAGACTGTTCTTGAATTGGAAAAGGTACGACCTTTCCTTGTTTGTTGTATTTGCTTGCAGGTTTTTTCTGATTGTTGCCTGTAGGAACAATATATAAATGAACTTAATTCTATTTGGATTAATTTATTTTTTTGGATGTCTTTGGCTTTGACCAGTAAAGACCTGGCAGACAGTGATACTGGTGAGGCACCCTGATGATCCTTGTGTGTCGTTGTCCCTAGTGGAGTTGCACTTGGAGATGATTCCGGTAATATAGGTTTATTGGCAGTATGGTCGCGGGTGTTTGGGGAGTACCCATTCACCAATATATGTATATAATTATTTATTTTCGATATATGGTTGTTTTTCAGGAGTCTGAGTAACTCCAAGTTGGGATCAGAGATCTATGATTCTGAACTGTGTTGTTTTGCAGACTTAATGAAGATAATAATCCTGTTGTTTGCATTTAGTTAGTTGCACATATATATACATGTTTGTTTATGCATTTGCATTTTGTTTGTGGATTGGCGTACTGGGCGTTTTCGCTCATTCCTTTCTTTTTCAGGTACAAGTGATGGAGATATTGTTTATTACTTGTGTGGTTATGACTTGTATTAGATCATGGGGATGGCGATAGTGACCTGACTACACTGCAGCGGAATAGGATGTTATACATGACCTATGAAAAGGATTTCTTGAGTTTTTGAAGTTTTTGAAACAATGTTTTGATTATTTATCGATTTGAGGATTTGAAGTATTGGTTTTTTATATAATTGTTTATAAACAGATTATATGATTTTAAGTTGGAAGTTAGATCTTTTATGGATTATTGTTGGCTTTGGTTTTGCCAACTCGGATTTAGTTTATATTATAGGAGATATTTGAAAGTTATAAATTACAGGTTTCATGGGTTTTGTTCCTTTTGGAGTATCCTTAAATGCGCGTTCATAGAGATTTCTATATGTTTATATTTTGTGGTATTGAGATTTAGAGCCTTTGCGTGTCTATTTTAAAAGAGGGACATGTGGCGGGTTGTAATGCCTTAGTTTAGGGCGTTACACAACTATTTCTAAATTGTTGTTCAAAAAATCACCCAATAATTGATAAAAGAAATTAATCACAATGTGAATCGTCGCTTTAGAAATTTTCCAATGTTTGCCTCCGATTGTCACGCCTTCTGTTCTCTCCGAGTTGGCAAATTTGTGGGTGACGTCCCCGCATGTGGTCTCTGATCGAGACTTCATAGACAAGAAGGGTCAGATTTTCCTTTTCCTTTTGGCCGGCACATGACTTAAAAATGTAATGAATTGGCACGTCGCATGCTTAACACATGTAAATGAAATCGTATGCATATTATATATAGCGTGTAATGCTTACTGAATTCAATAAATTAATAATATAGATAGTTTTTAAAATAATTAATACCCATGTACTCACATGTTAAAGAATTATTAATAACTACATATTGTATACACACATATTACACATGATATATAATATTTGACTGAAAAATTCTATAGTGCCATCATTAATTTTGATTGGATTGATTCCGTTAACTATCCAATAATTCATATAATATTTAATCATGATCAAACTACTAAATAATTAATATCTTAATTATTATATTTATTTTAACAGCTAAATGATAAATGGATGATAGGTCCGTGAAACTATAAAAATCTCCCTATCTACCGAATCTAATAGCAGCCAAGGACTTCAACGGTGAGCTCGAAACGCGTCTTGGCTAAGTTGGCTCGATAAATTCCGTGAAGTTTCACGATTTGTCTTGACATGAACGTATCGAGTGGACGCATGGGCATTGACTTGACTTGAACATGGAAATCAATTGACTGAGCTTTTGATAGATCTGTGGTTTCAATGTGAAATATTTGGCAAGTAAAACAAACATGAATAAAGTTGATATCATAGATGGCTGATACGACTTCTTAAGATATTTATATAAAATGGAATATTATCGTGAAAGTCGTGTATGTTGATTCCTTTCCCATGCCATTTTCTTTTTTATTGAAAACACTTTTATATATATGTATTTACCGAATCCATATATCTTTCTCAACAAATGTAGAAATTCATGAATAAGTATAAGAAAAAGTTGAGTAGATATATCTAATTATAATTTATCAAACACTTTTGCTATGCCCTGGATCGTATTAGGGATCCCTAGCCATTAGATTTGGTGTGCAAGGAGACCGACGGTTGAGCAACAACGTTGATTCCGGTTTTCGAAACTATTAAATCGTCATCTATATCTTTATATGTCCATCCACTTCGTCCAAATTTCACCTCTGTGCATCTTTTGTTCGAAATTTTCCTTTATCTCGCACTTTCCAACACTTCTTTTTCTTCTCAAGCAACCAACCACGTGGTTATGGCAACTGAGAGCTACGGTTCATCCCACTCAATTGAATGAAATAATTATGCGGCGGGGTTTAGCCTCCCCAACAACAACGACAGAGGTGCCAAAGACCAATGTGGAGGAGATGATGACAGAGGTATTAAGCAACGTTTCAAGTCTAACAATGGGTGTAAATGAACCAAATTAGTTCACAAACTACTTTAGTTTGACTTGATGTGTACTTGATTTCGATTTCATTTTAATTGAGTCGAACTCGAACTCAAACTACTTAAGTAATTTATCAAGTTGAGTTCAAGCTTCATATATTTGTCTTGATTATCTCATAAGTCTAATGGAGCTCTATTGAACTCAAGTCAGATGTAATATTAATCAAATTCAAATAAAGATTGGATATAAATATTACTTTAATTAAAATTAGAATTATTTTTTAATAAATTGGACTTAAATAAGTTTAACCGACTTGAGCTTGAGTTTATATAATGCTATATCGAGAAGAAGTTCAACTTAGAATTTTAAGCTTAATTAAGTTCAAGCCGAGCTCAAGCATTGGAATTTCAAGTCAAGCTCAAGCTTAGCATTGTCCCATCTTGACTTGACTCATTTACCGAGGGGAGATGGGGTGGTAAGACATGTACTGCCTCATTGAAGCCCTTGATCGTGGTTATTACAAAGAGAAAGGTAAGGATAAAGAGAATGTTGTCATATGCCGAGGGGAGATGGGATGGTAAGACATGTACTCCCTCATTAAAGCTCTTGATCGTGGTTATTACAAAGACAAAGGTAAGGATAAAGAGAATGTTGTCAACACATATGAGGGCCCTGTCCCAATTGACTAGGTTAGCTAAGTTAAAGAAGTCAAAATGAGGACCATTGCGAAAATTTTTTTAGGATACCAATTTAGATGCGAGGATAGGGTCTTCTTTGTTTATGGAACCCAATTCAATGTCTATATGGTATAGTTGGAGTTCAACTTGAGGGTACAATTTTCAAAATTTGAGAGGATTGCATGGAAAAAACCCCAACCATCTTTCCCCCTCCCACCACCACCACCACCACCACCGAGCCTTGCCCCTCCCCATTTTCATCCAAAGTCTTAGCTGTTATTAATTTGCATTGAGGCATTGCATGGGAGTTTATTTTGAAGAACTACACCACAACTGCTCCGCTACTTCTCCAGAGTGAAGGAAGACAAAAGGCTAGATATACTTATCTTAAATCCAAAAGCATAGGATGTTTGAAAGCCTTAGTTTGTTTGTTAAAAATTGAAAATAGAAATTTGTTATTGTTGAGTTTGATAAAACTTTTAGATTTAAGACAAGGCAGGTGGAACCCATTAGGATGAAGTCGTTCAAAAAACTTGACATCAATGATTGAAAGACTGCTAGGAAGATTGATCAATACATGGAGTAGAGGAGGAAATAGGGTCTCGGTCTCCTTAATGTAATGAAAATGGTGAGGCTATATAGGGAGAAAAGTCCTATTTGGTGGCGCAAAAATATCTTTTAGAGATGGAGAGTAAAGCCTAAGGCACTACTCAGTCTCCTCACCATGCCAAGTTAGGCTATTAGGGGAAAATAGACATTTGAGATTTGTGTAGTAGGGGTATCCTTTTGGTGGGAACTTAGCATGAACTTGCTAACACTACACTCTTGTTAAGGCATCAACTTATGTTTCTTTTGCAAGTGGGAAGATTGATAATCATTTGATTTCATGAAGTTGATCTCTTTCGATGATCCAGAGGAGGTGCCGACCCTTAAGAGCAAGAAGAAGCAGATTGTAAGCAAAAAGGGATTGGTTGCATGGCAAATAACTTAGCTGTTAGCCAAGCTACTTTTCCTTTTGTCAAGATTCAAAGTAAGTCGACTAAGTGCCACCCTATTGAGCCTCTCCCTCCAAGTCTTTCCCTCCTAACGATGATAGGGAGAGTCATGAAAAGTAGAAGGTTGTGGTGGTAGGTTAGCCTAAATTGAGCAAGAAATCCAAGCTTATTATCAATCTTCCTCAAAACATGAGTCCTTTGCGAGGTCTAAATAGGAGATTAGTAAAAAATATTGTGACTACCAAGGAGTACGTGGTAGGTTAAGCGACCTGGACATCATGGAGGTGACTGATTGTCTCAACTAGCATAAGGATATTGGTAAGATGATAATGGTGCCCACCTTTACACTTGCGAAGGAGACCATTGAGCCTGTTAAGGAAAAAGTAAAGCCTTCAATACATTTAAAGTTTGTAAGGATTCATGTGGATAATGTTACGTGCATAGAGTGTCATGAGGCAAGTGTTGCACTGCCTTCATTTTCAAGCTTTAAAACACATTATTTCTTATAGCAGATTCAAGGCTACTTGAGAAGAGCACACGAACTATATGATGAGATAGAGCAAAAGGTAAAGATGTCGAGAAAGAGGCAATAGATGCCAGGGGAAAGTTATAGATTTTGACTAAGTATATGTTCTCAGTGGCCACTTGAATTTTTCCAACATATGCTAAGTAATTGGATACAAGTTAGCCAATTGAAGCAAAAATGTTCTTATCGATGGCAGAATTTGCTAGATTGCAAATAATGTGAGGAGAGGGAGTTAGATCTCTCATTAAATAAGGTATAAAAAGATTTGTTAGCCAAGATTGCACAAGCTAAGAAAAATGACGTAGAGCTCTTCAATGTCCAAACCTAAATCCAAAAATGGAAATCTGAATTCCACATTAAATTGAAAGAACTAAAGAAAGTAAAAAAGAGTTCATACTGTTGAAGAGGCCAAGCTACTAGTGACCTTGAAATGTAGCTTTGCTTTTACATATAAAAGCCTGAAGTGCAAGTTAACTAGCAAAAGTTAGAGTTAGATGACCGTGCTACCATGATCAACAAACCTAAAATAGGAGAAGAGCTTCCCAATTTTGCAAGGAAGAGGGTCATGGTAGAATTCAAGGTTAGTACCGACTATGAGCTTGAGATGTCAAGGATTGGTAAAAGAGTTGTCATATTTCATGTTTGAAAAATTTCTTAATCATGTCAATGCTCTTTGGTAGGCTTATTGTAAACCCTAAAATTCTTCATACAAGTAGAATTGAATAGAAATATAAATATAGGAGATAGAAAGTTAATATAGAACTCAACAGAGACCTTAGAATAAAATCACAAGTAATTATGAATCTATATATATTTTCAAACCTTAAAACAAAGTTCTATAGATAGTAACAGATATCAAAGTTAAGATCTCATAACCAGTATAAAAAAAATTCAAGGTATAGAAGTAATTTAAATAAGATTTCAAGAGTTTTAGCAAGTAAATAATCAATAAAGCTTATAGTTAGAAAACAGTAACTTAAGGATAAACCGTTAAGGTTATAAATACACAATTAGAACAAAAACAGATCCATAACTCTTAATAAAGGCTTCAAATAAATATTTGGATCATATCATTGTTTTAGTTAGAGAATTCTAAGGCTATCAGAGACTAAAACGAAAAGTGACCTATTAAGTTTAGAAAGCCTTAATTGGGTGAGATAAAATTCTAAAAATAATTAATCACATAAAATTTAAACCCAAAGTTGAACTTAATAAAAAATTTAGAAAAGTTGTAAAAACTCTAAATAAATTTTTGGAGACAAAACTCCTACATAACTATCATATTTGTATCCATTTAACTTAATAAACTATCCTAAAATTAAGATATATACTTAACTAAATAATATTATAATAATTGTTCCTAAATGCGGTGCAATTTATGGCTAGAACTTTCTTAATCTTCTCCAGTCGAAAGCTACGTCCAATTTGCTCAAGTAATTCACCATGAAGTCAACAATTCAACACATGATAGCCAATAAAAAGCAAACAACTCAAGCCCTCATTAATGCAGCAAATTTAAGCTTAAAACAAAGGAGAATTCGGTGGAGGATTTGCTCTGTTTTGGCCGAGAATTGAAGCTTCCTTTTTGCACATAAATACACATATTTATTAGCTTCAAACAAAACCCTTAATGCGCATAAAAAAAAAAACTAAAAAACAACCCATAACAACCACTCAAAACAACAGCCAGAACTCACATAAAACACACGCCAAAACCATCATTAACAAGCTTCAACTAAGAAGGACAATACAAGTTTAGAAACTTAAACAAAGGTAAGTGCAATTCGTTTCAAGTTAGTTTACAGGATAAATATTAGCTTAAACAATGTTATTATTAACCCTAGGTTCGTATCAAGCTTTGAAGGAGAGTTTAACACCATCATATCTAGTCTTAAAACTCCATTAATGCATTATGATAGATATAAAAGTTAGAAACTATGTAGTATGAGGACTATAGAATGTTAAATGTGCTATTAAGTTACGAAAAATACTTTTGGAGTATGTAAAAACACTTAGAATAAGTTTTAATACAAGTATAATACACATATATGATAAGAAAGTTAAGTTTCGAATCGAATAAAATTGGAGAAGGCGATAAATAGTGTCAATACCGGCTCTACGCTGGCAGTGTATGTGCTTAACGCTGGCGGCTTATGAGGGTAGATCGGCGGTATTAAGATGGCGTGCACTAGAACAGAAGCCATGTAAATTTCATTTTTACGTAAAATGAATGAATGCCGGCAGATTGGAATCCAACGCCAACAGAGTTGGAGCCAGCGTACGTTGTACCTGGCGGCCTTCAAAGCCAGTGTATATTGGAGCTTTAAATGTGTAAAATTTAGAACGAATACCAGCATTCTGGGAATAAACACAAGCAGCATAGGATGCCGGTATACACGCAAAATCAACTCTGGACGAATTCTATTTCGTCCAAACAGATGATATATATATATATATATATATAATGAAGGAAAACCATAATAGATTTAATAAATGAACAAAAACAAATATTTTAAGAATAATAAGTGTAATATTTATGAAATATTAAATTCTAAAAGCCATTAGAAAATATTATCATTATAATAAAACAAATAAGAATAGAATATAACAATTGTTTAATAGTTGTCTTATATAGATAAATATATAAGAATGTAAATTCAAAATAAGCTAAAATATCAAATAATATGATTTCTAAAATAGCTAGGTAATAATATAAAGACAAATCAAGAGAAACACGACAAAACTAAATGTTAGGAAATAAATATTAGTTACTATAATAGGTTAACCAAAGAAAGATATAAAAGTGATGATAATAATAATGATAAAATATCAATCTACTGAATACAAACTCTACAACTATCTAATAAAAATGTAAATGTCAAATAAGATAAGAAAAGCAAAATGAAAATAAAATATTAAAATAATAATTGTTACCTTAAGACTATTAAAAGACTAATATAATAATAGAAATTAAATTAAATACCAAATAGGATACTTTGACACTCGTAGGAGTTAGATATACAATTTATGTCTTATTGATGAATTTTTATTCATCTTAATAGGTGACCTTGATACTATTGAAGATTTTCCAGTCGATTATTATGATTAGCCAATATAAGCAGGTTAGTAACTCAGATTTATTATATTGTTTGTGCTTGTAATTTGTGGCATATGTAATGCAAAGATAATAATACAGTTTTGTGCAAAAGTATGTTGAGAATGATTTATGACTTGACTTGGTTGCTTGTGATGCCAATACGAGTTAATGAAAGTGATAATACAATTGTTTAATGGAATAGCATATTGATTAATGTGTGTAATATATGATCACCATATACCTAAGTAAAAAATTATTAGCTTATTAAATAACCTGATCATGCATTACACCTATTGCATTATTGCAAATTTAAAAAGGGTGACAACCTGCTAAGCATTAATATTTCGATTCTTTATGAATGCTTGGTTTTTCTAAAGTGTTAGTTCTTTCAAGGTTTTCTTTGTTCCATCGGTTCTATAAGAATTAAGTGGCAACGAAGAATGCCGCCCATAGTATCGTTTTGAAATGATTAATACTTAGGGAGTTTCTAAGGATTGTTAAAGGAAATGGTCAGTTAAATTACCTTTAAGTTAAAAGTGATAACCCTAAGACGAGAAATTGTTGATTTTTCCATATACTTAGTCTTTTCTGGGTAGGTGGGTCATAAAAGTAATTATTCTTTAACTCTAAAAAGAGGGCGTAAATCTTTTTCCTATTTGGATTCTAGATCATCCAAGCTTGCATCTGTGCATATGCTAATTATTGCATTTCATATGATTTGTTAATAAACTTGCTTGATATGTAATATGTCTGGTTATTCACTGAGCTCATGGTTTTGCTCACACTTCTAAAAACCTTTCAGGCTAATTCTACGACCTTGGCTGGTTACTTCTAGGAGCATGGCTCTAGTAAGAATAATAAAAGCTAGACAAATACGAAATCTTCGGATTATGTTATCTGTTTTTATTTCTAGACATAAGATAGGCAGTACATGAATTATTAGTTATGTATTTGGAAACTTTTAGAATAAAATTATGTTCTATAACACTATTATGATATTCACTACTTATGATGAAAGATATTTACTAATTTATGTCTTATATGTGTTTATCATTTCTTATTAATGTAACTAAAAGATCCTTTTGTTTGAAATATGTCATTCTTTGAAGGTTGACTTGTAATAGTATACAAGTGTGGCTTGTATATTACTACTAAGGTACCCTCGGGGGCGTAACACTAGTCTCCTCACAATAGAGTCTCAGTGGCTATTGAGTGAGAGGAAAAGGAGAAGGAGAAAGAGGATAGCAAATAAGATGAGTAGAATTAGGAGAGGAATAAGGTAGAGGAGGATGGTCAGGTTACTATTGATCAAGTGCAGGGATTACTAAGCAAACCCAATTGGGGGTATAATCTACCTATCTCAGGGTCAATAGGTGTTTCCTTTTGTAGAACTTTAGAGACTTGTAATGATCTAATATAGCTTAATAACATGGGTAATCAAGAAGAGCATGGAGATGGTATTGGGGGAGAGTAACAAGAGAATGACCTAATGAGTGAGTTGTCAAGTTTAACGGCATCTTAATTGACCCATCTACCCCATGACAAATCAAGTACCAAGGTGCAAGAGGAGATTCAAGATTTACAAGAGGAGTTAACCCAATATGACGAGGTTAATTGATACGAAAGGCCTTAGCTTCTTCCTTTTCTTCTAATGTCTTACCATATTAATGTAACTAAGTCGAAATGCCAACTTTAGCTAATGTAATCTACCTATTGTTTATGATGAACTTAATTTTTATTTTTAATTCTTGTCCCCTTTTTTTCTTCATTTGTATTCTATTTCCTAGTTTGGATTCTTACTTTGTGTCAAGTGGTCGTTAACTTTGGGTAGCAATTTGTCAAGGTTATGTCAAGCTTTGCCCAATGAGGCTCAAGTTCTCATATCCCAAGCTCGTACAAATGTTCGATATTTGTACCATGTCATTATTATCCTTTATATGCGACAACGAATAGTCACTCATGATGGACCTAGGATATTGCTACCTATTGATGGAGAGCTATGGATATCTAATGGATCAACTTCCAAAGGTTTAGCATGACCTAAATTCCAATCAACATTATCTTTAAAACAGTCTTCTGCCCTCATCTTCTTTTATAAATGGGGGACATAGGCCATTCTTTGTCCACTTTACTTCAAAGCATTTTTCCTTTTCTTCTATATATATATATATATATATATTACATTTTTTTCACAAGTGAATAGTAGTTGGAGAGATTAAGTCCTTAAGGGGAGCTTAAGCATTCTCTAGAGGACCCATGTTCAGTTTTACCCATCTCTAAGATGCAAGACAATGGATCTTATATTATGGTGTAGAATGGGGGTTTGAAACCTATTATCTATTATAATATGAAGGCCTAAAATGGTAGAGAACTAGCTATTCTCAATAGCCTTTGCAAATCCTTGGGCAAAAGGAGCACCTCCTTTAGAAGCTCTAATAGCTTGCTTAGTTTAGAGATCTACTTATGGAGTAGTTCTTTTCTGAAGGGGGTTTTTATCTAGTTTTTCCTTTGTGAGATTGGATTTGTACAATAGTTTTGACCGAATTAGAAAGCTCCTACATTTACATTACAATTCTATAGTGTGAACTACTTTCACCATGATACACAAAGTATTTCGTAAATTTATTTTACGAGTGTGAGCTGAATGATGAGACGAAGTTTTAATGACAAGCCACATGAGCATAATGTCTCTTTCATGAGGAGAACAGTTGACAACAATGAAGAGCATGCTTTATTTACTCGATCAATAATACAATAGAGTCAAAAGTCCAATCTTTTAGATTTATCGCATTGATCTTTTGATGGAATTCATTCAAAATGTCCGATCAAAAGTATTGTAGTGTCATTTGATTCAATAAAATAATTATATTTTCTTACTTTGTTGTTGTTTTCCTTTTCTTTATTCTGCCTATGCTTGTATTAATTTTTTATGACTCGTCTTTTAGATCCAACTAAGTAACCATCTCTATTAGATAAACTAAGTACTAGGACTTAGTGCATTTCATGGCTTGATAGGACGATTGTATAGGGTAGACCAAGATGCAAGACCGATTGTGCCATATAAATCTTTGAGTAGGCTTGAAACTTATCTTTTTAAAATATAATAAGGGTGTCCTTCAAATGTTTTTATCGACAAGGTTACCCCATCTAAGCCGAAGAGCTTGGCATCAAGCGGCATGAAAGGAAATTACTTGGATGTAATTTTAGCAATGAGTTTGCCCAACTCAAGCTAAAAAGCTTGGTGTTAAAGGATAACAAAGGGGGATGCATGGATGTAGTTTTATTGATAGGCTTACCCAACAAAAGTTGAAAAGGTATGTTGTTAAGGTATGTAAAGAGGAGTTACCTAGATGTTTCCTTTTAATGAGCTTACCTAACTCAAGTTAAATTGCTTGATGTACGTAAGGAGGGTTACTTAGATGCTTCATATCAACAAGCTTACCCCGTTCAAGCCGAAGAGCTTGAACAGAGTAGTCGAACAAAATGTTTGATTGGGCAATTGAGTATTCAAGTTTAGTCAGCCGACTATGTGAGAGAGTTTAAATGGTTGATAAGACTATAAAGTTCACTTGTTAGAGGAAGCTTATAAACTCAACCAAATAAGTTGCAATGACTACATAGGCGTTGGTTATGCATTATATAGTTACAAAAATAAGTAATGGAAAATAGAACAATAACTTCATTGATCGACAATCGATGTTTGCAATCTTAACATGCCATAAAATCATATAAGGATATTTCCTTATATTATTTGCATTGCAAGTGTGGGGAACAGGTTGACCATTCAGGCCCTTAAGTTGTTAGCCTCCATTTCCCAAACTCTTCACCACTTTAATAGGATTTTCCCAATTTGAAGCTAATTTCACTTGCCCTTCACAAGATTTGTGGTAGCTTCAAGTCTTTTACATATAAGATTGCCAAGTAGAAAAATTTTGAGCTTCACCTTATTATCATAGTATCTCCTTACTTAAAGTTAACAGACATCAAACCTTATCTTAACTAGCTTAGATCTCTTCAATAGTATCCAAGTTAGAGGCCTAATTTGTTTTTCCATAACGTCCAAATCTTGAGTACATAGGTTAGGGGAACTTCAATTCAATTGGGTGTACATCGTTGGTACTGAATGTTAATTGCTATGGGGTTTTCTTAGTCGAGGTGCATGATTATTGTACTCTTTTGAGTGACTCTTCAAGGACCTTTAAACCCTTTATAAGGCAAAGGCATCAAAGGAGTAATAAGTTGTAGCCTCGCCTATGTAGAAGATTTCCTACCATGGTGTAGCCGACATCATTGTATACTAGCTTCTTAGCTTCTAACTAATTAGCTAAGACTGTCCCACACTTGAGGTAGCCTACTGTAGGGTCCATTCGGGGAACATAAATTGAATCTCCATGATTTATAGTCTTTATTAGTCAATGCTTCTCCTGAAGAAACACAATAAATATTTATCGTTAATGCGTTTAAGATTAGGGATGCTTATCGATGCTAATTTGAAGAGTTTGTTGACTTTGGAATTCTTGACTTTTTGGATCTTATGGACACTCTAAGTGGGGAATTCTAAGGATAGTTAACAATAGCCAAGTACCGATCATCAAATCACCCTTCATTTCTTATTTGCCATTCACTTGTTGGACCATAAGTTGGGAATCCAAGTAAATATTCAATCTCTCAACTCTGATGTCCTTAGCTAACTTCAACCCAGTGATGGTAGCCTCATAATTTATTTCATTAGTGTTGGCATTACATCTAAACTTGAAGTGAGTAGTAGACTTTCACACTAATAGGTCCTTCAAGAACGAACCTTACTCCGCTCCTTCCTGGGTGGAGGATCCATTAATGTGGAGAGTTCATTCCAACTTATCGTTTTGTTTGGTGACATTTTCTTCTCCTGTGTGTTTAGTAATAAAGTCTACTATTACTTGCAGGTTCTTAAAGCATGCTACTAAATCAGGAAAGATTTGCTTGAACCATTCGAAGGCTGCTTCTGAAGGGTATTGGGAAATGCTGTTCAGGAGAGGGTACCATCGAAATTGTGCAGTTAAATTGAGGTCTAGAACTTAGTTAAATGATTTTCAAGGTATCTAATTCCATTGAATTCTTTTAACAAAGGGAGTTTCATGCTCTTGGCAATACTTTGTCCTAGATTGCTAGGACAAAAGGGGACTTACCCCATGGATTCTAAGATAGGGAATTCTTTCCACTTTTTTCCTCTTCAAAGAGTCTCCTATCATGTTCTCAAGTCAGTCGTCATTCAATTAGTATAGGCGATAGTTTGCACTAAGGTCAACAGTTTACATACATGAGGTTACTAATTTGGGGGTCCTTAGATTGGGCTTACTAATTCGCTTTCAAATTATTATGCCCATTCGCATTAGATTCATCCACATCTTCCATGGGGTAGTGTTCCCATTCTAACTTATCAATACAAATTTGAAGTCTTTGGACTTCATCATTGTAAGTTGCCAATTCACAACACATTTCTTCCAATTCTTCAAAACGTTATTGGTCAATTAAATAAGAGGTTGTATCTTGCTTACCCATATGGTAAGTAATAGGGCTCTCACTGTTTCTGTGCTTTGAGCTCCTTGTTATTGCCATTAAGGCAGCTAATAGATTTCAAGAAATAACGAGGGAAGTTAACTTTTTAGTTTCCTTCAGATGACACCAAAATATTATCACCTTATTTCCCTTATCATAGTAGATTAGATCTGATCTATCATTATTTAGACCTGCAAAAACAATAATGGGTTAGTAAGCACCAAGGAGTTATTCAATATGATCACTTCAATGGTTAAGTTAGTAATATGTAGGGGTTAACTTATAGGCTAATGAATTGGCCTATGTTTTGATCAAATTAGGCTGAATTTGAAAAGTGCTAAATCTAAATTTGCTCCACGATAATATACATAAGTGATACACAATGAATCTTTTTTTTTTTTTTCCAAAATAGGTTCATTTTTCAATATCATTACCATTAAGGTTGATTTTCTTGATAAACTTCATATATATAATCTATTATTATATGTGTAAATAACTTTTGCAAAAGTTTAATACCATCCAACCTCTTATTCGTGTGAACTATAAATTTGCAAAAGTTATAAAGGTCCTTCTACAACTCATAATTTTACTAGTCAATAGATTTTATATGGATTAATACCATGTTTGGTACCTCAACTTTGCTTAATGTACAATCAAGTACATAAACTTTCATTTTGATCAATTTTATATCTAGATTAAGTTTTGTGCGCATTTATACTGCTTGAGCTAATGTTGTTA
The DNA here is from genome assembly GCA_024138025.1 of Combretum micranthum. Classification (NCBI taxonomy): domain Eukaryota; kingdom Viridiplantae; phylum Streptophyta; class Magnoliopsida; order Myrtales; family Combretaceae; genus Combretum; species Combretum micranthum. The sequence continues at coordinate 1,380,900 of JAMXBD010000215.1, forward strand.
ACTCCCATTAGCTGACGTGACACTTTTAACCTTGAAAGCATGCCACGTGTTAGCTAATATGATATCTTATTTAATTATTTAATCGTTTTTAATTAGTTTAGTTATTAATACTATATAATTATAGTTAAAGTTGATTTGCTTGTATCATTATAAAAAAAATGGTGAGACCATTTCCAATCAACCTAACTACTCAACACTTAAACGCAATCGAGATAACCTAAAAAGTAATAAGCCCAGATTTTCTAGTCTTCTCAGTTCTTTCATTTCTATAGCAGAATGTCAAATTGATAATTATAAAGATGACTCATTGTTAAAAGCTGAGCAATGTAGGACGATAAACATCTCCCACCATCTCTCAATGATCTTTCCAACTAGATTATATTACAAATTAGGATTTCGTGATAAATATCTATTTTAAAGCTATCTAACATCTTCATAAAAATCAAAGAATCTAGGCATGACTTTTAAGATTAATTTGTCTAAAAGAAAAATTAAGGGACCATCTTCATCTTCTTCAGATAATCTTCTTCCTCTCTCCTCTCTCTCTATAATCAAGACCTTCATCTTCACCATCCCAAACCACCTCACCGAACCCCAAACATTCATCACTGCCTCTCCAATCACTGAAATTATGGTTGTGTGTCCTTTACTAAAACCCCCCCTTAAACCTTGATTCGACCACCTTTGAAACCACGACGAGTAAAGCTCAAACTAAAACCATCTCCTCTGGCCCACTTGTCGCTTCCATGAAACTCATAGCCACAACCCTTCCTCATGTGATAGAAATAGCACTACTGCTACTCGTCATCATCAACCCCGCAAGAACCTATAAATGTCCATTACTTTCCCCTGCGAGTCAATAAGCCAAACACCCATGTAGATGCCCCTTTGGTATTTAAATGCTCACTAAGGTTTAGTTGAAGCCATTAGAGCAGTTTTCCTTGAGGTTTCAACCCATATCCCTCGGTCAAAACACCAAACTCATCCATTCTTTGTTGATGGAATTGAAGCCCAAACAAGCAAAACCAGATAAATGGGTATCAAGAAAAGATTAGATCTTTGATTAGATTTGGTGTGATTGGATTAGAACTATTAATGGGTATTGGAATTGTGAACCAAACAAGTATTGGCTATTGGAAGTTTAGGAAAAATAAATCAATATTAATAAAGAAAAAAGGAAATAAGGATGAAGAGGGAACTAAAATAGATGAGTATGAGAAAGAGAGAGAAAGTGTTAGGAATGACAAGAATTAGGAGAAGGCAAAAAGGAACCTAAACAAGAAGGTGGGTGAAGACGAAATTACGAAAATTGTAGAGAAGAGGCTTTGTTTGGTGTGTCTAGCGGTGGCTCTTTGAGTTTGGTCAAGCCTCCTTCCCTCCCTCCCTCCCTTACCTTCAAGGAAAGGTACAATCATGATTTGTAACTATTGCTTTGGTTTTGTCTTTGTATGAAGAGTAAACAAAAAGAAAGTACAATTTTTAATCCATCACCTCTAATCGTGTTGGTGGTTTGGCTCCGATGGTGGTGATGGATGGCATTTGATATGAATGGTTTTGGTGTGTTTATAGTTCCACATGGAAAAATCTTTAAAAAATGGATCTATATACAAGATAAAATTAAACCATATTATTATTTAAGAAGGAAAAGACTACAAAAAAAAACATGGGCTTGCTTTGGTATCTTATATGGATAAGTTTGATGGATGAGTTGGGCTTAGAAAATAAAATCTTTTAAAAAAATAAAGTAATGTTAATTATAATAACATAATATGATGAAAATATAAATAAAAAGTTAAGGTATGATTAGCAGCCGACAATTTTGAATCTTCAAAGCCGTGGATTGTTTTGGAAGTGGTGAAGGTGAATTAGTCTTGGCAATTTGATCAAATTGTGCGCACACGGCCAATTTCAGCATTTGGCTTTCCTCCCCTTAAGAATGACTAATTAGGTAATTCAGTGTATTTTTCAATTTAATATTTAGAAAAATTTAATTGCTATGTGGCGCACTTCGTTAATAGTCAGATTAAAAAAAAAACGATTTTATGCATTTAATTTTTTTATCAAATGTATAATCATCATTGAAAAAAATAAAAAGATATATTTTTTCAAACATTTAACAAGTACCCAACACATTTAAGAAAACCCTTCATATTTTAAAATAAAAAATTTGAAGAGAGATGTATCTTGTGAGTTGTGATTCATCATGCCGGTATATTTACTGGATTTGCATTTTTTAAATCTTCAAATCACAAATCACTTAAGCTTTTAGGCTTTGAATATGCAAAAACGAAATACCGTATTCATTTTCCCGTATATAAATCAGTATACCTTATCCCGTGGGCCATGGGTGCTGAACAAACCGGTGGGCGAGTTGGCCTATTCATTATAGAATTCTTATAAATCTTAAAAGTATATAAAATCGATTTGAAATTTCAAATACTTAACTTACTCTATAATTATGTCGACATCACATATGGATTAGATGCATCTTCTACATCATTATTGATATTTTGGCTCTATTATTGAGTGTTAAATAAACTGTTAAGATATTGTTGTTGTAATAAAGATTAAAATTTATAATCATATATTTTTTTTGAATTGTTGAATTTTTATTTGTATCGTTTTTATATCTGATTTTCATCTATATCATATTTATATCATATTTATATCGTATTTATTTGATCAGTTTATGAGTAAAATTATCAATTTTTCATTAATATCCCTTATCTGAAAACGATAAAAATATCATGTCAAAATGATAAGATGAAACAAAAAGTAGATTGATGTGAGAGAGAATATTTAAATAAAAAAATCTTATGGTATCGAAAAAAAAAACATTTTGTTGTTAGAAAATTACAACCATTATGTGCTACCAACCATGTTAGCTAGTACCTGTCTGGATTCTAATCTTTGAGATCTGACAAGAAAAACAAATTCTAATAATCTATTAATATATATTTTTACTCAAAATGTCTAATTAAAGTAAATTTTATGTCAACATATAGGTCTCTCTTGCATGTGGATTTGTTCAATCTCTTCACTTTGATGAAGTTGAGGTTGATTTTCTCCCTTTGATCTTCCTTTCAATAAATGGGGTCTAAGCTTGCTCACATCTGATAACTGAACTGGTTTCAGAAAGAATTCTTCAGCTCCATCTTCCAAACATCTGATTAATACCCAAAAAAATAAAAAAATAAACAAAAATTAGATTTATGAATTTTACTGTAGAACTTTTTGCAAAAATTTGGACACATAAAGTTGCTGTGCTTACCTGCTAATTCTTGAAGGAACATTTTCTGAAGACATTATTACAACTGGTATGTCCTTGTAATATTTAGATCCCTGTATTAAGAGAAAAAGGGAAAAATTATTATGAGAAATATATAGACTAACACAAATATATAAATAAATAAAAAGGTCGGTCTAATAATATATCAAAAAATTAAATTAAACATGGAATTGTCACATTAATATTACCTTAATTTTTCTTAAAAGATCATAGCCTGTCATTCCGGGCATGAAGTAGTCTGTAATTATCAAATTAACTTCCAAGTCCTGCATAATTTAACAAAAAATAAAGCAATCAACATTAGTTTACATTCCCACACATAAATCATGATCAGAAAGTGTGTATATTCACTAAAAAAGCAGACCTGATTATGATGATTTGGGGATACAGAAGGCTTTGTTGTCTCATCACTAATATCTTCTCCATCCAAACCCAAAAATTCCAAAGCTTTGCTTCCTGAATCCACAGATGTCACTGCCAAAAGAGGGAAAAAAAATTAATTAATTTGTTTTCTAAAGTGTAAAAAATTGAAAAAAAAAAGAAAAAAAGTTTAAGATGAAGAATTTAGCTTCATACCTTGGTAGGAAGATGTTTTGAGGAGTCTTTCAATCAATTTCCTATCAATAACACTGTCATCAACAGCTAGAACATGAAACTGAGTCTCTTTGGCTAAGCCCATATTTTCCCTTTCTTCTTTTGCCTTTACTTTCTTTGAATTTCTATGATCTATTGGTCCTGTGCCGAATTGAGGAATTAACAAAAGCAAGAAGTTTTATCAAAGAATCAAAGTAGGTAATGATGATGGAATGGAAAATTAGAAGAGGGTTGGTCAGCTTATAAATAGGTAAGCATTATATTAATATGGGTTACAGGTACAGTGCAAGATAAAAGAGAAAAATGTGTGTTAGCTAGAAAATCTTTGACAGTTTGGAAAGCAAGATCCGACAGATTTTGTCCAGAATCTGGAGGATCTTCTAACGTTGATTTTTGAACTTTCACGGACACGGCTATGAAAGTGCCCCTTGCATTGTTTATTATAATTATTATTTATTTTTATTGAATATAATTGTGTGGCCTTCTTGACTTTTGAATTGGGACTTTTTTTTTATGCCATTGACCCTTGGATTATTAAATATTAAGGGCAAACTTAACTAATCTAATTACTATTAAATTTGATTTCAAAAGGGTAAGCCTAAATGTTTAGGGTATTCATTATTCACCTATATATGAGTCAATGTGTTTGACCTTCTCACTTAATTCTTCCAATTAATTAAAATCTTCTTCGTTTTAGTAGTTCATTTTTTTTTTAACTTTATAGATTAGAAGGAAGGAGAAGGGGAATTGAACTTGTTCCATTTTTATAAGAGAGCATAATTTAAAGTAGATGAATCACTTTTGTTGCAAGTATTTACTACCTTGGTATAGTACGTGTGAAATATATATACATATATACTTGATTGATTTTTTTTATATAATTAACCATTGTAGTTTATTATTTAGGGCAAATGACATATTGAGTACCTGAACTTTTATCAAAATATCAATTAAATACCTGAATTTTTAAAATATTCAATTTCATACTCTAATTAAACTTTTCATGTCCTAAATACTATCTCATTCTTTTATTGCCTATCTAAAAAATGACAAGTATCAGGCGATGATTGGGTGAGGTAATGTTTAAGGCATGAAAAGTTCAATGAGGGTATGAAATTGAACATTTTAAAAATTCAGGTACCTAATTGATCTTTTGGTCAAAGTTTAGGTACCAAATAGGACATTAACCTACTATTATTTATTTTGTAAATTACATTAATTATAAATGCATTATATTATTAAGCTACAATTACTATTTCTTTTAGACACTAAAATATTAGATATTGATAATCATGAAAAATGTGCTATTTTATTGATTATACTCTTGTATACATTCATTCATAAAATTGAGTCATAAATCCAAGCGCGTTTCTCTTTTCTTATGAGAAAATCCTAATATAAAATCATATAACCATAAGATATTCATAGTTTATGTACGGATTATGGAATAGATATCTTATGAAGTATCCTATTTTTTTATAAACTCACTATCTATTTGGATTGTTTGATTTTCATGTATATGTATTTGTATCTGTTTATCATCTCTATCTGATATGTATTTAGTTTGTTTGATCTTTTTAAGAGTAAAATTATCTATTTATCATTTGTATCTTATCTATATCTGGTTTATTTTTTGCAAATAGACCTTAATTATGCTTGGTTGAGGATACCTTAAATCATCAAAATAATGACATATATTAAATAATTCATTGTTAATAATCCCATTTTGATTAAATCAAGAAAAATTACACCGATTGGTTTCCAGTTTAGATTTAAAAATGGAAACAGAATAAAAGAATGATCCAGACATGTATTGATGAATATAATATTTTATCCACCTCCAATATGTCAGTTGATAATTTAATAATTTATATCATAGTGTTTTAAAATAGTATTATCAGTGATAAAAATAATAGTGTGCACAGGGTACTATTGTCTTGTCCATACCCTTTCCTTTGATCTATAGTTAATGATGTCCCTTCAAGCACCATTAGGGCGTCTAGAAAGGACTTCTTCAAGGAGCTAAAGGCTGCACAGTGTAATAAAGAACTTGCCATACACGTGCATGACCAAGCTTCCCAATTCCAACAAAGCAAGAAGAAAGCAACTGCTAGGCAATTTCTAAGAATCTTTAATGATATTTCCATGAAAGATTTGGTTGTTAATAGGGTGTGAGTACCAATCATCTTTTAATATATATTTGTATAGATGATAATTATTTTAAAAATTATCTATTACTTTATATGTTTGTTAAAATATAATATAACTATCTATTATATATACATACACATTGTATATATATATATTCAATATTTTTCTACTTTTATGGTACGTTTGATTCATTAGAATAGAATAATATTGGTAATAAAGCAATTCATATTTTATAATTAGAGATATTTTCAGAACAAAATATACCTTTTTTATTAGAATAGTCATTCATCTATTAAAGAAAGAAATAGTGATTCATTATCTATTTGCATATATGAAATAGACATTCTTTTAATAGAATTTTTTGCAAATCAAACAACAGAATAGATATTCCGTGAGAATAAAGTCGAAATATTAATTTCATTTCATTCATAGGGTATTTGCATAGAATTTGAATTTTTTTTTTCAATTTTAAATTATAAATTTATCATATGAAAAATAAATTTAAAAAAAAAAAAGAATTTGTTTTCCTAATGTATGAACAAACGTAGTGAACACGCTCCTTCACAATTTCCACAAAGAAAATCAGAAAAGAGATTTGGGTGTTGACTCCTACGTGAAGACACCATGTGGACCCTTGAAATTAACTTATTGAATTATTCTTTTTCATATTTTTCTAAGTTTGAAAATATCTTCATCGTGTCCCGGATCTGTAAGATTTTTATTTTATTTTTTTTTTCTTATTTCCATGTGGATATGCATATGGCCTATCAATCGCACGAATGACACGCACGTCTTACTAGGCAGCCGCGTCGTAAGATACTATAGGAAGTTTTTTGGAATTTTCAAAATGAAATATAATCTCGGTTCTTTAATATATTTTGGTTTTGTAAAATCTACTTTTACAGATTTTCAAATTATATATATATGGAAGAAAATAATTAAAATAAACCAGAAAAAACAATGTATATCTTACAATCCTGGTTGTTGTATATTACGGCTGTAAAATCTAGCCTTAAGAGATTTTAAAATTTATAAATATTATCCTAAATGTATACAATTTGAGTACATTGATGATAAAATATAATCTTGGCTCTTCCATATTTTGGCTATAAAATCTACTTTTTAGAGATTTAGTGATTGTATATAATATGAAGTATATGATTCCAATGCATAAAAATGCTATCAGAAATCTGATTGTATGATCATGATTCATTCATGATGCGGGAGTAAAGCCAATGGAGGTCCTTGAATTTTTTAAAATGTTCGTTTTGGTACTCGAGCTTATGGATTGTCCATTTTAGTACGTAGACCTTTTAATGTAGTCTGTTTAAGTGTCTTCGTTTATCTTCTTGTTAAATAGTCGTTAAGTCTGTCAAGTAATCCAACGTAAAAAAAAATTATTTCAGTTATAGAGAGACATCCGAACTTCTCCCTCTAGATTGCTGACATGAAAGCACTTACTTCAATTTTACTACAATTTACTTGCCTTTGTTCTTGTGGTCTCCTTCTTTGCCTTTAGTGTAACGTATTTTCAAATCTCTCTCTCTCTCTCTCTCTCATCTGCATGCATCACTTGTCTTGTCCATAACAACTTAACTCTTTTCATTAACATGAAAGTATTTACTCCAATTTTATTGCAATTTACTTACCTGGTCTCCTTCTCTACCTTTAGTGTAACGTATTTTCAAAGCACCCCCTCCCCCCCCTCCCCTCTCTCTCTCTCTCTCTCTCATCTACATTCATCATTTGTCTTATTCATAACAACCCAACCCTTTTCATTAACACATGCAACCAACTTGCATTAACTTCATACTAAAACATACTTGTAGAATCTCCTTGAAGAACAAACGGGTCAAAAGTATAACGATAGCAGAAGTATTTGGATCAATTATAAAAGAAGCACAAAAATGAAGCTACATGCTCTAAAGGAGTTGGCAAGGAAAGAAATGGGCATTGTTGTTACAACATCACAATGTAAGCGAGCTAAGTTGAGGGTTGTTGAAGAGCTTATGGGATTTGAAACTAAAGAGCTTACCCTATTGTGGAACTATGCTGAAGAGCTTCGAAGGAAATACTCAAGCTTTACCATTATTTTAAATGTTTGTAGGGACTTTGATGCTAATGGGGTTATGTTTGACAAGGTCTATGTATGCTTTTATACTTACAAGGGAAGATTTTTATATGGTTGTAGAAAAATAATTAGCGTTGATGGTTTTTTCTTGAAGGGTGTTTGTAAGGGAAAAGTGTTGTTCACCATAGGTTGAGATTTTGTGTGGGCTGTTATTAAGATAGAAAATAAAGATACTTAGAATTGGTTTATAAAGCAGCTGATGGAGGATTTAGAGATTGACCCAAGGAATGGAGGTGAGGGTTGGACTATTATAAGTGACAAACAAAAGGTACTCTCAAATTTTTATTTATATCAATTTGCTTTATATTATCACCTTTTAAAAAGTTTCATTTTCATATGTAAGGCCTAGTGGATGCCATAAATATTTTGAGGCCTGCAGCTAAACATAGAATGTGCGCAAGGCACATCTATGCAAATTGAGGAAGCCAATACAAGGGATAAGATTTAAAAAATATTTTTAGGTAATCGCAAAAAGAACAAACAAAGCTGATTTCGAGGCTACATCTCAGCGTTTATATAATGCTAGCAAGGATGGTTGCCAAGCCTTGATGAAAACATAACCAAAGCACTAGATTAGTGCATGCCTTTCTTTAATACCAATGTTAAGTGTGATATAGTTGATAATAATCTTTGTGAAGCGTTTTAATGGTCGATTGGTGGATGCAAAATCAGAGTCCATTATTAACATGATTGAGGATATTAGATTGATGGTCATGGAGCGTATCTATAAACAGTGAGATTGAGCACATACCCTAGAATAATCAACAAGTTGGAGGAGAATAAGAAGGAAGCAAGGTGGTGTATAGCAAGGTGGAATGGTAGGGATGACTATGAAGTCCAACATAATTCTGATGTTTTTGATGTCGACATAAGCAAGCGTACATGTGCTTGTAAAGCTTGGGATTTGTCAGGTATCCCATGTTGTCATGCTATTTTTGCCATAGTTTTAACTAGTGGATTATCGAGGACTTACTTGATAACCATTATAGTAAGGAGATGTTTTTGAACTTGCATGCATATTTAATGAAAATGATGCATGGAGAGAAGTTTTGGAAGAAAATCGAACTACAAGGTCCATAACCATTGCCACTTAGGAAAAAACTTGGCAGCTACCCAAGGTAAGAAGAAAGAATGCACTTGATCAAGTGAGAGGAGATAAAATGACAAGATATGGGAGAAGGATGACATGCAATAATTGTAAGCAACAAGGGCATAATCACAACCCATGTCAATTATAATTTGGGGATTGGAGCAAGCTTTATTGAATGAATAGGTTCCTTTTTGGCTTTTGGCACTCTTGTTGTCTTCGTGGTTTCTAAAATGTTGTGGATATACTGTTCATATGTATGTGATTTCTTTTTATAGGTGCATAGACGTGCGAAGCTTAATCCCAGGCGAGCAAGAAAAGTACCATTAACCATGACAATGATGCCCATGGACTATTGGTTGTTGGGGAGGTATGTTCCATGTTATAAAGCTTGTAGTCATATGTACATCTTTTTTTTTTTTAATTGCAAATCCATGCTAATCACATATTTATTTGTTATAGGGAATGCATAATGATGCTCAAAATGCTTCCTCTCGTGCCATCAATATTGGTGATCAACAGCCAAACCATACTCCATTAATCCATGCAAACCATTTTAAAATATGGTCCTTTGTGATCAATTTAATTTCAATATGGAAGAAAATTGGAATATGTACAAATGGCAGGATACGTAAGAATTTGTGCCCATTCATTAGACCGAGCAAGAAAGAGATGCAAGGGAATCACAAGAGGAATATGATTGTCCAATAGATGCCTTGTTGCTACCTAAGAGACTGTTGATGTTGAAATATCCTCTAGCTTGAATAAAAAAGAAAAAGATAAAATAGTAAGGGATAAAGTTGTTGCCTTCTTCAAGCGGCGAAGCACGAGGCTCATGACATCACCTAGGAAAAACTATTCAACAACAGGTAGAGAAAAGGCAATAGAGAGTGGTTCAAATGAAGTCATCAACCTGGATTGATGATTTGAAGATTTGAATCCTGCTGCTTTTTATTTATTTATTTATTTTTTGTTTCTTTTGGTTTCATAGATTTTACAAACCAATGGTTTCTTTTGTTTTTTGGATTTGGGACAAACCAATGATAGCTTATGTTATCTTTAGACAGATTAGTGCAAAACTTATCTTCAGATATTTTGGTGTTTTTATAGAGAAGTTATTAGCTGTCTTTTTGATATTATGTAATAGTTATCCATGAAATGAACTTCCTGGTAGTTTATGAAGTTACTGATATTTTGTAATAGACATCCTGTGGTAGGTTGTTATTCTAAGAGGACATAATTGCAGAGAAGAAGATTGGGTTGGTTTCTTCTGGTTGTTGTTGTTTTAAGCATACTATGTTGTTCCTATGGTTGTGTTGTTGTTAAATACTACGACATGACTGAGATAGGCTCCATTGGTCATGGTCATGGATTTATGTGTGTTCTGCAATTATTTATCATGTATTTCTCAATAGAATAGGTGTACTGGGTTGACTATGAGGCTATACATAGTCAGAATTGTGCGTCTAACAAAATATACATACTACCTATTTATATGTTGTTGTTAAATATGATTTCCGTGGCATTTATTTTCTTTTATTTAGTCTCATCACGAATTGCTTGAGATGTACAGAGTTTAGAAGGGACGGGAAAATTTGAGATGAGATGTTGTTTCGTTCAGTTTTATGTTGTCAATTGTTTTGATTTAATGCTATAGATGTTTAAAGTGGTGGAATTCAATTATCTCGGGGTACCACCTGCATATCTGGTGGCTTGACATATGTGCATAAATGTACAGAAAAAAAAAATGTTCGAATATGTATATTCCTGTGGAAGCAATTTGTACATCCGTAGGCATGGGAAAGTTGAATTCTAGTTACTGCCAAAACCAATGCCACGTGACATGAATTTGTTGGAAAAATTTGTTACGTCAATGGCATATATTGAACTCTTTCTGGCTAATCAGGCAATAGTCAAGCAAGGGAAGCTTGTTTATGATGCTTTTGTTGGCACAAGGAGCATTCTTACTGCTACTGCTCATTTTGGTTCAATGACTATGGCTCGTGATGGTCATAGTCTTGATTGTAATGTCTGGAGCAATTTTAAATAGGTTTGCATCACATAAATCTATATAAACACAAAGGAGGTTTCTTAATCTATGTACAATAATAGCACTGTCATTGAGAACATAGCATTCGGTTAATTTGATAAATGCTTTTTACATCATTGCAATGATTAGCCATGGATGCTAATTTCATCAAAACCAGAACCATGATGACATAAAAAATTACTCTTTTCTAATTAAGAAGTGAAGAACTGGTGCAATAATTACATAATCGATAATCACGTGGAACACGATCCCGCCAAAAGAAGTAGCATAAATGTTTTCGACTTTGTATGGTGTTAAATCTTACTAGTGAAGTGAACGCTTCTTTAGTTGAGCATCTAAGACTAATTGGAGTTCTTCTCTGCATTATTGTGAACCCAACAGCTTTTATGACAAAGCATACACATAAATGAGACAAAAGAAATTTTTTAACATCAAATGTGTCTTGCATTAACATCAAATCTGATATTACAAAGACCCAACAACAAAAAATACTGATACAAAGCACTCATCACACTAACATATTACATTCCAACTAACCAAGGAAACTAAACCCCAATTTATTGACATACCACCCAAGCTATTTTAAGACTATAGACCTTTTCCCATATCCCAAATTATCCAATACAAAAGCAATAGCACCAAAACCCAAGGTATCCAAACCTACTTCATTAGCTTCTCAATCATGCAACTTTTTTTAGCTTTCTGTGTGCTTCATTGAATCATGCCTCAATAAAGCAAGCTCATGCCGCAAAGAATCTAATTCTTGTTGCAAAGCCATTAAATCTAATGGCTCAACATTCTGTTCACCCATAGTATCTGCATCACCTACAATATCAATCCATCTGAAGAACCCGCATCTACGATTTTCACGGCACAAAGGGCAACTTAGAAACCTTCTTCTATAGTTTTTTGACGTTCGTGCCATTTTCAACTCACATCTTAAACCACAAAGTAGTATACATTACCTGGGTTGTTTATGGTAGGTTGAAGGGGAAATGCGGATGATGATGATGCTTGGGATGTATTTTATCTCATCATTGTAATGTCCCAACGTCGATTTGAGGCTACATAATGGAATTGTGAAATATGGGCCTTGATTAGGTTTTGTGTTTTCCAGATTATGGTGACAATGGGTCCATAGAAAACTAAAGTTTTGTGGTAAGACTGATGGATTAATGCACATATTGTGTTGATAATAGTGGAATAGGTTTGGGATTAGGATTAGGATTAAGAAGGTGGAGGGGTGAAGTAGCAACCTGGGAGAAGTGAGGTTTTTGGAATGAAATGGAAAAGACAATGTAGAATGAGCATAAATGAGCGTTGGATAAAGCCATTAATATTGTGGTCTTGATTTAGCGCTAGAATATGCAGAGGTTTTTATTCTAGTGATTGACCTAGTTAAGGTAACGTTTTTTTTTTTTTTTTTTTTTCTAATTGGTCCACGTAGGCATAATTTAACATCTTCTAATATAAGTACTAACGGAGACATAACGTGATGAATTTTAAAGAGTTTGTGTACTAAAATGAAAAAAATAAAGGTCAGGTACTAAAGCGAACATTTTAAAAAGTTCAAGTACCGGCACTAGCTTTATCCCAATGATACGGAGAATACCAAAAGTGTAATAGTAGGAGGATTTTACCATAAATATGGTAACTTCTACATTTCCATCATTCTGATAATAATTTGATAATTGAAAAAAAAAAAACAAAGTAAGTGATATATAAAGTATTTTAATAGTAATTACACTTAAATATTTGAATATGAATTTGAATTGTCAAATGAACAATTGGACCTGTCTCATTAAAAAAATGATGAGATCATAGAATATAATATATGTCTATTGTCTTTATAAATAAAAAATTACACAAATAAAAATTATATAAGAAAATCACCAAAATACTATTGCTATATTGCATGTTGAGAGTAGATATAAAGTATTATATGTGTATTACATCTTGGAGGCGGGTTACAGCAATCTATTGTGTGAAAACTTTTAAAATTGTTGTATTGCATATTAGGTGTGTGATATAGGTTTGGAGGTATATAGCACCTTCAATGAGTGATACATATATAATCATGCGTGTGTCGCTTATTGGACGTGTGATACAAGTTTGGTGGTGTATCGCATATCCAACATGTGATACTCATGTAATTTAAAAAAAATTGTATCGCACCTTTAAGGTGAGATATAGTAATCTATTCTTGTGATTTTTTTCACAATTTAGTTTTGTATAATTATTTTTACGTATATACATGCAATATTCTCTGAGATTATAGAATTTTCCTATAACTATGCTTAATTTCTCAAAGTTCCACAAATAGTCATTTTTCAACATGTTGATGGTTATTTTTGGTACATTGGCTCTCAAGATCCAGTTTAACCCATTTAAAACTTGGGTCGACCCATTAGGTCTAAATTTAGTCTTATTTGATTCATCTCAAGCTCTTAGAGGTTCAAAGTGAACCCTTGACTCGGCAAGTGACCCTTTAAATTTGACACTTAATAAAGCTGACTTAAGTTACTCGACATGCACTCTCATAACCTCTACAATTCTCGCCCTTGATGGAATTAAGACATACCTTCATGGATTAATGCCCAATTCCTAGCAACCATTCTCAACCTCCCACTATTCTATGTTGGCAACACAAATGAGTCTTTATAATATAAATTTCCTCCTCCCAAGCTTTTGGGGGGACCTCAACCTACACAACCTATTATTAAACCAAACTGGTAAGTCTTCTATTCTATTTAACTCTACTTCCCACTTTAGATAAACACTTGCTTAAATGTTAAAATGATCGCATTAGATAACCTCCTCGTGCCCCATGACCATATCTTGCTTTGTAGGTCATACTTTACAGGTTTACTATCAAGCCCAATTACCCAAAAGCCCCCTGCCAATTTTGAACGAAAAATATTTGCCATTGTCTATGGGAAACAACTCTTAACATTGTTTCCTTTAGTTTTTATCCTTTTTCCTACATTCTTCCTTTGTGCTTTAAATAATGCCATTCTCAATGTTGCTTAGGTCAAAGAGAAAAGAGATGCCAAAAAATCTAGCCCCTAAAATATAACTAACTCCATATCAAGTTATGACAACACCTGAATGCTTGTTAGATCAAGTGCTGACTTTAGTATTTTAGCCGCTTTTGACCCTTTTGTTGGAGCAGATCACTTGAATAATCTAGAGAGTGTTTTGCACCAGATTGTGGAGCAAAATATAAAAAGGATAAATCATAACCGTTGTGTGGAATAATGCCTCAAAGACCTAAATATGCCTTTATGCCAGGAAGATGCAACCCCATAGTGATCATTCTCAAACTCAAACTATCTTGGTGTACAAGCTACTTCAATAACCTCTTAAACACATGGCAAATTAGGGGCTAAGTATCCCTCTATGGTAGCAGCTTTGCCAACACATGGATAACCTATCTTCAATTGATCTTACCACGTATAGGGGAAGCACTTTGAGAATTTGATGCTTGAGGTAATGGAAAAAAGAAAAGGGAATATAAAAGGGCTTCAAGGATTTAAGTAGAGTAAAAAGAGTGCAGAGACTTTAAAAACATCCTCAATCACAATTAATACTTCTACATTGCAACCTATCATTGAGGAATCTTTTCCTACGGGCATGAAGTTTTCTAATTTTAAGATGTATGATGGGATGGCTTATGGTTGACCTTGATGAGAATGCGATGTTATCAGAACCAGATGTTGGTGTTTAGCCTCAATGATGCAATTTTTTGCAAAGTGTTACCTTAGAACATTGAAAAAAGCGGGTCACAATTGGTATCACCAGTTTTGAAGGACTAACTTCTCTAGTTTAAAGTCCTTAAATGCATCTAGAGTATGTAAAATGGTTAGTAACACACTTAATTTCATGGAGAGACGGACAATTAATACGTCACCTATCCTGACTAGCACTAACTATGCATATTGGAAGTGTCGGATGAGAATTTTTATTAAGGCATAAAATTTGTTCTTATAGAGTATTAATGAAAATTGTTTTATAGTAATAGAAGGCGAAAATGAAAGTAATTACATTGAAATAGAAAAAGAGAAAGTGCAATTAAATAAAGTTGCTATGAATATACTATATTGTGGCTTAAATGAGACTTTCATAGAATTTGTACATGTAAATCGGCTAAAGATATTTGGAATAATTTGGGAAACACATATGAAGGATTTACTAGAGTTAAAGACACAAAAATAAGTTTGCTTTGTGGACAATTTTAAATTTTTATAATGGAACCTAATGAATCTATAAATGACATGCATAATAGGTTTATTAATTTTTTTTAAATCCTTTGAGCATCCTTAGTAAGAATCTCACTAATATAGAAATTAATTCCAAACTTCTCAAGTCATTTCCAGAGTTTTAGGAAGCCAAGAGAATTGTCATTGAAGAAGTGCATAATTTGAGCCAAATGAGCAAAGAGGAGCTCCTTGTCACCCTCAAAACGCATGAAATGATCAAGAAGCAAAGGGAAGAGTCAACCAAGAAGGAAATAACTCTTAAAGTCTCTTGCTCCAACTCATGTTCAAGTAAAAGTATGACAATGAAAAAGATGAGGAGGAGTAGGATAAGCTTACAAAGAAATTCATAGAAATTTTTAAGGAGGGAAAAAAAGAAGAAGAAGAACATCACTTGTTTCAAGTGCAATAAGCTGGGGCATATTTAATAATATTGTCCAAATGCCAAGAAAGAAGTGGATGAGAAAAGAAAAAGGCAATTGTGACCATTTGGAGCAGTGAAGAATCATCTGAATTGGATGAAAATTTATGCTCGACGACCCTTGATGATAAGGTCTGTTCTACTTCCTTTCAAGTTCCTTATGATGAAATATATGAAATGTATGATAAAGTATATAATGAATGATGAAAATGAAGAAAAACAATAGCATGCTTAAATCATTAATGAGGAAAGTAGGAGATGAGTTGGATATTTTTCAAAAGCAATAATGGTAAAAATGATACCTAAACTTTTGCAAAAAGAATAATTATGTACATTAAGTTTAGTTTTGAATAATTTGATACCTGAAGAAAGTTTTAGTTAACTTATTTCATACTTAAAGTTTATTTTTGATGATTATGGTATTTGAATAAAGTTTTCGTAAACTTCTTTTATATTTCATTTAACTTGCTTTAGGTATGAAAAAAAATCAATGAAAACTTTGTTCATGTGCTAAAATTGTCAAAACCAAACTTTAGGTATGAAAAAAGTCAATGAAAATCTTGTTCAAGTATTAAATTGTTCTTTTTGTGAAAGTTCAAGTACCATTTTCGTTATTAACCCTTTTCAAAATGAGCATGAAGCTATTAAAGTTGAAAATGATAAGTTGAATGAAGAAATTGAATATTTGCAATTGGAAAATGGTAGGTTGAAAAATAGAAATGATGAGTTAATAAAAATGAATGAGAAGTTAAAAATAAAAATGATTTACTTAACCTAGAAAACAAAACTTTGAAATGTGATGATAAAGTAGATGCTCGTGCTAGTAGTTGTAATGAAGAGATTTTAAAAGAGCTAGATGGTTTAAAAATTGAAAATGAAAAATTAAAAGCTAGCTTACGTGAAGCAAATGAAATCATAACCAAATTTACCGAGGGAGAGAAGAATTTAAATACTCTTATCAAAAACCAAACACATGATTTTAAGAAATGTGGAATTGCTTATGATGGAAACAATAATTGCAAGCCTCACAAAACTCGGTTTTGAAAGTAACTTATGGAACTTGCAACTATTGTACAAAGTTCGGCCATATTTACACAAATTGTGCAATAAGGGAAGGCATGCATTTAGGTCATAAATGCAAGTTTGCTTGGGTATCGAGAAGATAAATTCTTGATTTCACTATCCCTAGGGGACTTAAGCAAAAATTGATACTAAAGAAGTAAATGTGTTTTTGTAGGTATCTAAAGAGGCTTCAAAGGCGGTAAATGAGATATAATCTCAACTTGCTTGAATTTAATGTTTTTGAGGTCTTGTTGTTTGTGAATATAACGCATTGTGCTTGAATTATGTGTTATTGATGTTGAAATATTTTTATGCATGCTTTAAGCTAAATTTGAGTTAAAATTTTAGGTTTGACACGCATGAAAATGGGTTTTCATTGTAGATTTAAAACAATGTTTTGACATACTTAATATTGCTTTTTTAAACTTATGAGAAAGAATGGAATTGCTTGAAAACCTTTTGGATTAATTTATGCATTTTTGAGAAATCATATTATGCCATTTTTTTAAAAACTAAAATGTGCGCAAATTTGTAATTTGTTGAAGTTTACAAGTTTGATTTGTTCATGGATCAATATAGCTAATTGAACTTGCATGATGTATGAATTGTTAGATTGTGTGAATTTGAGCCTCAGTTTGAGCATTATGTGAGGGTTGAATTGCAACATAGCATCCATATGTTAAGCCTGCAATGTTTGGACGATAGGTGTTTGTTAAACATGTATTGAGCGTTTTTTTCTTCTTTTGGTATGGTTTGAGTTTGCCTTTTTGATGAGTCAATATGGGAAGAAATGATAGTGCATAATTAATATGTTTGTGTATGAATATGTGATTTTTTTATCATTTTTTGTAATTCATGTTTTCCTTGAGTTAAGCATCAAGTTCTTAAACTTATTGATTAGAAATCTTTTAAAACCTAGATGCTTCACTAAGGAGGGAGTGTTAACTCGAGGAGAAGTTAATTGTGCAAGATTGTTCTCATTAAAAAGGGGGAGATTGTTGAACTTGTGTGTTCAATGTATGTTTTGATAAGGAAATTAATTGCACAATTAACCACTTAATTGCGATAAATTACATTTAATCAGGAAAGCATATATGTGGATTGATATGAGCATGTTTCAACTTGTTTTGCTTTGGTCTTATTTATATTCAAGTTAACACAGGACCTAGTTGCTCTGTAGCCATTGTTCAGATGCTAAGAGTGTGGCGTTCGGATGCTAGGATGATTAGAAAGGTTCTGACCTTAGTGTGGTGTTTAGATGCTAGGATGATTAGAAAGGTTATGGCGTGAAAATGCCTTGTGTTTTTTGTGCAGATTAAAGCTAGCGTTCAAACATTAAGCCTATAACGTCCGGATGCTATATTATAGAAAAAGAGCTATTGAAGTATTTAATGTTCAATTGATTTTGAAGTTTTGGATCTAACGGTTAGGGAACTTCAAGAGGCCATAAATACAATTTGTTTGAAAATTGAGAGAAGTTAGTTGAACTTAAAACTCCACGTTAGACCCAATGCTAAGTCTTCTATTCCTTATTCTTTTATTATTGCACTTTATATTATTATCTTTTATTTGTTGCCGTGCATGAATTAGACATTAATATTTGAAAAAAGTAAAATTAGTACATAATTCGCATTCCTTAAGTGTTATTAGGTTTTTTCTATTTCTACTCTAGCTATAGGTGCATATCTTTCATCATAGTCTCTTTCTTCTCCCTATGAGTAGCCTTTAGCAACTAACCCATCTTTATTTCTAACAACTTTACCATTTCATTTAGTTTATTTATGAAAACCTAATTACTTCCTATTATACTTTATTTTTTGTGTAGGGACTAACTTTAAATGTTATTAATTTGAAATCGACTTAATTATACTTGCATTACAAGTACTCAACTATCATTTTTCAAAGCTTCAATCATACAAGTAGATTCAAATGAAGTTTTTTACATATTTTTAAGTTTTTGTGAGTCTCATATGCTTTTAGACAATACACTTAGTAAATGAAAAAAGAAGAAGAAAAAATTAGGTAAAGTCAAGAACCTCACTTTTTATAATTCTTAGCAAAATTTTCAAAAAGTTGAAGGACCTATGCCTATTGCTAGGACTTCAAAGAGTGAGGTCCTTAGCATACATTTGGTTAAGGTAACTTATCTTTATGAAACTATCCATATGTTATTATTTTATTGGTATTTATGAGAGTTAATACTCTTAAAACTTTTCTCCTCCTAAGCAAGATGCCTTTTGTTTTTGAGCCAATAAGCAAGATGCTTTAAGGAGTGTAACTTGTTGTTGTTATTTGTTTATTTAATTTTTTAATTTCAACGTTTATCATGTTACAAAACCGGTTCCCTAATGCATGTAGGTAAACAAGCGAGGGAAAATTCTTTCCCCCATTTCTTCCATGGGCTTCTGCTAAGAATCACATATGAAGGCCCAAGTATTAATAGCCACCAGTCCACGGTACTGTGATATTACTTAAGCAAAATTAATCTACCCCAATTAGTAGCACTAGTCAAGGATGGAAAAAATTAAAAAGAAAAAAAAAAAAATTCGATTTTCCATTTTTAGAATTTAGGTTTTTGGTTGATTTTGATACGGATTTTGAAAATAAATCCGGAAAAAAGTTGATGCCAAAATATATTATAGAAATGAGCTATCAAAAGCGTTGTTGCAACGCTTTTGACTTTGCAGCGTCTTCTTTAGAAAAATTTATTTCCCTTGAAAGCATTGTGGTACAAACATAGAAAAAAAATAGTTTTTTTTTTTTTTTTGTTTATTGGTGAGGGTAATGTGACCGAATATAATTAAAACAAATAATAAACCTAGATTCACTTTTAAAATTCTTAAAGTGAACACAACTTCAATTAATCTTTTTAACGTTACAGTATGAAGCAAATAAAAGCAAGATCAGGTATGATATTTAAAAGCTAAAAAAGCTTTAGTTATAAAATTTAAAAAAAATAATTAAAGCATTTTTATATAACCTATTAAAATTTTAGAAAATATTAAATTTTGATTTAATTTCAAAATTCATAAAGTTGAACACAAGTTCAATCATTTTTTTATCATCACATTATCAAATAAAAGAAAAATACGATTTAACAAAAAATAAAAAATTAAAATTTTTGGAAAACGATATGAAATATATTGTACTAAAAAACATGTTTTTCTAAATAAAATTTCAAATGAAGCATAATTTCTTCTTATTCTTTTGTACGTCGTGAATCGTCGTCCTCTTAAACTTTGATATTTAAAACTTTGGCCCAAAAATTTTCTATACTTTATAGTCAAATTTTCACTATCATATAATAAGAATAATGACAATTTTTGTACTTTGATTTTTGATAATTTAGTATTTATCTTTTACAAAACAGTACTCATAATTTTTAAATACAATATTTTCGGTGCTTCGTTATATAAATTTTTAGATAGTCATCATCTTTGTCAACTCATTATTTTAAAAGATGAATTTAATTTGTCTAAATTTGATATTATATTTATCCCAATAATTTTGATAATTTTTTAAACATCGTTATTTATTTCCTTTTTCTAAATTATGGGAGTAAAAACATATAATTATATTTCGAAAGTATAAATGTATATCATCTAATTATATTTAAGCATCATAGTTATTTATTTTTATTTGATTTCTTGATAAATCAAAATTTATTATTTGTTTTAATTTTGATAGGTTACATAAAAATGCTTTAATTTTTTTTTTAATTTTATGATTGAAGCCATACTTGATCTCACTTTTATTTGCTTGATCCTGTAAAGTAAAGAAGATTAGTTGAAGTTGTGTTTATTTTAAGAATTTTGAAATTAAATTTAAATTTATTATTTGTTTTGATAATATCGAGTCACATTACCATTATCCATAAAAATTATTTAAAAAATTTTTGTTTTGTTAAGTTTATATTGAATAACAAGGCTTTTAAAAGAAATAAAATTTTCTAATTCAGTACAAATTCAAAGTGACTATTACAAACAGAACCTTAAATGGCCTATTTTCGTGATATTTTGCCATAAACTTTTTTTTTCGAATTTATTTTCAAAATCCATACCAAAAACCCCTACATCTCTTTATTCGAGAGAGAAAAGATTCATTCCACTGTAGAAAAAGAGGAGGGGGTTTTGTACTGATGTACCTGTATTTTTTAAAATAAATCTCAAAATACCCAACTTTGAAAAGATATTTTGAATATACACAAGAAAAAACACATTCAAAGTGTGCATTCAAAGTGTAACTAAGAATTTTTCGAGAGAAGTCGGGTTGGAATCGAACGCACACAGGGAATGCGTTCGAAAATTTTTCACAATAATAATCGAACGCACGCACTATATGCGTCCGTTTGGTGGGTGTTATTGGCCAAGCTTCCAAACTCATTGTGTGCACACATTCAAAGTGGAACGTATTCTTCAAATGCGTCCGCTGCATTTGTATTATTATTATACACTAACTTTTGGCAACTTTTGTTATTATTATTAATTGGATCTCATTTGAAACAATTCAATTACAAAAATAATCCGTTCAAATCATATTTTAAAAATGCAATTTGAACTTGTAAATAAATAGCATGTAAATAGAAGTTTAGATAGAAATCACAAATAGAAAATCACATGCTTTTATAAATTTTTTTTCTAAGTTATAAAAATCACATGCGGAATGTTCAATTTATATTTATGAAAATAAAATTCAAAAATCATGTCCAACACGCAATTTTATTAAGCTATTTCGAATCGGTGCCTATTTTGAAAAGTATTTTAAGAAATTTTAAATTGACAACATAAGTATTCGAAGTAGCTCTCTTATGTAAGCAAACTGAATATAAGAATACGTTCCACTTTGAAAGCACACACACAATGCGTTCGAAGCTTGGCCAACAACATCCACCAAACGGACGTATGTAGTGTTGTTTTCGAGAAAATGAAATTAATATCACTTTTTTAAAAAAAATTACAAAAATGCCACTAGGATAAAAATAATCCTAAAAATAGGCAAGTTAAACTGTCTCTTGAATAGACGAGGTTGAATCAAATCATCTTCAACCTTGTCTCTTCAAGAGACGAGATCGGTCACTAATGACCTCGTCTCTTGAAGAAACGAGTTTAACTTGCCTATTCTTAAAATTATTTTTTCATCTCATGAATTTATGTAATTTTTTTTTAAAAATAGTTATTTTTTTTCCTTAATCCTATGTTTTCGGTTGTTATTGTGGAAAATTTTCTAACGCATTTCTTATATGCGTTTGATCCCAATCCTGCTTTTTTCTATAAATTCATAAAATCTGTAGTTACATTTTGAAGGTATACTTTGAATGTGTTTTTTTTTTTTTTTTTTTTTTTTTTTTTTGAGTATATTCGGAATATCTTTTGAAAGTTAGATATTGTGGGGTTTATTTTCAAAAGTATAGGTATATCCTACAAAACCCGAGGAGGATTCCGAGGAGGAGGAAGTCGTTAGAGAAAGAAGCTACATTGCACAACATGAATCATCGACAACTCATCTCAGCATCCTTCGGCGTTTTACTCGCCGTTCTGTCTTTTCCACTTCTCAACACTCTCTCTCGCTGTAAGCACTACTACTATCTCTCGCTTTCTCTTCTTACATTTTTTCTTCTGAAAATGTGTTACTATTTCTAGTTGATAAACATGTGTCCATTGAATCTGCATGTGTATAGACCGGTCAGTTATAAAATCGTTGTATCCGGTACGGCCGTTAGAGTCGCCGTTACTCGCGGATTTGATAGTGAGGAATGGTACTATATACACTAGTGATGTTTCTCTTCCGTTTGCTGATGCCATAGCTGTTCGTAACGGAAGGATTCTTCGTATCGGCACCTACGCTTCTCTGCAGGTCCTCTTCCTCCTCCTTTTTGTGCTTTTCATTTATTATGATTGCAATTCAGTGCTGAATTTGTTAACGTGCGATTTGTTGTATTAATTTTGAATATCGTTATTCAGTATATAATTGTGCTCAAAGAAGGCAGGTTCTTCGTGGAAATGGACATGCAGAATGTTATATGATAATATTGAGGATGAACAGACGGAACGTGATAATGTAGTGATTAAAGATTGTATTCATTAGTAGACAATATAACCATCTAGATATTTATCTAGGTAGAAGCTCAAATATATCATGATAGTTAAGGCGAATTGTAATTCAGTGTATTAATTGTGTTCAGGGAAGGTGTTTTGTCGTATAAATGGAAATGTGGAGCGTTGTTCAATAAAAATGAGGATGAAGAGATGAATGTGATAATGTCAGTGATTAGAGATTATTCTCATTAGTAGACAAAGATGGCATTCTAGTTTGTTATTTATGCAAAAGCTCAAATATGTCAAGCTAGTTGAGGTCAGTGGGTGGATGCAGCTGCTAAGTTGTTCATTTGGTGATCCATAGGTCAAAGATGAGGCTGCTTTTTATACTGTCCTCCCTTCCCCTCCCTGTGCCCTTGATTAGCAGCTGGGAGAACCTAGGGCACCCAGTTAGCCCCTCTGCTGCACAAGATGATTACATTGATTGCTATCATTAATTATTTAGGATCTACCTTTTCATAAAAAAAAGATGATGCAGGTCAATTTTCAAGTATTGACTGGTGTGCTATTCATCTGTAGTGAAATTTGTAGATTTATATTATTTTGTCACTATTTTTGCAATTCCTGCTGCTGCTACTTCTAATCGATTGAAAACCACTGGTATTTTATGATCTCACAATTTTTTTATAAAAAAATTATGCTTAACTATTAGCTTGGTTTAATGTTCAAACTCTAAGGCACCTATGGAAAAAATTGAACTCTTTATTTGTTAATTGATTTTAATTTTAATCATCGTGGGATTAGAAAGGGTTTGTTTGTGCAGAAAGAAACACATCTCTGGAATTGTGTCCTCGTTCCCTTTGTGCATTGACTTAATTGAGAGCCTTTTTAGACCGCATTGGAGTGAATTCTAGTAGAGTAGCTAGCAGTAGGGTTGCAAACCAAACAAGTTGAGTTGAGCTGAGCTGAGCTAAGCTTTTCAGGATCGGGCTCGGCTTGTTTAAACATAATTGAACCTATAGAGCCTGAAATCTAAGCTTGAGCTTGACTTATTTTAAACAAGCTTTATTTCAAGCTCGAGTTTGGCTTGTTTACAAATCGAGCTTGATCTTTTTATCAAGCTCGAAATTAAAATTCAAGCTCAACTCGTTTAAGTAGCCCATTTTCTATTGTTTTGACCCTAAAAATAATATATAAGAGTTTTTTTTTTTTTGTTAATCAATAATATATAAGAGTTGCTAAATATATATACATATATATTAAGTAAAAATTAATTTTTTTTAATCATATATTAGTATATCATAGATATAGAATTTATAAATTTGCTAACGAGCTTACTCACGAGCCTACCAATGAGCATAATATAAGCCTAAATCAAAGCTTGAGTTTGACTTTTTTACATAAATAGGTTTTATCTTAGGCTTAAGCTTGGCTCGTTTACAAAATAAGTTTAAGTCTAGCTAAACTTGAAGCGAGCTGATCTTGAGTAGCTTGACTCATTTGTAGTTCTAGCTA
This sequence comes from Combretum micranthum, assembly GCA_024138025.1. Classification (NCBI taxonomy): domain Eukaryota; kingdom Viridiplantae; phylum Streptophyta; class Magnoliopsida; order Myrtales; family Combretaceae; genus Combretum; species Combretum micranthum. The sequence continues at coordinate 1,405,491 of JAMXBD010000215.1, forward strand.
GCAAGAGTATTTTGTGCTGCAGATGTTATACCTAATCCTTTTTCAATTTCTTCCCTTCACATTCTATTTGTGTCAAATTGGTCTAAAAAGAGGAGTATAGTTTTTTATTGTTGGAACATGAAAAAATTACTGACTGTCGGAGATGATAGAAACATGAAAAGCAGAACACTTCGAACCACTTTAGGAGGTTTTGCTTATATCAAGTTTCTAGGATTTTTCAATATTACTGAAGGACACGGTTTAACTCTTGTATCATATCCAAGTAAAATGGGTCTTGATTAGAAGCTTTTATGCCCTACTACCTTCAATACCTTTTTTCTTTTCATTTTTCAATTCTGTATTCTTTTTAAGAAACAAGAATCTTTCAATGCAGTGAAGCCAGTTTTACAAGCTTTGCTTTTATTGCTGCTATCATTTTAATGCAGGATTTGGCACAACTTGGAACTAAAGAGCTGGACCTTGCAGGCAAAGTTGTGGTTCCGGGTTTCATTGATTCCCATGTGCACTTGCTTTCTGGTGGATTGCAGGTTTAGATGTAACCTGTGGATGGTGTTTCTGTTGTACTCTTAAGTGGTTTTTGCGCATTCTCTCATTCCTAGATGGTGAAAATGAGTAAAAGAAGACAAAAAAGAATCTTTGTCCTAATCTAGATCACCTAGGGATCAAGACACCTCTCCTTTAAGTAACTTTTTCCTAGTTGTTCTGGTCTTTGTTGCTGCATTCTTTAGTTGTGCCTATATTCTTTTTTCTGCTTCTTTTTGTATGTGTTTAACTATGTCCATGATGTTCAGATGGGAAGAGTAAAACTCCGAGGAGTTGGCCATAAAGATGAGTTCGTGAGAAGGATCAAAGAAGCAGCAAAATGTAATGACAATACTTTTTTTCTTTTTATTTTTTAACATAGTTTTAGATGCCACTTATATGGAGGCACATCTTTATCTGTTTTGGATTGTTTGATTTTTATCTATATCAAATCTGTATTAGATCTACATTTGTAACTTATCTGAATCATATTTGTATCGTATCTGTTTGGTTTGTTTATGAGTAAAACTATTCGTTTTTAATCGGTATCTGTTTTTTGACAAACATCTGTTTGAAAACGACAAAAGTTATGATGCTAAAATGACTAGAGTACGTTGAAACAAACAGACCCAAAGGTTAACCGACAGTTGTTGGCGATTTTGAGTGTAAATTCAGGAAATTGCGAAGTTGGTTCATAGTTATGGTTTACCCTCTGTATTCTTGTGGATTATATTTGCATCTTATTGTCCAAATTATGCTCTTTTATTTAACATTTGACTCTTCATTCTACCTCCATGGCTTCTGTTTGTGAATTTTGCAGTCCAGTGTAGAAGTAAACAACTTGATTACAGTGAATGACGGAGGTTTTTTTTTTTTTTTCTTCCAAGGCTTCATATTAGCATTTTAAGTTTTATGGTGGATCCTAACTTTAGTATCTCCTTTAGATGGTGTGTATTTGTTCATTGCATGTCCTCACACAGGTTGCTCTGTCGGTATATTGAAGGTGGATTGACTAGGCTTACCATTGATGTTTTCTGAAAGATTGAATATTTAGCACTCAAAAACCAATGTTTTGCTAAACATATACAGACTTTTATCTTCCGTGACAACATTGTCTATGTTTTCTGCATTGGAATCTCATAATTTTTGGAAGTTACTGATGAATCTTGTTGAAATGAACTACTGTTCCTCTTTGGACAGGAGCACTTTTTTGTGATATACTAGAGCCGTTGCCTAATATCTATAGAGAGAACTATGAGATTCACACTGTTTCCATTCTCAGATGCAAAGTCTGGTTCATGGATTATTGGTGGTGGGTGGAATAATGATCTTTGGGGTGGAGAACTCCCAGTTGCAACTTGGATTGACGAACATACACCCAACAACCCTGTGAGAAGGCCTGGTTTCATTTATTATGGCTATTTAATTTATGCGTTAGTGTAACCTTGCTATATTTTTTATACATAAAGGTTTGGCTAACAAGGATGGATGGCCATATGGGCTTGGCTAATCATGTGGCTTTGAGTATGGCTGGTATCAATAGTTCCTCTGTGGATCCATGTGGAGGGACTATCATAAGAACCTCTGATGGAGGTAATGAAAATTGTGCTTACTTTTCATCTTTTACAATAGACAAGACACATTCATTAGACCCTTCCTATGTTATTGCCATTTCAAAGATATCTTCTCCTTTATACATTTTTGTGTTTAAGCTACATTAGTTGGATTGTCAATAGTCTTGTATTGTGTCCAAGAGTGAGCGAGTTGTCTTATGCACTCTCTATTTAAGATCTTTCCTTTTGTGTATAGAAGTGTTCTTACTATGTAAAATATAACCATGAAGCTAGGTGGGCTGGTTATGCATGTTATTGGCTTATACAAACGTTTGGCAAGATTTAGAGTTAAATCCATGAAGATGTCCTTACTTTTTTATTTAACTTGTGTTTTTCCATTTGTTTGTTGTCATACT